>CM022944.1:160026157-160719280 GCA_012931725.1 Litsea cubeba | reverse complement strand
AAATTTAATAAAAGAGGTGGGGTATATAAAGGGAGCTTTTGAGAAAAGAAAATGTGAAACTTGAGAAGTAGAGAGTGAAAACTTGAGAAGTAGAGAGTGAACGTAAGTGGTTTCTGGAAAAAAATAGGTAGTTGCATAACACAAGCAATGGGGAGAGAATGTGGATCAGTATTTGAAAAATAAAGATTCTGGTCAAAATTGTAACTGACATTCAAAATGAAAGTCAAAACATTATTGAAGCTTTAATATATTATAATGACAAGATTCTTATTTCTAGATGCGGTTAATGAATACCCAACGGCCACCCCAGGTAATCTAAATCCTAAAAAGTATTATATGCATCTACATCTCCTTCTTGTATCTTTCACCAATCGTATCTTTAATAGTCCACATTAGAACACATTTTACCATGAATTCCTGCATCGGAAAATGGTCTTCTACAAGCTCTATGGGGGTTGACAAAAACAAAACTTGGAATATGACTGTACCGTAATAAAAGTGGGTTGGCAAAAACAAAAACTTGCAATATGACTTGTACGGTATAGAAGTAGCACCTAGCCAACCCCAGTTGAATCAGATAAAGCTCTAGTGATGATGATGAAATCTGGGTCCTGGGGTAGTCCCATCATCAGGGCTAGTGTTGCTGGCCTGGCATTCTTCATTGAAATCTGCTTTATTACCAACCAACCATGTTTCGCAACTGTGATAATTCCTTAGCCCGGCCTGGGCCGGCCATCGATGTTCAATTTCTCAATGGCGATATCCAACACTGAATTGGTTCAATATGTCTGTTGTCACCCCTCACTCACCCAGGATGGCATAATAGGTACACTAGGGATTTTCAGCATGAGGGGCAGGCGAAGTGGGAAGCGTGGAAGAAGGTCATTCTAGTTTGTTTGTCTTGCTAAAATGAGTGAATTTAAATAAAATTCCCGTGCATTTCAGGGAAGGCCAAGGAAGAGGCAATGAGTGGTTACACCACAAAGGTGAAGCAAATGCAGGAAGCATCAACTGATATATCAAGCATAGCTTTTATCTGAGTCCCAAGGTGCTTTAGCTGCCCTATATGATATTGTACTGAGATTCAAATGAAAATAAATAAATTCATAGCACCTTAATCCGGCCAATGGGAATCATCATCCCATGAAAAGCCAATTGAACCTTTGGACCTCAAATGAAGAACAATGCAAAGGCAAATTCAACAAAACAAAAGGAACAAATTAGCAATTCATAAGAAATGTCACACACAGAAGTTGGGTGTTTAAAACATTCAAAAAAAAAAGAAGTTGGGTGTTTAACAAACTAACAACATCCTTTAGTTTACTTAATTTATTTATTTCTGAGACTGTCATGAGCCAACGCCCTTATCTACTCTTCTTGTATGTCAAAACCATCACAAATTTATGATCCTTGGAGTTTCTGTTCTTTGTGTTAGTTGCAAAGCAGATAGCCCCTCTGTTTTTGACTACAAACTGGATCCAAATATCCACCAGGCTATTTAGTGGTGCGCTGGGAGCCAATGTCTGACCGCCGCACATTATTTCTACCTGCAAGAGAAATGCTTCTTAGATATCTCATAGTCATGGTTGTGGTCAAAAAAGATTCAATGCCCAAAATATTCAATAAGATATTGGATGGATGATGCAATCTCAAGTTGTGATGAGTGGACAGTTCTTGCCCAACTCTCAAGTGTTCCACTTTTTAGAAAACGATGAGAAAAGAAGGCCAACAGATCACATCCGACCACACATGATAAGGTCACCATGATTGACAGCTTGGATTCCACAATGGGGAAAACTGACTGATCTGGCCACATATGAATGGGCATATCCAGCTTATATGCATGTGTGCTTAACAAAGGTCGCTATGATTAAAACATCTGTGCTTGGATTTAGGTATCAATATCATAAATTGTAACCTGTTGAAGAGATGGACAATAATTAAAAAATATATATATAGAAAACATTACCTCAGATTCATCTGTCATGTTAAGCTTCTTTAACAGGTATTTTTTTATAGTGGATATTGGTACGTTTCCGTCCCTGTATAGAATGTGGAAATTAATTCCTAATGCCATTTCAAATGGGAAGAACAAAAACTAGAAAATAATTTCTAACAACTTAATGTCTTAGCATCATAATTTTATTTTATTTTTTATCAAAAATCAAAGATCATGAAGCACAGTAGTACACTTTCATGTTAAAAAGGTAACTTCTGTCTCTTGCAGTTGTTTATTCCATAAACATATTTGCTTGGCTATTGTGTTTCATTTTTGGGAAGATAGATTTGTGGCTTACTCGCCATTTGGGAAAACAAATGGAAACCATACATTCACTCAAAAATATCTCACAAGGTACAACATACCATGAGAATGACCCATGCAATAAGCTGCCCAAGCTACCTTTTTTTAATTGAATAATGAGCTTCCCAGCATGTTAGCAACAAATAGGAAAGAAAGATCTAATTTTATCTTAGTTACTTTAGTAAGATCTAATTATATATATATATATATTAGTAATTTAAGTTTGTACTTCAAAATTGGTAAAGATTAAAGGCAAAGCAACTTTAAGTGGGTTTCTTATTTGACAGTGTATGTAAGAAGTTCAATTGTAGACAATGGCTATGTTTTTTTTTTTCCTTTTAGAATAGGCCCAAGCTGGCCCATGTGAAGGCCATAAGCATCCCATTCATTAAGACTTTCTATCTTATTGTTTTATTGGATAATAATTTGCTAATTTTACCTACAAGTAAGATAGGATAATAGGATTTTATCTTATGATAGGAAGTTTCTATTTTAAGATTTAATCAGGTAAAGGGTTAAGAACTAGTTTAGTATCTTAAGTTTCTTGATGGGTTGGTGAAGCCTGATCTATACATTAATTAATTTATAGGGGCTAATCTGTAATTTGTTTATTTAAATTGGGCCCTCTATTGTAACGTCAGATCTGACTGTTGTGAGTGTCTAGAGGTTTAAGGTTTCATGTATTTATACTAGACATTGTACTCTTAGAGGTTAATATTGTCTAGGAGATTGAGAGGGAAACTCTAAGCGAAAGAGTGAGGGAGAGTCTTGTACTCTTGTAAACACAAGAAAAGGGTTGTTCTTCTTGTGGGTGATCTAGTACAGTTGTGACTTCCAACTGTGTGTCGTGTCATGAATTGTTTGGTGTGTGCTTGATTGTTTGTGTGTGCTCATGTAGATCGTGCGTGTGTTCAATCCCTAACATTTCTATCTTAAGGATTTTATCTTATGATCTTAAGTTTCTGGAGTACTTATGGTCAATTGCATGAAACGACTCTTGGTATGGAACTAAAATTTGTATGTCCTGTTCTCTATCATGAACTTGTCTTGCTTCTTGTAAACTCCAGGCTTGCAGAGGTCTGCAAGGACCATAACTCCTGTGTTGGTGTTTCGAAGTTATGCATAATTCAGTATCGATAATAAACTTTCACCTTAATCAAAGTTATTAATTCTTTACATGTTTGGTAATTAACTAGTATAGTTAAAGTAAAGTGAATTCAGACAAGAAATGACAAGGGGGTCATATCAAAAGTACAGAATTTTTAAATTTCCTCGGAATTTTTCAAAAAAAAAGTAAAAAAAAAATAACCTCATTTATCCACTAAAAGACAAAAAAACTCCACTTTTCTATAAAAAAATCAAAAAGATTCCATACCAAACAACTAAAAATAAAACACCATCATACCCCCTTATATTTTATTCTTTTTGATTTGTGCTTCAATTCACCATACATTCAAACACGCCAGGGCCTATTTGTTCGCGTCATAATACATAGAAATTGAATTAATAAGATTTTTGTCATAAGTGTTTAAAAATAAAGGCCAAATGTGAGTTTTTTTAAAATAAACATCAAATAACATTTTCTTTCATGGAAATAGAATCAAAGAAATATGGAAAATGAATAACTAAGTTTCTTAGTGGTTATTGATTTCCCATCTTCTCCTTTGATTCTACTTCCATTAAGGGAAAGTTATTTAATGCTCATTTTTGGAAGTTAATCTATGGTATTCATTTTAATTAACTACTTATGGTATAAATACTATGTATTTAACTCCTATATATTTAAATGCAAACAAACAGACCCTTACTTCACAAATCATGCAATAGTTGAAACCAAATATAAGTAGAGAATCTATAAATGCCCACGCCATCTTTCTATCTCAGACAGTGAACTTCAAAAATATATGCATAAGTCTATATAGTCAAACTTACTTCATTCTGATGTAACTGGTTGATATCTGTGGCAAAGCATCTTCACCACTGCAAGAGAGAACAAACAAATGCAACAAGATATATATAGATGCCAAAAATAAAGACTAAGAATTTTAGTAGAAGCTACATAGTTATTTGCCCTTACTGATCTGGACTAGCACGCAGGCAAAACCAAATGGGTTGGACTCTTGTATAAACTTCATCCGGGCACTTGTTCTCAGATGTTGTTGCTGCAGTTGAATTTTTTGATTCAAGGATGCTTACTGGTCTGGTCTCAGATGCTGTTGCTGGGCTTTGTTTTTCCAAGTCAGGAATGCTTGCTGGTACATTTAAATCGAGAATCACTGCCTTGTCTTTGTTCTGTACAGTGGTGATTGATTCATGAGTAGATTTACGGGCTCTTCTTGTGATTTCTTGTATTGTCTTTGCATTTGTATTGTTAACGTTTTCAGTTTTCTAATGCAACGAAGCGTAATGAATGCACATTTAAATCATTTGTTTTGTCAGCAGCTTCTATGCGAAAATTTTGCTTCCCCCAATTCAGACTCTTGTCTGCTTTCTGATAGGAAGCCTCTGCGTGATTAAGAGGAACTGTTGTTTTGCTGGAAGTCTGATTTCGTTCTAAACCTGAAATCCTCTGAGAAATGTAGGAAAAAATCTGATTTGATTTGTACAATGACCTTATGCCATTACAAATGATGCACAAAAATTTGTCCAAAATTATAAACAGAATAATTGTACGTGCATGAAATGATCCACTGCGTACAAGTGTCTGAAGGTCAAAAGAAATGAATTTGATGGTACTCATATTGGAAGGGAGGATGCTTCCAAACCTTTTTTGATTTAAAACCCAAGTTGTTCAATCATTGGCTGGTTGAGACAAAACTTGAGAGGAATTGTCTGGAAAAAAGGACAACTGCCATGGGAGAAAAAAGCAAAAGATAGGACTAGGATATTGTAAAGTCCCAGAACTCCAGTATGCAATTAGCCTACTCTGGGACTATACAGGATATGCCAATCAAAATGATTTTGGGTGTGAAAGGTATTCACAGAGGGTCCCATCCCACTGCTTGGAATGAGTGGATCATGAGGATGTTGTACATCCTGATGCATTAACCACCAGGATCCTCTCAATGCCTACAGAAAACAAAGATACATCAGATATACTTGTACCTTTCCCTTTCTCTTAGAAGCCCTGAAATGCTTCTTTGAGCGCCTCCGTGAGTAAGTCCAGTCCGGATCATCATCTTCTCCGTCTACATCTCTGCTCACTTTAGATTTGCTTATAACTCCTCCCGACTTGCCTGCTTTCTTCGGCACATCTTCGGCGTTATCCAAGGACAGTTCTTTTAATCCGGTATTTGCATCAATAATAAGTGATGACAATGATTTCTTCTTTATTCTGGTGGAGTTTGTCTGAGTGGCTAAAGCCTCTGGAGCTTCCGGACTCTTATCAGTTGGAAATATGTTCATTCTAAGCGCTTGCAAATTATTATCAGGTCTGTAAATAAGTCACATTAACCACTGATAAGAGAACTGTGCTTGATTTCAAAAAATTATGGAAGCACTTAAACAAAATACAAAACTATAAATTGTTTGCTATGCTTATTTTTAATCAAGCTTTCATCACCAAAAAATATCCATGTTGGGTAGACATGATAATAAATGGGTCAGTCACAAGATAAAGAATGATCCATATGAAGGAAAAAGATAAATTGATGAAATTTTGATGGTGTAAACAGATGTGTGATAAAGTTGAAAGAAAAACAATGCATATGACCTATCATGAGAGGGAAAAGAAAAATTACAGAAATGATCAGCATTCCATAGGATGGAATCAAAAAACAAAATGGGAAAAGAACAAATTTAATTTCATACTTGAAAATTATTCTGAGGGTAAGTACAACTTATAACCAATGTTCAAAGATGGATGGATGTTTCAGATTGTCATCAACCTTGCTGCTTGCAGTGGCATCAGTTGTGTTGGAATACATGTGCAGATCTTGCAAGTTGCAAGTGCACCTGTTAGTGAACATTGAGCTATATATATACTCCAATATGCACGAATATAAATGCTAACTTACTCTGATATGCTCTAGAAGCAACATTGACTGAAAAAAACTCAATAAGCATCAAAGGATGCATGGATATAAAATCAGGTGCCTTGTTACTAAAACACCAAAATAATAGCTAAACTTCAATAAATAAGAGCATGATAGATTGCTTTTAGCATAAAGGCTTGATAGTTTCATGCTCTAATATTAATTAATCAGAACTCCTCTTGCAATGGAGTATAAGATTTCAACCAAACACATAGACAGGAACAACAAAACTTGCAAAACTTCTAGCATAAGACACCTTTATGCATTAGTTCATACTGTAAGAGATTTACGAGAAACGAATCCATGAACAATGAAATGCCACAGAATCCATGAGTAGTGGTTCCACTGAATTTATGCAGTCATTCACGGGAATAAGAGGAAGCAAGTGATGTGAGAAATTAATTCAAGGCGCTAGAAATTAAAAGTCACCTTAGTTTCTCATGCGGTGAGATGCCTAAATACACATTACAAATTGGACAGCAACATGTTCCATCATGTTCAAATATTTGATAAATGCACTCCTTGCAAACTGCACACATAGAAATGACAATATTGTGAAGAATTGGTATTCAAATGGATGACTTGTGAAAATAGAGTCTCTTTACAGAGAATGCATGTACAAAATGTAGATCTTACAAACATTATCTATGCCCACTCAAGGAGGTTGAAGTTGAAGTAGAATTGTCCATGAAGCCATGGAGAAAAAATAGCTTCCATAAAACCTTGTTCTAGAAAGTGTTCTACAGGAAGAAGCCTAATTGAATCAAGTGAAAGCTGAAGACAAAGGAGTGCCCTGCTGTATCCAAGCTGCAATTGGTTTGAATAATTTGGCACAATAGTTTGATATCTACTCTGCTATGCATTTGGGGCTAGGAAATTAAATTGGAACTTTGAACCCAAAATGGCAGAAGATTCTTCTAATTTTTTCTTCTTCAAATCATTATGAAGCATCAGCGCTGCTTTCTGCCTAAAAAAATCTGAAAAAAGTAGAAATCCACTTGACTTGATTTTCAATCACAATGCCATCATTATCAATTCTTGCCGACTATATTCAAAGCAATTGTGATTAAGGGTACGCTGAAACACATCCTAGGAAAAATAATACCCCAATTTCTTGACATCAAGAAAGTTGGAATAATGCAATGTCCCATCGTTCAGGTTTCAAAATTCAAATAACTGAGCAAAAAAGTGGGGCTTGAAATTATTGTTTATAGCTTGATAGTCCATGGTTCCACACTGCATATTTTAAAAATTACAAGCCTAGAAACACACTTAGATTGAGCTTTTTGAAAAAAAAAATGGCAACACAGTGTAAGAGGCACCCCAAATATTTGACAAATGAAATGGCAATCTTGAAGGAACATTAAGTAAGAAGTTCACATTTTCACAAGAACAACATATTGATATAAGTGTTATTATTTATTTAAATAATGAAGCAACATATTACTGGTTAGTGAAAGTATCAGAACATCACAAGCTGTTAGCTGAGCTCATAAGGACATCGATTTCCTCCAAGGGGAGGCAGGGTAGCTCGGAGCTCAGTTGGAAAGGGGAGGTATTGCCAGTAGCGCATTAAGAAAAATAGATTAGTAAAATAATAATAAAAAAAAAAAGAGAGGAAGAAGAAGGTATCATAACAAGGAATTATTTTCTTATAAATGTTTAAGTTCTGTCATAACCCAAAGTAAAAGGGAAAAACAGGAGATGGGACCCTTACATGTATGGAGGCACACACTTATTGTTGTTGCCTCTCTAAGAAGATTTGAACAGAGAGGGCAGGTCAAGCAGTCCACGAGCACACCCTTCTTAGCTTTCACATATTCATTCTCCATTGAAGGTTCTCTGATATCCATCCTGCGTAGGAAAAGGACGCTTTATGTGTATATGTCATCCAATAAGTACATACTGGAGATTAAGGGACTTATACAACATGATAAATAAGAACCCATTAGAACAATAAACCTCCTCACAGTATTTCCTGGTTCAAGCATAAGAAAGTCTATGTTATGTGAAATATGCACCTGGGCTATATTAATTAGAGAGAAAATTAATGACTACATTATGTGTCTATTGGATGCACCCCAAGTCACTTAAATATTTGATAGGATGGATAGTGGCACATTCCAAAATGTATTCAAAACAACATGGAATTGGACGTTGCATTATGTATAATAGTAATTCTGGTGGAAAAGTGATAAAAAGGAGGTTATATCATCTGTAAAGTGATCTCCAGTTGTCATCTAGAAACAAATCACCAGCAGAATGAATAGCCATCCATCCAACCAAAGTAAGCAAATAGATTGTTGTTAGGGAGACCTAACAAGCTGGATACAGTTAAATTCCAATTGCAACAAGCAAGAACAAGTACATGAACAGACAAAGCATACAAATATTACACAGTATCACGAGAAAACAACCCTTTGGATGGACGCGCAGAACTAGTTATTCGAATGCAGATGTTTTGAGTGGTTTTACAGTCCAAAAGTACACATGACCTTGGTACACTTGGATTAACATCTAGATTTGGATATTCACTGGTTGTTTATGACTCATACTGAAAATTTAAGGAGGCCAGCTGACCCATAAACTTAATCTGCAGAAGTTTAGATGTACTCTTGATTATTCCAAGTGCCAGGAAGAAGTATTAACAAACCATCTGATCCTACTTGTACATCAAATGAGTACATTGATGCTTAATTAGGGAGTCAACCACACTGCAATCAATGTGATATGATTTAATCACCATCTAAGCCTGGTTCTATTCAATTTTTTATCATAAAGTCCCATAACAATTTGCATGGAAATTCTGACATATGCTGGATATTTCCCTATAAAAACTAAACAAATTCCATCTCATCGAAACCTCATCTTCTACTACTAAAATGTGAAAAACGTACATTCTATCATATGTATAGACTGATCTTTCTGCACGAATCAACTTAACAACTGTTGATCTGTCAGTCCCACAATCAAAAGTTGCCAGTTAAACTGCTGTTGAAACTCACACTAACTCGAGCAGGATGCAGACTTAGGTCAAGGTTGAAGTAGCCTTATAATGGAACACTTTGATATTTCATGGGAACAGGAAACTCGTCCATCCACTGTGAGTCAACTGCACCTGATTCCATTGCGAGTGGACTCAATAAACACTAACTATAACTAGAGATTGTCGTAAGACCGTAAAGTCATGAACACACACCTGAATCCATTGGAACAGTCTCCCACATGATCACTCATATTAACCTCAATTTACAAAGCATTGAGAAATCAAAATCTAGCTAATTGAAGGTTTGCGATAAGACATGTAATCCCGGAGAGAGCTAGGTGCCCTTAGGCTGGTGATCACCAACAACTCTGATATGCCCATACTTGCTTCTCATGATGTCTTCTTGCATGGTATTAGACAATGCATGAGATCTTAAATGCGAAGACTCAGTTTTAAAGGAAATATTTACAACGTAAGAGAATGCGTAAACACCAATAGAGGAGGAGAGAAAGATCATACCTTAGCTTGTGAGATGAAAATTGCGAGGCAAAGAGAGAGAGAGAGAGAGAGAGTTATAAAAGAATTACAGGAAGTCGACGGAACTGAGAGGATGGGAAAATGGGTGCTTGGCGCATGAGGTGGTGTTGTAGGAATACTGAAAAGGAAAGAAGAAGAGAGAGGAAGAATTGGAAAGTTTTTTGTATAAGGATTTGAGGGAAAGCTCGTCTCATGGATCGTGAAAAACGTCATACGAGGGAGCGAGTAACCATGCGGCCCAACAAAACACGCGCCGACGAGACGACAAAGTAGTTTGTCGTTTTTCTAAATTCTTATTTGCTCTGGACGGACACGGTCCACGGAAGGAGTGACTCGTGACTCGTGATTAGTGAGAGTGTGAACTCAGGCTTTTAACGGGTCAGACTCGGGTGGCTCCCCGATTCCTCTATTAATGAGGAGTGCAGGTCATTGGGTCAGGATTTCTTGACCCGCGATCTAATATCGCGGAGTAGATTCAAATCATACTCATGTAGACGGGGCCCTCCTCTGTTAAGCCCTGGGAGCTTGCCCCCTCTACTGCCATGTGTACGGTGATAAAGGTTTGGATTATCATTCTAACCATTTTATCACTCGCCTAAAAGTTTTCACCTTTCAAAATGAATACACAATTGATCCAATGGTTTAATTCATTTGAATGAGCGTCAAACCCCGTGACTCATGACTATAATGGGGTCCCTAATTTATGGTCAACTCGGATGAATCATAACTTGGCCCCACCAAATGTTTAAAAGCACCATGCTAGTTTGCATAGTCTTATGTTTGTCTTATGCATGAAAGGTCCTCCAAGATAAAAACTCATAGAGAATATGAGTGTTCTTGTGCATCCATCTCTCGTTATAATGTGAGGGATACAAAGTAACGAAACATAGTGGCACTAATAATCTATTCGAACCATTCACACACACAAGACCCCCCCTAATTTACAATTGATCTATCAGGTTTTTACCGATCTAAATGGACTAAACCATTGGATCAAGGGTCATTTTTTTTCTTTTAATATAAAATCATGGGTCATAGATGAAAGAATTAGAGGCATGTGATTAACCTCAAAACTTGACATCCGAGTCCATCCAAAATATCTCTTTTCATCCCTTAGTCCTGTGATCAATGAGGACCTAAGTGGACTCCATTAAGTTGTCCCTCACTATAATATGGTGATGGATGGATGTGTTCCACCTCTCAAGGCTCATCTAGTTTCTCTAGGTTGGCTCTAGGGCCGGTCCTGACGTTTAGGGGGCCTAAGGCGACCTCTAAAAAATGGGGCCCTTATACAATTATTTAAAAAAAATTAATTTATTACAATTTTCTAATAAAAAATTGATATCTTTTATTACAAAAAAGTGCTGCATCGAGATAACTTTAGTACTGCTTACATACCGAGGGAGGCTATATTTAATCCCACGGATCAAGCACGTAGTTTTCTTAAACTACCCACCCTAATCAAAAGCCTACAATTCACAACACACACCATTCCAAAAGAAAAGCCCTAGAGACTTCTTTTCTGATGCTCACGAGAAATGAGGAAAGCTGAAAAGTTTGGTGGTCTTATCTTTTGGTGGTGGGCCCATGTTTAACTTTTAAAGTCTTATCTTATGGTGGTATGGTGGTGGGCCTTAAGTTTGGCTTTGTAAATAATGGTTATTTTAAATAAGGTGGGCTTTAAATTTGGGCCTTTTAATTTATTTATTTGGCTAATTATTTACACACATGTGTTATTAATTTGGGCCTTTCAATTTACATATTAGACTAAATATTTACACATATATATATAAATAAATAAAATAATATGGGGCCCTAAAAATTTTATAATTATTGGGGGCCCAAGGCGGCGGCCTCTCCCGCCTGCCCCTTGGGCTGGCCCTGGTTGGCTCCATAAGCATAGATACATTGTCCACATTCATATACATACTCGTAACCGGAATAAAGATCTTTCTCAGAAGATCTGGATAGTTTTTGTATAGTAGTTTCTTCATGTGTTTGACACTATTTTTTGATGCGTGCAACACCATTTAAAGTGAAAATCAGCAAGTGCCCATACAAGGAATAAACATTTATTTTGAGAATCCAGCTAATCAATCATTCAAAATAACCTCCCTCTTAGGCATATCCGGGTATCCTCAACTTTTACGTCAATTAGAATTTATTTTATCCTTGAATTTACTATTTTGATAAAAACAATATGATTAACACAATCTTATATATATTTATCATCACTATTTTTTTTATAAAATAGTCAATGCAATATATATATATATATATATATTCATCATCACTATTTGTTTTTATAAAATAATCAATGCAAGATGAAATTGGCCTTTATTTTGAAATAAAATGTTGGATTTTAAATATATGGGCTCCAACTGTGGTGCAGTGCAGTGCACAACGATCAACATCAGCATCAACAGCCACATTCACATCTAGTAGGGTTTGGATTTAGGGGTGCACACATGAAGATGCTCTCTCTCAACACTCGCTCCTTTCTCCAACACTCAACCCCTCTCAATCCCATCCTCTCCCTTCCTAATAACAGCAGCAGAAGCAGAAGAAGAATCTCTACTTGTTCTACTACTACTGCTGCTGCTATCAGAATGTCGACCCAAAAAACAGTCGAGCACTTGGTCCTTTTCAAAGTCAAACCCGACACCTCCTCCTCCAAAATCGACTCCATGATCTCCAACCTCAGATCCCTCGTATCCCTACCGCCCGTTCTCCATCTCACCGCGGGGCCCATCCATCTCAACCGATCCTCATCGTTCAGTTTCACTCACCTCCTCCACAGCCGCTACAGGACCAAAGAAGACCTCGCCGCCTACTCCTCCCATCCGTCCCACCTCGACGCCGTCAAGACCTACGTCCTCCCCATCTGCGACGACATCATGGCCGTCGACTGGATCGCCGACCTCCACGGCCCGATCGTGCCCCGACACAACGGCGCCATGCGGCTGACGCTGCTGAAGCTGAAAGAATCGGAGGAGGAAAAAGAGAAAGGCGAGATCTTGAGCGTTGTTGGAGGGATTGAGAAGGAGTTTGCGGAGATTGAGCAGCTGAGCTTTGGGGAGAACTTCTCGCCGGCGAGGGCGAAGGGGTTTTCAATTGCATCGATTGCGATTTTTGCAGGGTTGAAGGAGATGGAGGGTTTGGATGACAAGGGGGAGATGGTGGAGATGCACAAGGCCAAGGTTAAGGATCTTTTAGAGGATGTTATTGTCGTGGATTATGTGATTCCACCGCCTCCATCTGCAAATCTCTGATTAGATAGAGATAGAGAAACAGAGAGGAATTCCGTAAAGACAAGGTTATGTTTTACACTTTTCCTTTCTGGAATTTGCAGAAGCTTTTTTCTAGATTCAGATACTTTATGTGTTTGTGTGATTGAATTGTTATCAATAAAGAAGTTGTTTTAGTTGGATGAGGAAATTTATTATTTGGTTATTGATATGTTTCACAAATTGAATTAAAATGGGCTAAACAGGAAGTTTGTTGTTTGGTTAGTGCCAATCCACTGGTAGCTCAGTGGTGAGGCACCACCCTTCCATAGATAGAAACAAACAGAGGTCAATCCCCGGCTGCAATGCTGATGATGATGGTCTATTGGTCTTGGATGTGTGTGTGTTTTAGTATTTACCAGAGCAAAAAAAATTGCTCTCTGCTTTTTTGTTTTTTTTTTTTTTTAATGAGTTGCTGGATTTTATGCCCTTTTGGATTGTGAATCGTCTACGTGATTGGGATATTAACTAAGGGTTATTCTGACCCTTTGATCTACATCAACTTTCATTATGTGTCATAGAGTGATTACAAATTCCTTATTCTACTGTGAGGGGAATCTACATTCTACACACAGGAGAATGTTCAGAGTAATATCAAGGTGGGAGGAGGGGAAGAGGAAGCTCGTTCTAATGGGTAGATTTGAACATTGTTTTTGTGGATATTTTCCAATTGGTGCAACGCCATAGGCATAAGGCACTATATTCTCAATGCAGGGGTTTATTAGTGATCTTTTCATCTTACATGATGATGGAACGGAGTTGCTTAGCTTTTCTAATTAGAGAAATGGAGGAAGGTCAAAGATCAATCAAATATTTGAATGGACTTGGTTTCAGGGGAAGGAGCTTGGTGGTAAAAAATCAAAATAGCTGCCTATGGCTGGAAGAGGAAAGGAAGAGGGAAGGTGTGAAGAAAAGGCTGATGGGAATGACATTGGAAGGGACAACAACATGGATGCTCTGGCGGGCATGAAAACAAGGGCTAACAGAAAGGTGAGAAGGATAACAAGAAGGGTTGGCCATGCAGCTATATTGTGCAATGCATCTTCAGCCGAAATGGATGGTACAGTATCAAACGAAGGTGAGAGAAGCGTAGGTATGGTGGGAGAGTATGAAGAAATGTTTGGTGGTTGTTTAACAGGAAGGAAGCTGTTCTGTTCATTGGATTTCTGATGGTGCTGATGAGACGCTTTGATGTCCCTCTTCATTTGTGGGAAAACAACACCTTTCATTAGGTGGTTGGTTTGATTGGAGAAGTGGTCATTACCAGGGGAATTCAGAAAAATTTTCATTTGGGGCAGGGTGTGGTACTTCTTCAATACTCAAGAATACTCAGCGAAGGAGTTGTTGAACTATCAAAGGTCAGGCTAGATTTACAGAACAGATAGGGCTAAAAGGGCTAAAACTAGGACGAGTCAGAATAGGTAGGGTTTTGCATGTTGCATTGTCAAGGTTTTCTATGTGCTGTAGGAATCAAAAGACTCCACCGAGGCAAACCTGTTGGTGATCATCTATGAATAATGAACTACTATTTTTGTCAAGGAGATTTATGTGAGGTCTCGTTATGGAAGGGCATTTCATCAAATGCAGTGGTTTGGGCATCATAGTGCCTAGAGTTTGTGCGTAGCTGACATAGCGTGGGTAAGGGAAGAGTAGCCAACGGACTACTCTCCAAGCCACAACTTAGGGACGGATCCATGGGATCCAAACGTCTTGGTCTCACACAAACAAAGCACCGAGAGAAAAAACTATAGGAGAAATTTTATTAATCAGTCAACTTATCTCCCAAGAGAGAATCACAATGTACTTATTGGCAAGGATCTTCACCTTCTATAGTCCTGTGGAGAAGGTCAAATCCCTATTATTACGCTACTTTCTAATTAATTCTAATTAACTAAATATTTTGAGATAAGTATAAAAGAAAACAAAAGGCAGCATCAGACTTGACGATCTGGAGGGAAAAATTAGAAATCTTCTTTAAATAAGCTTCAGTAGGTTTTGGCCTTCTGTTGTAACTTTTGGGCCTGTGGACTGGCAGACCTCCGGTTTGGCCTGCATCGGTAGTGAGATTAGTTTATTGGGTGACATAGTGAATCAACAAATTCCATCCCATTGATGCAGGCAAAAGGTTTGGCTAGTTTAAGTTTTGGATACTACAGCTATGAGAGGGTAATAGACGGATTGTTAGAAACTTCCTTTTTGCCAAAGATGAATGTTCTTTTAATAAAGGGTTTGGAGTTTTTTTTTGTGTTCTCCAGAAGTTTTTTCTTTGTTGTATACTGTATATTGTACAGATTCTTTGTAATTGTCTCACATTAATGGAGTTTTGTTACTGTTATTCAAGATTCTTGTTTTTGCTGTTCCAATAGCCTCCTAAGTAGACCATCGAGAAAACAAATGAATACATACAATTCAAGTAGAAGCAATTGGTGATAACCCTCTCTCTCCTCTCCTCGCCGATCATTAGCTTCTTTTATCTATGGGTTTTTGGTCTCATCTCAAGGGAAAAAGAAAATCTATAGTTTTGGGCTCATGGGGAATAAACTCATCGATTTCTGATCCTAAAATCTGTAAGGTCTTATTCATGAGTCTTTTGCTCAAGGTTGGTCAAATTAACTTGTTGGTCCCATGTAACAAGTTGGCCTTGGGACACATCTTATGAACCCTTCATGACATCTATTTCCGGCTTAAAAGTATAAAACCTTTCACAAAGACCTCCGAAATTTGAAATCCAAGTCTGCTAAGATCTGCCATTCTGCCTATTGTCTCACGCATCTGGTAAATGTAGTTTGGTCGCCAATGACTACAGTTTTTATTATTCACATTTCTAAGACACGAAAATTGTAAACAAGCTACATCAAGATCAAAAGTCCATTACTGGCAGTCAGCTCAAATAGTATAATTTGGATGCCTGGCTTCCTTGGAATTCTTAACGGCAAGTGCAGTAGCTAATACCAAAAATCTCAGCAAATTGGTACCGTGGATGCCTTGCTTTCGCTACAATCCTTCACTACTTAAAGGGAGACTGGCATGCGCACATGGCATACACGCATAAGAGTATCCTAGGAGCAGTGGTTGAGAGAAGTAAAGTTACAGGTCCTCGGTTGTAGCTCAGCTAGTTAGGGAGATGGGTATGTGTGTAAGAGAGAGTGAGTTCGAGTACCCCAATATAGCAGAAAAAGAAAAGAAAAGAAAAAAGAGAGTTACTGACTTTTCAAAACTACTAGGGGAAATAATAGATGATTGATGCAAAGCCTATATAATTAATGGTTTCATCATATAACTTAAAACTCCCTCTTGATTCTCACCTGTGTGTTGGTAACCTATCCAAGGTTAGAAGTATACAATAGACAATGGTTGTTTCTCATTTTTCTGTAACACTACTGGAAGATTGTACTCTGTACGTGCCTATGCTAGATGTGTAGGACTTGGTAGGTTGTTGAGCCATTAGATTAATCAGGTCCAAAACTATTACAAAGGGACGTATTTCAAGGATATATGGTGCTGGCTCTGCTAAGCTAATGTAGAAGACAACCCATAATGCCATGCCCACTAGGCCAATACTCATATTTTCGACAGGAAGATGGCCCACTGGTCTGTCTAAGCTTTACCAATATGAAATTAGCTAAAAGAGTTTGACTAATCATAACACCCCCGCCCAAATAAAAAAAAAAAAAAAACAACCAACAAAAAAAAATTCCAACTATAAATTCAAAACAAAATATCTCCTCTCTCTCTCTCCTGGTTTTTTTGGAAACCAGATAGACCAAATGGAGATATTGGAAAAAAAGAAGTTTAATTAAAGCATACATGTAACACTCTACAAAGAGGGTATTGAAGGCCTGCCACGTAATTCTTTGTGATGAAAAGATAGAAAATCATAACATAAAATTAACCTTATCAATAAAATCGAGTGACTCAAATCTAATTTTTGGGAGATCACCTTTCAAAGATTTAAATTATTACGTGATACTTCAACTCATTTCTACTTTAGTGGATGTGAGATTCGCTTTCATTGGAGCAACATTCATTGTTAGATTGAGAAAAAACATGATCAAAGTAATAATAAATAATTATATCCGATAAATGACAATTTATCACACAATAAGGCACATTATTTTAGAGATCTAAACCTTCCATTCAATTTGCAGTCAATTCATCCATCACCTATGGAATTTTGCTCGATGGGGATGTTCACTGTTGGATTGGAAAATTAAGATTTGATTCTTTCTTTTATTCCGATGGGGATGTTCACTGTTGGATTGGAAAATTAAGATTTGATTCTTTCTTTTATTCTTTTGTCAAAGAAAATAAAAACAAACAGATACAGGAAATTCCACACTTTTAAATTGACAATAAGATTGAATTTCTCTTTTCAAATGCTGCTTGTCAAAATGGCCAACAGTGAAATTCTGAGCATCTATCAAACCATAGATGACAACCTGAATGAATGATTTGGATGTGCAGAAGGTAGTCCTCCATTGTGCAAAGGATTTGAATGCTTCAAAAACATTCATGCATTTCAGGATTCAAGATTTTTTTTCCCTACAACTTGCCTAATCAGTGGTGAGGATTGAACTGAAACTTGTACCACATAGGTAAACTTGATAGGAATTTAATCTTCTTGCTACGGTTATGTTGTTGGGTACCCAGCCTAATGGGCGGAACCCTTTTTGAAGATAGTCTGTTCATTGCGGGAAGAAATAGCCTTCTAACTGTGGGAAGGATGGTTGGCTAACCGGAGGAAGGAAGCCAGGGATCAATCCCTAAAAAGTAGGGTGAGAAACGGGGTACCAACCAACTGGGCTAGGCTTGGTTCTCAGGGTTATGCTAACCGGAGGAAGGAAGCCTCGGATGGATCCCTAAAAAGTAGTGTGAGAAACGGGGTACCAATCAACTGGGATAGGCCTGGTTCTTAGGGTTATGCTAACCAGAGGAAAGAAGCCAGGGATCAATCCCTAAAATTTAGGGTGAGAAACGGCGTACCAATCAACTGGGACAGGCCTGGTTCTTAGGGTTATGTTAATTAACTTTATCAATATTTTCCAAGTATAAACCTCACCGATTCAACATTCCATTTAAACAAGTGTTTGAATCAAATCAAGCCAAGTTTCCAAGAGGAAATATTTGAAGCTTCTAGTTTTGTATTTCCAATGATTAAGCATTAAAAAGGCCATATCAATCTATGCTGGAAACTGCAAACATAAAGCTTACTGGACAAAATAGAACTTGAGAAGATAGAGGTACCTGAAGAGATGATTTGCTCCCTTGAGGTAAGAAAAGAGAGGAGAGACAGATGAGAAAACCCAAGAGAAGGAAGAAGGAGCTGAAACTCATATCACATGGTTTGCCCCTTAGCCATTCCACAATAGCTCAAATAGGATGTGTGAAGGTTGGAAAGAAGAAAGCTGTTGAGAGAGATGATGTTTTAGGCCTAACACACTTATATACTAAATGTATATCAACGGCTATATTGCGTTTTCGGAGAAATGATCTTATGCTGATGACGGCTGTCACCTTCTGTCGTGTGTTGACCCACGTGAGGGCCACCTTTGCTTGATTAAACCATACATATCACTCTTTCTTCAATAAAAATAATGTATTACTCCAAGTTTCAATTCAATAGTAGTGTTCTACACCGTTGGATTGTATCAATAGTTTAACTTAATAGTTAATCTTAATTTTCATGTTTGATCAATTCAACGGTGTATATCACTTTGAATAGAGTGAGAATTGGGCCATTACATAAACATTGAACGGCTTGGTAGTGATGGATTGGATCAAATAGAGGTTCACCCCACATGGATCAACAAAAGAAATGGAAAGGCCCTTGCGGTCAGTTGCGTGTGATCTTTTCTCTCCTTCATGAACTTAGCTATACTTGGAACCCAAACAGCTAATATTTCATTATTATCGTAGATATTATTCACCATCATTTAGGCTAAGAATAGAATAGTCCGGATTTTCTGCTGCGACCACGCCAACCTAAAATGAGAAACATGGCATGTAGGTGGATGTCATTGGTCATGTCGGAGAGGATACATTTTAGGTAACGCATCCACAAAAAATCAACTCCATCAGTCATTTCTATCTTTTGAATGAAGGCATTTAAATAGACAATGGGATTTTTCTTTTACAATAGGGTGTTTTTCAATGTTGTGAGTTTTTGTATTTATACTAGTGAGAATTTTCATATAAAATGTCATTAGTGTTTAAGAGTAGTTTGCCATCATTTTTCTCCATTGTTTGTTTTATGACGTGAGTTTTGGATATCATACTAATGTGGTACATTTTCCATCAAAATTCTCATTTTTTGAGATTTATATTTACTTTCACTTTCTTTACTTTTATTTTAGTTTTTGATAATTAGTTTCTGACCTTGTACTAATCTAATATATAGCCTTTTTAAAAAAAAAAAAATTGTCTGTTTTTCCTTTATTTTTCTATTTCTTGAATTTTGAATATTTCTACTCTCTTCTTTAGATTTTTACAATATCATTATAACTAACTAGTTAAAAATCTATATAATTACACAACAAACTAACTAATTACAAAATAATATAATTAAAAACTAAATCTCTATACATGTAGGTTAGTTGAAATGAATTGCGCCTATAGCATGAGCTTCATCGAGTCTTGTTGGCCTACATCACCATGGCCTAATTAGGTTAAAAGACACTGATGAGATTCTTGTGATGAGACACTTCTCATGCTCATTACTGTGGATGGATGATGTGAAGGGAAAATGCAGTTCAAAATGAATGCAGGTACTTTACTTTTATGCATTAGCTCGTAATGTTTTCCCCCATCAATGTCAGAACTTACATGAGGCAATTTTGACCAGACTTGGAAAAACAAAGTTCCCTTTTGTTGGTTTTGAATTTGGATTTGCTTGATTCAATTAAAATTCAATGCAGTGGTCTCATAATTGCCTAGTTTGTTCAGGAAGTGTTTTAATTTCCAATAGGAATAATTATCAATAATTTTATACTTCCAACATTTTTGTGATGATATCCTTGGAAAGACTTCCAAATTTGAAAATATTATCACATATTCTAAACACAATAAGTTGCGGGAACCATGTTTACAAAAATGCTCAATAGGTGGATGCATGCCAATTCAGGGTGAAGCTCTTCCAGTAGATTAACGGCAGGCCAAACACCACTCCAAATTTAATGATACCATTGATTTAAGGGCTTAAATTTTAATGGTTTTATTGCTGCATGTGAATCAAACATATCTGTAGATGGTTGAATCAATGTCAAGTCAAGATGAGTGCCAATTCACAGTGGTGGGTATATGTGCGAGGGGCTGTATCAATCATAAGCATCTTTTATTGTTTGTCTTTGTGGGGTTGTATTGATAATAGGTGACTAATTCACATCTTCACTTCTCTACAAAGCATAAATCTGGGTAGGGTCAATGATTTTTGGCTCTGATTTCTTCTGGTCCTACCTTCGAACTCTGGTATATGCCTTCACTTTTCGTTCAAATACCAATTGAAGGAGCTTCACAATTCCTAGATTTCTTCAGGTTACTTGCAGCTTGCATGAGTTTTTTTATTTAGGTCTGCCCAGTCATTACCATTTTGGGCCAGAATTAGCCCATAATCTGGGCTAGGATGGGTCCACTGTCCAGTTTTTGGGCCACTGTTTCCTCGTCAGAATGTGATTATCACTAGAAGGTTGTGTGCTTAGATGTGAATACCTACGAGGATATCAGACAGTTCTGTGCCTATTTGATTATGATAAAAAATTCGGCCCTACATGATCCAGTGTTATAAGCCTGTTTTTGGATCTATGAATGATCTTTAAAGTCCAGCATAGTTTCTGTATTAGGTGTATGCATGAACTGATTTCTAAGTTCACATATTAACTAGTTATGGCTAAATCTGGACCGGCTTCTGGAAATAAAAAAGGAGATACTTCAAGGCCTAGATAGTAGTTTAAATTTTATAGGATTTCAATGGCTTTATCATTATATGATTTATAGGGTAAGCCTGCTTAGTGAGTCCTACTTTGTGTAAGCAAAGGGTCATTTAAGGTCTATATGAGCCTAAACTCTGACCTGGGTTTGGTCCATTTGTATGGATATCAGGTTTGGACCCAAATTGCATTGAATGATGTATATAACCTGATATGTTGCGTAGATAGGGTCCATAAATAGCTCTTCATCATTAAATTGGTATACCTTAGTTTTTTGCAGAGGATTTTACCCGAAAAAATACTTTATATGGCCATAGGATCGAAACAGACAAATTAGCAAACTATGCACCAAATAGGGCATTTTGCCCAAAAAGCCATTTTTTCGAGGGTCGATATCGACCCTCATTTTATGTGTTGAGGGGGGGTCGACGTCGACCCTGATCAAGCATGTTTCCTCATCTTCTTCCTTCTTCCTCTTTTCCCCAAACCCAGTCCAGTGATGGAGAAATTCACACGAACACCTCAAATTCCACACACACATCCATACGAATTGACTGTACATTGTTGGATCGACTGCACATCCATACTGAATTGACCGTACACTATTAAACTTGTTGGTCCCGGTTGAAAATGATAGGATGATTGGATGGGTTTTTTTTTTGCTAAGAGGGGCCCAGCTAGATCTTCAAAACCCCTGGTCCCAGCCCTAGGTGGCCCCACACGCATGAGCAAATGGGTAGTTATCCTATGTAATCAGGTGGAGGGATTGAAAGGAAACAAGAAGAAACTGGAAAGGGATAGTTATTCATTCATGGGTTGATCATCTAATTTTTATCAGCACACTTACTAAACCATACAATAAACTCATGCACCATTGGATTCATATACAATAATAAAGTTATTACTAATCAAATCACAATCGAGACCATTAGATTTCAAGTTATAACCTTCCCCATCATATCAGTTTTTGTATCAATTTGGCTATAACCAAGGTCTCTTGTTGTCCCAATTCGGAAAGTAGAGATTGTAACCCTTCAAGCCTTGCTTGGTGATCACCCACAAACACTCGGGATCGCACCTGAACCAATCCCTCAGGCCTCAAGAGTATCGAAGGCGTCGAAATCGATCCTGCCAAACTTGGAGCTCACTGTGCAGTACGTAGAAAAACGTCATCCCTTTAAAAAATTTTATGAAAACGAAACCCGTATTCGCCTCCATCTTTCACTGTGTTCAGACCCAGGTCATCGTTTCCTGATTTGCAGTGAACATTGATGCTATTCCCGCCACATAGATGATTCACAATACATGTATGAACTTTATATGAAGTAACAGTCTTGCATAAAGCCAGTAGTGCCAGTAGTGCCAGTAGTGGAAGAGCCATGAGCAGATATATAGCTGGTGCTTTTCATCTTCTGAATACATGTGCTTGCTCTTGTCCTATGAAGGCAAAAAGATTGTTCATGTGAATCTTTATATAATAATACCTGAATGCGTGCAAGCTAGACAACCCCATGAAAAGAAGCTAGGAATTAGTTTTATCTCCCTAATAAAGAAACTTTAAAATCTCTTTAATACCTCTTAATGCCACTAATGCCTCAGCCTCAGTGTCAGTTCTTTCTTTATCTTCCATTCCTCTTCTTTAATATCATTATTTATAAGGAACTGTAAGTAACTAGCTATATATCTTTTAATCCATCTTCCTCAACGCCTCTAATTACCAACAGGAAATTAACAAATGCCTCAATGTTATCTTCTCTTTAAGAATGGATAGAGATCAAACATCGGATTCTGGTAGTATCCTTATCTTCTCTTTTCCCTGTAAAATAATTTTATTTATTTATTATATAATTATGTTGTCAGGAGGCATCGATCATGGTTCGACCCAAATGAACCACCGGCTGAATTAGGTTTGAGATTTGACCAATGGTTCAATGGCCGTTTGACCAATTCTTAAAAACATTGGTAACTGATTCATAGTGGTATCACATGGTACAGATGATCTACATCGCACATCAGAGGTTGATATGCACCCGACACAGGCCTATGGCTTGATACTGGACAATATGTATTATTATTTAAATTTGTTTAAGCTCAAAGAGAAAATCACATCGAATCAATATGACATAGACCACTACATTAATTCTTGGACTCCAGTATGGTAGCACAGTTTTAAATCCTCAATTTCCGGAAGGAAACCGAGGTCCTAAGCCAATTAATTAAGCTACCCCTCAGGTTCATTTGCAATCCTAATTAGAATCCATATTTCTTTCTTTGGATTGACACTCCCTCCAATTCAACATTAATTCCGAAATTGACATCATGAACTGTTTGATCATGGAGGTAAGAAAGTTAAAAGATAAAAAGACGTGCAGCTCGAAACCGAATAGGGCCCTGGCCCCTACCAACCAACCTAATTAGTTACTAATATGGCCTGGCCTGGTTCAGTCGTTCGTCCTAGATGTAGTAGTAGGGATGGACTCGACTCGAGCTGGCTTAAACCCTAGAGTCTTATAAATTTAGGGTGTAAAGTGGGCCGACTGTGCCAAAGTCGGTTGGGAGTCAACCCAGAACTTAGGTCGTATCTTGCTAGAGCCGTACCGTCCACGATCGCTAACTGACATGCCTCTTTTAAATTTTTTATATAACTAGTGGAGCCCTGCACATGCAATGCACGTGCACCGAACACACAGTTTTACTAATAATATTTTTAAAAAATAAAGCTTTTAAAAAATTTAGTAGAAGCTTAAATACATTTAAAATTAAATTTCAACAGAAATGAGTGATTGTAAATTGGCCAAGGCCCGTGCAATGTCCAAATACAACTGACACTATTTTTTCCTATACATTTGAAAACAATAAAACGATGATATAGTGAGAAAAATGAGATCTCAAAAAGACAATCGATATGAAATTTATATAACTTTTTTAGAAAAATAAATCACATATTTCTAGATATTTTATCATGAATGTGTACAAAGAAAATTTCAATTTACTTTATTTAACCTATCAGGTCGACCTTATTAGTTTCCTGGTAGACTTGACATGCTAAAGTTGGAGTCCAGTCGAAAAGCATATTCAAATTGATAACCTGTAGTTTTTATAAAAAATAAAAATAAAAACTAACACCAGATGAGCTTACTGTTTTAACCAATTACCATGAACATTATATGTTTACTACAAAATTAGATTCTATTAAGGAATAAG
This sequence comes from Litsea cubeba, assembly GCA_012931725.1. Lineage (NCBI taxonomy): Eukaryota > Viridiplantae > Streptophyta > Magnoliopsida > Laurales > Lauraceae > Litsea > Litsea cubeba. The sequence goes on along the minus strand of CM022944.1, from coordinate 160,695,008 downwards.
GAAAATTCGAAACAAAAAGACAAACTGAATTTGTTGCAGCTTAGCATTAAATACTTATTTTAGATGTTCACACTTAAAATGATCACTTCAATCACTGACTCTGAAGTTAGTAGTAACGCTAGCATAACAAGCAGTTTCTATGAAATTCTCGTTTTTCCTTTATGTAAATGCATGACACTTCATTGAAATATATGACAAGAAGAAGAAGAACAGGAAGAAGAAAAAGCTTGTAATGATAAAAGAAATAAATTTGTTAAAAAATTATTAAAGTTTTTTAATTTAAACCTCATGAGTAAGAGCAATAATAAATAAATATATTCATGCCCTTGAAATGCCCTTTTATAATAATTTTTTTTACAAAAGTTGTATATTAAGAAACTAAAAATTATACAGAACAACAATAATTTTACGATAGCAATCTATAAGACCTACTACTAAATTGCATTTATGGAATTATCTTTAGCAATCACTAATATTAAAAGGAAACCAATATTTAGTAGTAATTATCACATTATCTAACATGTGATTATTCTTCCAACAGAGGTATAAATCAAGATCAATACAACTATTATGTCAAAAGTGGGCCCACATCTTGTAGTTTATTGGGCATATATATATATTAATACTAAGCGGGGCCCACATCTTGCATTTTATTGGACAGGTGTGTAGTGAAAAATAATAATACTAAGTGGGGCTCACATCTTGCATTTTATTGGGCAGGTATGTAGTGAAAAAGTACTACACTTTACTCTCTTTTATATAAGGATATAGAAAATTATAAGTGGGCCATGGTGTATAGTGAAAAGCATTGTCATTTTGTTTTCTTTTGTAAGAGTAGATAGATAGAGATAAAGATAAAGAATACTAAGTGGAGCCCACATTTTGCATTTTATTGGGCAAGTGTGTAGTGAAAAAATACTACACTTTACTCTCTTTATATAAGGGTATAGATATAGGTATAGAGATAGAGATAGAGAAATAATAATAATAATAATAATAATGTATAGATTATGTTATTATTATATAGGTGTGGCCCATACAAGTTCTTCTTTTTACAATCTTATTATTATTATATAAGTGGGGGCCCAAGTTCTTCTCTTTTAGAAGGATAATGATAATATATAAATTATTTTATTATTATCTTAAGTGGGGCCCACACAAGTTATGTCATTTTATTCTGAATAATAATAATAATAATGTATAGATTATATTTTTATTATATAGGTGGGGCCCACACAAGTTCTTCTTTTTTAGAAGGGTATAATAATATATAGATTATATTATTATTATCTTAAGTGGGGTCCACATCTTGCATTCGATTGGGCAAAAGAGTATATTATTATTAACTAAGTGGGGCCCACACAAGTTATGTCATTTTGTTCTTAATAATAATAATAATAATGTATATATATTATATTATTATCATATAGATGGGGCCTACACAAGTTCTTCTCTTTTAAAAGGGTAATAATAATATAAAGATTATATTATTATTATTATTATCTTAAATGGGGCCCACATCTTGCATTTGAGTAATAATATATAGATTATATTATTATTATCTTAAGTAGGGCCCACATCTTGCATTTGATTGGGCAAGAGATTATATTATTATTATCATCTAAGTGGGGCCCACACAAGTTATGTCATTTTGTTCTTAATAATAATAATAATAACGTATAGATTATATTATTATTATATAGGTGGGGCCCACACAAGTTCTTCTCTTTTAGAAGGGTAATAATAATATATAAGTTATATTATTATTATCTTAAGTGGGCTCACATCTTGCATTTGAGTGATAATATATAGATTATATTATTATTAAGAAGAGACATGTGGGCCCCACAACTTGGATTTTATTGGATATTCTTTCTCTCTTTTATAAGAAGAGACATGTGGGCCCCACAACTTGGATTTCATTGGATATGTGTGTAGTGAAAAAAGTATAATCCTTCTCTCTTTTATAACAGTAGAGATACAAAGAATATTATTATATTATATTATAACATTTGGGGGTGGGCCCCACAATGGTATAGTGAAAAAAGTTTGCATTATAATATTTGGAGGTGGGCCCCACAATGGTATAGTGAAAAAAGTTTGCATTATAATATTTGGAGGTGGGCCCACAAAGGTGTAATGAAAAACTTCACAATTTCTCATAATAATATATTATTATATTATTGTGATAAGTCCTTAAAAATACACATTTTCATGGTTATTTTTGGTAAGTTTAAGGACTTATCAAGCCAAGAGAGCCTCATTTTGTGTCATATCATGATTTTATGCATTTTTTATCCATTGTAGTACATTCATGCATAATTTGCTCAAAAACCATCATTTTTGCATCAAATCATGAAAACCTGCCATTTTTAATTTTTATTTTTGGAAAGATTTTTTTCAAACGTGTTTTTCTCATGAAATTAATTAATCATCAAGTGCATTCATTCATCATTTCATGAGAGATGGGCCGCAGTCATGCAATTGTGAATTAACAGTAAATTTATCTTTTCACGTGAAATTTATTTTCTATTTTTTTAGCTTGTAGGAAATGAAAAAAAGGGTCCCACACATGCTCATGTGTAGATCACACATGTGGGGCGTCCAAGAGGGGGGTCCACTTTCTTGCACAAAATCCCAAGTTAATTTTGAAGATAATTCAAGATAATCAAAGAAAATCTATGAAGGGCCAATCAAGAAAGAAGATTTCCAAAGAGACTAAAAGTGGAAAGAATCTACACATATTAGGCATTCAATTTTCTCTTGATTCCAACTTAGAGCTTGCCACCTTATGTATCTCTCATAAATGTCAAGTCTAAGGAAGATTTGCTAAAGAAGGAAATATGACATTTGCATGAAGATAGAATGGAGAAAAGAAAGGAAAAGACTTACTAAATGAAGACGATTCTTGCAACAAAGAAGGGACTAGGGAGAAAGAATAGGGCAGCCCATACCCTATTTAAAGAGGCCCTTGGACGTCCACTCCTTTCATGAAGGAAAAAGCCCCCTCACTAGTATAATTCCTCCACCATTCTATCCATCTCCTTTCTCTACCATAGCCCATTTCTTTTCAAGAAGGCTTGTCCCAACTTGATGCTTCAACTAGAGAGGTTCCTTTCATCCTAGTATGTAATTGTTTTTGAAATTTTAATTCTCCCATCTTTTATGTAAAAAACATTGCATATTAGTAAAGTGTGATTTTTTAGTCTTTTTCTTATGTGGTTAATGCTTGAATTGTGTTTCCTTTATTGTTGTTCTTGGATTGACAACCCAAGATCCTAAGGGCATGAAATAAGGTAATTATGAACTCGATTTGAGAATAAAAAAAAAAGAGCACACTTATCACACATTTATTTCTATTGCAATTCCCACACATTTACATTATGCAAAATTCACACATTTAATTTATTGTTAATTCCACACATTTAATTTTATGCAATCCACACATTTATTGTTTTTTGCACTACACATTTATAATTCAAGTCCTTTTTGTTTTTCTTTTCTTCTTATGCTTCTTATAAGTTTATGTGAATTTTTTTTTATGCATAGTTTATGGTTGGAACTAGTAAGCATTGCATGCATATTCATATTGGTGGAGTTTAGATATATTTAAGTTGCTGGAATTAGAGTTTTAAATTGAATAAGCAAGAAAACCAGAGATTTGAGTCAATAATTTTGGCCAAATATTTTTTGGGAAATTCGGATCCCAACATAAAGTGCAACAATTCAACACATTGTTGCAAGGAATTTTAGGACAGATTTTGTGTGAACAGTTTGTAACTTAAAAACCTGAACAAAACACATTATTTTCGATGAAACTTGGGAAATTAAAGTTTGATCAGTGAGTACTTTAAAATCCCAGAATTTCATGCAAAAATAAATTGGAAAGATGGTGAACCCAGTGGCTCAACATGGCTGGTCGGACCCACCTATGTGCAGAATTCCTGCACAGATTTTTTTTTAGGTCATGTTCATGCACTCATATCTGATTCGTTTTAAATCGTTTTCCACTTCAGTTTTTTTTATTTGATTCATGCATCATTGTAGTTCAAAATCCAGCCATTAAACTCAGTTTTAGGTTGCATTAGATTAGGAAAAAAACCATACATAAAAACAGCCCTGCATACTAGTTTTCTAGCCTTAGAATTTTCTAACATCTCATGGCATACATTGCATTACTAACTTTCTAACTTTATGATTAGTTTCTAATTTTATGTTTTTTTTATTATTTAGATAATTTCCAGAAATAAAAGATCTTTCTGATTTTTTTTTAATTGAACATTTTAACTTAGGAAGCTTCTTAATATTTGGAAATTCTAATTTAAGGTTTGATTGACTAAATGCTTTCTAATTTGTTATGATTTGAAAATCATTATTTATTTGTAAGGTCCTTAACTTTAGGGAGTTGATTAACTTGGTAAAAAAGTAGGTGTTTCCTTTTTGATTGATTTGATTTGTTACCAATCTTTGTTGAGCATGTTTTGATTAATTTGGTTTCTAACTTAGGTTTATTTTGTTTCTAATTTAGCTTCTTAGTTTTATTTTTGGTAAGTTTTTGGCTTGTTTCTAATTTGATGTTCTAAATTGTGTATTCTTTTGTAGCAACTTGTGATTAATTTTAGATTTATGAATTTTTTATTTTTTGAAATGTACTTAATTTTTAATTTGAAGTAGGAATGATGAATGTACTTTTCTAAAATTTAGGCTAAAATTAGATTTTATTTAGGGCATGTGAAAAGGTTGGAAAGCCTTATTTTTAAAAGCTCCCTGTGATCGACCTGGTCTCACCAGTTTTATTACTACAATCGCACCCTACACTTGGGTCCGATCAATTATAATATTTGGGGTGGGCCCACAATGGTGTAGTGAAAAAAGCTTGCAATCTCTCATCTTTTATAATAGTTTTATAATAGTAGAGATCTTGGGTGGTGTATAATAGTAGAGATATATCATATATAATATATATAATATAAGGTGGGCCCCACTATGGTAGAATATATATAGTATAAGGTGGGCCCCAAATTTGAATCATTCTCTCTTTTATAGATGATGAGATGAGAGATGATGAAGTGGGCCCCACAATGGTTAGACAAAAAAAAAAAAGTTGCAACTTAGCCTCTTTTATAATAGTAGTAGATTAAAAGAGATTTTATAGAATTTAAGAGTTCTCAACTTGAAATAAGATTGAAACTAGTAAAATAAATGCACAATATTTATGCTAATTTACAAATGAGAAACAATCTTTAATTATTTTATTTATATAAAAGAATCAAATTTTTTATATATAAGGGGCGTGTCGGGAAAGAAAACTTTGTGCATAGAAGTAAGTTTGGGCACACAAAAGATTGTAGAAAAAGAAAACTTTTGGTTACCTTTGATCTATGGTGCAACAGGATGGAGGGATTGATACTGATGTAAGTCACAGGATTCAGGCCGGATGGACCAAATGGAGAAGTGCTTCGGGGGTCTTTTATGATCAGAAAGTCTCCCTCAAAGTTAAAAGAAAGTATTATAAGGTGGCGGTACGACCAGCATTGTTATATGGATCAGAGTGTAGCAGTAAAGCATAATCATGTCAAGAAGATGGAAGTTGCGGAGATGAGAATGCTAAAATGAATGTGCGGAGAGATGGGATTAGGAATGAAGAGATTAGGGGCAAAGTAGGAATAGCACCGATTGGAGATAAAATGAGAGAAAATCGATTGAAATGGTTCGGCCATGTTAGAAGGCATCTGTTAAAAGGTGTGAAAGCATGGAGATTGCGAGGAGTAGGAGAGGGAGAGGGAGACCCAAGAGAAGAGTTGGAAAGAAACTATTAAACATGACCTTACCTACATGGATCTAAAGGAGGACATGGCCATAAACAGATTTGATTGGCGTCGTCAAATCCATATAGCCGACCCCACCTAATGGGAAAAGGTTGGTTTGGTTGGTTTATAAGGATGTGTCGGGCTGTGACTCGGCCCATGCACCCTGGCCCTGCACAGCACGACCAAGGACCCCGGATGTGCCATGCCGGCCTAGGGCCCATCTTTTTGGTCATGCCGGGCCGGGCTGCCCAGTCAATGCGTTTAATGGGCCGTGCTACGGCCTGGGTTTTTTCGTGCTAGGCCGCCCAATTTACACCCCTCTCCTAGGGCGTGTTTGGCAAAGTACTACAGTAACATGAAGTGGGGTGAACTGTCACATCAAAATAAAGTAGTGGAATATTAAAAGTTAAGTTGACTCTATTGAAAATTTCAACTGTGTTTGGATGCTTGTGGTAAAGGTGATGGTCTCTGACTCACTGTGTTTCGATCAATTTAACTGAAATAAGGTGAACTGTCACATCAATGGGTTTAAAGTTACCTCAACTTTTTTTGACTTTGGGTTAAATAAAATCTGTGTTTGGAAGCCACCCGGTGTGAATCTAATTCCGCACTTGGGTATACACGTTCGCATGTTAAAAAAATTATGCTGTAGGGATAGTAAGAAATAAGTCCATTCTATTCGGACTCTGTCGATCAGACATGTATTTGATAAACAAAAGCAGAAATGGAGAAGGGTTTAGGCCCTGAATCTGATGAAGACTCAATCTTGAGAGCACTGACAGTCATGCATCCCTGTGAGACTTTAATTCACAAGCAAATGAATGCATAAAGCAAATAACTATAGTTGATGGATACATCCGGAATATATTTGGCACAAGGATGTGATCTCTGTCATAATCTCATACATACATCAATTAAAAATAAGATGATGTTAAAATTATAATATTCGTTCAATGTTACACAGTTGCAAAGCTTATTTGTACAAAGATCTCAATCCATGTAAAGATATACAGCATGACTTCAATACTCTCTCCGCCTCTATTCTCCACTTTCATTTCATATAAGTCCACCATTATGATGCAGAATTATTGAAAGCATGCTCCCAATCAGCAAAGCATAGAAATGATCTCACGCCAAACAACACTCTATTGTTATGGAATCAACAACCTACATCAAATGGAAATATAATTTTTTTTTCTATATAACTTATCATTCCTGTTAGCCCTTTGCATGTTAAGCAGTTAATGAGTGGAGAGCTGATGCACCTATATAGTTAACAAACCAAAGAGCCACCACAAACTCCCAGTTGGCTTTTGAGACATTTCCAAATTTGCAATTGTAAAATTTGTAAAGTAGACCCTGCACACCAACAATCCACAGAAGTCAGTCAAACCTGTATGTCCCCTGGATAATATAACAAATAGCCAATGAACACATTAAAAAGAAAGTCTTTTGAGAGAAGTGACCTACCATTTTAGTTGATAACATATATGTAGAAAATCAATTGCATATCCCTGGGCAGTGTGAGTACATACTTATCACATGCAGGGCTATTTCGCTAGCAATCTGTACTAAGCCATCCATGCATTTCATCATGACATAAGCAGTTTACAAACCACCAACAAATGGCACAATAACTTTCCAGAAATTGTAGGGAGAATCCCATAAAGTATAGAATAAAGAAAGCACATGTAAACTGGAGCAAAAAACTGGGAATGAATATGAAAGCCAAAACATAATCACATATCTCCCTACTGTATTCGTTCAAATACTGTATTTGGGCTTGATACATCATAATCGTGAAGATCTACCGTTGGATCAACCTTTGGGCGAAGATACACCGTTGGATCTTGATCCGGGCGTGCGGAAGGCCTTCGGTGGTGGACCCGCGGAAGACCCCATCATGAGATGGTCCATAGGAGATGAGCAATTGTGGAGTCATCATAAAGATTTAAAGATTGGCAAGGAACCCAAGGGAATTAAAGAGTTTAAAACTAAAGACATAAGAAGTGGGGCCCGAGGGGCCCACAACTTAAAGTCCCTTGCATAAGGATGCGTGCACGCAAGACTTGCGCACAAATCCCCATGCGTAAGGCAGCCCCTTTTCCACCTTGTCCACAGCCACTTGTTTGTCTTATTTATTTTATTTGTTTGGTTTTATTTTATGAGACAAGATCTAGATGTTTTAATCTGAACCATTGGTTTCTAGGGTTCTCTTATTACTCCTTATTAAGGTTTTATCTCTTGGAAAAGAGGAATAATGATGAATGAATAATGATTTTCTTCCAAAGGTCTTCTTGAGATTTCTCTTGCAGGATCTTCTTCTCGCCCGCGAAGGGAAGTTTGGTGCGAAGTCAAGATATCACACTATCTCCATCCCAAGGTATTTATATCCACTGTTTTCCCTTCCTTTGATACCCATCTCACACTTTCTTGCCCATCCAGATTTAGATCTACTCACATTGTGGAATCCTAGATCCAACCCCAAATCCCAATCAACACTGTTAAACCCTTGCAGCCCTCCAACCAGCCCCTTATCCATCAATCAATCACAATTGTTCATCCCCCTAACCCTTTAGACCTGATCAGACCAGCAATAGATCTAGAATGACAAGCACTAGATCTGGTTTCAACCCATTACAGCCCATTTAATTCATATTTTCACTTCTGAATTTTAAGCCTAGCATTATAAAGTTGTGGGTGTATTGGATTAAACTTGAATTTCATTTAAAACCATATTCAGTCCACTACTATTCAATTGTTGTCCCAAATTGAGCTTGGCTGTCCTTTAAATCCTCAAGGATCTTGATTATTTACTTGACTCGGCAGATCCCTAGACAAGGTGGAGGTTCTTACTCTCCACTTGGTCCCTTCCTCAATTCTTTTAGGGCCCAAATTGCAGGACTGTAACAAGAATTGGATTTCCTCATAATTAACTTAGTGCATTTTAGCATGGAATGATGTGTCAATCTGTTTCAATTGATTCATTATAATTGTTATTATTGTTATTGATCTCATCTTGCATCATTTAGATTAGTTTTCAATTTTGTCCTACATCAATAATCATGCACATGCTATCTATGCAGTACACTACAGAGGCATGAAAATAGTTTGTGTAATGGCAACTTCCTTACTCCAGTGAATATTGTGTATGCTTTTCTTTTTAAAATGCCATTGCACGATTTACCATTACTATTATGAATGCATTGTCAGTTTTAACAACTATGTCTAATTCCAACCTTAATATTGTAGGATGACAGGAGCAAACATTGGCGAGTGCAGGCAGTAGCTGTATCTCCAGATAGCTTTGAAAGCCGAAGACCTCAAAAAACAGCATTACATTATGAAAGTGCATGCTAGATATATACCAATAGAAGTCCTACATGTGGGGATGGATAGGACTATTTAAAAATCTAACTAAACGAAACAAATACGAGTCCCAAACAAATGCAAAGATCACTCAATTCAATAATCAAGATATAACTTGGTGCGCTAATGTGCAAATTTGATTCGTGATGAAATTTTCAATATAAAGTCTAGCAAGTGATATGCAAATATGAGTTGTATGCCAATTCAGACAAGATACACCTATTAGTACAAGCATCTCATGGCATATACCAAAAAGAACAAATTAAAGTAAGATAGAGATGGAGGCATACAACAATTTATACTAGTTCAGTCCTTAATCTACATCCACTCCCAAGTGCACCACACATTAATGGTCTCTTGAATTCACTATGAGAGGTTTTCAATAGGCTAGACTCAAAAACTTCTTACACTTAGATTCTTTCATACAGTGGTTTGATCACGTAGGTTTATTCCATCAAATCTTTTTATATAGTAGTTCCATCATACAGGTTTAACCCATTTTTTAATGATGTAAAATTAAAGGTAAAAATAAGAATGTTAGCCTTTTGTAGACAAATGTGTCTTGAATACGTTCCTGACACTCGGATCCAAAACTCCAAGCTTTAGCCTCCAATGCCTGAACTCCTTAACACTTAAAATGCTCCAATTATCCTCAACCAATTAGTAGAGGAGTTTTTATGTCTATGATAGCTAAGATATATACATGAGATTGAGCCAAATTACAGTACTGGACCTTTCTTCGCTTCAAATGCTCAATAATATAGCCATGAGGATTTCACAATGAGTGGGGACTGATCAAGGTCTAGGTAGACTTTCCTTATGAGATGCAATCAAACTTCATGATGCTTGATCCGTCTTCACTAATCACTCAGTGGAGCTATCTCTACAAGTGTTTGGTTTATAGCTATAGTGAAGGTTTGTGGTCAAAGAATACTACTCTCAAAACTACCAAAGCTATCACCTATAAAATGAGCTCAGGTATATATAGAGGGACTCACAACAACTAATTTACGATGAGCAGTGAACTGACTCCGGCGAGCCATGACTCACCACGGCTAGCTTGACCAGCAGTCAATGGTCAAGTTAAATATGATGATATTGAGAATTCTACCTCTATTAAGAGAAATGGATTTGGTGCCAAACTATTCCTGTGTTTATGGGGCCCACCTTAATTCATACAATCTTGAGGAATAGGTATTTAAGTAGCAGTGATGACAACTAGGTAAACTAAATTAATCTCAATCTATTAGGGGTGTTTGGGCTGAGGTTTTGACTACTCCTAACTCTTCCTACTTCATTATATTTACTTTACTAAGAGGCGCCTCTCTAGCTTGAGTGAGAAATAACCCTTTTATCACCACATGGGACCAACATAATAAATCCATCCCTCTCACACTCATCAACCTCCAATAAATTGGCACACCTTAATTTGACACCAATATGAGTTACACTCACCATTGGATTTTATGAAAATGTAACTTAAGAAAATTTTAAACTTTAAGTGCTTAAACCGATGGCTTAGGTAATATGATTAGTATGATTTTTTTTTCATAAACCTTATCCACAAGATAAGACTTTTCGATCACACTATCCTCCATGAGTGGCATTCATCCAAGTGGACCCCAACAAAGCTTAACTTTTAACCTCTCACACAATGTTTTAAAGTAGATCATTTTAACATAGAAGACAAGCTTAAAACAGGTAGCTTATGCAATAGCGTTGCCACAAGTAATATTTAGGGCCTCTTTCTTTATTAGAACTTCTGACAAGAATTTGATGTGGTGGAAAATTTATGATATAATGTGATTGCTTATGCCGTAACAAGGGTGGACCCATGAAATTTAACAAGGGGGGCTTAATATAAAAGAATATTGTGGGCAGGGGAAAATGTAAAAAATGTATATTAATTATTAGAATTTGAAGTGGATTCTTTGAAAATTTTCAGGTAGGGTGGGGGCTGAACCCCAGACTCTTGTACCTAGTTCTGCCACTGTCCCCTGACATTTGAAAATGCTATATTTCTTTGGCAGAATTTCAAACTTCAGCCACATCAAAGGTCTCAAATGACCTTTGAAAATCCAGAAAATCCCAATCCCTTTAATGTTTTGGTAGAATTTCTGGGTTGCTCAAGTATAAAGTGATGAGGAAGACCACAAGTTGGTGCAGACATAGCACCACATAACAGTGGGTCATTCCATTAATCATCACATGCCGTAAGAGAAGATTGGCGAGCCATCTCAGCAAGAGAATCCTCAAGATATCAAACGGACAAGTCATGCGTATCATGATCTATCATCATCGTGAGACAACCTGTATCAAGGATATGAAGGGTGTACAAATGAACTAGCCTGGGATATTCATTTGTATAAAAGCGGCTGCACTGATTAAAGGTGAGCTCCATAGAGCTGGACTGCCCTTGCAATTTAATCATAGGAGAACATTCTCCTCAGGTCTCATGCTAGTCAAGATCTTGCCGGGCTTACCTAAAGTCGATTGGATTAGACTTGGAATTAGCCAGTATTCTGCAAGACCTACCTGAATTGCACCCTGAATAGGGTTGTCTAGGAGTCACAATTATTTTTTTACCCAATCCAACCATTGATTCAGGATTCGAATAAACCGGCCTTTCTTTTTAAGTTGGGTTCAGGTTGGCATAACTAACCCGATTAATCCATGGGCTGGGTTTAGTTAAGTCCGTACTTACTATTGATCCTATATATACATATAATCCTGACACGAACTCAACACACCTCAACGGATTGCATTATGACCCACCCGCCTAATATGATCTGACCTGTTAATTAAGGTTCAGGTTGACACCTCTTCCCTCCTAGTTTGGGTTCGGGTTGGTAATTTTATACCTGATTAGTGAATGACAGGGTTTAAATATTCACCCGACCCAGACCCGCCAACCTGAGCTGATCCAGAGCAACCGCTTCATAAATTCTAACCTTTCTTTTTTTTATAGAATAAAAACAATATGTTCGATAATCATTTTAATCTTCCCTAAAGTAATCTGTTTTGACAAATGTTCATGCCACTAGCATCACTTTGAAAAGAGGGAATTTTGAAACCAAGGATCGTCTTGATCTATGGTTTGTTAAAATTTAAATAAAGGTGCCTGCACAAATATAAACTTTCATGAAAGATCATGGATCCAAACTCAGTTATATCACAGTAACAGATCATCATCATACACTTTCCATCCTTGCTTTCCTTGTATCCAAACAAGTCACAAGAGATTTAACCCGAAAGAAGAAGGCCAAAAAGCTGTGCTTGATCCAAAGATTATGCTTTACATGCCATCTACACACAGACTGTCCCATTTACCACAGCGGCACAGCTTTCGAACCATTTGACTATTGCATCATAAATGGATCAACCTTTTTTTTATGGAAAAAGATCTCCTGTTTGATCTAAACAGGGAGCCCAGTTTGGACAAAACTGGAGATCCAGATCCTTTTTTTATTAGAAAAGGTCCCACCTTCATAGTTAGGTGTGGAATTCTTAAATGCGTTGCATCTGGGCCTAACCAAACTCAAAATTATTACATTTCCTTGTATCCCTGTTGTGATCTTCCAGTTAAAGCCATTTCCCATTTCAGTGAAGCATGCCTCAATCATGGGAAAACACATTCCTGGAATACCATGTTATGATGGTAATTATAATAGAGTCACTTTCCTATTCCACATTCCTGATTCTCTCTTCTGGGGTAGGGTTTGGGTTGCTAAAAATATGGTTATGTAACCATAAAAAGATGGTTCAAATTGAGTTAGATTAAGCTCTTAGCATGTCTCTTTAATAATCCAACTAGGAAGATCCGAGAAGTCGAGCCCTAAACCTACACCGTCTTGAATAGAATTACTATCCTTCCAATCATCAAGCACAGCTTCACTGAATGAGAAGTGCTCATCAAAGCTTGACAAGAAGTTATGGCCTCCATCATTGTCTCTACTGCTCCTCTCCTGGATTTCATCTCCAAACACTCGCACGTAATCAGTGTCTAGTATATCAGACACGAATGCTTCGCCCATGTCAAAGTCCGTTAGAAAATTTAAGCAATCATCTCCCTGTGGAGTAACCAGCGGTGGGATTTCGTTGTCTCCGGGCTCTGTATCTTTCTCTCTTAGTGGGTCACCTTGTTCTGGTGGAAGGAAGACCTTAGTGCATCTTACAGCCTTGGTTCGAATCACTTGGTGGGGCTCACATTCCATCAGTGGCGCTTCAGCTGACGTGTCCAACGAAGGCCTCCTTTCCTGAGATCTGGTTTTGATGTGTTCTTGGCTGCTAGTGTTGGTTGAGTGACCTTTCATCATCCTCTTGCTCAGACATGTATTCCAATAGTTTTTTACTTCGTTGTCTGTTCGTCCGGGTAATCGTCCAGCTATTAGAGACCACCTGCAATAACATTCCATCCCAATTACTAACCATTTCGTATCTCTTAATCCTGTTTTGATCTCAGAGGAAATAAATGTCATTTACGTATTCAACTCATAACAATAAAACTGAGAGAATTATAAATTATCACGATAGATTTACAGCACTAACAGCTAGAATAGCATAAAAAAAAATGCAGACCAGTTTTTCTTAACTAGATTTTATTTATCACTGGTTGATGGGTACTTCTAAAATGGACAAACAATTAATTGGTCCACTAAAACTCCATATATCGTATTTTTTAAGCTCGTTTTTTTGGTGGGTCACAATATACTGGGATTTTACCCACAAATTATTTCTAGTACATTTACACAAACATGAATAAATTCACTTAGGAGTTGGTGGAGTGGCATTAGGAGTGGATTTGCTGCCCACGTCTTGTGTTTCAAACTGCTCCAGATTTACACACAAGATAGCCCACATTACTTAATAACTATCATCCGTGCATACATATACATATACATATACATATACATATGCATACATACATCTTTTTAGTGTGAGATACCTGTTTCCTAAGAGGTTGTGGAGTCTGATGATGAGATCTTCTTCCTCAGGAGAAATATTGCCCCTCTTGATATCGGGTCGGAGATAATTCAACCATCGGAGCCTGCAACTCTTACCACATCGTCTCAATCCTGCAAGAATCCATCAAGAAGTTTCGACATTGTTAATTTCGTAAAATAATAAAATTTGGGTTGGTGGTGAAGAATGGGTAGAACCAAACACTACTCTTCACCTGCTTTCTTGGGAAGGTCTCTCCATTTTCCTTCTCCATGGGTCTTGATGTAATTAGTTAGTATTCTATCTTCTTGTGCTGACCATGCTCCTCTATTCACTCCCTCCTTTGAGCAACAAGGTTTCCTTCCCATCTCTCTTCCTTTCTTTTATTCCTTCTCTCTCTCTCTCTCAATGTAGATAGAGAGTCTAGTGATTTGCCTTCCTGAGAATGTGAATGACTCTCAAGAGAGCTTCATTTTGTACATATATATCACGTATCCGCATATACACATTGAAACTCTTGTAAATCCCCAAGTACAAAGCTATCTCAGTCACAAAGGAGGAACGTGCTAACGAGAATCTTGGATTCAAAGGAGATACGTTCTTGCTGTGGGGCCCACCAATCACATCTTTCCCGACAGCTGGCAAGTGAATGCACCGAACTTTAGGTGTATGCAAGTCTTGTTTGACCCGCCGGTGCAGCCTCCATTGTATCTTCTTCTTCTTCTTGGGGGTGCGTGTGTACTTTTCACCTTAAAGTGCAGTTGTAACAAGTGCGGATAAATGTTCCTACCTCAACGGATGGTCATGATCATTAGATGAGCATCCGTTGTGGGGCCCATAGCATGACTTTTGATTGAGAGTCTATATATAGTGCCCACGTGAATTTTGTTGGAGAATAGGGAAAGAGAGGCTCCTAAATTATATATTCTCCTAGTAGGAGAAAGTGGGTCTCGGGCCCAGAAAGCTGGTGTGTGACCAGGAGAGTCATGCATGGTTCGTTGATTCTTGAACCATGGGATCCAAGGATGACGATTAGGGATCCTTATTTGAGAGGTAACGAATAACTAGCAATAGAAATGGGCAATAATTGAAAGCCTAAAATTTTCTACCGTGGCAAATGTTTGGAGCATCTTTACTTGAAGGTTCTGCGCAACCCATTTATACAACGTTTTATCAAAACAAAAAATAAAAAACATTAGAGGAGTTATTTGCTTTTAATCAATGCTTTTCACATGATTGGAGCTCGCAAGGTTTGTAATATTATTGATTTTAATCCATGCTTTTCACATGATTGGAGCTCGCAAGTGAAGCCCACATTTTAGGGTAGAAAATTTTTTCCCCGCTGCAAAAACTGCCGCTTTAGCTTAGGCGGTATAAAAGTACACTAATACAGGGGAAAAAAAAAAGAAATTAAAAAAAAAAAAAAAAAACTGCTGCTAAAGCTCACCTTGCATTGCATGCGGCTATTTGTGAGTTTTTTTTTTTTTATATATATATAGTATTTGTACAACCATGTTTCTGAAAAATAAGTGAGGAAAAGTTGATGGTTGTTTCACAAGAAGAAATTTCCACATTTAGTGTTGCCATGTATTTTTGTGAGGAATTAATAAATAAAAAAAGCAATATTTTCTAAAAGCTCATGATGGAGCTAGCCAACCCCCATTTAATTAATGTTCTTGACCATTGAACTACCAATCCCTTCTATAATTTTCCTCCTATTTTACAAAATAAAATTTTTTCACCTTTTTAACATGTGAATCATCCCCCAGAAAAATGTTACTCCAATTGGAAAAAAAAAAATCAGCGCCAGATCCACAAGAGGAAAATCAACGGAGGAGATGAGGGGTTAAGCGGAGGAGAAGGCGACAAAGCACCTGCATGGAAAAGGACACGTTTTCAAATCTTTGTTGGTGCATATATCGAACCCATGATCTAATAGTCTAAACCATAGGTTTCAACCATCTTCTTCACAAGGCAGAGATTGGCCCGCACCTTTTGCGAGTCAGAAGAATTATTTTATTGGGATTCTCTTGAACCGTTGAAGTCGCTGTCGTCCTTCTTTCCAATGAATGAGGAGTTGGTTGGGGTCGATGGCATCACCTAATGATTTTCTTAGCTATCCTTCAAAGTTCAAACTTTCAAACCCTACCACCTCACCTCCTCAACTACCCTTTCTTGTCATTTAACAAATAACAAACACACACTCCCTCTCTCTCTCCCCACCCTTTCTTGATACCTAACTCTTCGTACACTAGCCTAACTTTTCACTGCTCTCTTCTTGGTTTTTTTTTTTTTTTTAATTTTTAAGACCGGGACCTCTTTAATTGAACATTGGTCCACACTCACTGACCTCTTTGATCTACTGCCATACAAATTTTTTATTTATTTTGGGGTGGGGGGACTACATAAAAAATATTATTGGAGGGGCATATGTAAGAAAAAGTATAAAATTTTCAAATGAGGGGGGGGGGGGGGGGGGGGGGTTTAGAAATTTTGTGGGTGCATAGATAAAGAATGTATAAAAATTTCCAAATGTGGAGGGGTTTTAAAGATTTTGAGGGGAGAGGGGACATATATGAAAAAATGTTATTGAATAAATTTTCAAATAGGTTATACTTCTTTGAATCTATTTACACATACATATAGATATGAAATAAAATAGTAGTTGGAGTCGAGTCTATTGTTGCCCTAAGAATTGAGTTTTAATTATAGGGTTTTTTTTTATATATAGTTATGAGACTTAGATCATGACCGATAACATCCTATAATATAAACATTTGCACCAGACAGAAAGACAATATGTTTGTGTATAGTCAGAATTAGGAGAGATAAGATGGATTCCGGTTACATCTTTTCCAAACTTAGAAAATAGAGTTCTTTGTATTTTTCATTCAAAGGCAGTCATCCATCCAAGATGGAGTTTCCCTCATGAGTTCTCCTCCGTCCATACATGTATTAGGAAGAATGTCCTTGTCAAGATGTTTCGTGGCGCTTCTGCTTCGCTTATAGCTAGCTGGGATGTATTCAGTTTCATTCTTCTCCATATATAGTTTACCTAACAACAATTCTAAGTAAATGTAGACAAAATTAAACTCTGGAGTTCTCTTTCAATAATAGAGGTGACGCTCGAATAATAGTCATGAATGGCCGCGATTTCGCCTTTGAAGTATTGGAACTTCTATATTTAAATTGGCCTTTGTAAGCAAGTGATGCGAGGAGGCCATGGGTAAAAATAAACTGTGTCTTTTTGTTACACCCCATCCCGAATTACTTTTGATTAAGATTAATTAATCGTATTTAATTAAACTAATTATGATTAATAGTCAAATTAAGTTGAATTAGTCCCAAATTATTGAATTAAGCTTAATGAAATGAATTTGGATTGAAACTAAGTCATTTGAGTTATAATTTGGAACTCAAGTGATAAGATTAAGGACTTTTCCATAAATATGGATTTCCACCTATTTTGTCGGATACGGTAACTCTTGATACCATCGTGTGTATCTCGAAGAATTCATTAACTTTCAAAACAGACTTAGTTCCATTTGACTTGAACTGGATCAAATAAGTTTTCATTTGACTCGAAATGTAAATAGAGAAAGGAAAAAAGGGCTTCAGTGCAAAACCGTGTTCTATAAGGTTCTCAAAGAATACAAAGACCATTCATACGAATGTTCCAGCAACAGTGAACTCTAAACCTAGACTCCTTTCTTCTTCTACCTTCATTTTCTCATCAAGTATAGGTTTACTATTCAAGAGGTTTTTGAAGAAGATTTGTGAACTTCATCTTCTCCATCAAGTTTCTTTCATTTCTTGGAGTGAAAGTTTGAAGGAAATCTCATTTTTCCTTCTCTTCAAGATTACAAGTGTCTAAAGTCTTTTATAGAACTTTCAGGTCTTACTAGGTGATTAGAACTATTATCTAGCCCAATAGCTCATAGAAATTCTGTTTTTGAATTGTTCTTGACGTTAGGTTAGAAAAAGGATTTGGATTGGTGAAATTCTTCTCAATTTGAGGTAACAACGAGGGGATTTTGCTATTAGACCTCAATTAAAGGCAAGCATGTGCATTTTCATTGATCCCGCCCCGAATTACTTGTGATTAAGACTAATTAATCATGTTTAATTAAACTAATTATGATAAATAGTCAAATTAAGTTGAATTAGTCCTGAATTTTTGAATTAGGCTTAATAAAATGAATTTGGATTGAAACTAAGTCATTTGAGTTATAATTTGGAACTCAAGTGATAAGATTAAGGACTTTTCCGTAAATATGGATTTTCGCGTATTTTGTCGGATACCGTAACTCTTGATACCATCGTGTGTATCTCGAAGAATACATTAACTTTCATAATAGACTTAATTCCATTTGACTTGAACTGGATCAAATGAGCTTTCATTTGACTCGAAATGTAAATAGAGAAAGGAAAAAAGGGCTTAAGTGCAAAACTGTGTTCTATAAGGTTTTGAAAGAACCCAAAGACCATTCATACGAATGTTCCAGCAACAGTGAACTCTAAACCTAGACTCTTTTCTTCTTCTACCTTCATTTTGTCATCAAGTATTAAGGTTTTGAACTATTTAAGAGGTTTTTGAAGAAGATTTGTGAACTTCATCTTCTCCATCAAGTTTCTTTCATTTCTTGGAGTGAAAGTTAATTTGAAGGAAATTTCATTTTTCCTTCTATTCAAGATCACAAGTAAGTGTCTAAAGTCTTTTACAAAATTTTCAGGTCTTACTCCGTAATAATAACTATTATCTAACCCAATAACTCATAGAAATTCTGTTTTTGAATTGTTCTTGATGTTAGGTTAGAAAAAGGATTTGGATTGGTGAATTTCTTCTCAATTTGAGCTAACAATGAGGGGATTTTGCTATTAGACCTCAATTAAAGGCAAGTATATGCATTTTCATTGATTTAGGATGTTATTGAAGTTGTTAGAGTTCATGGAGTCCAAATTGGATCAAATGTTGACTTGAGATATATTGATTTGTATTAACTCTTTGATATAATTGTCCTGTGAAAGCTCATTATAGAGCTGAAAACAGGTTAATGATTATTCCTACTACAGTAAATGGATTTGGGGTGTTCCGAAACTCCGTGGTGATGCCAGTTGTCCCTAGCCCGGACACTGGTAGTACTGAAAGAAGTTGCTGATCCCAGATGGGTGTCGGAACCGAACTCGCCGAGAACCTTGTGCGTTCCTATGTGAGATATTAGACTTGCGAACTCGCTACGAATGCTCTCAGATCTTCTGGATGATCAACCAAGAGTTCTCATCTCCCTTATATAGAGCAATCCGTAGGAGTTACAACTCTATCCGGACTCTACCTCTCCTGGAATCCCACATCTCCTGACCAGCGTGGGAATTCTGCCAACTGAGAGTCTGAACTTGATCCAAACTCTATCACCAAGAGTTTGATCCTTATCTGACTCAACCAAATCAAGACTTGTTGGGAGTTCATCCGCGGCACACCGCCGGGCTCGATCTGGCGTGGGCCCAATGGCAATCGGGCCACACAATTTTCCTAACAGGTAGATCCCACAATACTAAATGAACAATAAATGAATGAATATTTGCATATTTGTATTTTGCAAAGTGATTGATACCTTCCTTTTTGGAAGATGTGAAATGAAATAAAATGTTATGGTAGTTGCCAATTAGTTATATTCCTTATTTGACTCTAAATGTATGTATTGTATGAATTGTCTAGGAATAGATATTGAATGTGAGAACTGTTTAACGGATAGGTTGAAAAAATTAAGATAGCATGTACTAGATCTGTGTATATATTGCTGAATAGTTGTACTCACTAGTATTATTGATGGCATTACAGGCCCATGCCGGTCCTGTAGAGGCCGTAGCACCAGCGGAGGAGGCCGCTCCAGTTCCTCTGGGAGGATTAGTGGAATGGAACAACAAAGATACCATTTGAATGATATCTGAGTGCAAGAATATTTCAACATTTTTAAATGAATTTTTTATAACGTTAAATATTTTGTCATTTTGCATTGTATTTTAAATGTGCAGTGAATGACATGGGTTTAAATGAGAGGATTATATGGAGAATGATAAACTTTACTTTTATGTAAAGAACTTATATAGTTGTACATTTGTGAACGTGTACATTTGTATATGATATCATCTGTATATGTTTTTTTCGCAATATATATGTGTTGGCAGATGTGGCTACATATTTTCAAAGCATCGACACATGAAATACATTATGGATACCGGAAAGCCTTGATGGAAGTTCCAAACGATAAGCCACATCTCCACTTCTACTTTTGATCTTGAAAGGTCCGATATACCTTGGGGAAAGTTTACCTTTCTGCCCAAATCTGATAGTGCATTTCATTGGAGAAGTCTTCAAAAATACCCAATCATTAATGGCAAATTACAGATCACGCCGACGATTGTCAGCATAGCTATTCTGCATTGATCGGGCAACTTTAAACCTATTTTATACTCTTTGAACCCTTTCTGCTGTCTTTGCAATTACAATAAGTATTTTAATGACATTTTGATATATTCAAAGTCAGAACAAGAACATTCACACCATCTGAGAAAGAATCAGCTATTTGCAAAGCTAGAGAAATGTGATTTTTTGTTACAGTATGTGGCATTTCTGGGCTATATAATTACCAGAGAAAGATTGGTTGTTGATTCAGCTAATATTGAAGCAATTACCAAGTGGCAGAGTCCAAAAAATGTACCTAAAGTTCGGAGCTTCTTACGATTGGCAGGTTATTACAAAAGATTTATGAAAGACTTTTCTAAGATTGCAGCTCCGTTGACGAAACTGACTCGGAAGAATATTCCATTTCTATGGAATGATGAATGTGAGTTCGGTTTTCAAATATTGAAGCAGAGATTAATCTCAGCCCTAATCTTGGCATTACCCGAAGGAATATGAGGATTTGTAATTTATTCTGATGCTTCAGGTATAGAATTGGGATGTGTACTGATGCAGAACGGTAAAGTAATTGCTTATGGTTCGCGTCAATTGAAAGAACATAAAAAGAATTATGCTACGCATGATTTAGAGCTCGTAGCAATTATATTTGCTTTGAAATAATTGAGGCATTATCTGTATGGATAAACTTTTGGAGTCCATTGTGATCATAGAAGTCTCCAGTATTTGTTTACTTGGAAGGACATTAATCTTAGACAACGTCGTTAGTTACACCTCATCAAGGATTATAACTTTCAAAGTGAATGATTCCTTCCTTTTGGAAGATGTGAAATAAAATGAAATGCTATGGTAGTTGCCAATTAGTTATGTTCCTTATTTGACTCTAAATGCATGTATTGTAAGAATTGTCTAGGAATGTGGAGAATTGTTTAACGAATAGATTGAAAAATTAATATAGCATGTACTATAAGAAAAAGTCTACAGGGACTGAAAATCGGTCCCCGAAAAAGTGCCTGAATGGCCCTTGTTCCTTGGATCAAGGAAAATTTCCCTTGGATCAAGGGCTTTTCCTTGATCCAAGGGACAAGGGCCTTTCAGGCCCTTTTTCAGGGACCGATTTTCGGTCCCTGTAGCAGGGCTCGTACTATAATGGATCTGTGTATAAATTGTTGAATAGTTATATTCACTAGTGTTATTGATGGCATTACAGGCCCAGCTGTCCATGCCGGTCCTGCAGAGGCCGCGCGCCAGCAGAGGTGGCCGCTCTGATTCCTCTGAGGAGATTAGTGGAATGGAACGGCAAATATATCATTTGAATGATATCTTAGTGCGAGAATATTTCAACATTTTTTAATGAATTTTTGATAACTTTAAATATTTGTCATCTACATTGTATTTTAAATGTGCAGTGAATGACATGGGTTTAAATGAGAGGGTTATATGAAGAATGAGAAACTTTACTTTTATGAAAAGGACTTTTATAGTTGTACATTTGTATATGATATCATTTGTATATGTTTTTCCACAATATATGTGTTGACGGATGTGAATTATAAGTCTCACTTGCGTGAATTATATATATCCCTTGTGGATTTCATTTTTAATTTTGTTAATTCGGAGTTCACGGAAGTAAGTGTGGTCGCGACTCGGGGTTAATTACTCAGATTTGATCATAATCTCGGGTTCGGGTCATGACACTTTTGGCATGCAAATGACAGTAATAGGAATACAAATCAACATCATCATTTGTTAAACAGAATTAGGGACGATCACAATGCTCTTCGTGTATGAAAATTTATTATATAATGGTCTGCAAATTGAGATCTTATTTTGTTCAATGTGGAGTCCCTTATAGAATATGCCCTTGTTACCAGTTGAATATGATGCATGGTTGATTATCCGGGAATTCGTCTACAAAGGATTCAATTCTAGAACTCTAGTTATGGGGCAATTCAGCTCGTGGGCACACTTGGATGCCTACCTATCAATGGGGATGGGATTCATGGAACGGTCTCCTCATGGATAATGGTTAACAAAAAAAATCAGCCTAGTCAGATCATCCTAGCCCTTGAATTAACAGTTATAAAATTTAGTTATCTTTTAATCATTAAATATTTATTGAGACTCAATCCAGACGGTGGATAAACGTCTGATGAGATAGAAATTGGGCGCAGTGCTAGATGATGGGGATAAAAGTGTGAAAGATCATTCACGTATTCAAAGTGGGCGCAGGTGAACCCAACAATTGTTTCTTATAAGAGAGCGTTTCACTTGAGAACGAATGATACATAGTGGAGATGCAAATATATACCTCACTTTCATAGAATATGATTTACTGGGCTTGTGGTTGGCTGTCATTTTCTACCTATGGAAAAAGTTGATGCCTTTTTTATTCTTTATTAAGGCACTTATAAAAACTACACATGTCCCTAATTCTAGTAGAGGCGGGGATGATTGATGACCATTTATGAATCTTCTCCTTTACTGCTTGCATTTTAGCTATTCATACTTCCCCCAATGAAACTAAATTCAAGTTGTTTTACCAAATAAAAAAACTAAATTTGAGCATTTGAAGAAGTGTTGATATGAAAAAAAATACCCAAAATTCCCTAAGATCAACTAGATTGGAAGATTAGTGTATGGTTGGCATCATTGTGGGAATGTTTAATTTCATTATTCTAAGAATGAATGACAAAAAAAAAAACTTATTTGGTGGGCATTTTGTGAGAGATACAAGGAGTAAGGAGGGAGATAAAGAGGAACCGATTTTATAAATGTACCGAAAGAGAGAGAAAATGCATGTCTAACGAGTTGTTGCCCAATCCACACTGACTCTATAATGAGTGGACAGGGTCAGTGCAATGAGCCCGGCTACATGGACGTACTAAAGAGGTCGGTCCATGATATCCCATGGGATATCATGGACCGACCCCTAAAAATACTATTAAATTTTTTTTCTTTCAAATGGGTTTCTGGAAAGTTAGTGCTTAAGAACTAATCTCGTGGGATTCTGCCCGTTTCCTACCTGTATCTCGTGCAGCCATTAATAGCCTACATTTGGATAAAAACAAGTATTGGATGATTGTAAGGCATTTAAGGGTATCACTATCTAGTCTTAAAAGCTTTGAGATGCATTTCATATTATTATAGGCCAAAATACACATTTTAGGATATTCTGAGATGTGTTTAGCTCCAAAAATGTGTTTTGCGGGGTTAGGAACGCATCGCGGGTTTCAAGGTTGGTTAAGTCTCTGTGCTTCTTACAATTCGTTGGTAATTTTAGGCGGCTGATGAGAGGATGATGGTTGTAAGTACGTCCATGTAGACTTTTTTGCAGTGCAATAGCATGTCCCACGTGGCCCTGTCTTTGAGCCAACATGGAAATCAAGTACTTCCCTCTGCTAATCCCAAGGCACCTAACCCAACTCAATTTCCACAACGTACTCCAAGACTCCTAAAATTCTCCAGACTCAGGCTTTTGTGCAAGTCTAAACTGCATGCTTTGGGATCTTCGCTCTTTCTTTTGTTCCTGTTCTTTCTCATCACTCTAATTTACTTGCTGAGTTTTAGTTTAATTGAGATTCTGTTAATATGTTTGCAAATCCCTGTATTTCTTTATGCATGAAGAAGATAATTTTTTTGTTTATTTAAGTATTTTCGCTAGCTTGGTTCACTGACTTGGGAACGTGAGCACTAGGGTTAGAACTTTGATTAGTACTATTAAACTGATCGAGTTGGCTCTATCACTGATCCATCATTGCTACCGGTGCTATCATGTCTAAGAAGAAAATGTAGAGAGCTCTGTGCTATGTGAATGGTGATAAGTGCTAGAAAACTCCTTGGGAGTTGTTTCCAGCCCCTCCTAGTTGGCCCATTTTTATGGATGACAATTATAGAAATGTATTGAATAGAAATATATGGATAAAACGCACGTAGATTTAAAATCCCAACTCCATTAATTATCGTAGCACCTTAATTTGTGGCCTTAAAGTTTAACGATTTTAGAGATCATTTTCATAAGATTTCAATCCAACTGTGAGCAAAAGTTTAAGTGTAGAATTTGAACTTATGACAATTAATGGGTGGGTAACATGTGTGAAGAGATTGCATTGGCTCAAGATGGGCTCCATGGCCGAAAAAAATAGAAGAGGTTTTTTTAAAAATTCATATATATATATATATATAAATATAACACTCAAATTAGTCACGTGTGTAAATTGAGTACAATCCCAACCGTCTTGGAACACTTTCCATGAGTGGAACCACTACATGCCAACCACACATTTTGTGTGAGTGGAAGGAGAGGAGCTCCACAGTGGATCCGAGCTATTTAAAGTGGACATCCTATACCACCCTAAGATTGAGCTATATGATTAAAAATATAATTAATATATAATCTTATTTACAAACTAACTAGGGATTACTCACACAAGCAAAGAGAGGACACCCGCACATACAGGGAGGCAGCATCGGAAAATGTGATGAGAGATCTAGAGATCAATCCATGGCCTTCCGGGTGATTGGTGGGGTTCCAACCAATCGGGCAAGTCCTCACTCTCTATTGTTGGACTTGACAATATTGTGGTTGATAAATGCTTTGAATATGAGAAAATTGAGTGTCTTTTATATTTGTTTTACACATAATAAATTGACAATGAAATTGAGCAGAGCCTCACAACTCAGTGGCAAGGAGGCTTGTCACCCTCTAGCTGCTAAGTGATCAATCTCTAGTGTAAGTAGGTCTCACGGTAATCTCCAACCAACATACCATACTAGGGATTTTTTTTTTTAATCACAATGAGATTGGGTGGAATTGGGTCTGCTGATATATGGTGTATGAGCAAATTGGATACTATAAGTGGAACTCATCAATAGGCACGCCATCATATAGATTCCAATATTAAGGGAAATGGGTCGTTTAAGAGCTAGTTGAGCTCGAGTCTGACTCCTAATCGGCACCTACCGAGTCGATTCTCCCCCCGAGTCTCCTTCAACTAGGGTTGTAAACGAGTCGGTTCCGGTTCAGGTCCATGGTGGATCCGGAACCATTAAAGAAAATGTGGAACCGGATGTAGACCCGGAACCATTTTAAAACCGGTTTCTTGAGTCCGGATCTAGGTAGAGAATGATATTTAAAAAAAAAAATTAGGAGTGATTTTTGAAAATTTAGGTAATATGTCGGGTCTTGGGTCCGAACCAATGTGGAACCGGACCCGAACCCGGACCCATTTACTTATCGGGGCCTAAATAAGGATCCAAATCCGATTTTTAACGTGTCGGAACCTTCGGATAATTGGATAATCGGGGACCCATTTACATCCTTACCTTCGGCCATGACAAAAGTGAAAAGCAAATTTGTTTCTGTTTCATTCAATATTTTTGTTGTGAGAAGATGGTGGAGGTTATTGGGTCTATTGAAATAGTTTTAGAAGATTCATTTCATATTTTCAAAATATCAAAAGTATTAATGCAGGTACAATTGATGAAAAATCAAATGCACCTACTCAATATTGCTTAAACTCATTCTAAATAACTAAAATATATGTGACTTAAATATTATACGACATTTTTTTTTTATCTTTTATGCTATTTCATAATCTTCTCATAATATTTTAGTTCTTTCGAGGTCTCAGGATATAACTAAATTTGAGTAAGCCGAGTCGACTGTGACCGAGTTGTCTCCGACCCCAAATGTGAGTTTTGAAAACCTTTTTAAGGAAGAGCCCTGCTACTTGGAGGGATTCTTGGGACCGGTCGTTGGACCGATCCCAACCTGGGATCGGTCCAACGACCGGTCCCAAGAATCCCTCCAAGTAGACTTTTTGTTTAAGGAATGTGTATTTAAGGTTTGTACCGTTATATCCATTTCCCTTTTTCTTTCGAGAAAGAAAAACACATTTGGATAGCACATATATGAGTCTTGGGGTGTTCATGGGCCGGGTCAAGCTGGGTTGGGGCCTATTAGGCCCGGGAAATAGTTGGGATGTAGCCCCATAGCCAGCCCAAGCCTGATACAGCCTGGAAATTCATGGCCCAAGCCTGCTCTTTTAGTCATTCTGGGTGGCCCAGTCCGGGCTTCACAAAACTACAAGCACTAAGCTATAGGCACTAAGTTTTGCCCAAATCTTGTATGGGCTGGTCCGAGCATCAGGCTTCCTATCACTTAATCGATGCATGCCCAAATATTAAATAGACCTAATCTATAACTATAGGGCTCGCTAGAGTACGAACACCGATGGCGCAATTGGGCCTGGGGTTGGACAGCCCATGAACATTTTTTAATATATATATAGGGCAGCAGCCCAAGAAAACGGCGAAACATTTTTTAGAAACCATCTTAATTCGACTCACTGAGATGCATGATGATCATAAAAGTCCATTGGCTGGAAAGATGTATTTGATACCTACCTACCTGCAAAATTCTTATTCCATAAGACCATCCTAACTCATTGATCAATGGTCCTAAGATTTAGTGGTTTTGGAGGCATCATTTTCTTATGATTTCAATTCAACTGTGAGGAAAAGTTGGACAAGTGTCAAACTTCGACTTGTGACTATTCATGGGGGCATTGTATGTGAAATGACCGTATTAACTAAAGGTAAGCCCCGTGACCAAAAATAAGAAGGGCATAAAAGGGGGCATTTTGGAAAATTACTTTATGAGGTAAGCTCGTACATATCAAAATAAACTCAAGCTAAAGATGGATATACAATGAGACTTATAGACCTAAATTTAAACTCGATTGCAACAAGGGCCCACAATGAAGCCCATACCTAGAATGCTGTGTGCTGAGTCATCAGGTAATCGGGTAAATGGGTACCCATTGATATCCTCAGATATAATAGCAATATATGGGTCGTTCACCCGACTAGTTTACTTCTAGGTTGTTAGGACCAGGACTATTTAAAACTCATACTATTTAGAGCCCAAGCCCAGAGGATTCATTGAATCTCGAATATCTGATCATAAATATCATATACAGGTCGACTTCAGATCGCAGAGGACCCAAACCCTTAATTGCCGACCCATTGAGCCCGCGATTTGGGATTTTAAAGTAGGGATTTTGTATATGCTCCAAATCTTTTTGGCAATTTATAAATATCTCACAAGTCTCGAATTTTAGAAAAAAGATCTATTTTATTTAACATTGATTGAAACATAAATTTTTAGTGTTTTTCTTACCAAAATTTTTCTCCCCTTTAAACTATAAATTAGGCCTATATAGCATGGCATATAGGGATGTCAAACGGGCCTCATATGTCGGGCTGGGCCGTGCCGTGCCTTCCATGCTCAGCGTGCCTTTTTAAAAAAAAAATTGATTAATTTTTTATTTTTTATATTAAAACTAAAAACTAAAATAAGTATGACAATGATAAAGATATTTAAGTGGTTCGGTCAAACTCGACCTATAAAAGAGAAACATTTGGATCTTAACTTCTTGAAGGTTTGTAAATAGGATTACCTTCAAAACATTATAATCTTTTTAGAGAATAAAAATAAAAAAGAATATAAAGCTTGTAATATTTACAAATTACAATAAATGAAAAGTAAAAAGTCAGATGTTGAGGGTAAAATTCAACATGAAACTAGCCGTTGGGTGGGCATGGCGGGCCAACTATTGTAAACAAGTCGGCCCATCTAGTGTCGTGTCGTGCTGAAACAGGCCTACCGTGCCACCGTTCTCAGCCAAGCACAGCCCATGGCACGGGCCGTGCTGTGCCTTGGGCTGTTGACTAGCAGGCTGGGCTATGCCGTCGCAGGCCGGCCCGGCCCGTGCCTTAGGCTGTGGACTGGCAGGCTAGGCTGTGCCGTGAGGGCCGGCCCGGCCCATTTGACATCCCTATTGGTAGGGATGTCAAACGGGCCGTGTCGGCCGCTCCAAGTGTGCCATGGGACGGCCCGCCAGGGAAAAACCATGGCACGGCACGGCACGGCCCGCAATGGGGCGGGCTGGAGCGGGCCATGCAGGGCCGGGCCAACGGGCCAACATATTTTTTTTCTTTTTTTTATCAAGAAGGCTTCCCAAAGCATCCATAGATGACGAGCTCGAGCACATTGAAAAGTTCATAACTTGTAATCTACCCTAATTCTCAAACTTGCAACCCCTTTTAATCCCAGCTCTCCAACTCCAGCAGAATTTGGTAGAACACAAAGATGAGGATATCTCTGCTGATGGATTTTTCCAGTTTTTTATTTTTCTAGTTTTCTTGATCATGCTGCCATCTCTGTTGGTGGGTGTTATTAGTGTCTGATTTTCCTAACGATAATGACGTCTCAGTCGATGGTTTGTTTTTATAAGTTTTTTATTTTCTTGATTTTCTGTAAGGTAAGGCTGTTTTTAAGACGCAAGCCACTTTGAATTGTCACAAAGAGGTGTGTATATGTCTCCTGACTCCTGCAATGAAATTGAATAAAGAGAAGATGAGAAATAAAAATCCAGCCATCACATATGCTGGCTCGTAATTCAAATCCTAGAAAAGTAAGGTCCCATCTATATCGCTACTTCATATCCTTCACCCTTCACCTCTTCAATAATCTTTAGGTGAGGCTCATTTGATCATGAATTCTTAAAATTGATTGATACAAATTCTATCTAAATAAACAGATCCTAACTAATGAAAATCATCTTTTCACATATTTCTTTAGAATTTGTTTTTCCCTTTTTTATCATACTGAACAAGAGTAATACGGATACATGATACCACCAATATGGCCAGTATGTATTTATTTTTTCTATACATCCAAAATCAATAAAACCTGTGACATTGATCTGATTGATCCCATTAGAAAGGATGTCATGAAAAATCTCCATAAAACTAGAAGAATACACCAGTCCTATATTTTCTTTTGATCACTCTATAATTTCCGTGCTACATACCAAACACATTTAAAGCAACCGATGTGGACTACTTCATGTCCCTATCTTTAGTGGGCCCCCACAATATTAAATTATTTTCATCAACATACTATATTCCATCATATGATATCAATGAATTGGGAACTGTACTTCTAATTGACCCAATAACTTTTATTTAAGAGCCACATTGCAAATGTTAGATACATTAGAAAAGGCATACCCATGTGGAATCAAGCACTTAGTAAAATGAAAAATGACAGAAAGGGTTTTTTTTTAAAAAAAAATATAGCCGTTTTTTGCTGTTGGGACGGGCCTAGCGGGCCGCAGGGGCTAGCCCATTTGCCAGGCGGGTATGGCGGGCCGTGCCAAACAGGCCAGCGGGCCAACAAAGCTCGGCCCAGCACGGCCCGCGTCACGGGCCGTGTCCAGTGGGCCATGCTGTGCCACGGTCCGTTGACTGGCGGGCTGGCCCGACACGGCCCATTTAACATCCCTACCTATTGGCATAACATATGTGAAGTTACTCTCTTTTTGTTCTAATATTACTTATTTGTTTTCCTTTTTATCTTTTTACCTCTCCCTATATGGGTCACTGAAAACCATGTTCTTAAGATGCTCTCAAGGTTTCACCAGCAAGTCAATATTGTTACATTATATAATAAATGTGAATATAAGCCCTACTCAAGCCTAAAGTCAAAGACACAAGAGAGTGAGATCTGGCTATTGAAGAGTAAAAACCCCTCAAAAGGCTTATATTCTCACGAAGTTCAAAAAACCAAGAGACATTACACATCAATACAGCAAGGTAGGTCGTGAAAGTTGACAAATGAGCTCACCAAAAAGCACTTGGACATCACAAGAGCTCAAAAGTTATCATGAAAAGAAAAGGTAAAAAAAAGGGTTACCTAAGATCCGATTTAAAGAGGCCTTTACTCAGTAAATTGATAGATTACCTAACATTTGTCTCGTAGCCTTTGTATACTTTTTTACCAGCCTACTCCCTTAAACTAATTCATTAAGGTATTCAAAATCTCATCTTTTGAAATATTCATCTCGGTTTAACCATTTGATTGGGTAAACTACAATTAAGAACTTTGGGTGATCGTCCCATTCAACAAAAGAGGGTCCCCTCCCTCAGTGTGGTGGCCCAAATGTTGGAGAACGACAATCTATATATATTTTTCTTTAATTAATATGTAACTATATTTCATGATTAGAGGCCAGATTTTCTTTAATATCTCAATTGACTAACTAACAATGATCATCTCACCGAATCCAACTTTATGAAGCCCTCTTTTGAGTTTCTTATAAAAGCGGCTCCGGGCTCCGGGCTCCAGCTTGTTAGTCTAATTTCTTCACACACCCTAATCTCACTTGAATTTATAGTAATTTTATAATTTGCAAGGTTTCAACCCCCTCCCCCCCCCCCCCCCCCCCCCCCCCCCCACCACACACACACACACACACACACACAGAATTATTCACCATTTGATTTTACAACAATAGCCACTAAACTAAAAAGACTTAAAACCAAGGGCACAACTGTTATTGAATGAGGAATATGCAGATTTGAAGATTCTTCACTACCCTTAGAGCAAGAATTCCTCACTACAGATCTATATAGCTGAGGATTTTAAATCAATATCGGTGCATATCAATGTGTATAGGAGAAAAAGGTTGAAGCTACTAAAATGAGGATTCTCAAAGCATTTTTTTTGTGGGTGGTAGGGGTCATACCTGAAAATCCTAAAAAATGAGAGTTCCACTAGCCCAAATCTTTATAGATATAAAATTACCAAGCATGGGATTTTCATGATTTCGTGGAAAACTGGTAAGAAATCCGGATCCTTACATCAGCCTGATATTTCGTATGCTTCTCATCCACGTCCAAAGGTTTTCATTAACGCCCCTCTCCTGTGATCATGCACCAGATGGATTCAACTGAAAATGGGTGTTTTGAAAGGGTGAACACCGGGGCCTATGAAAACTTTAATTGGTTGCTTTATACTTGAATCAAATGTTCCTGTTTCATGCTTAGGTTGAGGTGGGCGTACATGTGGCGAAATATTGGAAAAGCTTATATAATTTTTTTATACAACTTGAGCTGCTTTGCTTCGATTTTGGTTTTGATTTTTCACCATCACCACTTTTTTTTCTTTTACGGTTAGGATCCCATATTTGCCTTTATCTCTTTTTTTTTTTAAATAAAGATTCCATAATTGCTTTTAAAATTAAAAAAAAAAATGTCCAAATTTTCGAAACTACATTACTCTGAGGTTCTGATTTGAATGTGACACCCCCCTTTTATTTTGATTGTTGGGGATGTGCAACCAAAGTCCCACATCGGCTAGAATTGGGAAAGATCATGGGCATATAAGTTGGATTAAGTACTCCATTGGTATGAGGCCTTTTGGGTAGAACCCAAGAACAAATCCATGAGGGCTTAAGCCCAAAGTAGACAATATCATATCAATGTGGAGTTTGTAGTGGTCCACTGTCCTAACAAGTGGTATCAGAGCCCAGACTTAGCCCGGATTCAAACAAAGGACTGTTGGGGATGTGCAACCAACATCGGCTAGAATTGGGAAAGATCATGCGCATATAAGTTGGATTAAGTACTCCATTGGTATGAGGCTTTTTGGGTAGAACCCAAGAACAAATCCATGAGGGCTTAGGCCCAAAGTGGACAATATCATATCAATGTGGAGTTTGTGGTGGTCCACAGACCTAACAAGTGACACCCCCTTTTATTTTGGTTTGAGCCGATGCATGTTACCCACAATGCTGAACCAGAACGCAAAAAAACCAGAGCCATTTCCACTCCTGGTTCTTATCTGCCCTTTTCTAGCTCTATAAAAGAGAAGAAGGAACACCATAGCAAGAATCTTGATGTGATAATTAGTTTGGGGATGTACTCATTTAACGTCCTGGATATCTTCTTAGAATCATGGAAGAGTATTTTTGCTTTCTTATAGACATGGTACCAAACATAAGAGGATAGAAGGCAGTAGAGTCCAAGTTGTAAATGTCTTGTTATTTTAGACTTCAACATTGCTTCTCATTAAATTTAATTAAGGAAGACCCAACCTTTCTAGCTCTGGAGCTACCCCATTTTGAATGAGGTTTCTCTCACTCCAATATTCACCGAGCACTGCTTCATTGAGTGCCAAGTGATGATCAAAGCTCGATGAGAAGCTGTTTCCATCGCAATCTCCACCATTTGCATGACTCTCCTCATGAACTTCATCACCAAGTAGTTGCATGTAGCTGGAATCTAGCACATCTGACACGAGAAGTCCCCCAAAATCAAAATCCATGAGGAAGCCCAAGTAATGGCTGTCTTGTGCAGCAAGCACTGATGGAATTTCAAGAAGTCCCACTTCCGTATCTTTCTCCTTGTTGTGGTGGAAGGAGAACCCTAGTGCATCTAGTGGCATTTGTTCGAATCACTTTGTGGGGTTCATGTAATGTCTCTGTTGAATGCTTCTTTTCTTCAGAGCCGTAGATATCTCCTTTTCTGCCGCCAGTTTTAGATGATGATTGCGCTTTCATCCTCTTTCCCAAACATGTATTCCAGTAGTTCTTTATTTCGTTGTCTGTTCGCCCAGGCAATCACCCCGCTTTCAGAGACCACCTGCTAGGAAACACCACATCCAAATACTTATCATTTAGCATGCGTCTCATAATCTTAATTTTCATACAAGAACAAATACCATTTTATCATTTTACAAGAGTGTAATCCAAATTTTTCAAGATTTTTTTTTTTTTTGGTGGCTAGACCAGGGATTCAAACTCAGGCACAATACACACACTCATGTCCCTAATTAACTAGCTGAGCTACAGGGAGGGACGTCAAAGTCTTCAACATTTAACTCGCAGTAATTAAAGTAGTATGAGCCTTTTCACAAGGTTGATGCACATTTATAAATTTTGATTTGGTGCCTTAGAACTAGGTACCCCTGCCTACTCGTCACTGAATCACATGAAACTTTGATGAACGACTTAAACTCATTCAATTCATGAGTGCCATAGCGAATGCACCTGATGATTTTCTCAATCCTTCAGTTGTGGGGAAGTTAAAGGGAGAAAAATGGCCCATAAACCGAATCTATAATGCACATGCCATGTTCGCCTTTGCTGTTAACATGTATTTTTCAAGTAAGGCCCATTTAGGTGAATGATTACCAGTGAATTTGGCCCATCTGATTCTGATTTATGTACACCTTATATATTTTTTAATTCTTACAAATGGAATTGATTAAGCAAAAACAACCGAAAAGAAAGAGATTATGTCCTTAATTACAAGAATCATGTACGTCCGACATCCAAACAAATAGTGTTATCCTGGAAAGGAACACATCTATTATCCTAATCATCCTACAAGGTCCTCCAAACTAGTTCCTCTGATAATGTACTCCATGTATATTTAAGATCCTCCACATTA
The DNA here is from genome assembly GCA_012931725.1 of Litsea cubeba. NCBI lineage: Eukaryota > Viridiplantae > Streptophyta > Magnoliopsida > Laurales > Lauraceae > Litsea > Litsea cubeba. The sequence continues at coordinate 160,661,168 of CM022944.1, read as the reverse complement.
ATTACAGAGAACATAACTTGTGAATTTTTCAGAGAGAGAGAGAGAGAGAGAGAGGGAGGGATTAGCATATTACCTGTTTCCCAAGAGCTTGTGGAGTCTAATGATGAGATCTTCCTCTTCAGGAGAGATATTGCCCCTCTTGATATCCGGTCGGAGATAATTCAACCATCGGAGCTTGCAACTCTTACCACATCGTCTCAATCCTGTAAAAACCCATTGGAAATTTTCCATACAATCAGCCCTAATAAAATAAAGGGGATTTGACATATGAATGACCCTTAAACACTATTGTCCCAAGTTCATGATTGAAAGAAAGCTAATGTCACAAGAGTCATTTGACTCTAGTCTCCTCCTTTTTTTTCTACATTTTTTGCTTTGGATCCCATGATATCATTGGTTTTTAAAAACCCATGATATTATGGGATGTAGATGTTAAAAGTTGAGAAGTTACTTGGATCTAGGGGTGAAAATTTGGGCCCAGTCATGGCCAGGCCGGCACGGCCCATGATTAATATGCGGGCCGTGCTCTACCGGGCCCGACCTTTTGGAGTCAACCCTGCATGGCCCAGGGCACGGCTCTGGTCGTGCCGTGCTTGGCTAGGCCTAAGCCGTATAGCCCGTGGGTGGCCCATAGATCCCCTCCCCTTTTCTTTATTTTTTTTTATTTTTGTGGCTTTTATGCAACTGGACAAGCATGATGTATATAATTAGATGAATAGAATCTATGTCACGAGAGTGCATGAAAGGAAAAACTATCAATTTTGAAGCTTCCCACCAAGGTAGGGGTTAATGTGTCACTGTACATAGTTTCTATTAAGCAACTGTACAGATTGCTGAATGCTCTACAAACTCACTCTTTCTTTTGAGAGAATATTTTTCTACAATTGGGTATTTTGACATTACAAGGCAACGGAATCAAAAAACTTTCCTTGTGGGCCTTCATTTTAAAAATGAAATTTTTCGAGGGGCCATATGTAAGATAACAGAATGTCAAATATTCTCTGCATTGCTTTGAACACAAAGTATGCATGGCAAGTTGATGAAAATACTTTTTTTTTTACAATACTGCCAAAGAAATGCAAAAGTATGTGATATAACAGAGTGCCAAATGGCTAGGCCCAGTACAGCATTGAAATATATGTTTTTTTTATTGTTGAATTAATAAGATTGGCACTGTGAAAGGAATGGCCCACCATTTATTAATCTCACATGTTATAACTTCTTGAGGGCGTTAATATGGATGGGCCAACAAAACATTGCCAACTGATAATATTTTATTTTATTGAAACCCTCTTAGGTGGTCAGGCATTATATATGAAAGCCTTGAGTGGGCTAAATTAGGAAGACACAAATCAATTAAAAGCAGCAAAAATGCTTCATGCAAAATTCACATGAGGGAGAGAACATTTTGGTAATGCATGATCTTTTCATTGGCTGAAAAAATACATTTTGACCCGTTTTTTAGGGGGGGGGGGGGGGGGGGGGGGGTGGGGACGGTTTTCAAAAAAACTGACCGTTGGGCCTCCTCGGGCCTGGCAGCCCTGGCCCAGTGGGGACTGCCGGGCAGGGCCGTTGGTCAACGGGCCCATGTACGGTTTTTCCGTGCCGGGCCCGTGATGGGCTTGGCCCGCCTGCCCATATTTACACCCCTACTTGGATCATTTTTTATTTTTTTTTTGCAAGTTAAGTCCCTTATATATATAGTTGTCTAGTTGGTTGGCAACCTCCCATTGCACGCCGTTGCTTAGGGTAGGTATGCTGCCATCTTTCGAGGTATGTGGGTTACATTCTCACTTGTGTGAACTCTCTCAAGGGTCTCGGCCCTTTGGCCGGAGTATCGAGAAAAAAAAGGAAACTTGGCGGGTCACTTTATCAGTGGGGCCTAATCCTTCTATTTTTCTTATTTTTAATTAAATTTTAAGAATGATCGATTTGATAATAGACATACATTTGATCATGAAGAAATCCAGAGCCGGCTCTGATGCCTAGTCACCCTAGGCCAGTGCCTAGGGCCCCCCACATGTCAGGGCCCGCTCTGAGGGGTACTACATTAGGGCCTGGGCCCCCAGGCTTTGAGAATATCTTTAATATGACTCAAATGGCCCCAGCAGAGTTTGATCAAACCGTCCCTGGCCCCCAATCCAACGCTCCTTAAGGCTTTGACTTTCTATTCCCATTTTCCCATAAACCCAGCCGGCCAGCCCCTTTTCCAAAACCCTTTCCAGTTTCCAGCCCTTTGACCATTTTCCAAAAAGCCAAAACCCTGTCCCTAACGAAGAAGAGGAGAGAAGAATAGGAAAAAGAAGAAGAAGGAGGAGGAGGAGCGGCTAGGCGCCAGCCGCTGTAGCTTGTAGCATGCATAGGCGCATAGCAGAAGAAGAAGAAGGATTGAAGGACCCAGGTCATGTACCTTCCTCTTTCATTTTTTCCTTTTTTTTTTTCCTTGCAAGTTGTACCATGCATTCGTTCGATCTCTCTCTCTCTTTCTTTGAAATACCTGCACAAATCTGTGTTTTCATCTTGACAGGTTAACTGTTTTCATAATTGATCTATGCATTTAGTAATTTTGATTGACTAATAAAATTTCTCTTGAGTTTAATTATAGTCTCAAGTTAGATTACATGAATGGAATGGCCATTGGCCGAATGGGTTTCATTTAGCGTGGATTAATAAAAATGGAATGAATAGTTTATAGTTATGCATATTGTTTATCTTTAATTGAATGATGAAATTTATTATGCTGTAAAATCCTAGCTTCTTGTATGATGGTTTCATGGAAACTGTAAAGTGGGTTTCCATTGTGAAAGTTTTAAATGATGGAAATGTTCCTTCTACAGAAAAAAAATTACACGTGTTTTTTTTTTTTCTAAGACAGGGCCCAGTTTTAGGAGCTCGCCTAGGGTCACTCAAACCTCAGAGCCGGCCCTGAAGAAATCTTTTCTTATTAATAAAATAAAGCATGACATTGATTTTGAGAGGCTTAAATAAGACTTAATATATAAGTTATAGCAATGGTCTCACATGGCCGCCTCTTTTATGTGGGCTGGTCAAAAATAGGCGGCCTCTTCTTGTACTAGATTTGCACAGAAATTTTTTTTTTTTTTTTTTTAAGGATTCAAACTACACATCTCCGTATGCTTCGCATCTATGATGTATCTAACCATCCGACCAGCAATCCGAGTCATCAGACTGATTAGGTATAAATTGCAATAATAATGTGTGAAAAGTCTTAAACTATATTACACGTTGATCATTATGACACTAGGCTCAAATTAATTAGAGCTAATACACTAGGGAGATATGTATCTAAAATGAAAGCTCTAATTTTTAAACTCTAACTCATGATTAGTTTATTTTTTAAAATTATAAACAGCTCTTATTTCATGGGGTAATTACACCCACCTTTAGATATTAGATTTTTTTTAGAGGCCAAAACTCAAATTTATAAACAAGTTTTAAAAATTATAAATACATTAATATGTAAATAAGCTTTAAATCATAAAATAAGAGATTATCTACTTCTTAATGAAGATTCCTATGATTTTCTAATGAAGATTTGATTTTCTTTGTAGGCAGTGAGTTGTCACAGTGAAGATTCTAGTGATTTTCTCCGAAAATGTGTAGGGGTGTGCATAGTTTTGGTTAAAACCGATTAACCGAACCGGACCGACTGACCGTTAACCGAATTTACCGGTTATTCTTAACCGATCGGGCGGTTCGGTTAAAGATGTTTGAATATTTCGATTTCGGTTAACGGTTCGGTTAACAGAAAAAATTAACCAAATTAACCGAACCGAACCGAAATTATAGCATACTATATAAATATATAATATATATAATAAAATGTGTACCTGTATATAATATGAGAATCTATTAATACTTATATAAAAAATTCAAAATAAATAATATACATCAATTAATAAGTATTAATTCATGTTACCAAGTACCAACTTAGTAACTTGCATGCCAAGTTACCATGTAATGTAGCACCTTCAATATATTATATATTTATATTTATCAAGATTGCAGAACTAATTGTTGCACCATTGTAGAACTAATGTTTTCAATTCCTTTATAATTAATGGTTGCATGGTTGCTGCAGGTTGCATGTGTATAGAGTGGCATTTGGGCTTTGGCCCAAAATAATGAAAATATAAGGCTTTTGTGAACTTAGTTTTGGGCTTTGACTTTGGCCAAAAATAATTGGAATTAACCGAGAACCGATGGTTAATCCGCTAATAAATTTTAGTTTGGTTAAATGGTTGAAATTAACCGAAAAATTTTGGTTAGGTTAAAAATATGTCAATAACCGAACCGACCGACCGATGCACACCCCTACGTGCATGTCATATGGAAGCAAGACGCGTGGATGTGCCTCATTGGGGGCCGGGGTAGCTCTCCCACCAAGGTCATCGACGACCCGGGCGCTGATTTCATAAGCCTATTTTATGCCTGCGTATTTTCAATTGTCGAGTTCTCTCTTTCGCTACATGAAAGTATTTAAGTGCATTCATTCCTCGTCATTTTTAGTGAGGGACACCCCTTTTAGAAAGTGTCGAGTACAAAAAGGAGAGTCTATGTACTTGACACTCCCTTTTTGCACTTGACACTTTCCAAAGGGGGTGTCCCTCACCAAAAATGGATAGATGCACTTGAATATTTTCCTTCGCTATATATCCAGATCCAGTCATGACATATGACAGGACATGACTACACCGGGCAAAAGACGCTCACCACTACATATTTTCTTCTTGAAAAAGTCTACCCAGCGTGAAGCTGGGATCGAGCACACGGCCCGACCTTTCTAGCATAATTGTTTCTTCTTATTGTCTCAAAGCCTAAGCCTATACAAATATAAGGTAGAAACTGACACATAAAGAATATATATATATATATGGAAAATATTCAAGTGAGAACTAGTTCTCACCTATTATATGAGAACTTTTTTACGGGGCCCAACTAGCAACCCATCCAAACCTAGTAACTAATAGGGAACCCCCTGATAATCACATATCTCAAGGATCGACACACATCCGAATGGATTGAACCGTTGGATCAAGGGTTGAATATTTTTTTGAATATGAAGCCATTAAACTTGTGGGCCACGGATGAAGGGGTTAGGGGCATGGATTTGGGGTCAAACTTGATACTTAGGGTAGTCTCACATAAATCTTTCCATCCCCTCTGGTCCCATCCCCAAATGGGGCCCACAATTGGGCCCTACAAAAAGTCCTCATATAATATGTGAGAACTAGTTCTCACGTGAATATTACCCTATATATATAGATAAATAGATAGGTAGGAGCCCATGTTGTCCTAAGTGGGGAGTCAATAGAGGAGCTTGATCTGCAGCAGAAGATGAAATACTCAATAGTTATATTAAGACCAATGGAGAAGGTAAATGGAGAGACCTTCCTAGGAGAGCAGGCGAGTCACTGTCTGGCTTTACCCAATTCCAACGTCAGCCCTTTATTTATTTTTTTTCTTTTTATTTTAACGGATTTGACAATTCAATGCCCCTTTAAACATTCAATTCCCAAATTCATGACTAAAAGGCACTCAATGTCACCGGAGTTACAATCACTTATATGTTTCGATGGTAGAGGCTCCCCGTTGCAACCTAGAGGTGTCCGCTTCGAATTCCGGTAGAGGCTCCAGGTGACAACTTGTTGGTTTCCAGCTTCGGGTGGTAGAGGCTTTGGATGCAAAGAAGTGGTGTCCATTCTAAAACATTAAGTGGTGGGCGAGGGTTTGGAAGCTACTAAAACCCCACAAAATACGACTGTGTTGGTAGATTTTTTTCGTTAGTAATCATGCTTAGTTGTCTAAATTAGGGGTGTAACGGTTCGGTTAACCGATTATTTTGGGAAAACCGTTAAAACAAACCGTAACCGCGGTTATCTGTATTTTAAAACCGTAACCGTAACCGTGAAGATAAAAATCGTAAAAAAACCAAACCGTCGGTTATGTATATAAGACGGTTCGGTTCCGTTAATAACCGTGGATGGAAAAACCTGATCATGCTTAATTGAAAACGATTAATTGAAAATAAAGGGACCCATCACCCATACACAATAAGTAATACTCCACTGTCGGCAGGACCGGCACCGCAGGCTCCACCACATTGTAGTTTAATGCATCGAAAGGCGGCTTGAACAATTGGTTCCGTGTTTCTTAATAACTAAGAAAGAAATCTTTTTTAGGGGATTATCTTCTGGAGAATCAGTTGATCATAAGAGAACACTTGATCAATTTCGATTTACTTCCTCTTCTATAGAACCCATGACTTACAATTATAGAAATTTGGCATAAACTAGGGCTTTCAAAACTTCCAACAAACATAATGCCATACCGATCAACTTAAACACAATCAATCCAACAAAATATATATATATATATATACACCAATTGAGTAAAACCCACCAAAACAACAACATTCATTAAAACCCAAACGAATTCCTCTGTTCTGTAAGTTGAATTTTTTTTTTTTTTGGTGATTTTCAGAATCCTAAAGCAATACAAACAAGAAACTTCCTTTTTCACAAAATCAAACAAACATGTTCGATTGAGATGGGGGGAAAGGGGAGAAAACGAGGAAGATGAAATCTTTTGAATGCGATCTGACGTACCCATAGGTTCCTTCACCGATCTGCTCCAGCTTCTTGAAGCAATCGACGCTTTGAGATCCCCATGAAGGAGATTCATCAAGATTGAGCTGTCCGGGGGGCTGCTGCCGCCATCCCTTCTTCCTGCAAACAAAAACCCTCTCTGCCAGCTATGCACAACCGAGAAATGGAGGACTGAGGAGAGGGTTTTGGTCCTTTTGGACTTAGGGTTTCTTTTGTTAACATTGTTAGGGTTTATTTTCGTTAGCATTCAAAATTATTTCATCTAGCACCCCTCCTCTTTTTTTTATTAGCATAACAGTACGGTTAACCGTGTGCGGTCAACCGAACCGTATTTTACGGTTCGGTTCGGTTAACCGCCGTGAAATATTATGAAAAATCGTAACCGAACCGAACCTTACAGTTTTTTGATTTCATTAACCGTAACCATAATCGAACCGTGAAACATGGTTATTAACTGTGGTTCGGTTTGGATCGATTCGGTTAGACGATTTTTCGATTTTTTTTACACCCCTAATTTTAATGGTCAGGAGAGGAAACTTTAGACCGCCCTGCCATAGATCAGGAGTTGCTATTATGTGATTCCCCACCAACTAGGCAACTATACTCCTCTGGTCAATATAGAAAGCAAGGAACGAATTTGTATTTAACATACATCTCATCCAACCATCAGCTATCATTGCCAAGTCCTTACATTTATCAATGTACTCAAATTAATTGCTATGTCCCCATCAGCAGCCTCCCTCACCGGGAACCCCACCAAAATTCTTCTTCAAACTGAACTTTGATGGCTATTTCATCAACAAGGAATATTTAGTAGGATACGTGACAGTGATGGGCACCTCATTTTTACATTCTCAAGAGGCTGAATTGTTGGCCATGAATGAAGGGCTCATTTATATATGCTTTCATAGAAGGAATCGGCCAGGACATCCGTATTGAAGGTGACTCTCACAATTATAAAATCCTTCGAACAAAGCAATAGTCTGTCATCAACTTTTGCAAGGATATGGAAGTCCATTGCCAGACTCTTAGCCACTCTTTTTTTTTTTTTTTTCAAATTTTGTAACAAAATAGCTGATGATGCTCTTGCAGCAATTAATTAAGCTAGCAACACTGTTATATTTTAAGGACTCACTCCCTTTATATGCTGAACAGATATATGAACAGGAGCTGGAACGGAGCTGTGGTACCTTTTTGCAATCACTGTCTTTGCAAGATAATTTTGTTTTACAGTCTCCTACAGGTGATATAGGGTCTTCCTTAACAATGCAGCCGGCTTCAGTGTCTTATCTAGAAAATAACTCTATTTTGCATAATGCTTTTATTTCAGTTTAATTGTGACTACTTTCGTATTCATGTAAATAATGATGTAAATATGTCTGTGTTGTGAACTCTTTTGGATGTAAATAAAACTACCTACTACTCTTTGCAAAAAAAAAAAAAAAAAAGCAACCTAAAGTTCTCAGTGCCAAGTTTCTTATTCCCCCTTTTACAGTAGAAAAGAATCTCAAAGAGATCGGACTTCTGTGGATGTGGTTGATATGAAAACACGTTCTACATTTAGGAGTGCAAAAAAAAAGTCAATTGAAACGTGTTCCAGGATCCCAATTAAGTTGCATGCATGTGCTTGATTGGGAAATTCGGTGCCCATGTCTACGACTGAATCCCAATTCTTTAAAATTGAAAGAGTTTTTTTTTTTTTCAAAAAGCAGGCCTCTATATTTTTTCAACATCTCAAAAGGCCCCTATGGTTCATAGAAGGCTTTTAAATTTATATTTTTAAGGTTAAGATTGTTGCAAAGATAAATAGTAGAGGCTACTTATGAGAAAGAAAAAAAAAGGCAACTTATTCTATCTTACGGAGTCATTTTTAATGAAAGCAACCCAAGATTATAAGTCGTTGCAACTTAAAAATCAAAATTCCAGAAAAATAAAAAAAAAAAAACCAAAATTATAGGTTTTTTTCTTTATAAATACCTGAAATATAGGTAGTTATATATGTAAGAGATGAGTCAACTCAGAAGCATAAGTCCAGTGTTGTTATCACTGATTTAAACTGAATCCATTGTCACTGTACAAATGTCGTTAGTTTGTTATAACTGCCTCAGTCTGTTAGAGACTGACTCATGTGCTATATATATATGTGTGTACTCAGATGTAGAAGTTCAATGAATGAAGAAAACATTTCTCTCATCTTCTCTGGTTCTTCTTCTCTGTTTCTCTTCTGGTTCTTCTTCTTCTTCTTCTTATGCATCTTCTACATGTTGTTATGGTATCAGAGCTGAAAGACTGACGTCTGAAGATCCTGCTACAGAGCTTTGCTTCTTCTCGCTAAGTTTTCTCTTTTACCTTCTTCTCTGCGATTTCTCTTTGGATGTTTGATCTGCAATGTCTAGTGGCGAATTGTTCTGATCTGTTCTTCTAAGATCTGATCTTGAAGTTCTTGACGAATCTGTTTCAGCTTGATAGATTTGTGTAATAGATCTGTCATCTCTTTGATCTGTGTTCTTCTAGTTGATTTTTTGGAACTTCTTGAACTTCGTCTGGTTTGTGCATTTGTTGCCTTCAACATGACTGCATCTTCTTCTTCAAATTTCTTGATTTCAAACATCAGTAGCTTGATTTTTGTGAAATTGGATCAACAAAACTATCTACTATGGAAATCGCAATTCTTGCCTGTGTTGCGTGCAAGTGGCATGATCTGCTTTGTAGATGGCTCTTCTTCTTGTCCATCTCAGTTTCTTGTTGATGTTAATGGGAAAACTAGTGCTGAAATCAATCCAGAGTTCTCAATCTGGTTCCAACAAGATCAACAAGTCTTGTGTTGGATCAATGCCACTCTAACTGAACCTGTTTTGGCTCATGTCGTTGGTTCACAGTCTTCTAGAGAAGTATGGCTGGCATTAGAGCGCAGATTCGCCTCTCTTTCGCGCTCTCACATCATTCAGCTGAAAACACAGTTGCAGAACATCAAGAAAGGGTCACAATCGATCTCAGACTATTTGCAACGCATCAAACATTTGTCTGATAGCCTTGCTGTAGTATCCAGCCCTGTTGATGTTGATGATCTTGTTCTCTACACACTAAATGGCCTTCCAGCAGAATACAATTCATTCAAGACATCCATTCGCACACGATCGACAGCATCTCCATTGAAGAACTTCATGTTCTACTCTGGTTGAAGAACTCAACATTGATGGAACTCAGTCACAGACGACTGATTATACACATCGGCATTGTTCTCATCCAAATCCACTGCTGATGGCCGTTCCACTGAAGCTCCTTCTGGCCGTGGTTATGGTAGATCTAACCATTCAAAGGGAGGTCGGAACAGAGGAGGACGATACTTCAATAGAACTGGGCGTGGATCTGGCTCTCCGCGTGGATCTGGTTCTCCCTTTGGTCGTGGCACTCCACAAACCTCTTCTAACAGACCTTGCTGTCAAATCTGCAACAGATCTGGTCACACTGCTCTCGACTGTTTTCGTAGGATGGATTACAGTTACCAAGGTCGTCATCCTCCATCTCAGCTAGCAGCAATGGCTGCCTCCTATAACCCTGTTCCAGATCAAAACTGGTATGCAGACTCTGGCGCCACAAACCATATCACCAATGACCTGCAGAATCTCTCTGTGCACAGCGACTATGTTGGCAAAGACAAAGTCTCCGTCGGTAATGGGCAAGGTTTGCCTATTTCCAGCATTGGTTCTTCTGTTTTTCACACTAAGTCTGGACTGTTTAAACTCAATCACATTCTTCATGTTCCATCAATTTCTACAAATCTCCTTTCGGTTTATCAATTTGCTAAGGACAATAATTGCATTTTTGTTTTTGATGCTTCTGGTTTCACTATTCAGGATCGGTTGGGGAAGATTCTTTTCCAAGGGTCGACTAAAAATGGTCTCTACCCATTCCCAGCTGTTCACTGTTCATCGTCTTCTTCCTCTCCCGTTGCATTACTTGGTGAAAAAACATCATCAGAAGTCTGGCACAAGCGATTGGGACATCCTTCAGCTGCTGTTTTGCGTCATCTTCTTCCTTGTCTACCTGTTCATGGGACTTCACTACCTTCTTTTTGTGAATTTTGTCAATTTGGAAAACGATGCAAACTACCTTTTACTACTTCTACTACTGTTTCTTGTAAACCATTAGAATTGATTCATTGTGACATATGGGGCCCTGCTCCTATCACCTCTACTGATGGTTTCAGATATTACATCATTTTTGTAGATGATTTCACACGTTATACATGGTTTTATCCATTGATCAATAAATCTGATGCATATTCTGTATTTTCCACTTTCAAGTTGTATGTTGAAAATTCACTTTCTTTAAAGATCAAATGTATTCGGTCAGATGGGGGTGGTGAGTTTCTGAGCCATCGTTTTCAATCCTTACTGCGCTCAAATGGGATGACTCATCAGGTGTCCTGTCCATACACACCTGAACAAAATGGCTGCGCTGAACGCAAGCACATGCACTTAGTTGAAACAGGTCTTACACTTCTTTTCAATGCAGGGATGCCAATCAAGTTTTGGACTGCAGCCTTTGCAACATCTGTATATCTTATTAACAGACTACCAGCTCGACAGTTTCATAATGTTTCCCCCTGGGAAAAACTTTTCCATCAGCCACCTAATTACTTTTCACTTCGTGTCTTTGGCAGTGCTTGCTATCCTTGGCTTAAGCCATATAACCTTCACAAATTGGAACCTAAAAACAAGGCGCTGTGTCTTTCTTGGGTATAGCCTGAATCACAAAGGATATAGATGCTTGGATATGAATTCTGGTCGTATTTTTTTATCCAGACATGTGGCCTTCAATGAAACTGATTTCCCTTTCTCTAGTACTCCACTTTCCCCACCAGCCATTTCCTCCACTACACCCTTTACACCCTTTCAATGGCTCAGCTCTGTCACCCCCCTCCTCTGTGCTTGGCCCTTTTACATCACCTGCCTCTTCCTCTGTCCTTGGACCAGCACCACATATTTGTCCCTTTCCTATGACAGTTCCCCTTCCCTCATGTCCTCCCATACAACCTACAGCCACAACCTCTTCTACACCATCCACTTCATCAGTACCTTCAACCTCATCACTCCAGGCGCCCTCTATGAGTTCCTGCCACTCCATTCACCCTCTCCTACTATTGCAATTCACCCTCCTACTGATCCTCACACCTCACCTCCTCCCTCACAAACCTCTTTTACTACTCCACAGCCTCCCCCAGGTATTTCCTCTTCCAATGCCCATCCTATGGTCACTCGGCTAAAGTCTGGCATTAGCAAAAAGAAGATCTTTCTTTCCACTAAACACCCTGTTCAGCTCCCTTCTAAATCACCTACTATGAATCTGTTGAACCCTCTAGTTACACTGAAGCAGCTAAATACCCAGCATGGCGCAGTGCTATGTCAGAAGAGTTCTCTGCCCTTCAACGCCAAGGCACCTGGTCATTAGTTCCTTCCACACCAGACAAAAATGTAGTCGGTTGTAAATGGGTATTCAAACTCAAGCATCATCCTGATGGTTCTGTTTCTAGACACAAGGCTCGTCTTGTCGCCAAAGGATTTCATCAACAACATGGTCTTGATTATACAGAGACATTCAGCCCTGTGGTGAAGCACTCTACCATTCGGATTATCCTCTCTCTTGCTGTCCATTATCACTGGTATCTTCAACAGCTTGATGTTACAAATGCGTTTCTCCATAGCATTCTCAATGAAGACATATACATGGTCCAGCCCCCTGGATTTGTTGATCCCGCCTTTCCTCATCACATATGTAAGCTTCACAAATCCTTATATGGGCTTAAACAGGCACCTCGTGCTTGGTTTGAGAGATTTTCCTCCTATCTTCTCAGTCTGGGGTTTGTGCCTACATATGCTGATCCTTCTTTGTTCCTTCGTCATCGCCACAATTCAATTACTATCATTCTTCTCTACGTTGATGATCTTATACTCACAGGGAATGATAAACCTTACATTTCACACTTGATTAATCAGCTAAGTCAAGTGTTGAGATGAAAGATCTGGGTCGTCTTCACCATTTTCTGGGTATTGAGGTATCCTATACCTCTCGTGGTCTGTTTCTCTCACAAACAAAGTATACCATGGATCTTCTGCAGCGCACCTCCATGATCAATTGCAAGCCTATTGGGTCTCCATGCTGTTACAAAGATGTTGTTCCCAATACTTCGAATTCCACCTCAGTGGATCCTACACTATATCGCAGTATTGCTGGGGCACTCCAATATCTCACATTCACTCGCCCAGACCTTGCTTTTGCTGTAAACCAAGCTTGTCAGCATATGCATCACCCTACCAACCATCACCTTATTGCCTTGAAACGCATCCTGCGCTATTTGAAGGGCACTTTACAATTTGGTCTTCATATTCAACCTGGCCGCTTTCATCTTACAGCTTTTTCGGATGCGGATTGGGCTGGGGATCCTCTTGATCGTCGCTCCACCACAGGATTCTGTGTTTTTCTTGGACCCACTCCTATCTCATGGTCTGCCAAGAAGCAATCTACTGTTGCTCGTTCATCAACGGAAGCAGAGTATCGCTCCTTAGCTCACACTGCAGCTGAATTATCATGGGTACGCACATTACTCAAGGATCTGCGGATTTGTCTTCCTTCTTGTCCTGCTATTTGGTGTGATAATGTTTCAGCAATTGCCTTAGCCTCCAATCCAGTCTTTCATGCCCGTACTAAACATGTCGAAGTTGATTACCACTTCATCAGGGAAAAGGTGCTTCGTAAAGACCTCTATGTTCATCATGTTTCTACTCAAGACAATGTTGCAGACATCTTCACCAAAGGCATTCATCCAAAGAGGTTTCACCTCCTTCGGTCCAAGCTGCTTGTTTCTGACAGACCCATCAGCTTGAAGGGGGATGTAAGAGATGAGTCAACTCAGAAGCAGAAGTCCAGTGTTGTTATCACTGATTTAAACTGAATCCATTGTCACTGTACAAATGTCGTTAGTTTGTTATAACTGCCTCAGTCTGTTAGAGACTGACTCATGTGCTATATATATGTGTGTGTACTCAGATGTAGATGTTGAATGAATGAAGAAAACATTTCTCTCATCTTATCTGGTTCTTCTTCTCTGTTTCTCTTCTGGTTCTTCTTCTTCTTCTTCTTCCTCTTCTTCTCTGTTTCTCTTCTGGTTCTTCTTCTTCTTCTTCTTATGCATCTTCTACATGTTGTTAATATATATATATATGTGAATTTCTTCTTATTAATTTCAACCATAACAGCGCTACCTTGTAAGCTGTTGATACAGATGCTGAATAAACAATCACCTCCTCCTTTAGGATTGAGTTAATCAAATGCAATTGCTTCCCATGTGGTTAAAGTAATTGTTACACCCCAACCCTAATTAAATATGTTTAGTGCTAATTAATCATATTTTAACTAAATTAATTATACTTAGTTACTAATTATAGTAATTAGTGTTAATTAGTCCTTGTGAGTCTAGTTAGTTGAGTCTTGAGCCTAGACCTAGGTGAGTTGAAGTGGATTGACTCGGTTAAGTGAAGTTAAGGATTTTTTCGTATTTAACGATTTTTGCATTTTGCATCATTTGCACGTCATTTTAGTATCAACGCATGTATCTTGTTGAACACGCCAACTTTTGTATTTGAACCGACCACATTTGACCAACCGTGGTATTAGTGGGCCATCATTTGACTCAAAATGAAAATATTCAAGCTTAATGGACTTAGTTGCAAAAAGGGGCAACCCTATCCCTTTATAAACCCAACGACCCATCCTTTTCATTCCTTTCGTTTCTCTCTTCCTCTCTACTATTACCCTTCCTCTTTTCTCTTCATTTCTCTCTTCTCCAATCATCAAGAGGGCTTAGTGCTTGAGCTTTTGAGAGCTAAGGAGTGAGGCATCTTCATCTTCTTCACCTTCCTCCTAGCTTGGTTGACAAGAGTCATTTCCATCACTCCCTATTTTCCTCTCAAATTCAGAATTATTATCAAGAGGTAGGCAACAACCCTCTAATTTATGATTTTGGAGTCATATCAGAGTCAAGAAGACTCATTTCACACATGCATTCTTCTCAATCACATTTCCATGGTTTTCTATTGTTAGGGTTTGTAGATTTTGGGGTTTTTAGTCTCTTGAGCTAATTGAGTGAATAGGACTTTAAAAACTTGAATTTGAGGCAAATATAAGCATTAATTAAGATACATAGTGTTAATTCCTTAATTTTGATTATTAAATTCTTTTATTTCCCTCTTTATGGTGATTAGCCTCTTGGTTATGGCTTGAAATGAATATGATTCAAATTTTATGGTTGGGTTGGAAAAATGGAAAACTAAGATTTGAGGGAATGAGAGTTGTGGAGATGTTTATAGCTTTTATATGTGTACAGCTAAGGTCTCTTGGAATGGGTGGTGTATAAACAAATAAAACACAAATTTCATATGTGCAGGTGGGACTTGAGAAGAACATAGAACAAATGGGGGGAATGACGAGAGACACAGAAATGTGTCCCTCGCTATAGCGAGGTGGAGTTTGGGCTTGCTATAGCGAGGTGGGGTTCTGCCTGGGCCCCGGGGTTTTGACTAAAATTATTTCTTAGGCCACTAAAAGTTGACGAATACCCCTAATTTGTATATTTACTAAACCAATTAGGAGTTTGAACTCCAAAGTACTTGTGGGACCCTAGAAAATGGCACTTTTGACGAGATCAATGGACCAATGGAATGGACTAAATGAGAAATCATTGAGGCTAAGACTATTTCATGTGGATTATATCTTTCGTCAACACCTTGTCATGGATGAGGCTTGGAGAACCAGGTGCATTATACTATACTAAGTGACACCCAATTAAAGATAGCCATACACCGGACCTCTGAACTTCATCGTATGAGAATGTGAAAGACGAGAGTCTAGTGAATGACCTTGATCCTTCTTAATCATTGCATGTGCATATTAGGATTTATTTTCTATTCAATTTTCAAATTCTAAACAATGATTTATATGCATATGTTATTTCCTTTCTATTCGTTATACTTGTACAGTTATACGGTATTCAATTGAAATTTGAAATGAGTAAGTTATGTGTGAATATTTTGGGTATTATGATTCGATTCGATTCAAGTAAAACCAATCTTACTCATGTGTGTATTTATTCGATCGATTGGTCTGGCACTACTGAGCTTCGACCATGTGCTACCGGACGGGGTTAAACTTGGTTAGTTATTCGAGATCACTGCGTAGATCACTTGGAGCACCGGAACTCCAAAACCGGGTAGCCAGCTAGCCTTTGGCCGGGCCGCTGGTGACATCCCAACTAGATTTGCTCTCTATTGAGAGGATGAGCTTAATGTAGTAGCCAAATTAATGTGCATTACTATTCATTGATTCAAAAGCATGAATTAGTCTGTTTTGGCACAATTGCCTAGTTATTCCTTTATATTGACATCTTATTAATCAATCGTCATTTAATTCATTTTGGAACATTATGTATTTCCTTTTTATTGCCTATACTTGCCAATTCGTCATATTTAAGGTGCTACTCTTGGTGTCACAGGCACAGATGCAGATCCCGGGCCTGAGGAGGCCCAGACGGGAAAGGAGCAAGCCCAAGAGGTTCCTCCAAGATTAGAGGAGTGGCCCGAAGTGGGGCAAGTGTAGAAACCCCATTTTTCGTAGTGCATTACATACTTTGAGAGCTGGTAGTTAGAGTGTGACTAACTTCTTTTTTTACGTTGTCACACTAGGATCTTCTTTTATTTTAATGGGTAATATTCAGGTGGGAACTGTTCTCACATATTATGTGAGAACTTTTTTGTAGAGCCTAATTATGGGCCCCATTTGGGGATGAGACTAGGGGGGATGGAAAGATCTATATGAGACAACCCCAAATATCAAGTTTGACCCCAAACACGTCTCTAACTCCTTCATCCGTGGCCCACAAGTTTAATGACTTCATATTAAAAAAAGTATTCAACCATTGATCCAACGGTTCAGTCTATTCAGATGTGTGCAAATCCTTGGGATTAGTGACTATCAAGGGGTTTCCTATTGGTTGTTAGGTTTGGATGGGTTGCTAGTTGGGTCCCGCAAAAAGTTCTCATATAATAGGTGAGAACTAGTTCTCACTTGAATATTTCCTATTTTAATTATACTTTTGGTATTATTGTATAGGGTACCTTGCGGACCCTCTTTATTTGTTTAAACAATATATATGCTTGTAAAGTTCTTTTGTAATAAACTTGAAGGTTTAAATGGACTAAATGGGGAATGATATTCATTTTATAATTTCAGCTTCCGCTTACTTGAAATGTTTTAATTTGTTCAAGTGAGTTAGACTCACGAGTGGAATCGGTTTATCTCCTTCGTGTGATTGTATCTGACTCGCGATAGGTATTATCACAAGGGAGTACGTGTGTCTCACCTTGGGGATTGCCTTAGGTCGGGGTAATTCGGGACCGGAATGTGACAGTAGTTATGTAAACATAATTTATAGGAAGTTCGTGCACAAGTCGGTGCTTTTATGATAAAAAAAAAAAAAAAAGGACTTTTTACTGTGTTGATGCTGTGGCAATCTACGATCTTTTTTATTTCCTTTTTGTTTAATTTTAAGCATGAAAAGGCTACGATTGGCCATGACTCTGTAGTGGTAAATAAATACTAGGAAACCTCTTCTTACTTTTGTCACTAGTCTTACATAACCAAGAGACAATGTTGTTGTATACTTACACAAGCTAAAAACTACATTTATTTTTATTGTTACATGTATCATTTCCAAAAAAAAATTCTCCACACTCTGGTCCCCCCGGAAAAAATTATTGGGTCCGCCCCTGGTTATAGTGCACTGTTTTGTGTAATTTAATCTTTGATTTATATATAATCGGTTAAACAATGGGTCCATCTCATTCAAGTATTGAGCGGCTTGGATTTTATTAAGTGGGACCCACCAATTGACCTATTGCATGGCCTCATTTCGAAGACTGAATTTATACTGGAGAGTTGTTTGTGGTTAATTTGTTCCTGTGACACAGTTTAAAAAAAAAAAAAGAATCTATATTTTATTCACCCAAGTTGGGATACTGGTCAGCAGCTAGCGCAGCCGGTAGACCCAGGATCAATCTTAGACTCATGCAGAATACTCAGGTTCCAACATCACTCAATCATGAACATGTTGATAAAAACAAATAATAATAATAATAATAATAATAATAATCTAGGCTTTTGGATATGATGTATCCTACCCTGCATGCTTCGTTATAAGTAGTATGAAAAAATGCATACAATCTCATGTGGGTTCATTGGTCTCACTACATTGTGGGTCCAATTTCATAAAACGGATAAGCTTGTAAGACCTGAACTTTGATTTACATGTTTTTTGGGCCCAAAATTATGGCCCCAGCCTATTTTGCGAGTCGAGATTATATTAATATTTCGAGTTGATTAGATTAGTTCATTAGGTTGGGCAATGAACAGGTTCAAGGTCATAAGTATTTTGACAATTGTACCGAGGCTTTTTTTTTCGAATAAAAAAATATAGATTATATACATAATGTAATATGTAACCTTAAACTCTATGAGAGGGGAGGAAGATGTGAAAGGCAACTCTCTTCGTGGGTCGGCGATTGCCGAACCATGTGGGACTAAGTACGAAAAGTCGAATATTTTTTTTCCAATGAACGTAGACATTTTTGTCGAACCACGTAAATCTTTGCCTATAACTATCTCTTTTCCTTTTGTGGCTTATTTGTTCGTCGATCACACATTTCACACTTCCGCACACATGCGCGGAATACTTTAGTTGTCAATTGTGGATTTTTTATACCTTTGCATAAAGAGTGAAAATCATTTTTACTTAGAAATTTGATTTCCAAACATGACCCTGGAATTCATATAGTTCTTTTCCAAACATGACATTAGAATTCATATATTTTTTTTTTTTTCGGAATTAACGTAAAATAAAATTGAGAATATAAAAAAGAATCAAATCGTTGAAATGAGAGTAAAAACTGAAACAGAGTAAATAAATACTAACTTGGACATTATATTTAATAGAATGGCGGCGCTACTATGGCACTTTGGTAAGAGAAATATAGTTATTTTTAGCCAATTGATATTGGCCTCCCTTTCCCCTGCATTTTGATGGAGGTGCTCCATCAAAATGCATGTAATTAAAAAGGGAGCGCCTCCATCGAATGATGGAGCGCCAATATCATGGCCCTATTTTTATTGTTTCTACAGTCGAGTAGAATCTACGGAATTCTTAACAATGTATGAGACTAGGAAGGGTATAATTTTTTTTGTTTTTTTTTAACAATAATTGAATCTAAAGGAGGATTTATAATATAATACATTGAGCCGAAGGCCTCTCTGTCTGTAAACGAGTTTAAAATGAATGGAGCTCTTATCCTTGTCTTATTAGGAGTGTGTGGTGGTCCGTGTTTTTCGTCCTATAATGAATGGGTCACATGACACTATGACAGGAACATCCAGCAGTGTGGATACTGTCTTGGGGAGAATCAGCACTCTCCGTTGGTTTGGGTAAGCTGCACATGCATGTTGACAATATGGACGGTTGTTTTTTCCCTGAGCTTCTTCAACTTCCTTTTGTGAGGGATTGATTTGGAATCATTTAGTTGAGAGTGTGAGGACGGTAACATTTATAAGAAAGTTTAAGATTCTATAATCATCATCATCAAATTGTTAAAATTCTTTAATTTTCCTTATGTTTCAGCTTTATTAGAGACTTGCATGAAAACTTGAGATCAAATTGACAAGAACAAAGGATTGCTCTTATTTCTTCTTATAGAAAATACCAAGTCAAGAGACCAATAGGTCAAGCAAGATGCAATTACACATGGAGACCCATAGGTCCCACATAAAGAAGAGCTGCAACGAATAAAGACTCAAAGTAATTTCATGGTAGAAACGAGCCGTTAGAGTAGTTTAAGGGAATAAGTTTCAAATAACATTATAAATAGAAACGTACGTATTCCAAATAAAATTGAATTGAAGAAATAAAGTAAATCTCAAATCTCCTCTGTCTAAAAATCTGTTTACTCCAAGGATGTGGAACTTCTCTCTATGGAAGCGGTTATCATCATCTCCGCTGAAATTGGTTCTCTAATGGGTCCCGACTTCTTTGGCTGGGTACCAAAAAAAAAAGTTGAGAATTAATGAGATTAGATTTCAAGTTATCTTAAAATAAAATAAAAATATGAAATGAGTACTATGCGACTCTAGCTGTGGAAAACTAGTGGAAACCACATGTGACTTTATAGAATGTGGAATTACACATGGACAGTTTCACATCTGACATAGATAGGCCTAATCAGAAAATTTGCCCAATGTTTGGCACACACCACATCTTTTTCTGATGCAGGTCTCCATTCGTTGGTTAAAAAACTCCGGACAAAATCTAGTCATGTCACTTGGTTCGTAATATTTTATCCATGGTTTTGTTTGTAACTTGAAATGTATTGGAACTTGTATATATTCAATCTTGTTTTCTTATTTCACTCTAGTCTAGAACACCCATTTGATGATCTGACATGGCGTGATCGAAAATTGTGCATCCCTTGTACATCTTTCCTCACATTCGAAATAATGAGGAGGCACGTGCATTGTGGCTTCGATTCCTGTTTCGGTGGAGATGTCATTAGGGCATTACCTGAATAATTTTCTAGATCAGTCGTTCAAACGAGCCTTTTAATAGTATCGCGAGGGAAATCACATACTTAGCGTAAATACCTCTATTGTAGTGCTGACAATCGGTCGGGTCAAATAGGCAACCTGCCCTCGACCTACTCTTATTAGGCCAGGTTTGATAGTGGGTTAGTCTAATTTGAGGCGGATATGGATTTCAAATTATGAACGAAATTTGGGTTTTTGTTGTCTCCAAACCACTATGCTCCCTTCAGTGGCATTGAATATTACTTCTTCCTTTGTTATAATAACATTGATTCTATTGACAGAAAGGGGATAACCCTACAATACAACACCAGCAGCTTCTTACTCTCCTAAAACAGCAGTATAAGAACTCAGAAACTCCCTGAATGACCCAAAACTCTCTCCTTGGCCTAATCGCTTTAAGGTAAGTAGGCTAAATGACCTGCTTACTATCCTCATTGCTAAGCATTGCCCTATTTCTTCCCAGTAGGTTATTCGATGGTCTGGAATAGCCAAAGGGCTAAGACTTGTTAACCCAGTAACCGCTAACAATTAGTTTGTTGCTAATTCATAGTGTAGGTGGTCAGAGATTGTTGCTTGTAGCTTGGTGATTGCTTGCCATTATTATTTTGGGCATTTGCTTTTCTAATGTCAATTGTTCAAAGTTGGAGGTTCAGTTGTTGTTTCCTCTAATGTTGGATGTTCTTTTTCTTATTTCTCTTTTTCTTCTTTCGTTACTTGTTTTGCTCAGTTGCAGCCGTCTCTGTTCATAGCGGTTGGAAACATGTTGCTCCTTCTTTTGCTGATGTATCTTTGATTTATTTTTTAATATATCAAACCTTACCTTGCAAAAAAAAAAAAAAGGAAACAGGCCCCAGCCCAGGTACAAGCAAAATAAAAGCCACAAACTGGGTACATGATAAATTAATTAAATAAGTAGTAATCAAATGAAATAGATCCCATCTCAGAAAAATACATGGGACCACTAGTAACATGTTTCATTTTCCTTCTCATAAGCAAAGATGGATTAGATAAAGAGGAAATCTTCTGAGGCCGTATATCATGAATCGCAGCAGGAAATCTTTCAAATAGGGCTTCCTAATCAATCAGTTCCTGAATTAGTGTCTCCCCAAAATACAATATGTCAACCCATCCACACAAAAAAAAAATATATATATATATATATATAACAATATTATGAATCAATCATTCCAAGCAGAAAGTCTTGGATAGTTGGATTCTTTACAATCTTCAAAAGATGCCCATCAAACTCTATGCAAAAGTGAGGTGTATCCACGATGGGATAAAGCTCAAGCAATGAAAGCATATTCTGATATAAGTAAGTAATAAATATTGTTACTCCTTGATAAGCAATGCTGGCATCATTCCAAACCATCACTATCAACAGAGCCAGTAATCTACCAGTAGATAATCTCCATATTGAAGGCATTTTGCATAACATTGAGCGACATTGCACATCTAAAATCTGTAGCACAAGTGGTATGGTGGTGTGCGTTGCTTACAAAATCAAAGGGTTAAAAAAAACGACACTAGTATCAAACTTGACCGGACCTGTACCCTTCACGGGGTGGGTTTCTGTATCACAAGCATTAAACCGTCACAGTTTGGGGCGAGGTATGTATCAGTCAGGTCGGGTCTGAATTTAATCCAACCCGCTGCCATCCCTACTTCATTGTTCGTAGATCGTGACAAGTGTACGATGGTGGGGTCTCTACGAACTTACTATTAAAATAAAAGTAATAGAAAGTATCTATTTTTCAGACTACATATTTTCTTTTTTAAAAATTTTTTGAAAATTAAACAAGCTCATTTCTCCACTAAATGACAAAAAAATACCCACTTTTTATATAAAATGTGGAAAAGATTCTCCATCAATCCACTAATGACAAAATACCAGCATAATTCATAATGCCCTTAACATTTATTCTCTCCTGATTTGAATGCTTTACTTTATCTTTATTTTACAATAAAATTACCAAACGGGAACAAGGAAGTGAGACTGTGAGAGGGACTTGACCAGTTTAATATATAGTACTAAACAAGGCTTATCTCTTTCATTGCTCCTCTACCTTTTGTCCTGTACGTTTTGTTCTTTTACTAAGAAATAAAATGCTTCTCACACCTAGAGAAAGTGAGAGAGAAAAATAGAGGCCCCACTCAAAAAGCGACGAACCTAGTGTATTCTGTAGGGGTGCTCATGGGCTGGGCCAGCCCGAGCACAATCCGAGCTTAGCCCTCTTTGGGCCGCTGGGTTTGGACAAGTAAGAGGGCCCGATTAATAATTGGTCTGGGGTTGGATTAAGTGATAGAAAACTCATAGCCCGGCCCGTCTTGTGTAAAAAATGCATGTAATTTAATTTAATTAGTGCTCTAATTCTCACAAAAGTGATGAAAAGCCCGGTTCAGCCCAGCCCGATTGATTAAATGGGCGGGCTCAGGCCTAACTTTTATGGCCCGTGTTGGGCTTGGGCCACTGTTTTTAAAGTCGGGCCGGGCTTGGATATGCCTTAGCACCCCTAGTTTATTATGTGTGTGATTCATGTAATCTGCAAAACGACAGCAGGACACTCCAAAACCATGGCTCCATTGTGGTTTGATGTAGCCGCAAAAATTCACATTCATTTGGAGGATTTGAACCATCTGATCTTGCTTGCACTACTTGGACCAATTATTTTCTTCCTAGATACGAACTTAATGGTCTTTTTTTTTTTTTTGGCTTTTTGAGATACTCATGAGTTGGTTATGATCACTTTTTTATTTGCCGAAAAGATTTTTCCACAGCAGTACTTTTGTTGCTGGTCTATATTATACATGTCCAAACCATCTCAGATGAATCTCTTTTAATTTATCACCAATTAATATTACCCCTAAGTACTTTTGAATGCGCCCATTATTTACCAATTGGCATAATTTTCGGGATATCATTGAAAATAGTGCATAGCCAATGCTCGACTAAATCAAGGGTCCATAATCCACTACAGGTTCCACAATATGGACATTCAAGATAGGGATGCGTTTAGGGTCTTAAGGTTAATGGAATCGGGAGGATCAGGTGGGACTGCTCACTGGAATGATCATTCTACCATGAGTAGTGTGGCCCACCAGATGGATGGTAATAACAATTTACCGCATTCTAGACAGCCCATGAACAGGAAAAAGGTAGTTAGATTCCTTCTCAGTTCTCATAGAGAAGGGTAGATGAACCCCGGCCATGACACATCTGAAAGACTAAGCTTGCTATGACTTGGTAAAGACTTCATTCACGTGAAGTCATCTAGGGCCCAAGACTGACTTCTATTATTAGTCTCTAGTCTAGCTACTGCCTACGGGACACAAGGTGCTAAGAAGGCCAATGGCACCAAATGGTGGATCTGTGAAAATGGAAGTAAACAAAGGAGCATGGACACCTGAAGAAGATCGAAAACTGTCACAGTGCGTCCAAATCCATGGCGAGATGAGGTGGCGACTTGTTCCGGCAAAAGCAGGTGTGAGATTATTTTCAAAACATTCTTTAATATCCCAATCTCAATCTTTCTTTAGCTGTTGATCTCAATGTTTTTTATGTGTCTTCACAGGGCTGAATCGATGCGGAAAGAGTTGCAGGCTAAGATGGTTGAATTATCTTAGGCCCAACATCAAAAGAGGCAACATTTCGGACCAAGAAGAGGACTTGATAATCAGGCTTCACAAGCTACTAGGGAACAGGTTAGTTGTTAATAGATGCGCAGATAGAATGGAGACGACATCGAGGAGAATGCAATGAAGAGATTGATGCGGTTCAGCGGGTGATCAACCAATTAGTCCCAGATATTCCAAGCTGTGGATCTTACATTTGCCTTTCTCAAATTTCGGGACAGTACTTGTAGTTGTACACACACTGACACTAGGTAGTGCATTTCCACCGGAGGATGTGGGTATTCCGGGGATTCTTTACTCCCTCGACGGCACCCCTGAGATCAAGTCATCTTGGGCTATGGTCACTCTGTTGGGGTTGGGGGGATAGTGACTAACTAGTCTTTATGTATTAATAATTGGTTAATTACAGTCATATATGGGGTTTCTTCTTCATGAATTTAATCTTGCTTGTGCTTTTTTAGGTGGTCATTGATTGCTGGAAGGCTACCAGGGAGAACAGACAATGAGATTAAGAATTATTGGAATTCTCATTTGAGCAAGAGAGTAGGCGGCGCTCGCAATGAGAAAAAAGGGCCTAAAAGCCACAATTCAACAGCCCTCGAGAAGAACCTTGGGGAGGTACTAAAAGGTCCTTCATGGAAAGATGGTGATGTTTCAACTAATGAATTTAATGTGGATGAGTTGTTTCAATTTCAAGAGGATGTAAGAGTAGAGACTCATTTGAATTCCCCTGAAAAGAAAGAAGGCATGGAGAGATTTGGTGGGTCAGTTGGGTCCAGCAAAGGGCACTTGGGATGGGATTGGGTGAGAGAGTTGCTTGAATTTGATGAAGGCGTCGGTTGAAAGAGAGGAAGAGTACATGGGTCTTGGCTTCCTTTCCTGAATTTGGTTAACTGTTGATGTTATTGTCTTGTTGTGGTTGTGGGAGAGAATAATCAAAATATTATGTATGGAGAATGATTGTATGAATGAATGTTGTGGTATTTGGGACGTCGGTGGTGTTACTTTAATACTTTTCTTGGCACTTTTATTGGGCTTTTGGTATAGTCCACTAGAATATGATTCGTGTTACACGTGATGAGCCGGCGCTTGATGTCTTTTTAACTGTCCGCGTTTGGATGTGCCAAAAACACAAGCAGGCAGCGCTAGGAAGGGAAGAAGGTTGGAAAAAAAAAAAAAGGGAAAAAATATATTTTATTATTTTCAATTATCATTATTTTTTACTTTATCCTCTAAACTTTAAAAAGTATCAATTGACTCCCTAAACTAATCCAATTGTACGGCCGTTACCCTTGACCCTCTAAACTAATTCAATTGCGTGTCACGAGTTGCTCTATTCTATTTATTTTAACTCGATTTTGGCCTGAGGGGAGTAACGGCCATGCAATTAGATTAGTTTAGGGGGTCAATTGATACTTTTTAAAGTTTAGGGGGTAAAGTGAAAAACGAATTATGGTTTAGGGTGGTAAAGTGTAATTTTTCAAAAAAAAAAAAATCAATCAAACGTAACACAGAAACAAAAAAAAAAAATCACCTCTCAGGAAAAAAGAAAAAAAGAATTACATCAAAATTATGTATCACAGTTGGGCCTTACTAATTCAGTGAGTGCATGTTGGTCTTGAAATTAAAAAAAAAAAAATCACCCAAAATAGTATCAGTACCCATAGAAAAGCTCCTGATGAAATCTTATTTGAGTCCTACATGTCCCCATTATTGACTCATGGCATGAAGCCCAATATGGATTTCGGAAGCAAATCTTTTAGATAAACTCAAGGAATTAGAAGGCCTAGTCCAGTACACTGTGGCTGGCTCTGACATGTACCTTGGTTAGAGGAGTATGAAGCTCAGAATTATGGGTGTAAACTGAGGTGGTTGCAAATTATGGATGTGATCGCTGATCAATACTTTCAAATGAAAGGGGAATTGACCCATGGCTGATTCTATAACGAAGGCCTGAGCCATATAAATCCCCTAGCTCTCTTATCTTGCCTGGTGATGTATTGCTTTGGAAGAAACAAAGAAAAAATCCGTCCATGTAGAGCGGTTGAGAAATCTGGACCAGGCAAGAGGTCTGTTGACAGTCTTTCACTACTAAATGATCGAATACAAAGACCCAAACCTGACCAAGGTGGGTGAAGTTTGGGCTGGCCTAACTGATGGGCACCACATTTGTTGACCGATGTCAACCCCAATCACACTCTAACTGGGTTTTATTTAGATTTCACTTTGGTCGGATTCAGGTTTGGGTTTACCCACAAACAAATTGCTTAGGTTGAGCCCGCACCCAACTCGAGCCAGAGATTTAGATCATCTAACAAAGGCCTCAACGAGTGCACAATTTTGCAGTCCATGCCTTCCATCAAGTATATGTTTCTTTCCGGCCCACAAATATATATAGCAAACCCCCTCACCAAACGGACCACTGGTCAAAGCCACTCGATGAATGACTAAAAACAGAAGGTTTTATTTTTTTCTTTCTTTTTCTAGAGTTTAATCGGCCTCAAATTGAATTATCCACATTTTTGTAGTTGAACTTGAGATTTTCTTCATTTTCTCCAGATTTCAATAATAATAATAACAATCCCAATTGAATTTTTTTTAGTCAATTGGAGCATTGCATCACAGAAACAGGTCTCCCCACATCACCCATCATCTATATGCCTCATACTATAAATCTGCATCTTTATGAACTACCTCATAACTGGCATTGGAATCTACATCTTTCCTATTAAGTAAGTCTCATTAGCGGAGGATTTGTATCAAAAGTAATATTTTATTCGTACCGAGCCCTTAACTAACTATAATTCGAATTCGTGATTGATTGACTCTAATATTATTTTAATTTTTTTAGCTAACTATTAACACTAAAACCTAGAGGAGTTAATAAAGTCTAATATAAATACATTTCAATGCTCCTCTTTTAGAATCCGCTCCTCAATTTTCAATCTCTATAGGCACATTGAGAATGTGATACCTATGTTTTCCCATTAGTTGTCTCTCTTCAATCCATCCACACGGGTAATCTACATTCCAATATTGTCATTCCCACCCATTAGATTTACTTTTGATGCATTCCTTTGATGATGGACATAACCAAAAAGAAAGATCTTACCTCTAAGTTGTTGTTGGGCCTAGGGTCCAGACCAAGTGGGTTCATGGACATGGGTATTATGGTAATTATATCGGGACTTTCTTGTTGACTAAGTTAGGGTTTCTTGGAGGGTAAGAAATAGAACATTATAAAATGTTGTAATGTGTAAACCCATGAGAGAGAGAGAGAGGAGTGAACCTTAATGAGAGTTTTCCTTCCCGTGGATGTAAGCAAGATTGCCGAACCACGTAATTCTCTTGTGTGTGATTGATTGTTCTTGTGTGGTTGTTTGATTGCTCGATCGCTGATTCACGTTTCCGCATACACGCGCACAACAATTGGTATCAGAGCCTAGGGTTCACTAGGGTTGGATTGTGCTGTGTTGTGATTGACAGATTGGAACAAGAAATTGATCCGGATTTCTGCACGTTGCTCTTCGTTGCAGAAAACAGAAAAGAGAGATTGTTTCCGATCTCTGCCAGGCCACACAGATCACACGGATCGAATTTCCTAATTCGAAACAGAGAAAGGTTCTATTCGCCGGAGAAGATAGAGATCTCTCCGGATTTTTGTCGCCGCTGCGTGCCTCCACAGAAGAAGGGGCTGATCCGGATTTCTGCACGTTGCAGAAACAGGCAGAGATCAGTTCCGATCATCGCTGAGCCACGGAGAAGGATCGCTGCGCACTGGGCCGCTTTCTCGCTGGAGAAGATCCCCAGCCATCGCCGTGCAGAGTCCACTGGTTTTGCTGTCATCAGATCTTGATTTTAGCAGCAGAACGGACGCCGACCGTGCGCCGTGTGTCACCCGCTCGCCACCGCTGCTAATAACCGTAGACTGGACCGCCCTTTCTCTGGAGAAGATCCCCACCGCTGCTGCCGTCCGAGCGTCGCGAGTTCGCCGCCGTTGACTGCGTGGCGCAGGAGTTTTTCCTCCGCCGCATGCCATCGCCGGTCCCCGCGCTGCTGCGCCATCTCCGGAGACAAAAAACCAAAGGAGCAGCAACTCCATCGCTTTCTGGTTACAAAACCAGAAACAGAACTGGGTTCTGTTTGGGGAGAAGAACAAGCCCAAGCCAGGTTGGGTTCAGGTCGGGTTGACTTGACCTGTCTGCAGAAAGCCCAGCTCACAGTAGGGACCAGATCAGGTCAGGTTCTGGGTCAGTTCCGCCTGACCCGTGAACTGGGAAAGCCCACTCCTGCATTCTGCTGACGTCAAAAGCCCACTCCTACATTCTGCTGACGTCAGCGCCACGTCAGCGAACAGTACGGTCAACAGGGTTTGACCGGGAACGACGAATGAAACTTGTTTCGTCGATATCTTGATCATCCGAGGTCAGATCGGAGATCCGTTTGCGCCTACAGACTCGTTGCGAGCAGATCTACGTAATTGTGGAAGAAGATTGGCAGTTTGACAGTCAACAAAAAAGTTTGATTAATCGGAGTGTAGAAAATAATTTTTGCAATATCGGAGCCATCCAGAGTCGGATTTCAGATCCGTTTCTTCCAGCGTGCTCGTGGTGACAAGATTTACATATTGGTACAGAAATTGAGGTTAGTGACAGTTGTTTATACTTCTTGATTATTTAATTGAGATGGAAAACAACACTGTGAACATTACCATGATCAAACTCAACCATACCAATTGGTTGATTTGGAAACCTAAGATGGAGGATAGCCTCTATTGCAAAGACCTCTATGATCCCATTGAGGGGGATAGTGCCCGACCAAAAGAGATGTCTGATGCAGATTGAAAAAAGTTGCATAGAAAGACCATTGGTCACATCAGACAGTGGGTGGATAACAGCGTATTCCATCACGTGTCTAATGCAACCAATGCGAGAACCCTTTGGATTAAGTTAGAAGAAAGATATGAGAAGAAAACCGCCGTAAACAAAACTTTTCTGATTAGAAAGATTGTGAATATGAAATTCAAGGAGGATGGTAAAATTGAAAATCACATTAATGATTTTCAATGCATTGTGAATGAACTGGCTACAATGAAGATGGTCATTGATGACGAAATGCAAGCTTTATTTCTTCTAAGTTCTTTACCAGATACATGGGAGACATTGGTTGTTTCCATGAGCAACTCTACTCCAGACGGTGTGTTATCAATGAGTCAGGTTACTAGCAGCTTGTTAAATGAAGAAACAAGAAGGAAAACTGCAGGGACAGATAATGCACAGGCCTTTGTTGCTGAGAATAGAGGGAGGAGTAAGAGTAGGGGACCAAAGGGGGGTCGTGGTAGGTCCAGAGGTGGCAGGGAATCACAGACTAAGAAAAGTCTGAAAAATGCTTTCATTGTGGCAAGGAGGGTCACATTAGAAAGAATTGCTTTGCCTTGAAGGAAAATAAAGAAGTCAACAATGAGCAGAAGAATGACACTAACACTACTGCTACTTTGGATAATGAAGTAGTGATTCTGACCAGTGAAGGTGAAGAGTGTTTGAGTATTGCAGATGATCAAGTTGAGTGGGTTGTTGACACAGCAGCATCCTACCATGCTACTCCTTCTAAGGAGATGTTCACAACATACAAAGCAGGGGACTTTGGCACTGTGAAGATGGGCAACACAAGTCATTCGAATATTATTAGGATCAGTGATGTTTGCATTCAAACAGATATTGGTTGCACAATGACGCTGAAAGATGTGAGACATATTCCTGATCTGGGGTTGAATCTGATTTCCGGGACTTCATTGGACCATACAGGTTATGAAAGTTACTTCAGAAATGGCAGGTGGAAACTCACTAAAGGGTCTCTTATTTTTGCGAGAGGGAAAGCGTGTAACACACTGTACAAAACACATGTGAAGCTATACAAAGGTGTGTTGAATGCTGTTGAAGACAGATCCTCTCCAAATCTGTGGCACAAGAGACTTGGACATATGAATGAGAAAGGACTGCAGTTATTGGCAAAGAAAGATTTGATTCATTACTCCAAAGGTTCATCCATTGACCCTTGTGATTATTGTTTGTTTGGTAAACAACATAGGGTTTCTTTCTCTAAAACATTAACGATAAAATCTAATGTGTTGGATTTGGTATATTCTGATGTTTGTGGTCCCATGGAGGTGGAGTCATTGGGTGGCAGAAAGTTTTTTGTCACATTTATTGATGATGTATCCAGGAAAGTCTGGGTTTATGCGTTGAAATCGAAGGATCAGGTGTTCCAGGTATTTCAGCAGTTTCATGTCATGGTTGAAAGAGAAACAGGAAAGCTCTTGAAATGTCTTCGCACTGATAATGGTGGTGAGTACACATCCAACCAGTTTAAAGGCTATTGCTCAAAGTATGGTATTCGACATGAAAGAACAGTTCTTGGTACTCCACAGCACAATGGTGTAGTAGAAAGAATGAACCGCACTATTCTTGAAAGGATGAGATGCATGATTAGAGTGGCACAGCTACCCAAACCATTTTGGGGTGAAGCTATTTTGACTGCCGTTTACCTGATTAACAGGTCTCCCTCAGTTCCTTTGGATTTTGATCTTCCGGAGAGAGTATGGACAGGTAAAGATGTCTCATATTCTCATTTGAAGGAATTTGGGTGCAAGGCTTTCGCACATGTACCAAAGGAGCAGCGTTCAAAGCTGGATGATAAGCCAGTGTGTTGCATTTTTCTTGGCTATGGTGGTGCCGAGTTTGGCTACAGGTTATGGAATCCAGAGAAAAGAAAAATTATCAGAAGTAGGGATGTGGTGTTTCATGAAGACCAATTCTTTGGAGATATTGAAAAGACTGAAAAGTCTAATGAAGTTGTTGATGGAGTGGTTGATCTCACACCGACTCCTTCTCCAGTGCAGACTACAGGTGGAGAAGGTGGACAAAACGATTTAGATCGTTATAAGGCGCAGGAGTTGCCAGATGAACAGGGTGTTGAGCAGGGGGAGCAGTCTCCTCAGTAAGAAACCACAGAACCTCAGGTTAGGAGGTCTACTCGATAGCGTCAACCATCAACAAGATATCATGCAGCAGATTATATTTTGCTTACTGATGAGGGAGAGCCAGTGAGTTACCCATAAGCAAAAACTCATGAAGATAAAGATGAGTGGATGAAGGCTATGCAGGATGAGATGAGTTCTTTGAAAAAAAACAATACTTATGAGCTGGTGGAACTCCTAAAAGGCAAGAAGGTTCTGAAGAACAAATGCGTGTTCAAGGTGAAGAGAGATGACAGTGGAAAACTAATAAAACACAAAGCACGGCTAGTGGTTAAAGGCTTCGCGCAGACGGAGGGTCTTGACTTCGATGAAATCTTCTCTCCAGTTGTGAAGATGACTTCTATCAGAGTTATCTTGGGTCTAGTTGCCAGCATGGACCTTGAACTTTGAGCAGATGGATGTGAAGAGTACATTTCTTCACGGTGATCTGAAAGAAGAGATCTACATGACTCAGCCGGAGGGGTTTGATGTAGAAGAAAAAGAACAGCTGGTTTGCAGGTTGAAAAAGAGTCTCTACGGGCTGAAGCAAGCGCCGAGACAGTGGTACAAGAAGTTTGATTCATTCATGGGGAGTCATTGGCACCGGAAGACAGCTGCAGATCACTGCATTTATGTTCGTAAATTTGGTAATGACAAATTTATCATCCTTCTTTTATATGTAGATGATATGTTGATAGTTGGACAAGATAGTGAAATGATTGGCAGGTTGAAAAGGGACATGTCAAAGACTTTTGACATGAAAGACTTGGGTCCCACACGACAGATTTTGGGAATGCAAATACGTCGTGACAGGAATGCCAAGAAGTTGTGGTTGTCACAGGAGAAATATGTTGAACGGGTGCTAGCGAGATTCAACATGATAGATGCTAAGCCATTTAGCATGCCTTTAGCCAGTCACTTTAAGCTCTGTAAGAGATTATGTCCTACTACAGATGAAGAAAATGAACGGATGATGTCTGTTCCATACTCCTCAGCAGTTTGGAGTCTTATATATGCCATGGTGTGTATACGGCCAGACATTGCTCATGCAGTGGGTGTAGTAAGTATATTTCTTTCTAACCCTGGGAAAGAGCATTGGGAAGCAGTGAAGTGGATCTTCAGATATTTGAGAGGTACATCAGATTTTTGCTTGTGTTTCGGAGGCTTAAAACCAGTACTTGAAGGCTTTACAGATGCTGATTTTGCAGGCGATCTTGATCGTCAGTTGTCTACTTCTGGGTACTTATTTACTTTTGTAGGGGGAGCTATTTTCTGGCAGTCTAAGTTGCAGAAGTGTACAGCATTGTCAACAACCGAAGCAGAATACATAGCTGCTAATGAAGCAGGGAAAGAGATGATTTGGTTGAGAATTTCTTTCAAGAACTGGGTTTGAAGCAAGAAAAGTATGTAGTCTACTGTGATAATCAGAGTGCTATGAATCTTAGCAAGAACGCTACATACCATGTCCGAACAAAGCACGTTGATGTGAGATATCATTGGATTCGTGAGGTCATCGAAAAGAATCTCATGAAGCTGGTAAAGATTCACACTGACAAGAATCCCTCTGACATGATGACTAAGGTCGTGTCTAAGGAAAAACTAGAGCTGTGTTCAGAGTTGGCAGGACTGGACTCCTAGTAAGGGGTTCAGAGGCGTCTTCCCCATGGTCTGGAGGGGGATATTGTTGGGCCTAGGGTCCAGACCAAGTGGGTTCTTGGACATGGGTATTATGGTAATTATACCGGGACTTTCTTGTTGACCAAGTTAGGGTTTCTTGGGGGGTAAGAAAGAGAACATTATAAAATGTTGTAATGTGTAAACCCATAAGAGAGAGAGAGGAGTGAACCTTAATGAGAGTTTTCTTTCCTGTGGATGTATGTAAGATTGCCGAACCACGTAATTTTCTTGTATGTGATTGATTATTCTTGTGTGGTTGTTTGATTACTCGATCGCTGATTCACGTTTCCGCATACACGCGCACAACAGTTGTAACTTTTCAATTTGAAGATCACAAAACTGAACATAATAGAATCAATATCAATAACTGATGTCTAGAGATCAGCGATAGCCTAGCAGAAGCAAAGACAACACCCACTTATATTTATATATTTATTATTCATCTTTACTATTGAAGCCTCATCCCATCTCTGTGGGACTATTTATGTAGTTACGGTGCTATTATTGTCAAGTCGAGTTCTTTGGAAATAAAATCTGTGGGACTTGTTCTCTCTACTGAGAGACTGTACTGCAGGTACAAGTTGTTTTTACATGCAGATCAAATCAATGAAATTCTAAGAATTCCTTTTAATTGCTGCCAGTCTAACTCAAATCTCATGAAAGTTGAGATTCCAACTAGATTGATTCCTCTTATCTTTTATCCCTCTTCTCTTTAATAATCATTCAATGGAGCTCGTCTCGCCATGAATTTTTAAATTTTTATATAATTAATTCTCTATGTTTTTTTTTTTTAGATAAAAATGCCCTAAATGAGATTTGGTCCATGCATTTTCAACTCGCAGAGGGCTTTCTCTGAGCAATCCAGATCGGTCCATTTGGTAAGACTTAATGTGGAACGTATATGGATCAAAGCGCTCACATGATAATCGATACGATCCAATGATTTGCCTGCAAGATTTTCGATAAAGGACATTGTATTTTTTTCTTCAGATAAGGGGAACTCGGACTCACACGCTGAATGGCCGACACTCATTTCTTAAGAGGATGTGACGTCCCACAGAAAATTACAAAAAGAAATATCTTCCCAAGATTATAGTCATGAAGATTGAAAATTGAAGAGGACTCTTCAGGCAAGAAGAAGAAGAAAAAAAAAATTGAAGTGGACTCTTTTTTAAAGGAAACTTGCATTATAGTCCCTAAGTCTGGGCCTCCTCCCAAAAAGTAATTTTTTTTTTGCCATTAATTTACCTGTTATAATGAATAAAGGCAGAAAACTTTCCAAAAAAAAAGAGGAGGGGCTGAGGCAGAATTAAGATGTCCTTCATTAAAAAACAATTTGGCTTGTAATTTTTAAATAATTAGGTATTATTTTTACCAAATAAAAATTTGGAATTATGATTTTCACTCGGGCAAAATTAAATGCATCCAACCCAACCATTATTAATTCTTTATCGATGGGCCCAATTAGTATTGTCAGTTTTGCCAATGACTGGGCGGGCACTCTGGTGCCCGTTATCTCTGCATACAATATCTACATCAAAATTGGTCCCATCCATTCCCTAATCTCTCACAAAACTAAATATAATTAAAAATCATGTGGTTAGGTTTGTTTCGCACAAAATCAACCCCTAAACTCTTGTAATGTGTCACAATACCTGTATTTTACTAAAGTCTCTTTTTCCATTATCATCTATGTAAGACAATAGTAAAAGCAGAGGAGATGAGAAGATTTAAGAACAAGCCTATCTCAAGCAGTAGTAGAACCATTTTTCCTTTTCCTTTTTCATTTTCTTTTGTAGGGGGGCCACTATATAAAAGAATTCTTATGGGAGCAATATTTAAAAAAAATAAAAAATTCCCTATAATAATGGGGGGTTTTCTAAATTTCTTGGCCCCACCACCCTACTCTAAACTAAAGGTTAATTATAGAAAATGGAATAAAGAGGAAGCATAAATATGAGGGTTTCTTTTTTTTTTTTTTGTAAAAAAAATCAATAGTTAAAAGCGAGCAAACCAAAGCAACATCCAAGAGACATCAGGGAGGGCAAGTAGGAACAAAAGACCCAACACCCTACAGTATGTGCATTTAGCAGAAATATCAGCTATTAAATTCAACTTTCTATGAATATGAGTTGGAAAACCTAAAGAAGCAGAGGTGTTAAGTTTGATAAAATTCCAAGTATAAGTAGGTGAGTTACACAAGATGCATGGGTAGGTGAAGACGGTGTTGGTTGTGTCTATCTAATTCGTAGGGTAAGCTAAAAGAAAGACCTCTCAAAAGTTTAGGAACGCTTTTGTATTATTTGTTCTTAGAACCCTCCTTTTTTATTTTGGATCAATAGTTGATGAATATTTTGAATAATTTCCCATTCCAAAAAAGCAGGATCCGGCTTATTTAAAACGTAATCCATCTGCATTCAAATATCTGGTTTGATGAACTATACATATATATAGTATGCAATTTAGAGCATTGGCATCTGTTGTGTACGTATGTGCGGAAGTTAAATATTAAAATGGTTAAAACACTCCTGACCCTAAACCCAGTCATTGGCCAACCCAATAAATCACTCCGGTGGACCCGAATACAAGACATACACCCAAAAGAATTGAAGTGGCTCTTGGTCCTTGAAAAGCTATTGCCGATTTTCAAATGGATAAGGAGAACTTTCAACTTGGTCATCTGCAATAAAAACTAGGTAGTGTAGTCTTTCGAATTCCTTTTTTGAGTTAGTAAATTAAAGTTTCAATTCTTTCACTAATGCAACTGCTCGCCGAAGTAGTAAATAAAAAGATTGGGGAATATGATCACACTCTTTCATCTTATCCTCGGAACAGATACCTATAAACTTAGCATTGATGGATGCGAGGGAAGATCACACAAACTATATAAGTCCCTGATGAATGGAGTATAATCCAAAAATCATGTTGGTGTCAATCTCGACCATGCAATTGGTGGTGATCAAAATCCAGAAAACTAAAAATTCAGGAATTTAAAGAAAGTGATCATGGTTCCAATGTCAGCCCGTAAACCACATGGACTTAAAAAGCACTGTGATCAAATGGGGCCATGGTTTAAACAGTCTAGATTGGTGTAAGTGGACTTGAAACTTTATAAACGGGGCACTTGGAAATTTTCTCATGAATAAAACAAGTGATGGAATATCTTCTGTTGATGCCCCTTGTGTTATCTAATGCCTTGAGAGGAAGGGAATGGCTACAGTCCACATATTCATTCCATGGTCTATGTTAAAAGTGCGAGGAAGACTTGCAGCAACTTTCTAGCTGTCTTTTGATGTCTTTTTGTGCACGAAATGAAATCTACAGATATTTCCAAGTATCCTCCTTATACTTTGGTAAAAACACCAGGGTCTTGTTTTGCAACTCTATTAATAGTGTCAAGCAAGATAAAGCCCCCAAACAAACAGCCCCTAATGCTGTGTTTGGAAAGGGAGGAGGGGAGGGGAGGGGAGGGGAGGGAAAATTAATTTTACCTCTCATTGTTTGGATAGTAAAAAAGTAGGAGAAATAAAAGTAAAAAAGTAGTATTTTGTTTATTTGTGAGGTAGAGAGAAAATTACCAATTTACCCTTACTTTTGAAAAAAGATAAAAAATCATCTCTTTCAAAAAGGGCAATTTAGTCATTTGGTCAAAAATCCCCTCTTTCCCTCATACTTTCCCCTCACTTTTGAGGGGAAATTTTTTTGGTGGGCCCCACTCGAATATTCCCCCCTCTTTCCCCTCCCCCACTTTCCCTCCTCCTTCCCAAACACCCTCATTTTTTATTTTCCCTCCATTTTCTTCCCATTTTTTTCCTTCCCCCCATTTTACCCCCTTCCCAAAAGGACCCTAAAAGTTAGCTTCTTAGTCTTCTTACCTTCTCTTGCACAAAATGAAATCTGCAGATGTTTCCAAGTATCCTCCTTTTACTTT
The DNA here is from genome assembly GCA_012931725.1 of Litsea cubeba. Lineage (NCBI taxonomy): Eukaryota > Viridiplantae > Streptophyta > Magnoliopsida > Laurales > Lauraceae > Litsea > Litsea cubeba. The sequence continues at coordinate 160,624,600 of CM022944.1, read as the reverse complement.
GGTAAAAACACTAGAAGTCAGCTACTTAGCTAAGCAAATGCAAAACTTTCATTATTTTCATAAGCTTAACTCAATCTAGTCACAGTCTTGATGATTGATTTGCAAGAATAAAACCTTGTTTATTGTTCTATGGCTCAACCAAAGCTCCTAGAAGGGTGTTTCATCTTGTAGGTTTTGTACTGTAAGATACAGGTTTCCAGCAAAGTGACACTCATTAATTATAAGGGGATTGTCAAGAATATTCAGTCTGGAGTTTTTGTTGTTGGAGATTTATAACAGCATGTTTGCAGCTGTTTCCAAGCTTTTTAGGTTTCTTATTTAAACTCTCTAAATATCCAGTGTTTCCTTTCCTACAAAATTCACTTTAAAATGATTAAGGCCCATTTAGCAATTGTGAATCGAGTTGAACAAGAGCTTTTGAAAATTCAGATATCCCCAAAATAGAATCCTCAGATATCCTCTATGCCCGAACTTGCCGTGAAGTTTGGGATTGGTGCACAGAATTAGGGATTACCGACCATCGTGGGTAGATTTATCTTCTTTTTCTTTTTAAAGAAATTTAAAAATAGTGATCGACAAACTTTTTGGACAGAATTGATGACAACCCCTATAATATCCGGGTTTAAAAAACAGCCGCTTTTTCAAGGTGTTCTGCAAGACTGGGACTGACCCATTCATCTAGGAATCCTACTTCCAAACACATGATTATTGCATGCAAGCGCTTGAGTGCTTAGTGGGCTGCAAATTTTGTACCATGTCCATCATGTGCATTCCCTGACAACTTTTTATATACCATTTTCATCTTGATTGCTAAAGAGCCAGTTATACATTCACGTTCATCTAAATTTGAAGTCGGTCAATAGTGAATCACATTTTTTTCCAGCTTTAGCGGGTGTTTGGAAACAAGATATTTTAAGATAAAAAAGAGGTGTTTGGATAACTTAGAAAGTATTTTACAATATCCCACTTTCTTCCAAAAACCTTCATATTACATTATTCAAGGATATGCTGTATAAAGTAATCTTTAAAAAATCTTTTTTAACTACAAATGGAGAGTTTGAGTAAAAACCATATGATAGATCATGAGCAACCATTAATTATAATGGCCCATTATAAGTTTTAACATTTATGGGTCCCACTATTAGATTGGCCCCACAGTGCTTACAAATTTAATGTGCGGTCCTATAGCCATATCACGACTACATAACCCTTGTTAATTATCAATATTAGGTGGGTCCTACAAATGTCACGCTCGGGGCTTTCATTGTGATTACCAACAATTAGGTGGGTCCCATACTATCAAAATCAGCCAGATCTCATGATTACCAAGATTGAATTGTGTGATTGTAATTATCAGTTTGCCATCATTAAATGGGTCCCACAATGATTTCTCATAAAAAGCTCGATATGGCCATTTGTGATAATCACCATTAGATGTATATAGTATAGCTATCAACGTTAGGTGGACCCACCTTAATTAAACAACATTGCTTGGATCTCATGATTTATCTCATGATTTAATTTAATATTATTTTTTTTTTCCAATAGATGGGTCCTACCATGATTATTAACACATGTGATTACTAATTAGTGGGTCCTATATTGGGTTAATTGATTATATTCTCTTCATTTCTTATTTGGTACATTATCTTGTGAGTTTTTTTTATAAATTGTCAAACGCTTCAAGGGGATATTAAAATATGTGAAGATTGCCAAACAACATAAGTGACACAATATAATAATATGACACTATTTTATTCTATGATAATGAAATCTTACAATATTTAAATTTGTTGATATTATATTATGCACTTATCCAAACACCCCCTTAGATTGCCAGCTATTAGTTGAAGACCGGAATCCCAGCTTTAGGGCCCATTTGTTTGATTTGTATCGAATTTTTAGAAATTCAAAGAAATTATAGCTTCTGCCAGTATTAAATATGTGAGGATTTATTAAAGAATAATGCTATCTGGACATACTTTTTTGCATGAATTTTGGACAAACTCCTATGTTATATTCAAGGGGTTACATAGGGGTTTGTCCAAGATTCATGCCAAAAAAGTATGTCCAATAAAATTTTTGTTTATTAAATATGTAAGCATTAGTAGAGGAAATAAAAATACAACTCCGCACTTCCTCTCGGGTAGAACTCAGTCAGTACAGACTTCACGACACACATTTTAGTACTAAGTCATTCCTACTTAGAATGGGATTCTAATTCGTCATTGATTTATTCTAACAATATATTAAATTTCCTCAGCTTGCCAATCTTATCAAAAACCCGTGACATCAATAAAGACAGCAGAAATATGATTTAAATGAAAGATAAAAGATTTAGAAGTGGATTAGCTCACTTTCTTAAAATGTGATTTATCAGAGCGATAGCTTGGTGGTCATTTTCTCCGTAGATTTTCACTTTAGGCTCTTAGATAAGAAGTCAATTTATTATAATCTCCAGGAAGTGATCAATACCAACCAAACGGACGGCACCTAAACATATTTCTACTCAATTCATAATTAATGTACAGTAGCAAGAAAGTTTAACTTCACTGGTTCTCATATAAACTCCAAGCAGTAGGTGTAAAAAGTCTACTCGAATAGACTGCTTTACCATATCATGACAGAAATCATGAATCCCCATATCCCCATCCCTTGTGCAACTCTCTCTCTCTCTCTCTCTCTCTCTCTCTCTCTCTGTATTAAAAGAGGCATCTTATCTCTCTCTCTCTCTCTCTCTGTATTAAAAGAGGCATCTTGTTTCTTCCATAAGATCCCGTCCAGGAATACAGCTCAAAATCTGTCCGTTATCTTTCAACTATACAGCTACACGTGAAATGCTGCATGGCATCACACTGGAATCCTAGAGCGACAATACCTTCAAGCAAAATGTTTAATCTCTTCCCTTACTCTATATAAATCAACCTAACCCACCCATACCCCAATACACGCAAGGAGTGATAACCACACAAATTAAGATGTTCCATATCTTCTTCCTCTTCTTCTTCTTCCAACTCCTCTCCTTCCCCTCCCATGCAGCTGTCCAGGACTTCTGCGTGGGAGACCCCTCTCTCCCTGAAGGCCCAGCAGGCTACTCATGTAAGAAGCCCGCGAAGGTCACCGTAAATGACTTTGTGTTCTCCGGCCTAGGCGTGACTGGAAACACGTCTAACCTCATCAAGGCTGCCGTGACACCTGCATTTTCTGCCCAATTCCCTGGGGTGAATGGGCTTGGGATCTCCATGGCCCGCTTAGACCTTGCGGTCGACGGTGTGGTCCCTCTCCACACCCATCCAGGGGGATCCGAGGTACTAGTGGTGGTAGAGGGGACGATATGCGCCGGGTTCATATCGTCGTCGGCCAATTCAGTGTACTTTAAGACACTCAAGAAGGGGGATATCATGGTCTTCCCTCAAGGGCTGTTGCACTTTCAGATCAATGGCGGCAGCACTCCGGCCATTGCTTTCGTTAGCTTTAGCAGTCCGAGCCCGGGGCTCCAGATCACTGCATTTGCGCTGTTTGCTAACAATTTGCCGTCGGCTTTGGTGGAGAAGACAACTTTTCTTGATGATGCTCAAGTGAAGAAGCTCAAGGGTGTGCTTGGTGGCACTGGCTAAGCTTTCTATCAAGAACAAGCCTTTGTAATTCCTTGCTCATTGTCAGTTTGTTTTCTTGTACGTTTCAGTTGCTGTACCAGTTTGCGTGTGTGTTTTTTTATTTGAAGTTTATCTGTGATTTGTCATTGCAATCGATCGAGTTGGAATCGACGTACGGTTATCATCCAATTAATCTTTGAAAATCTTATTTTGGCCATCAGTTTTATTGTCTCATCGGTAACCAACCTTTCTATCATCTGGTGACGGTTTAACATTCAATCTCTGTGGACCCTTTCAAGTCACTGCCATGCACTGCAGTAGATTATCCGGAGTCCCTTGAGAGAGACACGATGGGATTAATAGCACCAAGTATGAGGTGAAAGAAGCAAACCAATGTAAGAGACAAAAAAAAATACAAAAATGTGGTCCCTCCGAGGGTCAGGTCATGTGGTCCTCTCGACCTTTTCTTACCTAACGTCTATTTGTTTTCATTAGAATACATAGAAATTGAATGTATATAGAGTAATTAAAAATAAAAATTTAAGGTGAATTTCATGCATTTTAATGGAACGAGAAGAAGATAAAATCCAATGGCTAAGTTTTGAGATTTTGTCTTTCATCTTCATTTTTAACCATTCTATACATTCAATTTCTATGAATTTTAATGCAAATAAATAGGGCCATAATGTCATTTGTAATTGTACATGAACAATGATGACAAATGGGTCCCTTAATTGCTCAATTTGATGCAGTTTATTTTTTGCAATTTATTTCATAGTTTTTTTTTTTTTTTTTGACAATATTGTAATAAGAAGAGGACTCCAAAAGTCCTAGTCATATTTGAAACAATGGGGCCCGTCTAGTGTTAATTAAAGCCCTCCCACAAAAACATGTCGATAAGGGTGCTCATGGGCTAGGCTAGCTTTGAACCCTTATGAAGCCGCCGCAACGGACTAGATTGAAGCTATATATGCATTTGGGCAGTGGTACAGGCGTGGGCCTGTATTTATCTCTAAGCCTTTGTCTGCATAAAAGCTTGACCAGGATGCATCCAAAGTATGTAGCAAAGAAAGAGATTTACCATTATCAATGAGTAATTTTAATTGGTGGGAAAATTACGGTTTTGTAAGGATAAAACTACAAAAGGAGAAAAATAAAAGTTGGATGTGTCCATCCAATCAATCCTACGTACGAATGAGGCTCATCCATCATCAATCCAAACCCTCACACCTACCAACTCATGTGAACTCGCACTATCTCCTGCTTAGGCCTGTCAATTTAGCCCGTTGAAATGGGTACCCACCCTGGCCTGGCCCAGCCCAAGCCCAAAAACACAGTGCTTCTAAAAAAATTGAGCCTAACGGGATAGGTTGGACAATTATTTGAAAGCCCGGCCAAAATGGGACTGGAAATGGGCGGAGCATGCCTAGCCCGGCTATAAGGTTATTTTACAAATTTTCATATATTTTAATGGGAACCCTACAAAAACTCCCCCCAAAATGTCTCTTCCCTCCACCATTTCCCATGAATTCAATCCCTTCCCACTCCACACCAAAAATCCACACCATGAATTGGCAGTGGACTCAATTAGATAGTTGGACTGGATTCACTATTGAGTTTAGGTTTGAAATTTTTAATAGATTTATCACCATTCATTTTGAAGAATTAATATCTACTATCTAGTATCTAGACCTTTTGAAATTTGATCAAGCTAAAATTTGGTTCACCCCTTGTCTGGCCATCATTATCATCTTTATTAATAGAGCTTCACCCATTAAAAAGGAAAAGAACGTTTCCATTGACGAAAATGCTAAAGGCCCGAGCCCACATGGGATGGAATTTGACATAGGCCAGCTCAATTTAGGGGCGGGATTGGACAATCCCTGGAACGCCTATCCAATATTCGGGACTGGATTGGACAATCCAGCCCAGGCCCGGACCGGCCCATTGCCTGGCTTACTCCTAGTTACCATTATCTTTCATTGGAATTGAATGTGAAAAAAAAGTTGGATTTGTCCAAGCCCGACCCTTTTATTTTGGTGGCCTACAATTTAAGCTTAGATCCAGCCAGCTATGGACCAGAAAGTTAGGCCCAAGTTCAACCCATTTGAAAAATACGCATGCCTATTTGTGCTAGATATGTCCGAGGACGAACCTCAATCAAATCTACGTCTAAAATGTTCACAATGGATCCAGCTGAATTCGCAATGTTTCCTTCTCTACGTAGGCCTGCCTAATTAACTAGCATCAAGAAAAATATGGCAAGTCAAAACCAAGGGTTTTATACATAGCACATCCAAATCTAACCCATTGAAGGTTCGGGCTCATATCAGGTCTGAGCCGCTGGGCCCATGAGCATCCCTACCTATATGTTATACTGGAGGGTTTGGGTTAACCATAGATGGACCCTTTGTATTGAGTTCAAATGATTCTTCCCTTGCTTTTTTAAAGAAAAACAATTAAAATTAAACCTTTCAAGACTGATGTGTATGGAAAATAAATATAACGATCAGCATCAGTAAGTGTAAAGTTATCAATTGCCATCCAGAAGTTCTTAACAAATTAAGATGTTGTAGTCCTTTTTTTATCTATTTTTCAGAAGTGTGGAAATTATGTCAAATGTGTAGGCAAAAGTTCGAATTGGTTAAACATGTAATGAAAAGTAACGGGCTTTTTACAAATAGGCCAGAAGATAAGGGTGTATTTAAAACTTATATGTACCGTCAGCCATGGGGGCCACCTGAGGCCTAGATGGTTAATCCAAACAAACAGTAGCATTGCTTTCCAGTTTCCAAGAATCCAAGATAAAAAAAAAAGATCACGTCCGTCCATGACATCGTTTCAGATTGAACTGCAACAACTCATATATCATATATGGCCTGATATATGGCCGTGTTTGGTATCTTTACTGTTTATTGTAGATAGCCTCATCAAAATAGAGTTATTAAAAAAAGTTATAAAGAAAAGATGTCAAAATAATAAAAAAAATATTTGGTAATACAAGGTATATGTTAAATAGGCTTTTATTTATCAATTGTTGAAAGCTTTTCACAAATTTCTCGAGATCAATAAGGTATCAAGTCTTGAGAATTGATCCTATGACTATGTTAAACCTTCCAAAGAGATCTAAGGATTTGGATCTTGTGTTTGGGGCCTACGTAATCCAAAAAATTACATATAATGGCTCAAGTTTTTTCACATATCATCTTGAGATATGTTCAAAAAGGTAAACCCATTAGATTCAATTTTCTGAAATCTACTGGCCCAAAATGCAAGAATAAAACTGTTAGATCTCTTTTGAATGCCAAAAACGGTTCTGTGGTCAAATTCCAAGGCTTGACACCGTGTGGATCTCGAGATATTTGCAAAATAATATCAATCATTGATATTTTATGCTCAATATTAAATTTGTCCTTGAGTAGTAATATTCTTCTTTTTTTAATTATTTCTAGGAGTGTAAATCAAAATCCAAATAGTTGAAAATGGCCACAAGATCGAACATGCACATGAGACCAAATTCTAGCCATCGGATCATTACCAATCTCAGTGATGATAAAACAGCTGAAATTTGGTCTCATAGCTTTGTTTGATCTTATGAACATTTTCGACGGTTTAGATCTTGATTTACACTCTTAGATTTTGAGAAGAAAAAATTAAAAAAACGGACTAACGCATGAACGGGCCAGGAACACCGTTCACTCGCAACAATTTTTTTCCTCCACTTTATACATGCATTCAATGGTAGGCTGTGGGGAATAGAAGCATTGCCTCTACTTTTCTACACCATTTATTCTGTCAAACGCCGTCAAACACATCTATTCTCAAAATATATATCTACCTGATTTTGAGATTTTGAGAAATAGAGGCAAAATGTAGTAATGCCAAACAGGAGTTATGTTCAGAGATTTTTAGAGTGCCTGATTAACTTCCCAACGAACTCTCAGTGGCTCTCATTGTGAAGAAAACATTTCATCTTAAGTGTTCTTGGTCTGGATTTATAGGGCCTTGTTTGGTTGGAAGAATTGTGAGAATTCATATACTGGAGAATCCCTGCCCCACCCACCCCCTCGAATTCCAAATGCTCAACCTCCCTCCAGCAAATGGTGGAATTGAGAGAATTCGTAGGGCTTAAAAGTGTTTTTCATGTGATTTGGAATTCTAAATTCTTACAAGAAACTGAGTATTTAGAATGCACCAGGGATAAGATGTCAAATCATATCATAAATCTCCAACAAGTTTAATTCCTTTTCAAAAATGACTCTAACCAAATAGGCCAATAAGACTTATCGCGAAAATCATAGAAAATCTAAATTGCTCAAAAATCTGCATGTTATTATATGATATCGGTCAAATTTCACTTTAATAAATAAGATGATACGAGCCCACTACCAAATTGCTTATATATAGAATGCATAACTGTTTTTGTGGGATTTGTTTATGTGTTTTATACCTAATCAATCTATGGTAAGCCTGAAGTCGTACAAAGAGAAATTTATCTAGAGCTTTTAGACTTTTAATAGGTTGATGGTACTGTAGAGCCCCACAAATCTCTCATGAATCTCTCTGACGTACACATCTAATGAATCTGAAACTAATGACAAATTCATTTTGCTTCTCAATATGGGCCACTTGTGTATAGTTCTAACCTGTACAAAATAAATGGCCCCCCACCCTCTCTCTCACTCACTCTCTCTCTCTCTCCCGCTCTAGATTTAAATCCAATAGGACCCCATTGCCAAATTGATTAATTGATCATCAGAACGTAGGTGCTTTTTCACATTCACATATTTTATAAATATAATTAATTTGATAGTAGGTAGGTCCTATCCATGAAAGAGTTAAATTTGGCAGGTGAAAAAAAATGGATCTTTGTGGTGCCTCCGGATATGTTAGATTTTCCGAATAGGACTTAGCTAAGATATCTTCAACTTTTATTCACTCTGTTTCTAGTTTATACGGCTCTATTTTATTCAACTGTTGGCGGCTGTATTTTTGGCTCAATCCATTTAAAGCAGAGCACAGGTCATCATCTCCTTCCAATTGCCAGATGTTATATCTCATTCATTCTAATTCTAATCTTATTTGTACTGGTGCTGCATTCGTTGAACGAATAAGAACTTAGAACTTTGGTTGGATATGTATTTAGTGGCGCCGCTGGATCATACAAACAACTCATGAGACCTCTCAATTTGCTGGGCTGGAGAGACCATTTATTGATAATATATATATGTCGAGTGTTGACCACTCCATCCACTCTCGTATTGTAGTGCTTTACCAGGCAACTAATGTATTTGGCTACAACTGCTAATAAATAGTAGTATAAAAAAGGCCCATTCTAATTGATGGGGGTGGGGGTAGGTGAACCATCCGAATCTAACCCATTCTAAAGTTTGATTGTCATTGGTGATAGTACTGCAGATACTTTTAATCTCGGTGGGTCCACTGTACTTGTGTGTTTATTATATGTGTAAGTAATAAATAAAGTAATATAAGCACACACATCCTTGATGTGGCCGTGGAGTATTAATGTGCACAAGTCCCCGTACTAGACTCAATTTGAGATAGGGACGGTGTATATGGCTGTTTTTTTTTTTTTTTTTCTATTAATTTAGAACTATTTAGAAGCAAGCAAGTCATCGCCAGATAATGATATGACTCCATCCATCTTATAAGAGTGATGATGACGACATACTGTCGCAGCAGAAGGCGGTAGGTGATGATGCGGATCCTCATCATATAATGTCGGCGTTACACTCATTAGTTATTACACACACCGAGATTTTGATGCCTGATTTGTATTTTGTAATAAGCAATCACAAATTACAAGGCCAGGATTCTTCCTTACTGATGGTTTTTGGCGTTTTTATTGATATTGATGATTGATCGGAACAAATGCATTCCATAATCCGTTACCTTTACCTAGTGGGAGACGCACATAGGAGTTAGTTGCCTTATACGTACCAAGCTGGGATTGGTAATCGAATTGGCGCCTGCCTGGCAATTGGCAACCTGGCCTGGCGGGTTTTCTCCTTCTCATTGCCAGTCTGTCTTAAACTCTTTCGTATCTCTCTCTTTCTCTCTTATACAACACAAGGAAGGAATTTCGATTTGACAAAGACTCCAACAACGAAGAGGAGAAAAAAGAAAACCCTAATTTCACTAATATGAGCCTCCTTCAAACCAGGTACTAAAAAACTCACTCTCTCTCTCTCTCTCTCTCTCTCTCTAGAAATGGTTCCTAAATCTTGATGGTATTGTATTGTAAATGAAATGCTATTTGCGAGAGGGTGATCAGCAGATGGCCATGGCTGTTCTTTGTATTCGCTCGGTCCGTGCATTAGTGGGTTGGGTTTGTACAAGGGCTATGAAATGTAGATTGGTTGGGTCCGCGTCTAGGAGAATCATCTCGTGGCAATTCTCCCAAATACATATGACCTTTTTGGAATTCTCCCCAACCCAACCAAAGATTTTCTTTCAGGCTTTTCTTGTATTTGATTTGATGAGGCCAGGCCAGAGAGAGAGTCAACAACTAGAGACATGTGATGTCGTTGGGGCCCCTGTATGATTATTGAATGGGTTGGCTTAGATAGCGGGCCCATTACCACCTTCATGGCATGCACTTCACCATGCGATGTGATGTAGGAAACAAACTGTTAAATTCTTGCTGTTTCTTTTTATGATCCTTGAATTTTTTGGAATTTGGAAAGGTAGATTCTGATGTGTTATGATAATTAAACTTTGTTTGCGGTTACGTTTTTGCTTACTAAAGCATTCTTGTAATCAGGAACCAGAAGACTTTTCGGCCGAAAAAGAGTGCCCCATCAGGAAGCAAGGTTAGATCCTTCTTCTTTTCTTCTTCCCCTTTTGTTTTTTTGGCCTAAAGGTCTGCTTATCTTTTAATGCCTGCTTTTGTTTAAGTTTATATATATGGTCATGATAGTTAGTTCCATTTCGAACTCACTTGGTACAAGACAATCTAGAGAAACACAAAGGGATAGAAAAGATTAGAGGTATAAGTACAACTGCAAAAATATAGTCACATAGAAATGTAGTTTGCCTTGGATTGCATTTCTAAGATATTTTGCTTTAGAAAACCATTAAAATCTTAAGACCCAAACGTATATGGTCATGATAGTTAGTTCCATTTCGAACTCATTTGATACAAGACAATCAAGAGATACACAAAGGGATAGAAAAGATTAGATGTAAGTACAACTGCAAAAATATAGTCACATAGAAATGTAGTTTGCCTTGGATTGCATTTCTAAGATATTTTGCTTTAGAAAACCATTAAAATCTTATGACCACCCATTAAAGAGTGGAATGTCCTATAAGGCTGATTTTTGCACAGGCTAATGGACTACCAGCCCTTCTATCCTATTTTACATCGTTGCAATGGATCATAAGCCCAAAATTAACTTATATCTAAGTTATGCGAAGCATGAATTTGACTGAATCATAAATATAATTAAGAAATATCCAAATAAAGGTTTCTCTCGTGGATCCAATAAATGGTAACAATTTGTGTCTTGATGCATGATACTCTACTGTCACTACCAGAGCTCAACTGTTGAAAATCTTAGCCATTCAAGACAAAAGCCCTCCTAGCTAGTATATGTGTCCTCAAATTTTACCCCCAATAGGAGCTGATCGTATTGCAATGCTATTTGATGAAAAACATGATTAGCACAATCTTATGCATTGTTCGTCATTAGGGGTATTCATGGCCTGGGTTGCGCTGAGGCATATGCATGTTCGACCCGACTTTAGAAGCATAGGCCCGTATTGGGGCCACGCTCAACACAGGTTGTAGGTGTTAGGCCCGTCGCCAATATAGCTGCGCCGGGCTGACCCGATCTTTTTAATCACTCATTTGGGCTTTCAGGCCTGGTCCGCCAAGGTAAATCACTTTTCTTTTTATCAAGAATTGGGTTTCTAATAGGGTTGTAAACAGGTCGGTTCTGGTTCGGGTCCATGGTGGACCCAGACCCGGACCCATTTATGAGATGATAGAACTATACCCGGTTTGGAACCAGTTGCTTGGTTTCGGAACCGAAACCGTTAATGAGATTATGGAATAGTTTGTATATAGGGCGGGTCTGGATTTGCGTCCTGGCTTGGTTGAGAATTATTTGCAAAAAACTGGCTAAATGATTTTAAAAAACTAACTATTATGATAATTTTTTCGGAGAGATGCTCCTACGAGAGATATCTCTCACCTTATACGAGAGATAGGAGTGGGGGCCCTCACATTTAAGTCGTTGGCATTGGATATGGATGTGAGGGCCTTCACTTTATCTCTCATAATAAGGTGAGAGCATCTCCAATTTTTTCAAAACTTGATGTAATATGTCGCGTCCCGAGTTAGAACCAGACCTAGACCCAGACCCGTTGAGATCACAGGTCCAAAAAAATGGACCCGAACATGTTTACTTATTGAAATCGGAACCTAAATAAGGATCCAAACCCGGTTATTAAATGGACCGAACCTCCGGGTAATCGAAGAATCGGAAATCCATTTACATCCCTAGCTAATTTCTATTTTTCATAGGATTTTGACTCAGTAATTTTGAGTGGACCAATCACATAAGCCCTTATGTTTAACGTGGCTTCACGTGAATGGCACGCTGTACCAAAGTGACATGGGAGACCATAATCGTCTCCGGACTACTCACTGTGACCTGAGGGTAAATCCTCACCTTCTCCGGACTCTTTTATCATAAGGTCAAGCGTACGGTGGAAAATAACTCGAGTGGGGTTAAATTATTGGATACTCATACTACAAAGGAGGGATGAGGATCCGAATTTACGACACGTGGAATCCACCTTTAATAATCCAACTTTCCTCTCATTAGCCGCCAGTCTGGACTCTAGATAAACAGAAGCAATTCTGTTTTGAGTTTGAAAACTCATTAATTAGGTCATCTTTCTAAATTTTTTTTTAAATACACAGCTGGCGGTTCTTGTCTTTTGTCAATATATATATATATATAGTTCTATTGAGATCAGTGCTTGTAGCCGGGGCCTACCATGTATTAGGACTAGTAATAGTATTTTTACCTTTAAACGGGATGACATCTGGGTTAAATTGAGGGCCGAACGAGTGAGAGTGTGTGTTGTATGGGTGGGGAAATTGAGAGTTAGTTTCTGAAGGACTTTCTGTTTGGTCAATCGCAAAGCAGGGTCTTTTGAGCTTTGTCGTTATATTTGGACTTTGGTCAATTATAGACAGAGGGTTTGTTTGGGGTGCTCTTATGAGGTTTTTCCCTTTTTGATGGTCAATGACAGAGGGTTTATCAGCGGCTTTTGATAAGAAGCCATCATCTTCATCCCAGTTTGACGTCATGGTGATTCAGGTAGAGCTTGTAACTTATCTTAGTTAGGATTGTCATTATTAGAAGATGTTCTTTTTCTTTTTCTTGTTTACTTACTCATCAATGGTGGGACATGCCCTGATGAACGGCTTAAATAACCAGATAGCTAGTTCTTGCACTCCCCCTTTGTTCTTTTTTTTTTTTTCTTTGTTGTGAATGGTTAGATGTAAGATTATGGTGTTGTTCACTTGTTCTTTCATCTTTAGGAAGGACTTGCCACCTTAATTAATCATTGTTGTTCTACCGTAATGCAGGGTGCACAGCTACATCGGCACATCACTGCTACCTTGGGCAGTGGGAACTTGAGGGATGCAGTGCGGTTGCCCCTTGGAGAAGACCCCAACGAGTGGCTGGCAGTCAATAGTAAATACTCCTTCACTTACTACCACTTCTTCTATGATTAATATATATTAATGGGTTGGTTCCGTCCATGACCCAACTTGGGCACAACCCGGAAAATAATGGCTCAGGTCTAATAAGCTTAATGAGTTGATTCTGCAAGGTCCAAGACCCGATGGACCAAATAACATGATGATAGACCCTAATCATTACAATATATTTTGAACACTAGATATCCTTTTTAAGATATGGGAGAAGTTTCTCCTACCATCTGTACTATGGGCCCCACTTGGGTGCAACTTTGGTGAGCTTAGCTCTTTTTTTACTCATATACCCCATGAACTGCCACTATGCCTCAAGCATTTACCCATCACTGCATTGAATCTAAATATATATATATAATATATATGGCCAACAGACCTTCCACATGATGGATTGCACATTTTAAAGTATCCATACATCATAGATAATAGGACTTTACCATACCCGATTTAAGTGCAATCCATTCTGAGTAGATGTGGCTGGACCTCACCCAAATCCAACCCATTTAAGCACCGTATATTTAGTTTTGTTTTTTCCTTATCTTGTAGAACTGCATGAAAGTGTACTTTCTTTGTGATAATATCTACTCTCCTTCTCTGTTTCCAGCAATGGATTTCTTCAATCAGGTGAATCTTCTTTATGGAACTATTACAGAGTTCTGCACTCCAGTGAGTTGCCCTACAATGACAGCCGGACCAAGGTATATTTCTCTCTCCCCTAGCTGAGTTTTTCTTTTTTAATTATTATAATTATAATATGGAAGCAAATTCAGGTTGAGTTTTCCAAGTAAAGATTTTTCCTATGAAAACTCTACTTGTAAATCTTGGTTCATTTGGTATACCTTCAATCCCACTCTTCATTTTTAAAGTCCCAACCAGCCCATATAAGTGGTGGGTGAGTGGTATTGAGTTTTTTGGGAATCAAGGCAGGTATGGGTTTTTAGATGCAGGTTAAAAAGGTGATACATTCAACCTGCCCATATAAGGGGTGAGTTGGTAGTGAGTTTGTCAGAATGGGGGTAAGTATGGGTTCCCAGTGGTGTTCGGACCAGATCCAGATTTCCATTGCCCAAACTCACCCCACCCTGTTTCGCTGCTGCTGATTATATATTATTGAGTTAATTATGATTTACGAAACTTGTTTAGCATAGCTGGTAATGGGCAATTACAATAGTTGATGCGGTGGGTTTCAAGTTCAATTCTTCCTGGAAACAATCCTAACCATTTTGAAAAAAGGAATTTAAGATTCTTAAGTAAGATTTCTATTGTTTGAATCGTCTGGGTTGTTTTAATAATAAAAATGAAACAACATGGGCTATCATGCTGGTGGGCATGAATTGACATTGTGGTTCCACAGATACTAACCATCTTCAGTATTCTAGTGGAAAGTAGTTCTTGAAAGTAATTTTTGTATTTTGTATCAGCATTTCATATAAAGCAAGTGCTCTAATGCAGAGGAGTCTCCACAGGTATGAATACAGATGGGCAGATGGAATTAAGATAAAGAAGCCCATCGAAGTTTCTGCACCTAAATATGTGGAATATTTGATGGAATGGATTGAATGTCTTCTCGATGACGAGTCCATATTTCCTCAAAAACTGGGTACGAGAGTTTGTCACTGTTAGCAGCAACTTGTGTTTTTCAATTCAGTGTGAAAGAACTTCGGTTTTGATGTATGTCATGTCTTCTTCAGGGGCACCTTTTCCTCCCTGCTTCAGAGAAGTCGTTAAAACAATTTTCAAGCGCATGTTCCGCGTTTATGCCCACATCTATCACTCACATTTTCAGAAGATTGTGCAGCTCAAGGAAGAAGCTCATCTCAATACTTGCTTTAAGCATTTTATTCTATTCTCACGGGTAAGGTCATTTATGGTACACGAGTTAAATTTATATTGTTTTCACGGAAATCCAAGTTTTTCAGATGCTTCAGTGATTTGTTCCTCTTCACCTCTTGGTGATGTAGCACATGCATGGTTTCACCACCAAGTCACTTGATATGCTTGTTGTTCCCAAGATGAAAGATGAATTGTAGGATTTATAGCTATGTTGGAAAGTACTTATGACTCTAGAGTGAAAAAGTAAGAAGAAACCCTAGTAAATTCCTAGTCTTTGGACCTGACCTGGCTTGACCTTTTAATCGAGCTGGATTCAGAAACCGACCATTAATTAGTACAAATAATGGTGCATTGGACATATGATCAAGTGATTCTAGAGTTTTGAGGAGCCCAAACCTGTTAACCACATAAAAAATCACTTGACTTATTGCTCTGATCCTGCAGCAATACCTATTTGGTTTTCAACTTTGAAATTAATCTGCCTCTATGTTAGGAGCAGTTCATGTAAGCATACATTTTAGCACAGATACCATCAGTTTGAATGTTACAATTGCTTCATTAATCTAAAGAGCAACCCAACCCTTGCTATGGAGTACACTCTGTTTTAATAGTGTGCAAGAACCAAATTTATGAGGAAACTGCTTTTTTTATTTTGGTGGATGCTTTTATCCATCAAGACATTATGTGTAGAGTATCAGGGGTTGTTTTCTTTTTCGTGAGACTAATTTAAACCTATGATGGTGCAATGTTACCAGGTCTTGGTGATTGTTAATTGTTGTCTATTTGTGATGCAGGAATTCCAATTGATTGAGAAGGCGGAGCTCGCACCTCTTCATGAATTCATAGAGTCCATCCTGCTCCAGCATTGAGAAATCCCTTAAAAGTAGACCCAAGTATACCTAGAAGAAAGTATGACTGGCCAAATTATTTTTCATGGTGTAGTCATTTTTGCACTAGTAGCTGAGAGAATTTCCATTCTTTATTCGATCATTGTTTTGGGTTTGCTTCTTTGTTCCCAGTGGTTCAATTTTAATTAGATTAGTGATTTTCTTAGTTCCCTTCTTATATCAGGTTCCTGTGTGTATTCCAAAACAAATCAATACGACTCTTCATGCTGCTGATTCATTCTTCTATTCTTGCTGCTGATTCATTCTTCTATTTTTGCTGCTGCATTACCAGCGCTTTCAACTTTTTTTCTCTTGTACTACTGTTCTTTTTATTTTATATTCTAGACTTCACAGTAGCTCGTTTCTCTACAATTACAGAGGCTCTCTTTTGCTGGTGGTTCTGTAAAGTTGGGAGGTAATCGTTGCTGCTAGGACAGAGAAGTTTTAGTTTATTTGTTAGGCACTAATTGTTTAGAGTGGAGCCCAATTTGGGTGGTTTGTTAGTGTAGTGTCTCTTAGTCAAATGAGAATTATTAAGAAAATATGATTGCTTCAAAGTGAGTTACATTCTAGTTTTCCTAGACAAATGTTGCCACCCACTTAATCGAACCAAATCAGTAACATGTTTGCAATTGAGTTGCCCTCAAAATACAATGAAGCCCAGCAATTTGTGAAGTGGTCTGGTCTGGGATTTCCTATAGAAACCGTCAGCCTCTTAAGAACCCAAGAGCAGAACATTGTGTGTTTATTCTGATTTATTGTGTGCAATCTTCTGTGTTTGTAACCTGGTGATTACTTTGTATTCTTTCTTGTTTCATACATTCATGACTGACTACAATAGTCCACTTTGGAACAAGCTATTTAGCTCGCACATACTGCTACCTTCCTCTTACTCCAAATTCTCAGCCTGTTTGTTTACAAAAGGGGAGGAGTAAAGAGGAGTAAGGGTTACAATATAAATAAAGTTCATAGGAAGTGCTTTTTATTATACTAAACATATGGGGTTTTTATCCGAAAATACACTTTATATGACCACTACACGTAACAGTGAACTTTAGCCATCTATGCACCTAATAGGGAATCCGTATGGATTCTCATTTTTTTTTTACCATCTTTTTGGGTGGTCGAATTCGACCTTCATTTGCAGTGCTAAAGGTCGAATTCGACCTTCATTGCAACGCTGGAGGTCGAAATCGACCTTTAGATATAATTCATTATATATCAAATCCCTTCATCCGTTCGTGTGTTCTTTGTAAGTGGGCTATCAGGGGCGAGTTCATCACCAAGTGCATCCTCCGAACTTGAACGGCGGCAGTGAGCAGCATTAAGAGCTGCCAAAATCATCGCAACAGCCGCCTCCACCGCATTCGACCTTGTAAATTAGCTATCAGAGTCGAATTCGACCATGATATAAAATTTGAATTTTGGTTATTTTACTCCCAACGTCGCATTCGACCTTGTAAATTGACTATCAGGGTCGAATTCGACGCAAGTTTTAATTTCACATTTCTAGACCACCATTTCAGTACTTAAGTCTACAACCATTCCAAAACTAAATATTCTATCAAGTAAAAATATGAGTAAATATTCTATCAAGTAAAAATATGAGGATTACATCCATTCATGGAGACTTATAATTAACAAAAAAGATGGAATTTGCACCATTCATATAGAATTACATTAACAAAGAATATACAGATTACATCCATTCTTGAATAATTATATTAACAAAAAATATGAAGATTATATTCATTCATTGAGAATTACATTAACAAAAAATGTGAAGATTACATTCATTGAAAATGGTAAAATTTACGGTGAAGATGGGGTTCCTCATTGAACTTCCATCATTGCTTAGCTTCTTCTCTTCATTTTAAAATAGAGAGGTCCCTGGAACTCCCTGGAACTGGTGTTTTCATGAGGTAGGCCTTAGTAATGGCGGCGATTTGGAACTTTCACTGTATTTATTCTCAAAAGAAAAATTCTCTCTCACTCTATAGTACAAGATAAAGCTATATGTTGGAACTGGACCACCGAAACAACTGTCCATTGAATATGCTATTTTTAGACACTGTAAATTATTCACTGTAAGTATGTTTTTGGACAGAAGCTATTACTGTAATAAACAAAAACCACCATTTCCCACAGACTAAGAAAAATCCAAAGATTTCTGAAATCAGGTCTTCCAAATTAAATACAAACGCTAACCCTAACACCAACGTCGCCCAAAGACAACCACCTTCTCCGGGCACCAAATCCGACTTCCTCCTACCGGCGGGACGGTTTGTCGGGAAGGTCCGAAGCGAGCCGGGAGGCGATCGCCGAGTGGTAAATGATGTCGTGGAAGTTCGCCCACTCCATCATCTTCTTCCTCAGCTCCTTCGCTTTCTCCTCCGTGAAGCATCCCGGGGTGAATCACGATCCGACCCGGCCCAAGTCGGGATTCGAGATCTAAGCCCTCGATCGTCGTCGTCGATGTAGTCCGGTTTGGACGACCATCCGAAGATCGGGGCACACCGGTTGGGGTTTGCAGAGGCGGAGGTGGAGGAAGTTTTAGAGGAGCGGTGCAGGTTGGATCTGTGGTGGTCGGAGGAGGAGTAGATCCGGATTCCGGTGGCTGGGAAAGGGTGGAGACTCGCCATTTGTAGAGAGATTGAAAAGGGGATTTTTTTTTTTTGGTTTAGTCGTTCGGGAGAGAGAGGAGATAAGGTTTTGAGTGGATAAAGAAGAGAACTTTAGGATCTGGTGGGTTTTGAAGAGAAAAAAAGAGGGTTTGGGGGCATTTGAATGACTTATATCTAACGGTCGAATTCGACCTTAGTGGCCATTTAAATTGTATTTTCAGATAAAAACCCGGGCCCGTTTGGTAACTTGACTAGTAAAGTCAAGTGGAGTGAAGTGAAATGAAAAGTATGAATAAAATATGTAGTGGGTTATGATGGTATTTTGTTTTTAGTTGTTTGGAATGGAATATTGTTGACTTTTGGTATGGGAAATGGAGTTTTTTTGTCTTTTAGTTAATAAATGTGGTAACTTTTTGACTTTTTGTTGGAAAAGTTGGAGGGAGTTTTGAGAAAAAGTGCTTTTGATGTGATGTTTAGGATGATTTAACTTTACTTGACTTTACTAGTCAAGTTACCAAACGGGCCAATTGTTTCTTCAACGCCATCCAAACACATTTAGATTTAGAATTTTAACAGTTACAGCCAATTCCACTTATCTTTTACTTTACTCAAGTGTGGTCCAGATCATCAATTAGGGTCCCACAGTATGGGAAAATCTGAAAAACACGTCCTTGGCAAATGACGTGTCATTTTACTTTAGCTCCGGAAATCAATGCACGCAATGATTTATTGAGTCGGATGGGGGAGGGTCTGATGAGTGCTTTCATCCCTTTGACTTTGAGAGATGTTGTATTTCTATTGCTTTCTTAAATGGTCCTTGCTAGGGGTGATCGACCGGATTTCCGGTCCGGTTTTCGGACCGGAATCCGGTCGGACCGGATTTCCGGTCCGGCCCAAAATGAAGGACCGGACCGGACCACTTATAAGCGGTCCGGTCCGGTCCGGTCCGGTTCAAACCGGTCCGGTTGGACCACTTAAAGTGGTCCGGACCGGTTTCCATTTTTTTTTTCTTTTCATTTTTTTTTTCATTTTTTTTGTTTTTGTTTTTTTTCATTTTCACCTCACATCTAAAAAGTAGGCAAATGTCAAATGAATGAATGATGGTTTTTACAAATGGGTGCTAGGCTCATGTCTCATGGGCTCAAAAATTATGAAAAAAAAATTTAAAAAAAATTATTTTAATAAATGCGGTCCGGTCCGGTCCGGACCGGACCACAAAAGGCCCAGACCGGACCGGACCGGTATAACCGGTCCGGTCCGGACCGGACCGGATTTGGACCACCAAGACCGCAAATCCGGTCCGGTCCGGTCCGGTTTTGTGGTCCGGTCCGGTCTGCGGTCCGGTTTTGTGCAGCCCTAGTCCTTGCCAAACATAGGTATTCCCTGCTTGCCCAGAAAATTGCAGCGGAATCTTTGATGAGGACCACCGCCAAATTAACGTGCTCTAAGGGACTGTTTCTGCAGCGTCACGATGTTCTGTTTTTTTCGCGGCAATAGAAATTTTTTTTTAGGTGATCGGAAATCCAAAATTGTTCTTCCATGAAAACCAAGCCCTCAACAATATCGTCTGAAAATGAAAATCCGAAAGAGGAAATCCTCACTGCACCCAAACACAGGGGACGACGCCGGAAAATCCGGCGCCATGTGCCGCCCCCATTTCTGCGGAAAAGGCCCGCTGCACAAACGGAATCTAAATATGCTCGTTAAGTGCAGAACAAATTTCCAATGAAATTCGAGAGATTTAAAATAGATTTTATTCTTTTAGCAAAGAAATAAATAGGAGTCCAACAAATCCCATTGGACTTGAGGAGTTTTGTTTCTGTGGTCTTTACACACAAACAAAGGAGCTGTTATGATATGATGTAGACGTCTGAAGGCGTGAGCTTTACTTGCTTCCGAACAAGGCCTTGAAACCTTGAACAACATTCCAGTCTGGCTGATTGGTCATTCTACCAACCGATGGATGGATTATGTTTATGATTCAACAAAAAGGAACAGTCGGATCAGTGACATGTGGCCCCGAGTCCATATGCACTCCAACGCGAATGATTGCCCCACTTGGTTGCTGTCTATCCAAAGTAAGCCCATTGGCCCAGCCACTTGGGCTGCTGTCTATCCAAGTGGGCCTGACCAAATGAAGGGTTGAACAATGGCCAAGGAGGTTTGTTGCCACGTCTGGGGTTTTGGTTGGTGGAACAGACTAGTTGTGTGATGTATCACTCAGAGGGCGAAGATTGGGGCCCACTTTTCACGAACTCAGGCCATTCGATCAAACAATTCCAATGAATTGTATTAGTATTAGTAGGCTACTAGCTAGCAATCATCGTTGGATAGAACTTGCGTGTTCTACATGATGATAGAACCAATGTAAGCGATCTCATGATCCAATGATGCAGATAACTTGTGGGGTCATGGTTATATTCTGATCTATGGCAATTCATCAAGGGGTAGTGCCTGCATGAATTGGTTTGGGCTCACAAAAGGTGATCCTCAATAATACTGTTTAAGCAAGCCTAAGACGACCACCTGATCAAAACCCTCCAAAGACAAAACTAACTAACAGGAATCAATGCCAACCCAACCAATCCAATTATATGCCACCTACTGGGTGGGCCACTGCTTAGGAATTGCGGCAATTGCGTATGTTTATGAATTATGATTAGTCCACCTATTGACAGATTGTTAAAAAGTGGGGAAAGGGCTTTTTTTAATGGTAATGAACTTCGAGTCTGGTGAATTAGTATTCAGGTGGCCCCATTGATTAGGTTAGAAGCCAGCTAAGAGTAGGGTATTTCTCTATCTGGCATAAGAAGCTTCCATCACCTAGTATTACTTTCGGAAAATGGATGTCTAATCTCTACAAACCGTACCACGTCAATGTAAGATGAGAAAGCCCGTAAGGCTGTAACCATGAATTTGAAACATGCATGGTTCTACTTTTTGGACAACGCATAATGCATAACTAGCACAACAATTCGTGCTTAGCACGAGTATAATCACCAATAATTAAAAAGTATATTAACTAATTTATTAAGAAAAACTCAGGTGACGCAAAATCAATCAATCTTCGAATGCTCATCACAATGATTTGGTAATTATGATAGAGATATAAATAAAGTTATTACAGAAAAGTGAATAGTGGAAAGAAGAGAAGTGGAGAAAATGAGTGGTTACATGAAAGTGGATCAAGAGTCATTACAATTGGAAGTGGCAAGTTATAACTCTCAATCAAAATAATAAGTCACGGTCAAAATCACCTAAAAAACCCTTCAGCTTGAATAGTGGAACGAAGAGAAGTGGAGAAAATGAGTGGTTACATGAAAGTGGATCAAGAGTCATTACAATTGGAAGTGGCAAGTTATAACTCCCGATCAAAATAATAAGTCATGGTCAAAATCACCTAAAAAACCCTTCAGCTTAATATAGTATAATGGTTGATAAAATAGTTCAAACCTTTTCATTGAATTTCTTGGTCTCATTTCAATTTTAACAAGCATTCCCCAAACAATATAAAAATTGAATAGCTCTATATGTCAAAAAGAGGTGAGGAAGCTTAATTTGGCCAAGGTCGCAAGATTGAAGGTTGGAAAAACAGGAAAAAGCTTTTAGTTGCGAAATCCAAAAATAAATATAATCTTGATAAGCATGAAATTAAATCTGCAGTCAACTTATGAGAAAGTAGCGGCTGCAAGAAGGGAGATGAACCATAAGTAATCCCTGCATCTAAAAACTTGCAATATATAATAAGAAAATATACATTCTCCTGCATACAGTGCTCATGCTCACTGCATATCCGGATCAGATCTATATGGTTGGTTGGGTTTCAGAGCTGAGTCCCACCTCTACAATGGTCTATATGTATAGTACATGTGCGCCCATGCATAGGTGAAAGCTTTCCATATATTATATATGGAAAATATTGAAGTGCATCTATCTAGGAATACTCCATTTGTACTTGAAACTTTCCAAAAAGGAGAGTGTCCCTCACCCTATGATGAGGGATAGATGCATAGGAATACTCCCCTATAATCCCCATTATATATAGGGAGGCGGTCCTGTAGGGACCGTCCTTACGGTTTACAGTGCGGACCGTCTATTGGGGCCCACCATTGGACCCTACTGGTCATGGGACAAGGGAGATTGAAAGATCCGAGTGGGGTCAACTTACATATCAAATTTGAAGTCAATCTAATATTTCTAACCCATTCATCCAAGGTTCACAAGTTTAATAGTTTTATAAAAAAGAAAAAAAATTGACCCTCAATCCAACGGTCTAATTCATCTGAATCCATGCAAATTCATGGGATTAATTACCTATAAGGGGGTTATGAATGAGTGGTCAATTTGGATTGATCATGAGGTGGGCCCTAGTGGACGTTCATATATATATATATATTACATGTAGAAATATGAACCCATAAGCTGCTGACAGCGGACTTGAACATTTATGAGATGCAATATACCAGTATATAGTATTGTCTATTTTATTATAAATTTCCCAGTTACTTTCACAATGCAACGGTGACTATCGAATAAGCTATTGCATAATAATTAGACCATGGCTATTGGCACCACAATTTCTACTCTTCCCACCGCACTACAAGACAAAAAAAAAAAATTTCCTAAACTACCCTTCCTCCCTCCTCCCTCTCTTCCCTTCCTCCTCCTCCCTCCTCCTTCCTCCTTCCTCCCTCTCCCAGCCTCCACCCTCATCCCCCTCCCCTCCCCCTCCCCCTCCCAGTCGCCGGCGGGGAGGGAGATCGGCCGGCAGCCGGCGGCGGAAGCCCCCAGCCGGCTGGCCTCCCTCCCCCTCTCTCCCTCTCCCTCTTTCTTCCTCTCTCCCTCTTCTTTCCCTCTTCTCCCTCTCTCCCTCCCTCTCCTTCCCTCCCTTACTTTCTTCTCCCTCCCCCTCCCCCTCCCCCTCCCAGTCGCCGGCCGGGGGGGGGAGATCGGGCTGCAGCAGGCGCTGCAGCAGGCGACCTGCTGCAGCAGGCGCTGCAGCAGCCCGATCTCCCCCCCCGGCCGGCGACTGGGAGGGGGAGGGGGAGGGGGAGGGAGAAGAAAGTAAGGGAGGGAAGGAGAGGGAGGGAGAGAGGGAGAAGAGGGAAAGAAGAGGGAGAGAGGAAGAAAGAGGGAGAGGGAGAGAGGGGGAGGGAGGCCAGCCGGCCGGGGCTCCCTCCCCGCCGGCGACTGGGGGGAGGGGAGGGGAGGGAGAAGAAGAGTAGGGGAGGGAAGGAGAGGGAGGGAGAGAGGGAGAAGAGGGAAAGAAGAGGGAGAGAGGGAAAGAAGAGGGAGAGAGGGAGAAAGAGGGAGAGAGGGAAAGGGGGAGGGAGGCCAGCCGGCTGCCGGCCGGGGCTCCCTCCCCGCCGGCGACGGGGGGGGGGGGGGGGGAGGCTGGGAGAGGAAGGGTGGAGGCTGGGAGAGGAAGGGTGGGTTGAGGGAGGAGGAGGAGGAGGGAGAAGGAGGAGGAGGGAAAAAAGGGGAGGGGTAGTTTAGGAAAATATTTTTTTTTTTTTTTTTTTCGCGGTGGGAAGAGAAGAAAGTGTGGTGCCAATAGCACCACTCTAATAATTAATACATGATGCCCATTGTTCTATAATTTATTCAGATAGTAGAAACTCATTGTAGATTGGTGAATCTGAGTAATCACATGGCTTAGAGTCACTATCTAATTAAATAAGACCTTGGAAGCTGCTTTCGTAGACATTAATGTAAGTGGGGACTCATGGAGACTGTGGGCTCAAAATATCTTCCCATGTGGAAGACTAACATATAATATAGTGCCGTACACCGTCGCCGGTGGCACCGACCGGTATGTTTCATTTTTTCTTTCCCACATTTTCTTGGGTAACTTGGAATAAAGTTAGAAAATAAAAGCAGAAAAGTAAAAAAAATTGATCGACTGTGATTGGTTCCACATGTTTAGATTTATGTAGCCACAATTCCAAGTAGGCAAAGCACTGAAATTTCCTGCAATGCCAAAAATCCAAAATCTTAAAGGTCCTTTCTGGAAAAAAAAATATTAATTATTTAGGAGAAGATATTATCCTTTGTTCATCATTGATTTATTTTGCAATTTTTGAATTTTTGAGGAGGGTTATTTATCTCTCTTTAATTTTGCTTAGAATAATACATTAAAGTAAAAGTAATAAAGAAGCACCTAAACTATCTTTAATTTTGCTTAGAGTAATAAAGAAGCACCTAAAAGTTTAAACTATAGTTTGTATATATTGTTTGCATTAAAGGGAGATTAAAAAAAAAACAGATTTAGCTGGCATCCACTTCTTAATTAACGTCAAACAAATAACTCACTTTTAAACAAGTGCCCACCTGAATTTGGTGGATTGGATAAGGCACAGGTTTGCTCCCACATCTTGTGTTTGAGACCCACTCTAAATCTGTCAGGTATGCATTTGTGTGGATTAGCAAGCACCTGTGTCACTCGAGAAAATAATCCTATTGGGTCAAAGAATGAGGGATACCCACATCATAAAAATAATAATAATTGAAAAAAGGGTAGCCCAACTTTGAAAAAAAAAGGCTTTAAGCAATTTTTTTTCACCCGAATACGCCCGCTTACTCACTAGTAATTGGTGGCGGTTCTGACTCAGGTAAGTTGTGACCGCTCTCACCTGACTGTCCAAAGTTTGAATTCTAGATACATCACCTATTTCCTCTCATGCAGACTTTCTTTCGATGTGTGTGGGACTTTGTCTTCGGTCCAGGCTCCCAGCCCCCTTAGCAGGGCAGGGTCGAACAAAAAAATAATAATTTCTTTCACCCATTATTCATATATTATAATACAAAATATTCATTTATATGCATCTTTCTTCCACCACCACCACCACCAATCTGTTTTTACAAGTGGAAAGTGTGTTTTGTGTATATAGTACTGCATCGGTGATAGGACTACCAAACTGGCATTTATCGTAATTTCTCACAACATTAGGGTCGCGCACGTAACGTCAAAATGAATAAACAGCGGAATATCAAATTTTCTGTGCTCTCGATCAGCAGAGGGCAAAGAGAAAATAGCAAATGGCGATCGCAGTGTTGCTTCTCGTCGCCTCTCTCTTTCTCTTCTCAGCTTCTTCTTCTTCTTCTTCTGCAGCTGCAGCAGACAGTAAAAGTAGGTCCTTCTTCTTCTCCTCTTCCCCTTACAAATAAAGACATTCTCTTTATCTTTCACTTTCATTTCAGATCTCTATGCTATTTATTTCTTTTTAGTAAAATTTTATGGTAGATCTGCTCTAACAATTCTCCGAAAAGCCAAGGTTTGCTCTTCTTCTTTTGAAATACTTCAAATGCAGCTTCTATTGAATGCTGCATTGTTTGATTTTGGATTCGGATTCGGATTTGAGATTGTGTTTATGTGTTGCTTTCTCCCTTTCTAGATCATTGCTATCTTCAACAATGAGGAATTGGTATGCTTGATTTCTTGAAATTGCGTTTTTTTCTTATTATTAATGCCTTTGGAGATAATTGGATTGTGTTGGTAGTTTGTTTGGGATTTGTTTCCACAAACATCTGATGTCGATGTAGTAAAGAGACAACGAAGTTTATATACTGAAATTGTGAAGAAGAAAAATGGGCGCTTTTTTTTAGAAGATCTGAACTTCAATGTTTGTTGCCTTTTTCCCCCCTTTTCACCCTTAAGCTACAAGCAACTTAATCTCACTCTAGAGAGGTATTGTGTAGTGTAGATGGGTCCTAGACTGAAAATCTTTGGGATCATGTTTGTTTGCATTAAAATACATAGGAATGGAATACATAGCGGGGTTAAAAATGAAGACCAAAGGTGAATTTCTAAAATTGAGCATCAAATACCATCTTCTTTTGATTCTATTTTCCTAGAATGAAAATATTATTTGATGCTCATTTTTGAAAACTCACCTTTGCTCTTCATTTTTAACCACCCAATCTAAACAATTCCCATGTATTCTAGTGCCACCAAACAGGCCCTAAGAGGCTACATTTTCACAAATGAATCAGTGATTTACTAAAGAGGAGACTTGCCATTATATACAAGAAATAAACACGTTCAAACTAAACCCACTTTCCTACTATCTCTCTGACCTTCCGATTATCCTTCTCATCATCCAATACTCCCTAATACACAAAAAAAAAAAAAAAAAAAAAAAAAAAAAAAGGGCACTCTCTTCTTAATTTATTCAAAAGGTGGTAGGGGAGGGATGCTGCAGGTGTCCTCCCCCGCATTGCTGCTACCACATGTGTGAAAATCATGAGGGGAGTTGGGAGTACCACATTGCACTAACTTCCTTTTCCTCTTTAAAGTAAGTAGGGGCTCCCAAAAGCATGAATAATCATGCAAATCCTAGAGGTTTAAAGATAATTAATGATATGGACCATTGGTTGGAGTATCTAGGAAGGTCCCCCATGAGGTTGAGTCAAGTTTTATGTCATTGGGCCCTGTCATCACCATGCAATGGTTGGACCTGATTATTTCACTGTTGAATGGGTCATATAGTATGGAGATCTCAACAGATCAATAGACTTGGATAAAGACATGATTATTCTTTATTAGTCAATTTCACTGGTGTCTTTAATTTTGGGCCTTTTAGATCATATGGTTCAGATGGATATGGGCTCTAGTAAGTATAAATTCAGTCTATAAATCTCAAAAAAGTGGGGGTGTCTGCAGTTGCATGTCTTTGGAGAGGTTGTCAAGGATTGAAGCGCAAAGCAAAAGAAACACCAATCAGATCACACCATCATTGTTGTGGAATTGAAAACCCAAGAGAGGCATTGATGTCACGACCCGCGCCCAAGATCTGATTACTCCGGACAAACCCCGAGTCGCGAAGTCATACTTACTCCCGTAAACTCCGAATTAACCGAAGTTAAGACGAAATCCACAAGAGATAAACAAATATTCATACCTGTTAAATTAACATTTTTACGGAATATATACATTGACAAAAACATTCAACTATACAAGTCCTTTACGTAAAGTAAAGTCCAATATACACATATCTCTAATTCGTCAAACCTTGCATATTCAATTACAATGCAGGTGACGACTATTCACATCTCAAAATGAATCTATAAAAATTCTCTCAAAACATCTCCAAAACAATTCCCAAACTGTTTTATCCATTCACTTAGCACTCCGGTTCAAGTCCATTCAATTAAACCACCTGGAGGTATCGGATGGACCTCCTCCGTTGGCGGTGTGGCCTCTGCAGGACCGACACGGGCAACTGAGCCTGTAATGTCATTAATAATACCGTGAACACGACGGTTCAACAATGTATAAACATATCTATAATAGTACATGCTATCAATATACAAGAACCTGTCAATTCATCAATTTAATAGTTCTAGACAATTCAATATCAAGTACAATGTCCTATAGAGTGGAGTCAAGTAATAAAAATTACTAGATTGGCAACTACAATTGCATTCGTTTCTCTTTCAGTTCAGTTCTTCCAACTGAAGCAATCATTGTATTCGTAAACACAAATACTAGTAATTCATATTCATTCCTTTTATATTCATTCATTATCAGTTAGTCATTCAGTGATTATTCAATGAGTACTCTTTTCATTAAATGACTTATCAATGGATGGGATTTACCAGTGTCTGGATCAGAGATCACTGGCATCGCCACGGAGCTCCGGAACACCCCTCAGCCCATCTACTGCACTAGGTTGTTCATTAATTCATTATTACTTTTCATAAATGTTCATTCATTTCATAGCTTAAGAACCTACTATGTAGTGCCAGATTCAAGAATCAAATCAATACTCGCTTAAACTTCTAAACCAAACAATTGAGTGAAACGTCCGTTATCGAATGTATGTGTTATTCTCGAAGAACATCACTTTAATAGTAATTTGTACATTCCGATAACCTTAGCTAACACCTATAAGATTTAGGAAAAATTCAAGTTCAATTTGACATTTAATTTGGTCAATTCGAGACTTGGATTGATCCCGAATTGCCACATGAATCAAAACTTATGATAACCATTGAGTTCACTCAATTAGTCTCAAAACTATTCAATAGCCATAAAGAATCTCTGATTCAATAGGCTCAAATTATAAAAATTCAGATTTTCAGCATCAAGTTTACTGTGCGTTTGGTCACCTCTTCAGCCACCTTTCAGCTCAGTTCGGCTGGCCGAATTAGTTCCGTCAGCGTTTTAGAAGATATAAGCGAAACGTAACTGTGCGTTTGGCCACCTTTCAGCTCAGTTCGGCTGGCCGAAT
This sequence comes from Litsea cubeba, assembly GCA_012931725.1. Taxonomy (NCBI): domain Eukaryota; kingdom Viridiplantae; phylum Streptophyta; class Magnoliopsida; order Laurales; family Lauraceae; genus Litsea; species Litsea cubeba. The sequence continues at coordinate 160,595,671 of CM022944.1, read as the reverse complement.
TAGTTCCTTGTTTGAGTCTCAACTCCATTCAATTCATTTAATCTCATTCATTATCATTTCATTAAGCCTAAATCATTCATTCTAGGCTAATTCAATTCCATTTGTTCATTAACCATCATTAGCTTAATTAAACATAGTTAATTAGCTTTAATTCTAATCAATTAGAGTTAATCTCGATTAACTCGGGACGGGGTCTAACAATTGGCTAACATTGCTTGTCTTGCACATATCCCCATTTAGACTGGTGAATCTGACGAGCATAATTTATTTGATATATCAGTGTCCTATTGGTGGATGGCCCTTTGAGCAAAAGGAATAGACCGAAGAAGACATGCATAGAAATAGTAAGGATAGATCTAAAGAAGTGCAACATATTTGAGGACTTGGCCTGGGATAGGCTAGAATGGCGAAACAGAATTCATGCAGCTTATCCAACCATATCTTGGACAGGCTTTGATGACAATGATGAGCTTATCCAACCATAGAATGTCATGCCATAAGATTGAGCCCATCTATCCAACAAAGCCACCTAAAGCCCATCATCTCCACTTCTTATACCTAATCCAAGCCTATGTCGAGATCTATAATCCATTTGGACCCCAACGACGCCTTGATCATACAAATCCAAGCAGACCAAGCCTAGTCTCATATAATATTTATGTACAGCTAGCGACTAAAGGGCAGGTCTTTCTGGTGGGGTTTAAAGAGTTTTTTTCTCATTTATTATTATTATTATTAGTATTAGTATTATTATTTTACCAGTTTTTTTGTCTAAACTTTGGATTTGTTTGTGGTGGAACTGGTGATTCTGATATAAAATGAGCAATTAAGTTCAAAAGATTCGGAGGATGCTAGCAAATTCATTTATAATTTGTACGGTTAAGCAGAGATTGTTGCGGCCTTTGTTGATACTCTGGAATTGCTTCCTTCTTATCCAATCTTTTAGCCTTTCATTTTTACAAGTTTTTACTGACAATAAAAAAAATGAAATATAGAACCACGGCCACCAACATGGCACCAAATCCTTATCCCATCTGTCATGGGTAAATATAAAAATATAAGATGCAAATCTTAAAAATGAAAGAAAAACCTTGTGGCAGTAGTCATTATGTTGCCGACCCATTGGGGTCAGTGACTCAAATTGTGCAGGGATTTTGGCAATTGAAGATATAAGGTTGTTTAAAAGCTCATCCTCACTTGTCAGCCCTCTGCTGGTTGAAATTAATAACTTCATTCACTTGAAACTAAGTACATCTTTTTTAGAGCTATCTCCCTTCCATGACAACTTTGCCAGAATTTATTTAAAAAACATTTATGCTTGATAAAAGGATGAATTTAGTCTTAAGTCACATCTTTCCTATTTATTGTTTTTACACACTTGCATAGAAGTCTATTTGCTATTTTATGGTCATGTAATTGATTGTAACCATTATTTAGTTTCACTGACCTCCTTGTATGTAATACTTTCTGTAATGTGAAGCATTGTTTCTAAACCCCAAGGCGTTCTCCATGTTGATGTGATCAACAGTGATAAGGTGTACGGTAGAAGTCTGAATCTGATGTTCGGAGTTCAGAATAGTTTTTTTCCCTTTGTTTTCATCGTGGGCTCCTCGTCGAGTCGCTAATGATAAATTCCTATTTTACTGTTAAAACTTAGGCAACCCGGCAGATGAACTCGTGGATGCGCTCAACAAGAACCGAACTGCCCACAAATCATCCACTCTCTTTGACAACCCAGGCCTGGCCTGCGTAGCATTGCAGTACATAAAAGCTTACCAGGGCAGGTGTGACGAGGTGGGCCCCAACGGCAAGAAGCCAGCTGATGCAGATTTCGCTGAGACGTTTGCACCCAACTGTGGAGTCCAGGCTTCAACACTTGCTCCTATCACAGGCCGGCTGCTCGGGTGCCAGTCAAAGTACGTTGATGCTTCTGAAGCCTTCTCTGGCATTCTCGTTCAGAACAGCAGGAGCTTGGATATAATATACAGTAAGAATCACACAGAGGTTGGGGCTGCCGTCAGTGGCAGTGATGGTGGGTCTCCATATTTCTGGTGCATCCTGTTCAGCGGTGGTTCACGAAATAGCAGTTTTGTGTTGGATGGTGGTGTTGCAAAGGCACAGCGGCCTGGCTGCTTTAGTGGCACAAACGATGACTGTAATGGGGCTATTGTGAACTATCAAGGCCTTCTGTGGGTTACAGTTGCTGGAGTTTTGATTACAGTGGCTTCTGCCTTTGGCTTATGAGCATCTTAAATTGCACGCATTTCACGTTGATTTATTTCATTGTTGTTGTTGTTTTGTTTTGTGAGAAATTCTACAGCACCTACACTACCAAGTTTCAGGCAATGCCGTTCTGACAACACGCAGCTGGTGAGTTGTTTCGGATTGTTGATCCAGTGGGCAATTACAGCTATGGAGCTTATATGCGATGATTGGAAAGGAGCAAGCAGTTGATCATTAAGTTTTGTGGTTTGGCTGTGGGTAGTTACCCGTTTCAGCAGAGTCCCATTTCAACTGTTTCATTTGTGAGACACTGATCTAATTTGATTGGCTACCATGTCCATTCACCTTTTATTGTTGGGTTATGACCTACCCATAGAAGTTCCCAATCGCCATACATGTGTGCCACGTACACTGGAGATGTTTATTCTTGGTATGATTTAGAGGTGCTATTGTTGTATCATTCAAACAATCATTTCTGATATTTATGAGTTCCCTTCATATGGCAGGTCTCGTTTTTCTCCTTAAACATGTGCACATTGTTGAATTTGCTTAACCATTGAACTATTATTGAAGTTATGTTCTGTTACAAATGGCTTGGTTTGCCCAAGTATATTGCTTGAAGGTTACAAGGTTGAAAGTTGGAATTGGAAAAGGTACTCAGTTTTGCAGATGCATTTCATGAGATCGATATCCTGACTATACCATGTTAATAAACTGGAGTAAAGTTCCTGGCAGTGGGCTGACCTTTTGATTTACCAATGACTCAAGGACCCATATGGATCTTCATAAACCAAATTCAGGTTGATGGGTTACCCATGGATGATGGTATGGTCACCTGTAAATTACATTTGTTTTACTTGCCTTGACCAATTGCAGAGAAAGAGTACAGATGTAACCTTTTCATATGCAAATGTTTCATATGTGAAACACATTGCCATTTTTATTTGGAAACACCATTTTCACATGACTAGATCAGTACATCCAACAATTTTAGATGGGTTTAGATTTTTCGGATAGTTTTCACATATTTATTAAAATTTAAAGATTTAAGATAATGAAACTATGTCTCGATGCTCATCATTAGTATGAGAATATTGAGGAGTCTGAAATCATGAATCGAGAGTCCACAAAAGTACAGAAAATCAGTATCTATGGATTGAAAAAAAAATTATCCTTTTCCATAAATTTTCCCAAAATCTACAAAGAATTAAGATACGAGACTTACCAAGGGATTTGGTCCTACAAACCTGTATTAGGCGGACATGTAATTGCATCTGCACTAACATCTTTTCTCCATATGCCACCTCCTCAAGTATCAAAATGATTCAAGGAAAGAGGCCTTATTTTTACACACCCCCTCAGCTCTGAGGATCCAAAGGCCATTACCTTCCTTTTTCTCCACATACAACCTACCCCTGATGAGCCGCCAAGCTACCCCTGATGAGGAGATAGGTGGAGAATACTATCCACTGTTCAAATTTGTATTGTGACAGTTTTGTCCACCTAAAAAGAAAGGGATGAGGTGGACTTGCCGACCCGCGATTGAAGAATAGGAGAGAGGAGGGGAGGAAAAAAAAAAAAAAATGCCACCATGGCTTGTTCACATAGAATCATTGAACGTGATGGAGCTCCCAGACAAAAGCCACAGGCTGTGTGGCGCTAACTCCCCCAAATTTTCTTTGGTCAACTAAAACCACACCTCCTTTGTTAACCGGTACTGGAAAGTGAAAAATAAGAGGGTGGGTGGGTGGCTCTGGCTCATGCCGCTCATCCAGGAATTGCAACAGCGGAGATGGCCTATAAAGTATAAACAGCCTCCAGGAAAAAATATATATCACCAGAGTCCTAAGCCAGATTTACCTCTTTTTTTTTTGGAAAAAAAAAACACCCTAAGCCTGGTACTTGTAAGACATATTTTTGCACTTTTGATTTCCAAGGTTGGTTATTTACCACGATTGTGTGAAAATTGAATTCAAATAAAAGGTACTAGAAAAGCAGCTTCCAGCCTATTGGAGAAAATTGGAAGGAAAGAAAAAAAGTGTTTCACTGCCCCAGATGACAAAAATTAGAACTGCAGAAAGCAAAGTTTTCACCTAAATTAAAGATTACTATAAAACCAAAATCCAGTGGGAAATGGTTGCAGACAAACATGGCGTAAGTCTGAAGCAAAACAGAAGATAAATGTTGGTATGCAACAGTAAAAACCTTATATTTCTGCTAAAAATTAAACAAGGAATTTAATTCAGTACCATCCCAAGGCTCCTTTTAACCTTTCATAGATGCTTACACTTCAAAACCAATGCCAGTATCAGGAGAATAGCAACCATCCCACATGATGATCCACCAACTCTGTGTATCCAGTATGGGTCAAGCCTTGCAAACCTAGAATCTAAGAGGCGCGAGATATTGATGGCAACAATCAGGAAGATAAGCAACAGAGGAAGCCAGGGAACTAATCCACCAGGCTCATTCTCGTCATCAGGTTCCAACTCCACTGATGCCTTTCGGTCAATGTAAAGTGGCGAAATCACAGCAAGGAATATCAGAGTCATGGCAACCAGTTTTTCGGTATACGAAGCCCTGCCCCCCATGCACACCCTTGGGATGACTGACCATCCTTTGTATCAAGCAGATGGCCTCTTTGTGCCAGCATTTAAGCCATAATCAGAATGATCTTGTTTACATTTTTTTTATTTGTTCTTTTCGATGCATACGTGCGATCCTCGCTTGAAAAGATAGTGGTTTTATAGCTTGTAACTGAAGTTTTGGGGAGGAATATATACATGGGATAAAGGAGGTTCCTTCTTGAATGAATGTGAGGCTAAAAGTTAAATTGCATAGGAATCTGATGCTTCCAAGTAGAAAATATCTCCTACAAAGAGATGCCTGCTGACTAAAGTGTGTTGTGTGTGTGTGTGTAAACAACATGATCAAGAGACGACTTTACAATTATTGCAACATTTAACAGTGATCACAAAGTGCAGAGAATTATCTACAGAGATTATTCAAATGAATGCCACTCATTAGTAGTTTTGCCTGTTTAATGTAAGTGTTATCTTCTTGGAAAAAGGGGAACATCTGGAGTCACACGTGGAAGGAGAAAAGTTGGAGAAATTATCCTCCATTTCGTTGCACGTGCTAGAATCATGTAGTAAGAGTACTGGATGCAGATAAAATGTGTTTAGCGGATTGAAAATTGTTTTGTGTGGAGATATCTTCACATTCTTTTTCCTTATTTCCTTGGTTCTCATAAATGGTTAGGAAATGGATGAGTGAAAGAACAATGAAGCAGGCCATGGCTCCAAGGATTTACAGCTTGAAAGAGAGGTTTAATGCACAAAAAGCAATGCACGAGGAAAACCCTGTATTGGATGGTCCCGACCTCCATACTGATGGATATTGGATGGACCAATTTGTAGAGATGGCAAAAATTTATGAATAACATCTGAATGAAACCAACCAAATGTACCAAACCAGTGATTTAAAATAAGCAATAACAATTCAGAGTTTTGGGCTCACATGGAAAACTGTTATTACCACCAACAGATGATTAAAAAAATTGTACCTTTTGCCGAATTCTAGCAGGCATTGCCTGTCTATAGTCAACAATTAGATGATTACTCAGCAATCCATTCTTTCTATAATTCAGGCAGCTTGGTGAGGGAGCAAGCTCTTCTACTTTCAAGTTCATTGCCTACTTGCTTTCATCAGAGCTCTTTGAACACTTGCCACATATCCTTCTCATCCACTTCTGCTGCATTGTGGTAAGATTCCAAGGCTTCAAATGAGCTGAGGAGAGATGTTGAGATGCCCCAGTGACTGGAAGTTCAGCAGGGAGTGCGGCAGCGGTACTGGTAAAGGCATTTAGAACTAGGAATGCTAGTATAGGAGAGAGATCCAGTGTTCCCCCAAGTGGTGGGATAATGCCGCGGAATATGTTCAGATATGGATCACATAAAGTGCTGAGAGAGAGAGACAGAGAGCCAAAACCACAAATAGAAGGGTAAGAAATGATATTGATTGCTTGAGGAAAGGAAAGGAAAGGAAAGGAAAGGATCGTTATAGTAAGACTAAGGTTATGCTGGGAATGGTTTTCTTATATTTATACCGCCATTTTTTAGGAGAAAAACGCCCCTCCTAGTTGGGCCCTGGGATGCATGATGATCATGGAAGTCCATTGGATGGAAAGACTTATATTGAAGACCGGACTTCCATGGCTCCTTGTCATTGTGTTAGTTTTACAAGAAGAGAAGCACAGAAAAACCCGCCTCTAAAATCTTTGCGTGCTGCCTAAGGAAATAAACTGGAAAAATCTTGGTGTTATGTGACTTTATGGAAAAGGGGGAAAAGAAAAATGAAAAGAAAAGAATCTGCAAAAGTTTTAAGGAGGAAGGTTGGCCGTCTTCATAAATTATAGTCCTCAGACTACGCCTTCCACAGCTTAGAAAAAAAAAGGCCTCCACGGTATTTCATAATAAGGTGCTATTACTTTCCTTGGAGCTAATAATGACTATTCTCTTTTCTTTTTTTTCTTCTCTTTTTTTTGAATGGCAACTATTCTCTATTTTTATTACAGGAATTATGGCATACACTAATAAATATGATTGATCATTTGCAACCATCCAGCATATATTTATCATACCGTTCAAATCATGGAGCCTCTAGGATGGGGCATCTAAAAATTTTGAATAGACCAGATGATCATAGCCATCTAATTGGTGGCCACCAAATGTGTAGTCAACAAAGCATGGCCAATCATTAATCTTTAACAAAGAAAGTTCAACTAATTAGGATCATCCAATCAGTTTTTCTTGTGGATAAAGCCCCAAATATAAAGGGCCCATGATTTGGAAAGTGAAAATCGACATACAAGTTTGACACATGTTCCATTCAAATGAGCTTGTATTGCTCCTAGATCCATGTTTCAAGTCTGTTAGTGTTTCGGATTTCAAGATATCAGGCGCCAGAGACTGCCAAGCAAAATAGTGGAATTAAAAGGGGTGAGATTTTTTTGGTTGCCTATTGTGACCAAGATTGGAAAGCCTACCTGAGGGGAGCAACAATGGCTGGTGGAGAGTTGGGAAACCAAGTCAAGACAAGCCTGATAACCAGCAACGAATTGTAGATGTTTAAGAAATTTATGATTCCATTAGCCACCACAACGCCCGCCACTGAATCACCCGGTAATATGGCAGCAAAGTTGTGAGCTGAAACGGAGTTTGGACTCACTGGGTTTCTGTAACGTATCTGAATGTACAATGCAACAAAATAAACATTCAGATGCTTCTTCAAGAAATGAGAACACTTCATACTCAATATTTATAACAGCACTCGATCTCAAACCACCAAATATATACCTAAAGCAAGCCTGGTTTTGGAAATGGCCAGAATTTAGCATTTGGCTTTTAGATCATTTTAGCAATGGATTTAAACTAAAGAAATAAACTGTTATGATGACATAAATGGAGCATGTTTGATACGCAATACATAAAAACCATTTCAAAGATATTGCAATAAACATTCAACATAATATAACGCCTAGAAGTTGAACAAGCTACAAAGAAAGGTATGCTGTCCATCCTCACAAATGCCCCACTCTCATGAGATTTTGGAAAAATGAGAAATCATAATATAAACCCATCAATAACTTTGTTGAACCTCTTAATACAACAAGAGTCAGTTTCCAACCAAAAAAAAAAAAAAAGAATGAGAATCATAATGCAAAACCTCTAGATACTCCCAGTACCCTCTGGATACCAAGAGGCATTTTGAATGGAACCATTGTTCAAAAGCTTGGAAACCCAACTCTGGGTGTCAGTTTTGAAACAACTCAAAAAAGTCTAAACTCAATATTAATATGTATTTTTGTGTGTAGAAAAAAAATAGTAATCCTGTTTTCCTGAAATTTGATGAAAGCTCTCTCTCTCTCTCTCTCTCTCTCTCTCTCTCTCTCTCTCTCTCTCTCTCTCTCTCTCTCTCTCTAACAAATAAAACCTCTCAGTTCCGAGAGACATTTTGGACAAACAATTAACGACTGAGTCACTGAAGAGCTCTCTCTCTCTCTCTAGGTTTAACAAATAAAACCTCTCAGTTCGGAGAGACATTTTGGACAAACAATGAACGACTGAAGCGTTTTAACAAACCTGTTGGTAAAGTAACCTTTTTAAACTTAAACCTCTCAGCTCTCAAGGAATCCTCTCAGCAACTAGCAGCAACTTTGGGCAAAACAGAACAAAAATCATACCCTAGATATCCAGTGTGACAAATCATTTTAGTATTCTAAATTTCCTTCCATTTTTTCCAGGACACCACTAGGTCCCAAAGGGCATTTTGGATTGAGAGAGAGAGAGAGAGAGAGAGAGAGAGAGAGAGAGAGAGAGAGAGAGAGAGAGAGAGAGAGAGAGAGAGAGAGAGAGAGAGAGAGAGAATTTACAAAATAAATTTTTTAGTCTAACAAATTAGAATGGTAGCAATAATTATTTTAAACGTCACGATGTTATTAATCCTCCTGGTGCCTAGACACATCTTGATAAAACAGGATAAAAATCATAACAGAAAATCTTGCCATTCAAATTTCAAGCAGCAGAGCAATATCGCTGCAACCAAATCAATTGGGCGTTGGTCGAGGAGCAGCGCTGCAATGGCCGAATCAAGAAATTCGCAAGTGGTGGAATCACTCAACCCGATCAGGAGGAATCCTCAACTCTTTTTTCTTTAAAACCCTCAGATCCGAAGACACCACAAGAGGAATCCCACATCATCCACAGTGTTGTCCAACGGATCAGAGGTCCAGATCTGATGATCATCCACGACCAAACATCATTACTGCCAACATGAGGCCAAAACACACTCCTCCTAATCCTATTGAGGAATATATATGTAAAAGATTATTTTCCTCTCATTCTACTATCCAAACCATCTCTTCTTTCAGTCATTACAAGACGGTGAATAGATTTGTGTTTGGATGTGACCTAAAGCGCAATCAATTTTGAAATAATATTGATGTGCATTTGAGGAACAGCAGAGGTTCCAAATTACAAATATGAATACAACAAAAAGCACGCACTGTAAAAAGAAATATACAAGTGAGAAAACTTTTTGGTTTAATATGATTACCTGAGATAAGTTGCGGAAATCTTTGGAGAGAGTGAGGAGTGTCCGAACGAGGGGATTTTCGGCCGCAAAGGTGCGAAGCGTTTGGATGCACCGATCTGCAGCGGAGGCGATTGAGATATGCAGATTTCGGATATTATCCGAGACTTTGGGCTCGATGGATGGGAAGGGGGGCAGATGGCGAAATGCCGAAGAGATGAGACAGTTGCAGGGGAGATTCGTCGCAGCCCCATTTGGTGCTTCTTCCATTGAGATTGAGATTGAGAAGAAAGAGAGATAACAAAAGGCGAGGGGGAGAAGAGCCTCGAGCTTGGAGAGATGATGATTGCTGCACAAGCACAAGGGCGGGAATGGGATCGGATAATGTGCTGAGAAGCTTTATTTACTTTATTTATTTATTTATTATTTATTAAATGGTGGTAAAGGCTATGGGAGTATGGTGTGTTGTGGTGTGGTGTGGTGTCTTTTCTTTGGCAGTGCAGGTCGCCAGGTCGTAGCTTCAATTCATACGTGTAAAAAGTAGCAAGTGCCACACAGTAACAACGGTAGACTATATTAAGTACTATATATTTTATATCTTTTTTCTATTGAGGATGGGCCGTTCAAGTGGGCCCCTTATCCGGATAGTAAAGGCTTACTGCCAAATTGAGCCCATGATAAATGGATGAATCTCGCTAATCGCAATGTATTGCACAATCTAAACCTGTCAATTAAATAACGCACAAGCCTATTGTTCTCAACAGAGGAGACTTAAAAGTAGTGTGTAAAACAAGTACATGATGATGGGGGTTGGGGCATAGAGTTTTTACTTCATTCTATTTCGATGGATAATAGAAAGAAAAGTAACAGTGGGTGAGGTGATATTAGGGATGTTAATGGATTCCTGAATGTTTTTTTATTACCGCTTATCAATTTAAAATTAGATTTGAGTCATTATTTAGGTTTCAATAAGTAAATGGGTTCAGATCCGATTCCACCTTAATCAGTTTTGACTTGTAGCCCTCAAGATTTGAGATATTCAGTCCGGGTTCGATTCCACCTTGTTCCAACCTATGGGCCTAAGACCCATAATATTATCTCAATCTTTTGACAATTTCTCCTAAGAATTAGGATTTTTTCCATATTATTTGCTACCTATACTCGGACCCACCCAATGTTCTAGTTCCATCTTCGGTTTTGATTCCGGAACTAAAAAACCGGCTCCCTAAGAATTTCAGTTTGGGGATTGATATTGAAACTCCTTTTACCCCTTTTTTATATAGGCACTCCCTTCTTTTTTAGAGTGCCTGCATCACAAGGGGGGGGAGGGGGGAGGGCCAATATCAATCACCTTCCGGTTAATATAATTCTACTTCACTAGTATACTTCTCATATAAGAAAAGATCTCCTTATGGATAAGAGTCTAGAGAAAAAAAAAATCAGCACTAACAGTATCCCTCTATTTAGATAGAATTTCGTTGTATTTTAATTATAATTTTTTTTAAAATCAATCCAGTAATGAAGAAAGGTTTAATGAGAATGAAATTGGGCCCCATGCCCCGATTGTGGGGATGAGAATGTGAAAAAAAATTTTCCACTTTTGGCTCATAAAGAGAAAATTCTCTGAACCTAGTGAAGTCTATGTATATGACAGAAAGGCAAATTTCTAGATTATTGGAACAACATCCTCTATTATCAACGAACCAATATCACCAATGGCACAGCATTTTCACATTTATCGCAGCATAGGATTATTATAAATAAGGAATCACTCAAGAGTCGGATATCATCAATCAATATTCGAAAATCAGCCACATGTTTTATTACGCGGCTATGGTCCCTCACAGGCGTCCGGCGCCCACCAACCATCTCCTGGTGGACGCGCTACTACACGTGCCTCCAATAGCAACTGGACACGTCATAATAAGCAAGCAGTTAATGTGATAATCTCCATTTAAGTCTTAAACACGTGCTGCACGTGTGATTATCCAAACCTCCACCGTTACCGTATAGTCAAAAACCACTTGCCCCTGCTTGCCTTGTCTTCTCCAAATTCCCACCAATCCCTCTCCCCGTCGCCATTTCCCATTTCCCATTTCCCATCTCCCATCTCCCACCCTCCTTTGAATTTCAAATTCCCAATACACTAATCTCTCTTTCGATCATGGCGACTGCAGATCTTATACGGCTTTCTCTCTCTTCTGCTCCTAAAATCAGCTTCAATCACACCAGATCTCTATACAATCCTCTGCTCATTCGACCCTCTCTCTCCTTCCGACGGAATTCTTATTCCAAAACCCTAACAGCACCACGCGCAAAAGCAGTCGAGATCGGAATCCCGTCCGAGAAATCCCAGCCGCAGAAGCAGAAGCAGAAGGAATCGAATTCGGCCCTCATCGAGGTCGGCGGCATGATGTGCGGCGCCTGCGCGTCCCGCGTCAAGTCGATCCTGTCGTCCGACGCCCGAGTCGAGTCGTCGGTGGTCAACATCTTGGCGGAGACTGCGGCGGTCCGGCTGAAATCGGGTGGTCCGGATGTGGATGCGGTGGCGAATGATCTGGCGGGCAGGTTGACGGAATGTGGATTTCCGTCGAAGAGGAGAGAGTCGAAGCTGGGGATCGGGGAGAATGTGAGGAAGTGGAAGGAGACGGCGGAGAAGAAGGCGGCTTTGATTTCGCGGAGTCAGAAGAGGGTGGCCTTTGCTTGGACGCTTGTGGCATTGTGCTGTGGAGCTCACGCGTCGCATCTGTTGCACGCTGTTGGAATTCATGTAGCTCATGGTATGGTATAGACTGTATAGTATAGTATAGTATAGTATTGTGTGTGTGTGTGTGTTTTTTTTTCCTAAGCCACTAAGCCAGTAATGGTGTAACATTGTAAATGGATGTCAATACAACTTGAGGCCTTTTTCTTTAATTCTAGTCATCGGAAGTTTTAAGCTTTTTATTGAGTGATCTTTTCCTTTTTTATATCTGCATCCGCTATAATGACACAAGGGCAGTGTAATAATTAGCTTGCAAATGGACAGTTGAAAGAAAAATTACAGCTTACTGTTCCAAGAAACAGATACAAGTCCACCACCCAACAGTTGGCTAAGAGTGTTTATTGGAGTGCATTTCATAGCATTTCCCATCCATGATATGTCCCACTAGATAAATGCTGTGTGTTACTGAAACACGTGCCCTGCCAATAGAATGCAGGATCAATTGGATGAGACATGCCTTGCATTTCTACTTTGGAATGATCCGAGGTTCTTAACTATGAGGGGGCTGGCCTGCAATTCGACCCCTAGTCAATTGTCCACGTTCATTGACAAAACACACTCATCACCCTAGAGTTGAAATTTTCTGGGTTTTGGGGAGTTGACTCATTCATATTGGGACCACCATATGGGAGTCCTGGGATGACAGAAATATAATGTGGCCGCTGCCTGTTGGGCTATCATGAACCATTAGTTGGTGGGGTCAAGCACCTACTTCCCAGTTTTTACATTGTTGATTTGTTTGTTAATTTGATAGATTTGGGAAAAAGTTTCCTTTTATTAAATAAACTTTTATCATGCTGTTGATTCTATCTTAAGTTACTTATCATTTTGCAGGATCATTTTGGGAGATACTGCATAACCCTTATGTGAAATGTGCTGTGGCTTTGGTTTCTCTATTTGGACCAGGGAGAGGTATCATTGCCATTTTTTTAATGTGTTATGCTTATAGCTGTGAAATAAGATTGTAGTTGATTTTATTGATTCAGCATTTTAAATACTGCAAAAGTTGAGAACGTGTTTTGGAACTCATCTGGAGACCTAAGCCACCCTGGTGCAAACGTTTTCAAGACCTCAATTTTTATGATTACCTAAAGAGCAACTGGGTTTCTCATATGATGATAATTACTTTTACCTCTTTGATCCGTATCCATTTCACAGTTCACCGGAATTACCGAGTGACTTCTGATTTTGGTGCATCCAAATGGTACTTGAAAGTATTTAGTTTTACCCAAAGTTTCAAACTGTCGCCAGTTTGAATCTATTCACAGAATGGATGTTCCCATGTCTGCTTAATGTGGACGCATTATATGATTAAGCAAAGTTTTCCAATATTTGTGAAAGAAAAATATTTTACACCAGGCTTGAAATGCTTCACTCTTTGATTTTTATATATTTTTTAAATATTTGTAACTTATTTATTCTCCATTACATTTCCCAGTAACATCCCGAGATAAACCAAAAGTTTGAAAATATCCCATTACTTTCCCAAGGCAATAAATTCCCAATTTTTTTATTTGGAACAATGGTGATTGGCACCATTAATGATTTGGATCTGACACGGAAAAAAGACACTGTCCGCCTAATGCAGTTTCTGATTTCCATGCTGTTCAATGCCTAACCGAATAGATGACCATCCATTTTGCCAGTACAAATGCTAGCAATTCATGGAACATGCAAGAAAAATAAAGAAAGAAAAAATAAATGTATTGCTCAAGCATGTAAAATTATCAAAGGAATATGGGTTTTGATCATTGGCAGAAATCATAAAATTGATCCCAGATTGGGAATAAATAAGGCTATAATGATGATGATGGCGATGGTGATGATGATTGATACCTGTCCTACTAATAAAATGTCTACCAGGGCCTCAGAGGTCATCTTGTGAACCGTGATCTTGTTTTCCTACATGGCAGATTTGCTATTTGATGGTGTGAGAGCATTCACAAAGGGATCACCAAATATGAATTCTCTTGTGGGATTTGGATCAGTGGCTGCATTTATTATAAGCACAGTGAGTTCATTATGTGTACTCTATTTCAGGAATGACCACTATCTCTCTCTTTCTAAAAGTTTGTTTAACAGTTTCTTACTCTATTTGCTGTAGGTATCATTAGTGAACCCAGACCTTGATTGGAATGCATCCTTTTTTGATGAACCGGTGACATTTTCATTTCTCTCTTTGCATTCTCGTTTTAATAACAAATTAGACAGTCTGCACCTTTTTGGGTTTAGTAGTCACATCTTGTGATTGCTTGAAGATATCCAAGATTTCTTTTACTTTTCATAATGAATATCCGTGAAAATTGACTGCAATGGTGAATAGAAGTGGCATACAATGTAATCACGGTGCCATATGTTTTTTGTGTGCATGTTCATATATATATATATATATATATATGGTTTCTTTGGTGGCATTTCTCTTGTTTTACATTAAATTCCCTAATGTCTGCCATTTGTCTCTTAAAGTACTGTAAAATTACAAAGATAGGGTTACAGAATATGTTTGTTTTATTCTAGAATATATGCAAAAAAATTTTTTTATAAAAACCTGTTTTTACATATTTATATACATGATGGCAGCTTTCCTTAATTTAAAAATCATGTTGTGGAATTGATTAAATAAGCTAGCCCTCATGCAAGTATGTTGTTTTTTAGTATTCAGGTTATGCTTCTTGGTTTCATACTTCTTGGACGTTCTCTAGAAGAAAAGGCCAGGCTGAAGGCTTCCAGTGATATGAATGAACTCTTAGTAAGTTACTTCTGTTGACATGTGCATGTGCTGGTTTTCTAGCTTTATCAGCTCAGTTCGCTAAACAACACTGTCCTGCTGGGATTGTATCTTGCTCCTAACATGTCTTCAGCCAGCTTTTAATTGATTGCGGACAGAGCAGAACTTCTACTTCTTGTTGTTGTTGGGTGGTTTTGTGGGGTGGGGATGGTCCCTCCAAATTTTTTGAAACCTTATGGGATTTTACATATAGCCCCCTCAAATTCTTTTTTTTTTTTAATAGTCGCCTCCTCAAAGGAAAATTTCCTGGGTCTGCCCTTGATTGCAGGGTGATCAAGAATAAAAACTAAACAGAGGAGTGGAAAAGTAAAACACACAGCTGATCCCAACTGGATGGAATTGGGAATAGGCTTCAATGACAATAGTTTTGATTTTGATCTCCATGAAACTTTATTCTCAGAAACCATTAAAAAAAAAAAACTTTATTCTCAAAATTTGATTCGGCTTGTACATGTGCTGAGATTTGTATATTATATACAAAGGAAATTACTTGTTTTCGAAACATTCTTCTATATCTTACTTAAATACAATTTGGGGTGTTGTTTAATGCAATGTTTTTTCTTGCAGTCCTTAGTATCCTCACAATCACGTTTGGTTATTGCTTCCTCTGAAAGTGATCCCTCAACTGATAATGCACTTAGTGCTGATGCGATATGTGTTGAAGTTCCTACTGATGATGTTCGAGTTGGAGACTCAATATTGGTTTTGCCAGGAGAAACTATTCCTGTGGATGTAAGTTGCTTGGGCTGTAAACTTTGTTCGTCATCATTATCATCAAAGCCTTGCCTCACAATCATTTGATGTCAGAAGATTTTGTTGTTGCTATAAAAATATTGTTGGCTCAAACTTCATAGTCATGGTTAGTGGTTACATGCATTTCTTTTGAGTACCAATATTTTGATTTATTGTTCCTTTATAGTTTGTTGATAGGCTGATCTTTGGGATTCAAGACCAGACATTAAGTAAAACCTGATGAATTTCATGAAATATATGCCGCTGTGGCTTATTTTTACATATATTCTTATTTATGCAAAGAGATTCCAGATAGAGCTTAGTTTGGAACGAATATCTTGTGAAGATCTAGCATGCAGATAAAATTACTTGCGCTGATTTATTTGATTGTTCTTCCTTTTAGATACTTGATTCTCATTTATCATCCTGGGCATATGAAAGGATGTTTTGTTATACATCCTTTACCTATGGGTTTGAACATAATAAAACAGGGTTGAGCCTATTGTTCAGTTGGGTGGTGACCTATCCCACAACCATGTGATCAAGGGGCTGAACCCGGCATTCATCTAAAAGTTTTGGAATGAGAAGCCATATCTAAGAAGTAGGAACACTATTCGCGATGATGGACCAAGAGCTTAGAAATTAATATAGTATACAATTCAAAATAATTTTTTATACATTATGACAGAAGGTCATGTTTGTTCAGTTATGATATACATCATCAGGACGGACCACAACCTTAAAATCATTATAGTATACAATTCAAAATAGTGTTTTATATTTATGGCAGAAGATGTTGTTTGTTCTGTTACTATACACATATTTCTTGTTGCCTTTGCCAAGTGCCGACTGCTCTGCTTGCTTTGAAAATGAGAAAACTTGGAACCTAGTGGTGCCCTATTTGTTATTTGGAATGAACCTGATTCCTTGATTGTATATTTTCTCCTTTCTAAAAGACAAGATTAAAAGTGTTAATGCATATCAGGCAATATATTGAGTTTTTTAATATTTAATTGTTGAACAATGATACCTGGATACTTGTACATGACGAAAGCATCCGTGTCTGATTGATACCACACTTGTATTAGGTACTGATACTGTACCGAGGCTTCTATGGTACAAGATTATCATATCCTATTTACCAAGCCCATTATTTCATGTAGTTCTTTTAGTTTTCTTACTTTCCAACATAAAAAATGTTAGAAAGGGACCTAAACAAAGATAACATCACTAATTCAAAAGTGATCTAAAGAACAAATTAGAAAACCTGTATCCATATCCATGTCCTAGATTTTCAGAAGTACAAATCCGTATCTTCAATTCCCATATCTTCTCTGGATCTGGGCATCATAGTTGTTGAAGTACTTTCACTTTTGTCATCTCCTACTGGCAATTAATCATTTTTTCTGAACTTTAAAGACAATTTTTTATTCCTGACATTTAAAATCTTATTGAAATTGTGTAAGTCATGGTAGTGTATACGACTAGAAGAGTTTTTTTTTATTACAACCTTGTGAAGGCATTGTAGTCTTTTGAATGAAAGCCCTTGGTGATGATGATTGAGAATTTCATTCCAACAAGACTACTCTGTAGTTGCTTGGAGCATTTTTGCTTTGATTCGTTGTTCATCATTTATCTTATTTTAGTAAATTCTGACTTTCATTATATTTAGGGGAGGGTTCTTGCAGGCAGAAGTGTCATTGATGAATCCATGCTCACAGGAGAATCTCTTCCTGTATTTAAGGAAAGAGGTCATATTGTTTCAGCTGGAACGATTAATTGGGTATGTCTCTTTATTGTTAAATGGTTTTACATTGTGAATCTCCTATTTACATTGTAAATTCTGTGAATTATACTGTTCTCTTTGCATTTGATGGTGGAGGTTTTTAGTTTATTACGGTTCCTTTTTTTTTTTTATTGGTTATACAGGAACCATTTCAGTTGTCTTGGAAATTTAATATCATACTCTACTTTTTCTAGGATGGTCCTTTGCGGATTGAAACCTCAACGACAGGCTCTATGTCGACAATTTCCAAGATTATTCGGATGGTTTGTCCAGTTCTTTCTTTGTTTCAGTAAACTAACTGTGAAATTATTATATTGAGGCAACTTAGCTAAAGACGCAGCTTCCCTAAAAGCATCTAATTTGGAATGTCACGTGATGATTGTTTCCATTAGATTCTATGTTAGGACTGCTCTTCTAGACATTATCTGTTTCCTTTTATTTTGTTTATCTTTTTATTTATTTCTTGTATATGGGTCAGTTCTATTTATCTTGGATCTCTTATACAGAAACATCAAGAAGCTAAATGCCTACATACAAATAAATGACTATATGGGTGTTGGTAATACTTGGTATCAGACTACGAGGCATTCAATGGCAACTTCAAGGGGCTTAAAATGCTGAGACATCTGTAACTCTGCCATTATTTATATGAAAACATGTACCTAAAAGAGTAGAAGTGCATCAGAGATATATGAATAGCTTTCTTTAAAAAACTATATAAATTCTTAAATTTTATATAAATGCAACGAAAGGCTTGGGATAGATCGTAATGGAGAACCAGAATTCATGTAGCCAACCCCAACACAATTGGGACAAGGCTTTGATGATGATGATAATAATGATACAGATACTACAAAAAAATATATAAATTATATATTTCTTTTTTTCTTGTAAGACACTATACAGATACAAGTATCATATATTCGTTTAAAAAAACTATCATATATGGAATTGTTTTTTTTATTTTTTTTATTTTTGAGAATGAAGTATTCTTCATATTCTTTTGTTTCATAAATCTACACAAGATGACAGTCAGACCTACTATTCTATATAGACCTAAACTTGGGGCAACAAAGAAACAAAAAGAAGAAAAACTACATTTTGTAGAGATGTGCGTGCTAGGAAGGATGTGTGGAGTTACAAAAAAATGATATAATTAGAAGTGAGCATATACGATGAAACTCACAGATAGCTCTCATAAAAATGAAAATCAAGGAATCTTGTTCAAGATGGTATGAGCATGTACACAAAAGACCAGAATCAGCCCCAGTGAGATGTGTTGAAGAGTTACATGTTCAAGGAACTTGGAAAAGAGGGAGAACAGTAAAGACCTTAAATGATGTAGTAAGAAAAGACATCATGGACTCTGGAGTTAAACATGGGTATAAATAAGCTTGATTGAGAAAGTAGAACTCACAAAGTTTACCCTAAATTAATGGGATCACCATTCAAGGATGATATAATAACTCAATAATTTTTTGTTATTTTTCTACATTTTAAAATAAATTAAATCTGTAGAATCAATCTAGATATGAACCATTTACAACACTTATAAGTGATATGTTGCCCTTTCTTAGGTTGAGGATGCTCAAGGCCGTGAAGCACCCATCCAAAGGCTTGCAGATTCAATTGCAGGGCCCTTTGTGTACAGTGTGATGACCTTATCTGCTGCAACATTTGCTTTCTGGTATGTGCATTTTGTTCCCAGATTACTTGGATGTATGTATGTATAATGCAGCCCTTACAAAATGGACCCATAGGTGGGCCCCACATCAAGTGGTGTTTAAGATATTCTCAAATGCAAAACTTTTATTTCCATCCTTGTCAAGATCTCTTGTATTCATTTTATTGCTTCCATCATTATAGCAAACTTGGCCACTACCTGACTCTGGGCCATTTTTCTTCTGTGGCACCTTTGGAGGATCAGACCTTGCTATGGTACCTACATGAAGCACAGGACAAAACTATATTTTTCAATCATTTGAGACAGATACACATAGTTGGCAATTGGACCTGGTTTCTTCATTCATGACAGCAAAATAAAGCCCTACATTCCATCCTTATCAACAGATGAATCAATTAATCAACTATTCCGAGCATAGATGTGTAGGATCAAACAATGACCTGATTCCCTGAAAAAATGAACACAACAGACACCTAGACAAATAAACCTTTGACAAGGTCGTATGTCAGTTTTCTGTTGGAGACCCAATAAAGAGATTCTTATTCCATCGACTCCACCCAATACTTTGTTGTTACATTGCCAACGTAGGAAATGAAGGGCATCCTAACCCCACTTTAAATAGCTTTCCTAACCTAGTCCATTCCATCTGTTTTTGTAATGATGAAATATTTTTAAAAACTAGTTAAGCTAGACTAGTAATAAATTAATAATAGAAACTAAATCTAAGAATAGCTGATTCTTACCATTCTAGAACTCCTAGTAAAACTTGCCTCGGACAACTGCAATAAGGAAAAGAAGTTTTGCATTATCTTGAACATTGCTACATGTAGACCCCTCCTGTAGGTCCACCTCATATGTACTGCATCAGTATTTATATAGTGTGTGTGCGCACGTGCGTGTGTGTATAACTAAAATCAGTCTACAATTATCAGGGCTATCTTTCTGAAAAATTGAAGAGGGAGTAAAAAAATGTCATCTAGCAAAAAAAAAAAGAAATAGGGGCTAAAGAATACTGTCATATTGTGATTTGCAACTTATCATCTGTCACATACATGTTCAGGTATTATATTGGAACACACATCTTTCCAGAGGTGTTACTCAATGACATTGCAGGACCTGACGGGAATTCATTGCTATTAAGCTTGAAGCTTGCTGTGGATGTACTGGTGAGTGTTGGATCTGTGTTGGTGAACTAACAGGTCATTTTGATTTTTAAATGAGTACATTCAAATAAGCATAGCTTCACTTTCTGAAGAGTTGCCTGGGTTTGGTTTTGTTTTGTTTTTGAGAGTGAGAGAGAGAGAGAGAGAGAGAGAGAGAGAGAGAGAGAGAGAGACCTGGGTTTGGTTTGGTTTTGTTTTGAGAGAGAGAGAGAGAGAGATCACAAAGATTTTGTTATCAATGACGAGAAAAGGATGTACAGCAAGTTCTACCCCAAAAAGTTCTCAGGGAAACTAATTGTATATACAACAATCCATTTACAGTTATGAAAGCCTCCATTTCTACTCCTAGGTTTGCCAACTTGTTCACTTCCTCATTCACTTCCCTTAATAAATGACAGAAAGAGACATTTAGCCCCTTTGCTAGTGATCTCACTTTGTTCAGCACATGAAAGAATTGTCATGACTTCTGATTTACCTTTGCACTCCTTGAGTGCCCTTCTACTCTTAACAGACATGCAAAGATGACTTTATTCAGTTTCTTTCCCAGTGGTCTTGATCTCTCTGGCCTATTGGAGTCACCAAAGCCTGCCAGACTGGAGTAAGATACTTCAGTTTGTCCATTCTCATTTTCTGTTGTTGCCTCGGTTTGTCCATTCTCATGATCTATGTTTAGACTGTAGCCTACTACAGTTGGTGGTTTAGAACTCTTACATCTCAGTGAAAGTGTGGTAGACTGGCTACCACTGGCCATCTATTCATGCGTTCAAATCTCTATGCTGATCCAACTTGGAGATGTTAAAGAATGATTTTTCGTGCAATGCTGTTCAATTAATGAAGCCCTGATTCTTGCCACTGCGAGTCCGAATTGTTTTTCTCAGCCAAAGAATACAGCCCAGGCTCCTCTTCATACATTCAGTTCTGCATTCTTAAGCCTCACATTTTCCAACTTTTATTCCATAAATTGGATACTAAACTTGATGCATGCTAGTTGGATTTGAATATTATGGAGTGCAACTGCGTAACTGCAGTTCTATTAAGCTTACATAATATGGGATTAGATATGCCAACATAAGGTTCCAATTTCTCTAGAACCAGATAGAAACAGTTTCCATTTGACGATATTAGTGGAAAGCACACCTCATCCAATGTTTTGAAAGAGTTTAAAGGTTGATTTAGGTGCAAAACTTTCTGCCTATGGTGCCACATGTTTTAAGAATCTTGCTTCCAGTTCCAGCTCTTTCTTCCTAGGAGCCTTACTTCTCCGCATTTTGTAAGTTGCTACTTTTCTCTCCATTTTAAAATCCAGTAATCAACTCACTCCATTTAATGCATGTGTCATTCAACTAATGTAAAATAATAAACACACACAGCACATATAGCCAGCTTAACCGAGGCAGATGTTAATACCATAAGCTGGAAAACCATGTGCATACGCCACTTATCCCTAGTACATCATCATGCTTGGGCATAAGTTTGGAGAAACAATTAAATGAGTTAGTTTTTAGAATACCTTTTTAAGTGAGAAGTTTAAGTGAGAAACTCAATTTCTCTTTTCAGGTAGTTTCTTGCCCTTGTGCACTGGGGCTTGCTACACCAACAGCTATCCTAGTGGGAACCTCCCTTGGTATGTTATCATACTCATTTGCTTGTGTTATCTGTTAAGATTTTACTTGGATCCATACATGCTAATCAATGCGTTGACTCCCTGTGATGAAAAATTTACCACATTCAACCTGTGCCCACAATATGGGATTTATTTGAACCCCATTAAAAATATTCAGAATACTACAATGCTTGATCGATGTAGTGGCTTTGAATGCTGTAGATGGTAGGGATTTTTTTTAGAACACCTTCATTTGAACCTAATTTCTCTTTGTCACATTGATGTATGTACAGGGGCAAAACAAGGACTTCTTGTAAGAGGAGGAGATGTATTGCAGCGTTTAGCCAGCATAGACATTGTTGCTTTAGACAAAGTAAATCCCATATTTATGTAACTTCTGCATTTCATGCACAATCAAGTTTCATCTGGGAAACACATTAAAAAGATCATACCATTTTTAAAAATACTGCCCATATATTGTATGGAAGTAGTAAAGATGGATCTGAAGAAGTGCAACCTATCCAAGAATTAACACTAGATAATGATCTTTTATTCTAGGGATGTGAATGCATTTTCTGTATGCATCATTGATTTGAGCATAGTTTACACTAATACCGACATGTAGTGCATATTGTCCAATATGTACCACTGTATATATGTGTCAGAACAATGATTCAGTTCTCTGCTAGTATCATATTGGAACTGATTCCCACCTTCTGCTTTTACTGTATTTGAGTTACTGTTTTCCATGTAACCTGGCTTTCTCAACCTACAGACTGGAACCCTCACAGAAGGAAAACCTGCTGTTACTGCTGTGGCTTCATTGGTTTATGATGACTCCGAAATTCTTCGGCTTGCTGCTGCTGTGGAGAAAACAGCATCTCATCCAATAGCGAAGGCTATTCTAAATAAAGCAGAGTCACTGAACTTGACCATACCTAGCACAAGAGGACAATTAACAGAACCTGGTTTTGGATGCTTGGCAGAAGTAGATGGGTCCTTAGTTGCAGTAGGTGCTATGGAATGGGTTCATGAACATTTTCAGAAAAGATCATCAGAGTCGGATTTGCTGAATCTAAAAAAATGTATAGAACGTACATCTACAATTGCTTTATCTCCATCACAGCACTCAAAATCAGTTGTTTATGTTGGACGTGAAGGGGAAGGTGTCATCGGTGCTATAGCAGTATCTGATATTCTGCGTGCTGATGCAAGATCTACAGTAAATAGGTACTTTTTCTTCCCTATAATATTATTTGGTTTATACTTGCACTTAGACAAAGACATCTGCTGATGCTGAATAAATGCTGAAAATAGGTTTTCTTCATTTATCTTTAAGTGACTGCTTGTAAAAAATTGAAATGTGTCTGCCAGAGCACAGAATGCTCTCCTATTGTCAGCTAAGTAAAGAGTGTTTTTTTTTTTTTTTGGTAAAAAGCTAAGTAGAGAGTTAATTCAAATAGAAATACTTCCATTATTCATGAAGAGGAATTATGAGATTATTGAAACAAAGGATATGCATTGCATCCTTGGACCTTGAGTATGTACAGACGGGACCTCTGCTTTTGTGTGTTTAGTTGATTAGCGGGGCTCTCTTTCTCTGAGAGATAACCCCAAAAAATCCCTGATGGAATAACCTTTGCTCTTCTGTTGACTGCCTGCAAGGGCCAAATACCAGACGTCTGGGCTCTGGGTTGTTTATTGGGGCATGATTTATCCGTCCGTCCATTTGGTGAGCTTTATGGCTTGGTTTGAATATATGGAATCCTCATGTCAATGCAAGTCTAGAGTATGCCACCTTTTTTTGTTAGGAATGGGGGATTCCTCCAAAAGATGCCAGATGAAGATTGCATGATATCCTTTTTAGTAAGGGCAAAATTAAACATAGGAAAACCGGGATTCCTCCAATGGGTCCCTTGGCAGGTTGCCATGCATCCAAATGAGCCTGCCAGAATACTCTAAACCTTACAGATACGCGCTTTTCCAACTTTTGAATGCCTTTTTGCCTCTTTTGTTAGTTAATGTTCTGATGATTGACTCTTGGAAAAAATACAGATGCTTTAATGAAACTGTGTGCTCTGGATCTGTAGGTTGCAGCAAAAGGGAATCAAACCTATCGTTCTATCGGGTGACAGGGAAGAGGCAGTAGCAAGTATAGCCAAGATAGTTGGAATAGATAGTGAAAGTATCAATGCGAGCTTAACTCCACAGCAGAAATCGGGTCGTATTTCAAGTTTACAAGCTCAAGGACTTTGTGTTGCCATGGTGACTTGACTATATTGATTTCCTCTCGAATAAGAAAAGAAACAACAAAAACAATAAAAAAAAGAAAGAAAGAAAGAAACATCATCTCCATAATCCAGCAACAGAATACCATTTGTAATATGGTAGGGTATGACTACCCATATGCACAGCAACACTGTCCACATTGCATAAATGTACTTAAATCCAAACTTCCAAAATCTTGGTGTCCACTGTAGATGGGTCACGGTCCCATATTGAGGCCGAGGGCATCATCTTAACCTCTGATCAATGGAGATTAGTTCGATGCATTTGGAGAGTTGAGCAATATACATGTTAGGAGCATTATACGTGTTAACAGTGCATTTGATTGCCACCTGTCTGATATTTAGGACCATCTCTGCAGTCTTTTTGTTATCTACCCAACACATTGCTACCTGCTTTTGGGACAGTTTGGATTGTGGTAAATGGCTACCTCTTGTAAAGTGCAAGTGTGCATGTATATGGATCATCATACTCTGGAAAGATATAAAATCATGCAAAATCGTGCAAAAAAAAAAAAGTAGTCTGATACAACTTTAATTATTAGAACACATTTTTTAAAAGTATACACTATCTTATGTTATTTTTTCTGCTGGAAGCTGTACATGAAATGCCTTGCAATTATTTGGCATCATAAGAGAAAAAATGAATGTCAATTTCATTGAGACATACTTTATTCGAACCTTGTAGGTAGGTGATGGCATAAATGACGCACCTTCTTTGGCACTTGCTGATGTCGGGATTGCTTTACAAATTGAAGCAAAAGAAAATGCTGCATCTGATGCTGCGTCTGTGGTTCTTCTAGGTAACAAGCTTTCACAGGTATGGTTATTGAACTTAAGCATCCTCTGTACTCTTCATCTGGATGCATCTCGCCCAGAACAGTACAATGAGTTTCAGTAATCCAATATGCATTTCTTCACACATTGCTCCATGTGCCAGCACAGCACAGCACACGTGTCCATGCCATGGCCCGAAATCAAGTTGGATCCATGTATGACGTGGACTGTTGATGTGTTTTCAACTTTCCATTAATTTGGTAAATGTATGGCCCACTCAATGATTTACAAGCCTGATTTTCTGGCTGGGTCATTTACAGTCAGGTTCAGCTGTCATATTAGTTGTATGTGGCACACGTCAGCCTGTGGATTGCCCCCCTTCTTGAGAAACTGTGCACGTGGTTTGCTCAAAATGCAAATATTTCACTGGATCACAGTTTGCATTGACATAATGCCAGCGTGCCAGATGTGGGCCAGTTACCTGGTCCAGGCCCAAATCCATTTTTAATTCAGGAATTAGGCCTGGGCCTGGGTTTGACACGGATTCGAGTCCATGTGTTTGGCTAATGGGTAGGTCCAAGACTGTCAGTACATTAGGACTTTGATTCATTCTGTCACTGAGCTCGAATTAAAAAAAAAAAGAATTTGAGAGAACCATAAAACTATCTTTCTACATGACGTTTGTATGATATATGTTACTATTATTTTGTTTGGTGTATATGGGGTACATACCAACATACATATAGATACAAACAGGTCTGCTAATAGTCCATTGGGCTAAAGACCCTAGGCCCAGATCCGGCCCAGTAATAGTATCAGACCCTAAAGATGGATCAGGGTCTGACCTGTTGAACCCAAATGCTGTCCACGCCTTCCTAAATGGACAGAGATCTAGGCAGAAACCAGGCAAGACAGCCTTACTTTCACACTGCAAATGATGTACCATAACATTTTGATTTTCCACACTATTGTACTGATTTGTGCATTTTCTCATGAAGATTGTAGATGCTCTAGACCTTGCAAAAGCAACAATGGCCAAAGTCCATCAGAATCTGGCATGGGCAGTAGCATACAATGCTATCGCGGTTCCCATTGCTGCAGGGGTATTGCTTCCACATTTTGATTTCGCAATGACACCTTCCCTTTCAGGTATGCCCAATATTATAAATAATTTTTTTTATTTGAGAAAAAAGAGTCCACCTTCAATCATCCCTTTTTAATTTGGAATCAAGTTGTGAGGGTCTCACTTTGAACAATCTATGCCTTGTCCTATGTGTTTGGCCATGCCTTTAGTCTCTTTCCTGTCTGGAATTTCTCTTTCCCATCTGGAATATTTTATGGCTTGCAAATGGATTACTTGGGTTACAGCCAATGGAAATCCAATGGGTATTCCATATCCATTATAGAACAACTTGGATCATCAAAAGGTTTAATCCTACATGTACGATTTGCTCCATATAAACAGAATACATCATCTAGGCACTGATGTGTCCAAACTTGTTGGCAGGAGGG
This sequence comes from Litsea cubeba, assembly GCA_012931725.1. Classification (NCBI taxonomy): domain Eukaryota; kingdom Viridiplantae; phylum Streptophyta; class Magnoliopsida; order Laurales; family Lauraceae; genus Litsea; species Litsea cubeba. The sequence continues at coordinate 160,569,262 of CM022944.1, read as the reverse complement.
CTGATGGCTTTGAGTTCTGTATTTGTTGTTACGAACTCATTGCTTCTGCAGCTTCATGGTTCTTCGGCGAATAGGAAGAGCTAGCCATTCTTCGGTATTTTTTGGCTTCTCCAAATGGATTTGTAGATTGTGAAGAAAGTACATACACTATTTTAGACTATAGAGACTGCTTCAAGTTGACGGAATTTGATCTTTAAAATTGTTGTAACATTAACAGCCATTTGTTTTCTGGGTATTGATTTCCTAGGGATTCAAAGCAATGGCTTCCTATCGAAGGGGCTAAATTGTAGTATCTACAAATGGCCATTACAAATGGTATCTCGTTTGGTGGGAAAGGGTTACCCAGCTATCGCCTGAGTAAATCAAATTCTAGGAAGGTGGGGTCCTATCTACATCTCCACCACCTTACATTCTTTTGCCTCAACTGACCTATGAATTCAATACCGAGCAAACAAGTGGGGCCCTATCAACATCTCCACGTTGTATTATTCTCGGATTGGCATGTGACAAGCATGAAGCTTCTATGTATGTATTCGTTTAAAAATGTAATTTGAGGGTGAGCCCTAAATGTCATTACAAATGGTAATTTACAAATGTAATTTAAGGGGCTAAATTGTAGTAATCTACAAATGGCCATTACAAATGGTATCTCGTTTGGTGGGAAAGGATTACCCATCTATCGCCCGAGTAAATCAAATTCTAGGAAGGTGGGGGTCGTATCTACATCTCCACCACCTTACATTCTTTTGCTTCAACTGGCCTATGAATTCAATACCGAGCAAACAAGTGGGCCCCTATCAACTTCTCCACGTTGTATTATTCTCGGATCGGCATGACAAGCATGAAGCTTCTATGTATGTATTCGTTTAAAAATGTAATTTGAGGGTGAGCCCTAAATGTCAATTACGGTGCCCATCTTTGAAAAGGCCAAATTAGCAGGACTTTTTTTAGTTTTTTTTGGTAGAAATTAGCAGGACTGGAGTCCCGCCTTACAAATTGTTATCTTTTTACAAGGTTAATGCAAAAAGAGTGATGCTAGGTGCAGTCAGATGGTCCTTCGAACAAAACTACTCTTGACGATTTCAATTTTTGGGGTGGGCCATCTTTGAAAAGACTGAACTTTCAATACCCATAGTTTTAATTAAAAAAAGGACATAAAACTCAATGAAGAGGAAATAAAGTATAATTGGTTGAGAAAGTGGTTAAATAGAAGGAATGACTAATTTAATTGTATCGTGCAATCAATTATGGAAAACTTGTCTTTTAAAGTTAGGGATGAGTGGGAAAAAGTATAAAATTCAACAAAACTGGCCGGGTGGATGAATTGTGATGATGATGATTAGGAAATCAACATGTTGGACTTGGAGAATTAGAAAATCTCCAAACAGGATTCCAGTAAAACAAACAGGCCCCATAAATTGTGGATCCAAACGATATGAAATGCTTGCAATTTACAAGACCTGTGTTTGCTTTTAAAAAATCATGTCCCAGTTTCCGTGAGACCGATCTGAATGCATGTCGATCAAATAGGGTGGGGGGTGACACTGGATTATTGATGAAGGAATGAACCAATTATCGCACACTAATCAGATCTTCATAAACCCCTGATTTTTTTTTATCCTGATTCAGTCCAATAGTTAATAAAGGTAGCTAGGATCAGTATCCAAGTTGGGATGAGTGCCAAATTGAAAGCGTAGGTGTGTGAGCGACGATGAAGACAGGCAGCCCCCATTGTATTTGTACGTCTTAGTTTGAACTTTTTATAAATGAGAAGCGTCAACACCATATAAGCAATTTACTGATTGCTATACACACACTCATTTGGTACATACGCGCATATAGAAATACCTACGCAGGTACATATATTCATACAATACATTCAGCAGATATAAGCAAAACAACAAAAAGAAGAAGAAGAAGAAGATCACAACCTCAAACTCCCACCCTGCATATATCAATGGCCACCCCAATGTGACCAAATCAATATCAATTCAAAAAAAGCCAGCCAACCTCTCATCAACCTTCAAAATCTGTCTTAATCCACTGCCCATATTTGCTCTTCATCTTCTCATCCAATTCCTTAGCCCGAACCTCTGTAATCTTCGCCGCATTGGCCATGGACTCTTCCTGGACACGGGCCATCCTCCGGCTCCTCCGCCTGGCCGTCTCCTCCCTCTCTGCCTCCCACCCCTCGTACTCCCTCACCCAGCAGCTCTGAAGGGTGCACGTCAACACCAACACCACCAGCTGCAACAGGAACATCGACAGCAGCGCCCCACACTCCATCTTCACCAGAATCCTCGCCTCTCGCGCACTCCTCGCCGGTTCCAGCAGACGCAGGCTCGACCCCTCCCTCGAGAAGAGGGCGAGGAAGCCGAACGCCTGGCCAACCAAGGAAGCGAGCACTAGGGAGATGTGGGTGATGAAGCAGAAGTGGGTGAGTTGGGAGTAGAAGCCGATGAAGGAGGAGAGGAGAGAAAAGGCAGAGGTTGTGAAGAGGGCCCAGCCAAAGGTGGTTGGTGGGTTTCTGAGAAGGAAGATGGGGACGAAAGAAGCAGAGGAGAGGAGGAAGAGAATGAAGTTGAGAGAGGAAAGCAGGAGATAGGGAAAGGAGGAAGAGCTCCTAAGCTTAGAAGAAGGAGAATAGGCCATGTTTGTCTATACAAAGATTGGGTTTTGTTGTTTTGAAAGGGAAATGAGTTTGAACGTCTTTATAGTGGAGGTGGGATATAGCCGTTGGAGATTGGAATTAGGATGGATGCAAAACGGTTAGATTTGGGATGGTCCCACTTCTTCTTTTCTTTTTTTCTTTTCTTTTTTTTTTTTTTTTTGCAAGGGTCCGACCTCTTTTCTTATCATCATCAATCCACTTGTAACTTGTGCATTTTTTAATCTTTTGTTCACAACTTTTATGTTGATCATAGCAAGACTACTGTGATTTTGAAATTTTGAAGTGCTTCCCTCCCATCCAGTTAAAGGAGAGGCCCGAGATTTCTGACAATATCCTCGAGCCCCCTAGGATAAAAACAAGGTTTGCTTTGTCAGTGTGGGAGAGGGTTGGGCTTGGCGTGCAGTCTGGTCTCTGGAGTGTTGGTTGGGATTGACCAGGCCCAGCTCCCATACCAATAATCAGGTTCAAACGTTGGTTATGGACTAGCCTTCGCTTCAGTCACCCAGCCCCTTCGTAAAAAGAAGTATGAAAAGTAACAACCAGCCTTTTAAACAACTTCAATTTTTAAGCCCTCGACTCAGCCTGTTAGGAAGTCGAGTCACGCTAAAAAGATCCTCCCTTCTTAATTTTCATGTCATTTCTGCTCCTATTGAATATTCTCTGAAGTCATCATTCTTTTAAGACTCAAAACATTATAACAGAAATATTAGGCATGGCTCGATTTTTTCCTGTGTGTTTTTTCTTTTAGTTTGCAGGTAAGCCCAGAAGTAATATGAAGTCCTTGATGTGGTCAAATAGGAATAAACTGCTATATGGCATCTTTCAGAATCCTAATTTGCAATTAAGAACAAGTATATCCTGTTTACATGCACACTACTCAAAAATAGATGTTACTTTGAACTTCAGTTAAATGTCTAAAAAATTTATAGGTATTTAAATGGTAACAAGCTGATGGGATCCATTCCTCCAGAGCTAGGGAGCATGACAAACCTTCACTATCTGTAAGGATTAACTCAACCATTGCTATCACAACATTGAGTACAAAATGTTCTCTCTCTTGCTAGTACTGACATATGGAATATCTGCAGGGAACTGAATGATAATCAGCTGAGTGGACATATTCCTCGCGAACTTGGGAGGCTCACAGACTTGTTTAATTTGTACGTCTTGTATGGTATTTTTTAGATGTTTTACTCATAGAAAATGGCATTTTTCACATCATTCTCAGGGACTAAATGTTACTATCTGAGAAATTTTCTGATGTAATGGCCTCGTAGGAATGTTACCAACAACAATCTTGAAGGACCAATACCTGAAGATCTAAGCTCCTGTGAGAATCTCAATGGCAATAGATTGAATGGAACCATCCCACGGGCATTCGAAAAGCTTGAGTGCTGTACTTTGGCTAGTGTTTTTGCTTTCATTATGAGTATGATGCTGTTACTCACACAACAAGAAGTAAACAGAAATCTTGAAGTCAGAAATGAACTTTGTTGTTGAAGTTTAGGATACACAGAAGACCCTTTCACATATGAAAGGACACCCCATTTATTTTGGAAAAGAAATTTTAATAAATGGGTAGTGGGCTGAGCCAGGCCCAACCCACGCATGAAGCCCATGCCCTGTGCCGGAGCGGTGCGGGGTGCGTGTGTGGTGGTGACCCCACATGGGTCTAGGTCCTCCCTCCTCCACAAAAGTGGCATGGGGCTCATCTTATACTACCAATGTAAGTATATTTATAACCAAAGAATCTTTTGCTCCCAAGCAATGTGGGAAGCAAGTTCACCACTTCCTTTTGTTTCCATGTTTAACATTTTTAAGTAGTGGTGTTTAGGAAGCAATTTCTCACTCACTCCTTAATGGATTAGAGCAACCCAATACATGTCTTTAATCTACTCATGCATTCCCATGTATTCCCACCTAAAAGGATAAGTGGGTCCCACTTAAATTTTGGCTCAAAGTTAACAAAAATAGTGGTGCTCTTTAGCCATTTTTCCAACAGATGCTGCATTGTGAGAAACCTCTTTTACTGATTATTGTAAATGTAGAGCTTTCTTAAGATGTTCCACTATTTTTGTATTTGCCACAAGTTACTGCTAAAGTCTCAGACTAATATGTGAGTGCCATATTGTGGAAAGTGTACTTTTCTCTCATTATGTGTATGACTTTCTCGAACTAGAATTCTAGATACTTCATTGCCACCTCTCACCCATCGGTTTGTAGTGAATGTTGAAATTTGGTAAGACACTTGGCTAAAATGTAATTGCCACAAATTGCTAAGATTTTTTCAAACTAGTTATTCATGTTAGTTACAAAAAATTAAACATGTAGAGCATTAATTTGTCCAGAGATCATCTTGTTATAATTTTCCCCACTTCAGTACCATTAATAAAGATGAATCATTGGATCTGAGCATGAACGAGATCTGCAGTTTCTTGATATTCAGAAATCGTACGTGCATACCATTGTTCAGTAATATTATACTTACATTGTTAGGATGAATCCTAATATTCTAACTTCAATATCAGTGGCCTGAAATAGATAACTATGAGAAGAAATAATAAAGTCCTGAAGCCAATGCAGAAGAATAAATGGTATGATGTATAATGAAGTTGAATCATTGGATCCTAACCATCAATAGATATGCAGTTTCATGTTTAAATTTCATACATGCATGATGCATCCAATATTCAAGATACTTACATGAATGGGTAGAATCTGAATATTGTGTCATCTGCATCGGTGGTTGACACAGGCAAGATCAAGGTTCAAAGCCTCCACAAGGGTTGCACCCAAGAAATTCTTCGGAAAAAAAATCTTATTCCAATATCTAGTGTTTCAATTAGTGTACATCCCTTTATAAAGAAATGAGATCCTAAATTTAACCAGAAACTGAAGAAGGAAACTAAATCCTGATGTTTTCTCAAGATTAGATTCTCATTCCAACTAATTAAATAAAAGGGAAAGCAATCAAATCCAGGTAATAAATGTATGACTTCGATTGTAGGAAGCAAACTATTTCTATGTAGTAAAAATGATGAATACAGAGATACTAAATAGAGAATCCTAATCAATCATATACCATTCACTATGAACATCACAACCGCCAATGGTGGACTTCTAGATGCTGACCTGTTATAGCATGTTTTGTAACAGTGATGTCCAAGGACAGGTTATGTGTTAATGAGATTTCCCTCCACCGTCAGCATTATCCTATGCAATATTTCTAATCACATTTTCTGTTTTTTTTTTTTTTTTTCCACCACAGCACTTTTGTAGAATCTCTTCATCTTTGATACTTAAGCTAACGCATCTTCAGTATATGATTCTCCCACTTATGATAATTATGAATTTTCTTTTATAAGTATTATTGGTTGATTGCCTTCATAGGAATCTGTCATCAAACCACCTTATGGGTGAGATCCCGATTGAGTTGTCTTGGATTGATAATTTGGATACTTTGTAAGTACTAACTGTTCAACTTAATTTCTTACCATCAAAGAATTAAAAAAAATGCTACGTAATTTTTCTGATATGCTGCCACTGAATATTGAGAACTTTTTCGTCAGGGACATTTCTAATAATATGATTGGTGGTTCAATTCCTGCTTCTCTTGGTGACTTGGAACATCTTCTGACACTGTGAATTCTGTTATTAGCAACTCATTTCCTTGTTTTTTTTTTTTTTATCAGTAACGATAAATTATATTAAAAGAGAAAGCCAGATACAAGAAACCACACGAACAAACTCACAGTGACATTCTCATTTCCTTGTTTTGTATCATTTTTTCCACTGACATTCTTTAACTGCCTTGTAGAAATTTGAGCAACAATCATCTTGTTGGGTACATTCCAGCAGAATTTGGAAATTTAAGGAGTGTCATGGAGATGTAAGAGATCTCTCATTCAAACAATATAAACTGTTGGTGCTAATAATATTTTGCTTTGATTACTCTAGAACACTGCCGACTAACTTTTTTCATTTTACCTTTTTTGTATTCTACTTGAAGAGATCTCTCATGTAATTACCTCTCGGGTCCAATTCCTTAGGAACTTGGTCAGCTGCCAAATCTGTTTTCACTGTAAGGTCTTCCATTTGTTTATCGTATGTTATATTATTATTGTCATTCCATAGCAAATAGAGAGTCAAATTAATTGCACTATTTGTCGTAGATTGATTTTCCAATGTGGTTTCCAGTATGGACATCTATACGGGTGAATGTAGATGTAAGACACAAAGGGTCCCATACCTTTTGTAAAATGGAAGAGAGATCGATGCTGGCTGATTGCCAATTTGTTTACCTTCGGATTGATATTATCAATTTTATTTTACTTTTCTGGTGCAAAACTTGACTTCAAAGTAGAGAAAAACAATTTATCAGGGGACATACTCCCATTATTCAGTTGCCTGAGTCTTGCTGTCCTGTAAGTTCGATGTTTGGTTTCTATGCTTGGTTACATTATTGTTATTCATTTCCAACCCTGCTGAAAATGAATAGTAATTTATCCTATAACAACCTAGCTGGTGATATTCCTGCTGGCAACAATTTCTCAAGGTTTTCAAAGGATAGGTGAGATGATGCACTTGTGCAACATAGTTCCATCGATATCTGAGTTTTTCATGCTCTCTTAATTGGTAGATCCAACCATCTTGGATGCAGCTTCTTAGGAAATCCTGGTCTTTGTGGGTATTGGCTTAGTTCTCTATATCACACAGCTCGTCAGCCACAGAGAGGTAAACAAGTGTTTTCTAGTAAGCTACTTCCCTGCAAAGTTCCAAAAGATTAGGACAAATGCAACAGCTTCCTCCAAGTTTTTGGTCTTATTTACATATAGAGTATATCCATTGCATTCCATCATCTCTATCAATTTGATTTTGACTGTTAGCTGTAAAAGCGCCAATCTTCTCTCGTAAATAAAAAGCGATGAAATTCTATCTAACTGTTTTAGTTGCTTCATTGAAGAAAATCATTTGTTTCAATTTTATCGAATGTCTCTGAAGAGACGAAGAAACAGTCATCTGCCTATGTAGATGGGGCATACAGCTTTATTGATGAGGATGATAGTGACAATTCAAGAATAATTAGTACTTGTTTCTAAATGATGCATATTCTAGCATGTCCTATACTGTCTAATGTGGGAAATTGCTTTGTGTTGGCATTTTGTATGCAGTTCCAATCTCTAAAGTGGCCATTTCAGTGATTGCTTTAAGCTCCCTCGTGATACTTCTACTGATATTAGTGGCATCATGCAGATCACGCAATACAAATCCTTTCCCTGAGGGATCCCCAGAAAAACCAGGTTGCTTCTCCTTTATTTCCATGATTTATAGATATTTTTCCGGTTCACACAATAGAAAGTCAGAACTACTTTAAATTCAAGATGGAACTTTAGTTTTGGCCATAGATATAAATTAAAGTATTACTCAATGGAAATAATGAACTCAAATGAGTCAACCGACCATATCGTTATCTTTTTATTTGAATTCAGTTTATCATTTCCTCTAAAATCTAGAACTTGATTATTCTGGCAGCTACATCCACTAAATAGACTTGGCCGATTAATTCATGCTGCTGATGATTTTCTGAAAGTGGGCTGATATTTAAGTTCAAAATATCTATATTATATGGATGTGCTCTTCCCAAGCACACATGTTGAACAGATTGTACTGCTGTTGATATAAGAAGTGAATGGGGGAAAGATGATCCAAGGTGTATTAATGGATTTGCAATTCTTTAAGCTGATATTTGCAGTGCCACAGGATACAGTGAACCCAGAAGACTGTTGAAAGTCTTGAGCTTGTTGTGTGATAGAACAACCCTGGACGTCTTATAGGACACAAATGTCAGAAGCCTCCAAGAAAAATAAAATCAACAGAGTGGCCAATCCACTGATAGCTTAGTGGTGAGGGTCCCTCTCCACAACCAAGGATCAACACCTAGTTTTAGCTCTGTTGGTTAGGGAATTGGGTGGTGTGTGCATGTGGATGCACGAGTATTTAAGAGAGAGAGAGAGAGCATTGCACTGAAAATTAAAAATGGAAAGCAATCTAAAGGAGAGAGAAAATTAAGAGGATAAGAGTTTGCTTATGCTATCGTATGGGGTAATACGTGCCTTGTTTGTTATGAGTTGCAACAACTTAGAAAAAGGAGTCTGTTTGGTCATTTCAAAATTTTAAAGAAGTTTTAACTATCAAGCTCCCAAACACCCCAGCAGCCTCGCACATATTGCTACTATAGATTAACGACTAAAAACTTATATTTAGAAAAATTGCCGCACATATCGCAGATAACTGAAAGCAAATAATGCATGATCCGATATGGATACTGTTGACTGCCTGCAGAATATAGGGGAATGCAAGTAAAAATATGGTGTTGCCCAAAGTGTATTTTCTTTGTTATTGCATTGGTTTTTCTGTGCATCTGATTTGTTTGTTGCAATTAATATCTCTCCGAAACTGGTGATACTCCACATGAACATGGCTCTTCACATGTATGAAGACATTATGCAGATGACTGAGAATCTGAGCGAGAAGTATATAATTGGATATGGCGCATCAAGCCTGGTGTATAAGTGTGTCCTTAAGAACTGCAAACCTGTGGCTATTAAGAGGCTTTATTCTCAACACCCACAGAACATAAAAGAGTTTGAGACAGAGCTGCATATACTTGGGAGCATTAAGCATTGGAATCTTGTCAGCCTTCAAGGGTACTCCTTGTCTCCCTTGGGGAATCTTCTTTTCTATGAATACATGGAAAATGGCAGCCTCTGGGACCTCCTACATGGTAAATTGGCACTTCTGAAACACCATTCAGACATACTTATATAGAGGAGCATTTTGGTGTATTTTGTTTCTGTTCATCCAGTACAACTATGACTTCTTGACTGGATCCCACTAATCCAAGTTAATATGGGGCCAATAACTGTTTACACTGTCATGATGGATATGCGAGGGCCTGTTTGAATGAGGAGAAAAGTGTGGAGGAGAAGAACTTAACTATAGAAAACTCTATTCTCCTGTTTGGATTGCTTTAAGAGGAGAAAAGCATTTCTCCTCTTTAACTATTTTTTTGTAGAAAGTAGGAGAATGTTTCTCCTAGGAAGGTTGAGAAAACACCCTTTACTCTGGTGAAAATGATTTTATTTTTCATTTTTAAAAGGTGATATTTAACTAGTAATATTTTTTTTTTTTTTTGTCTCAAAAAGTTTTCAAAATGGTTTTCTGCTATACATGGTTTCTCCATTCAAATCTAAATGCAGAAGTGAATAATCAATTTATGTTTCTCATTTCTTTTTAATGCAGTGGGGATTCTCCTCCTGGTTTGACTTGCTGAATTAGTTTCATCTGCACTCACCCCACATCCGTCTTCGGACTGTTATTATGTTTAAAGATTGGTCATGCAAGTGTAACCCAGTTGCTCATATTGCATATGCTCTTTTCCCATCATTGCAAGTTGCCATGATATGTGTCACATTCTCACTCTTGCATAGGGTGTTCAATTATTTGATCATTTTTTTTTATTATTATGCATGATAGCTAGCTAATTGTATGAACACAAAAATGATATCGAATGTTTCAACAAAATTAATTATTTCCAGCCAACCTTTCCCAGGCCCATCAAAGAAGAAAAAACTTGATTGGCACACTCGTCTGCAGATCTCACAGGGTGCTGCTCAAGGACGGGCTTACCTCCACCATGACTGTATTCCCCGCATAATTCACAGACATGTGAAATCGTCAAATATACTGTTGGATAAGGACTTCGAGGCTCATCTTACTGACTTTGGCATTGCAAAGAGCCTGTCTGTGCCCAAGACCCACACCCCCACATACATAATGGGCACCATTGGCTACATAGACCCCGAGTATGCTCTCACGTCCCGCCTCAATGAGAAATCTGATGTTTACAGCTATGGAATCGTTCTGCTTGAGTTACTTACTGGAAAGAAAGCTGTGGACGACGAGTCCAATCTTCATCAGTTGGTAAGTTTCCTCCTAATTTGATTTTTGGGAACAGTATCATAGATTATGCGAGAGCTGTTTCTTGACTCAAGTATCACCATTCACCACCCTGATGCATATGCCCATCAACCGTCCAATGGAGGACCCTGTCAGATTTCTTGCACTTGGGCAACAGAAGTGTCCATTGATAAGATGACAATCATTTGGTGATGGGCTACTGCACTGACCCTATAAATTGTTTATCACATCCCGGTCCCGAATTACCCCGGCCCTTACCCCGGCCTAGGGCAATCCCCGAGGTGATACACACGTACTCCCGTGTGATAATACCTGTCGCGAGTCAAATACAATCACACGAAGGAGATAAACCGATTCCACTCGTGAGTCTAACTCACTTGAACCAATTAAAACATTTCAAGTAAGCGGAAGCTGAAATTACAAAATGAATATCATTCCCCATTCAGTCCATTTAAACATTCAAGTTTAATACAAAAGAACTTTTACAAATATATGCATTGTTATCAAAAGAGGGTTGCAAGATACCCTACACAATAATACCAAAAGTATAACTAAATTAAAAGAAGATCCTAGTGTGACAACACAAAAAGAAGTAGTCACACTCTAGCTACCAGCGCTCAAAAGTGCGTGGCGCACTACGAAAATGTGGGGTTTCTACACTTGCCCCACATCGGGCCACTCCTCTAATCCTGGAGGAACCTCTTGAGCTTCCTCCTCTCCCGTCTAGGCCTCCTCAAGCCCGGGATCTGCATCTGTGCCTGTGACACCAAGAGTAGCACCTCAAATACGACGAATTGGCAAATATAGACAATAAAATGAAAATACATAATGTTCCAAAATGAATTAAATGACGATTGATTAATAAGATGTCAATATAAAGGAATAACTAGGCAATTGTGCCAAAATAGACTAATTCATGCTTTTTGAATCAATGAACAGTAATGCACACTAATTTGGCTACTACATTAAGCTCATCCTCTCAATAGAGAGTAAATCTAGTTGGGATGTCACCAGCGGCCCGGCCAAAGGCTAGCTGGCTACCCGGTTCTGGAGTTCCGGTGCTCCAGATGATCTACTGCAGTGATCTCGAAAAACTAAACCAAGTTTAACCCCGTCGGGTATCACATGGTCGAAGCTCAGTAGTGCCAGACCAAATCAAATCGAATAAATATACATATGAGTAAGATTGTTTTTACTTGAATCAAATCGAATCATAATACACAATATTTCACACATAACTTACTCATCTCAAATTTCAATTGAATACCATATAACTGTACAAGTATAACAAAAGAAACGAAACAATTTATGCATATAAGTTATTGTTTAGAATTAGGAAGTTGAATAGAAAATAAACCTCAATATGCACATGCATTAATCAAGAGGAATCAAGGTCATTTACTAGACTCTCGTCTTTCACTTTCTCACACGATGAAGTTTAGAGGTCCGGTGTATGGCTATCTTTAATTTGGTGTCACTTTGTATAAATGTAATGCACCGGGTTCCCCAAGCCTCATCCATGACAAGGTCTTAGACGAAAGATAAATTCCACATGAAATAATCTTAGCCTCAATGATTTCTCATGTGGTCCATTCCATTGGTCCGTTGATTTGGTCAAAGGTGCCATTTTCTAGGGTCCCACAAGTACTTCGGAGTCCCAAAATCCTAAGTGGTTTAGTAAATATACAATTTAGGGGTATTCGTCAACTTTTAGTGGCCTAAAAAGTATTTTTGGTCAAAACCCCGGGGCCCAGGCAGAACCACATCTCGCTATAGCGAGCTTGTGGCCCGCTATAGCGAGCCCACAGAAAGTGGTCTCGCTATAGCGAGGTCCATCCTCGCTATAGCGAGGGACACTTTTGTGTCTCTTGTCATGCACTCATTTGTGTTATGTTTTCAGAATGTCCCACCTGTGCATTCCTTTTTAACATGTAATGGCACATGTCATCATTCAATCACCACCCATTCAAGACACCTTAGTTTACCATTTTTCCAACCCAACCATAAAAATTAAAATCATATTCATTTTCGAGCCATAACCAAGAGGCTAATCACCATAAGAGATAAAATAGAATGGATAATCAAATCAAGGAATTAGCACCATGTATCTTAATTAAAGCTTATACTTGCCTCAAATAGAGCTTTTCAAGTCCTCTTCACTCAATTAGCTCAAAAGACTAAAAACCCCCAAATCTACAAACCCTAACAATGGAAAACCATGGAAGGATGAATGAGAATGCAATGCATGTTAGCTACAAGCCTCAAGGCTCTATTTCAACTCATATTATCCTAAAAATATAACTTAAAAGGGGTTTGGCTCTTACCTCTAGTGATAAATCCGAATTTGAAAGAAAATAGGAGGTGATGAAGATGGGTTCTTGTCCACAAGCATAGAGGGAAGAATGTAGAGGATGAAGATGAGTTCACTCTTAGTCTTCAAAGCTCATGCAAGAAATCTCTAGGGTGATTGGAGAAGATGATATGAAGGGAAGATAAAAGCAGAGCCGGCTAGAGACAATTCGAGGCCTAAAGCGACGATCATAAATTAGGCATTTTCCATGTTTTAATATTATTATAAATATTTTATTAAAATCTTATTTTTCTTGCTTTTTTATGATGTGAAATTACTAATTAAGTTTTTATATTCAAGTTTTACTAACCTATCTTAACCTACCTCCAAAACCCATATGAGAAGTTTGGGCCCATCCGAAAACTCACATAGAAATTTTGGATCACAAAATTCAACTACCTATTTGGCTCCAACCCCCCCGCACCATGAGTCGATCAGAACCGTTCAAGATGGACTTCAGAGGTGTGCCCCACGTATTGGATGTTCCAGATAAACAGTACTCATATGCACTGTGGGCAAGTGAATAAATTCAAGCGGGGGCCCATTGTTTATCTTAAAATTTTAAGATCTATTATTATGGTTGAAACCCCAAGCTATAGATTTATTACAACCACATCATGGATCAAATCTGAATGACCCCTATTGAAATAAGATGCACAAAAATAATGAGAAACGCTTGTGAAATAAGTTCATGACTAAATGTATGACTGATATTTGATACACATGGACTACTAAAAATATAATAGTGTGCTAAAATCAGTTGAACTCCTAGCCATAGAAATATAAGGGGCAGATTTGGAAATATAATGGGCATAAATGACACCTTAAAGGCCCAATAAAAATCTTGGTAGTATCTTCTCAAATTATTATGGAGCCTTATATTTTGGGGACAAAAAAAAAATAGATGGCAATTAACAAGTTTTTTATTTTGGAATTTTAAAAGATATCATTTGCTATTATGGGGCCTTTTTTTGTGCCTTATTTTTTGGGGCCTCAAGCAATTGCTTTCTTGGCCTTATGGTTCAGCCGGCCCTGGATAAAAGGAGTAGTAGTAGAGAAGAAGAGAAAATGAAATGAATGAAATGGAATGGGTAGTTGGACTTATAAAGGGATAGGGTTGTCCCTTTTTGCAACTAAGTCCTTTAAGCTTGAATATTTTCATTTTGAGTCAAATGATGGTCCACTAATACAACAGTTGGTCAAATGGGGTCGGTTCAAATACGAAAGTTGGCTTGCTCGATGAGATACACGCGTTGGTGTCAAAATGGCGTGCAAATGATGCAAAATGCAAAAATCGTTAAATACGAAAAAGCCCTCAACTTCACTTAACCGAGTCAATCCGCTTTAACTCACCTAGTCTAGGCTCAAGACTCAACTAACTAGACTCACAAGGACTAGTTAACACTAATTACTATAATTAGTAACTAAGCATAATTAATTTAGTTAAAATATGATTAATTAGCACTAAACATGCTTAATTAGGGTCGGGGTGTAACATTGTTTCTGGTTTGAATTCAGGTTCAATATACTCTGATGACCACGCTCACCTGTTGCTGGCTCACAGATTCTCTACAAGGCTGCCACCAACAGAGTCATGGAGACAGTTGATCCTGAGATATCAGGCTCGTGCAAGGATCTTGAAGTGGTGAAGAAGGCATTCTAGCTCGCCCTCCTCTGCACCAAGAGGCAGGCATCAGATAGACCGACAATGCACGTGTCCTTGGGTCCCTCACGCAGCAGGACAATTCACGAAAGCAGGTGCCAGTGCCACCACCTCCAACAGTAGCAAGTTACATGGACGACGGATACACAAACCTTAATGAGAGACCAAATGCACTACTAGCCTCTGCGATGTTGAGCAGCAACTCAGATGCTAATCTCTTCCCCAGATTTGGAGAGGTGATTTCACAGAATACCATCACCATATCGAATGATATGATGATCACACGAGAATGAGAAATATTTTTAATCATCTACCATTTATGATTGCAAAAGAAAAGAAAGAGGGTTCGACCGAGTTGGGATTAGGAAAGGAGTCTCTTTTAGTGCAGACGCAGTGTGCTTTGTATTAAACAGAGGTCGGATCCTTTGGACATTTAAGACCATGAAGCAAGCAGAGGATGTCTCTCTATATTCACTGTCCATTTTTTTTTTCAAATGAGCTAAATCAATGCCTAGTGTGGACGGACAATCTATTAGATGGCTAATCCTTGTTCTTTTAAACTTACCAAACAATCCACTTCCCTTGTTTGGGAGGGAGTGTCAGTGTGGACTGGAGGGTCACTGGGTGAGCCTGCAACTGCCGATCCAGTATAGTACATGCTGCTGCTTACCACTTTGCTTTGCACAGAAAAATCATTCGGTTGTATTTTTTTAGGAAGGGTCATTGGTTTAATGAAGGTCACTCTTGACACTAGTATAAATTACCAGACACCAATTAGGATTTTAGGGCCCGTGAGCTGGAACCAAGCCTGAATTTGGTAACTAAATTCATGTTGGGCTTTCGGGCTTCTATATCAACAACATCTACAATCATTTTTTTCAGCATCATAATACATTCTATTGATAAATTGAGCAGTTACAGTTCTGCTTCTCTTAAAATAGAATATCTGAACACGTGGTTTATTATGGCATTATGCATAATGATTTAAGCCTATCATTTTGGGGCACATTTGGGCAAGGTGTTTTCCAGAGAAGCTCCCATGATTCTATTTTTGGTTGTTCAGCGCAGCAAGTCTCTCTACAGAAAATCCCTATTTTTTTTTTTTTTTTGTAAGAATTTTCTGCTCGAAGAAGGAAATACATGTCCGACCCTCCCCAATCAGCCTTTTGTTACCAGGCTTCCTCTTCCACAGTATTATTACATTAACGAGCCATTAGTGCTCTTCGAATGAAGTTCAGCCAAAAGAAATGACTTACATTACTAAACATTTAATATAAATACTTGCCCTTTCTTTAGTTAAAAACTATTGGGGCAAAGACCTAACATTTTCAATATGATCGAGCCTGGGTTTGATATATGATCGAGCCTAATTGTGAGCCCACTGGGCTTATTCACTTCCTCATCTAATAGCCAAGGGTAAACTGATCAACTATGGGGCTGTGCTTTAATATATCAATATTAATGGGAGGAAACTGAATTCCTAATGGGAATTTTGGTTGGGAACTCCCTCAAGGGAACTAGGGTTGCGGGGAATTCCAGATGCAATCCTTGGTACAGGTACTCTGCTCCCCCTTAAAACAAGTTACATGTAAATCTGATCACATGCATGCGGAAAATATATGCTACAAAGTGGAATATGTCATGACAAAGCTTTTGGATCCAGTAATTTTGTTATGAGTTAAATTCACAACCTCAAGCTTGTAATAGTGATAGCATTAATTTCAGATGGGAATTTGGCCCCTGAGGGAATTCCAAATTCCTGTCCAAGATTGCAATTGGATCATGAGCAGCCTATCCTGTTCTCATGAAGTAATAAATAAAGTTATTTCTACCACACCACCATACAAACTACACAACATATCTTCCTGGTAAGATCACATTCCCATTTAAGAGATACTGCTTTAATATACACATCTGAAGTTCCTCCTTTGACAGGTACTGTTAACTACTGGAACATTCAGAACAGAGGAAAATATGCCGCACATGAATAGGCACTGAATGAATGAATAGATCTACGCCCAAAGCAATGTCACCGCGAAGAACAGCAAAAGGGCCAGTCCAAAACAGAAACCAACAATTGTCATGAATGCCTGACAGGAAATGAAAGAATGGAGAAAAAATAAGGTAAACTCAAAATTCAAGAATGTAGGCCACATATGGTGCTTAATTAAATAGTCTCCCATTCTAACAATGCCAATCGCCTGGTAAGTTTTTTATCATATGGGCAAAATGATTGCTTTTTCCTGACTATCAAGATAGTTTCTTTTGCCTAACAGCTGATGGGATTTTGATGATGACATGGTTATGTATCCCTGAGGTCTTTGACCCAACAGGACTAATTCCTAGGGTGGCTCCCGCTAAACCACACAAACGGAGCAAATCTAGGGTGGTTTCAAACACAATACGTGGGGGCCAAAACCCACGCCTTACGCGGTTAAGCCGCTTCATCAACTCCCAGCTGGAGCCTAGTCATAAACGGACTTTGATAGTCAAGTGAGGTGTTTCTTAAATCCAACCTTATTTGGCATAACCACCAACTCCCAGGTGGAGCCAAGTCATAAATGGATTTTGATAGTTAAGTGAGGTGTTTCTTAACTCCAACCTCATTTTTTTAAAAGGGAGCACCTTACCAAAAATATGATGTCGGTTTCACACCAGTTTACCTTCCATTGTGAGTCAAAGTTTAATTTCGCTGTGAACCATGATAATCCTCTATCAACAAATGGTGCTAGCGCAAGGGCCCTGCATGAGCAGCAATATCAAAAGTTGGATGGAGTATTGCCTTGTGTCTCAGATACAAGGTTTGAGAGAGAGGTGAGTTTTATATTAATTACACGTAGGAAAATTTAGAGGCTTGTCTACAACACTCATTAGCCAGTTACAAGGATACCATACTGCTGTTAGGTTCTTACCCGGCAGCTCTGACAAGCTTCGTAACTTGACTTCCAGCCCACACCATCGCCATTACTTTGAGAAATCTGTGATTAAGATTCCAAAAGACAAAGCATTTTAAATTCTTCAAAATAGGAATTGAGATCCATTCATTGATCATTATCATCACCTTTCAACAGCCGCAGCATAACCCATCCTTCCAGGAGCTGGGGCAATATAAAACCTAAAAAGAATAATGCATTCTATTATTAATAATGCTGTTTAACTGCTAAAACTCAAAGAAATGTAAACTCACAAGGTCGCCCTTCAAAACTGTACCCAATGCTCAAAAATCTAATAAACTGTACAGACTCATCAGTACACTCGAAAGAGAACCATGGAATTTTAAAAAAGGAATATTTGCATACCAAAATTAAAACTTTTCTTCTGAATACACTTTAGTCTTTCATTTATGTTGAGTAATCTGTCTAAGTTTACTCTAGCATCCTCCTCGGCTCAATTGAAAATATTTATACATGAACTATGTGGCTGACGGTTCAAGAAATTAACAATCACCATGTGTCCATGTATGGTTATTTTTTTTATTTTTTTTTAATGACGGTAAGTTTTATTAAGCCACGAAACAAACACCAAAAAAGGACTAAGCCATGAGCAGCCAAGCCCAAAACAAAAGGCCTACATCAAAAGAAAGAGAAGAATGAAAAATTCCTTCCTTCGCAAGAGCATCCACCATGACATTAGCTTCTGTTAGAAATAATAAAATATGGGGGGCTTCTTTGTAACTTTCTATGCTGAACCTTTTTGTAATATTCTGGAAGTATATCTTCATGTTCAGCTCTCATTTAGGGCTTGAACTCTTTTTTGCCCATTCTCTCATGTTCTCACTAATCTCTCTCAACTCACAAATCACATGGTATCAGAGCGGTCGATCTTCATCTGAATCTTCATCTCTCCCCTTTCCTTCTTCCCTTCCTTCCTTTTCCTCCTTTTCTCTCTCCTTCCTTTCTTTTTCCTTTTTTGGTTCTGATTCCAGCAACTAGGTAGGCTTGTGCAGGCATAGCCGGCTGCCTGCACGAGCCGTGATGTTCAGCCGACATGAGTTTCAGCAGTGAGGGGTCGCTTCGTCGTCTTGTAGTGAGCCAAGAGCAATCCAGCGTGCATTATTCTTCATCAAGGCTGTATTTTGCTAGTTCAGATAAGAAAATCGAGTCTTTATGTGCTTCTCTGCTGGTATGTGATCTGTGCATTTGTTTCCAAAACTCAGTGGGTGTAGCTTCCTTGTTGGTATGTGATTTGGGTATTTGTTTCAAGACTTCTGTGTGTTATTGGCTGCTCATTTGCTCTGGGTTGCTTTCTTCATTTTTATTGTAATGGCTGAATCCCCATCTTCTGGAGTTATTTCAATTGACAACATGGAAAATAGGTCCATGTTGCGATTGGCAAATGAAAACCCTAACATTAAGATTACCGATCTTCCACTCAATATGACTAATTACATTCAGTGGTCAAGAGCTGTAAGAATGTATTTAGGTGGGAAATTGTTGCTTGGTTACATTGATGGAACTGTCGCAGAACCAGAGGCTAATGACCCACGTCATGCTGAATGGAAAGCATATAATATGATGGTGGGACACTCTACATGAATTGTATGCGGACAAGAATAATATGGCATGCATTTATGAGATCAAGCAGCTCATTGCTAATCATAGGCAAGGGGATAAGTCCGCCTCTTCTTATTACACCAAATTACGAAGTTATTGGCAAGAACTCGCATACCTAAGGGATATTGAATTTCATTGTCAAAAGGACGCGGAGGAGTATAAGAAGAGAGTAGAAATGGACCAAATATTTGATTTCTTGGCTGGGTTGAATTCAGATTTTGAATAAGTCCGTGCTAAAATTTTGAATGAGACTGTTCTACCTTCACTCAGTGGAGCTTATGCCTTAGTCCTCAAGGATGAAAAACGCAGAGCTGTAATGTCTACAAATCCTCCAGAAAGTTCTGCTCTAGTGGTAATGCAAGGAAAAAGTCAAGGTAGAGGTCAGGGAAATGCAAATGTTAATGCTACCTTTGGTCATGGAAGAAACCAAGGACGAGGACAAGGAAGAGGGGCTGGTCGTGGTCGAGTTCGGGTTGAGAACCGAGTATGCACACATTGTGGTCGTAAAAATCATATTGTTGACATGTGTTAGGATTTGCATGGTAAACCACCGACACGAGGAGCTAATATTGCTACAACAGAGTCAAATGTGACTCCAAGAGAGAATTCTTATAACACATCAAGTATTGTTGCCGCCTTTGGTGAGGCTTCTCCCTCAGGTGAACCCGTTCAATTATCCAATGCTGATTTTAATGCTCTTATTCAGCGAGTGTCTCGTCTTGAAGGGTCATCAACTGCTTCCACTGCTTTGGCTCAGACAGGTATATCTTCTGCATTCCATGTGTCTACTTCCTCAGACTCTTGGGTCATTGACTCAGGAGCCACTGATCATATGTCAAGTACAATTCAGTCCTTTCAGTCTCTTATTACTGATAAGTATCTTGGAAATGTGAAACTAGCCGATGGGACTCAAACCACTATTGGTGGGAAGGGAAACATCTAAATTTCACCGTCTCTGACATTGTCCTCTGTCTTACATGTTCCAAATTTGTCCTCAAATTTATTGTCAGTTAGTAGCCTCACAAAAAATCTGAATTGTTGTGTGACGTTCTTTCCAACTCATTGTGTTATCCAGGACCTGCGGACGAGGACACTGATTGGTGGAGCTAGTGAAGAAAAAGGGTTATACGTGTTTCACTCGAGGAATCCAGGAAAGTTTATTGGGAATTATGTTTTGGTTAATGAGGAAGACAAATACAAGTGGCATTGTCGATTGTGACATCCTTCTGGTCCAGTTTTGAAAACTTTATTTCCGTCTATGTTTAAAAACGATGGAAATTTGCATTTTGACTGTGAAGTTTGTGTGTTATCCAAACATCATCGCAGTGTTTATCCTCGTAGAAATAGAAAGTCTGATTCTATGTTTTCTATTGTTTATTCTGATGTGTGGGGTCCTGCACCCAATACTCCTATGGGTTATCGTTATTTTGTCACCTTTATAGATGATGCATCTCGAATGACTTGGGTATATTTATTGAGAAGTAAGGATGAAGTATTCTCTGCCTATAAAATCTTTCATGAATGGGTTAAGACCCAGTTTCAAACAAAGATTCGTATTTTTCGACATGATAATGGCAAAGAATATTTGTCTAAAGCTTTTCTTGAGTATGTGCAGGGTGATGGTACGGAGTCTCAGACAACATGTCCTTATACTCCGGAGCAAAATGGAGTGGCAGAGAGGAAGAATCGACATCTTCTTGAAGTTACAAGAGCTTTGCTTATAGGTATGTTGATGCCCAAGTCTTATTGGCCTGATGCTGTTTTTACTGCACGTTATCTGATTAATAGACTCCCCACTAAAGTGTTACATGGTTTGTCTCCCATTCAGTTTTATTCAAAGTTTCATCCCGTATCAGATAATCCATTGAAAATATTTGGTTGTGTTTGTTATGTGTATAATCATGATCCGCATAAAAACAAGTTGTCGAATAGGGCTGTTAAATGTGTTTTTTTGGGGTATTCATCATCTCAAAAGGGATATAAGTGTTTTGACCCAGTTGAAAAAAGAAAATACGTGTCAATGGATGTTAAGTTTTTTGAAGATGTTCCTTATTTCTCGGACAAAGGAAAAAGTCTTTCATCAAGTGAACCAAGTGAGGTTGTCCTTCCCACTCTTGATAGCATCCCTAAACCAAGTGATGTTGTCCTTCCCACTCTTGATAGCATCTCTAACAACATGCATCCTGAAAGGGTGTCAACATTAGATAATGTTACTAATGATGGGTCTGCCTTAGAACTACCACGATCAGATAAACCTTTGCAGGTTTACTCAAGAAGAACACCACGTAACCCTATCTTCACTGCTCCACAGGATCAAGTGGACTTGGACAAAGGTATCTCTCCTTCTTCACCCCCTTTATCTAATTCTCCTGTTGTTACTGACTCTATTTCAAGTCCTTCATTACAGCTCCCTATTGCCCTTCGTAAAGGGAAACGCTCCAGCACCTCTCGTGTATATCATCCAATTAAAAACTTCATTTCTTATCATTGTATTTCTCCGTCTCGTCGGGTCTTTATTGCTGCACTTTCATCAGAGTCGGTGCCTACCAGTTTTGCAGAAGCATCCCGTCATACCTCCTGGAGAAAGGCAATGGAAGAAGAAATGAAAGCCCTGGAGAACAATCAGACTTGGGAATTAGCAGATTTACCAAAAGGGAAGAAACTTGTGGGGAGTGGATGGGTATACACAATTAAATATAATCCTGATGGAAGTGTTGCACGATATAAGGCGAGGTTAGTGGCTAAAGGCTTCACGCAGATCTATGGTGAAGATTATTATGAAACATTTGCTCCTGTTTCAAAGCTTAGTTCAGTTCGAGTGGTTATTTCTATTGCTGCTAATTTGAAGTGGCCATTGTATCAATTAGACGTTAAGAATGCATTTCTTCATGGAGACCTTAATGAAGAAGTTTACATGTCCTTACCCCGTGGCTTTGTTTGTAAGGGGGAGCAACAGAAAGTCTGTCGGTTGAAAAAGTCTTTGTATGGATTAAAGCAGTCTCCTAGAGCATGGTTCCAGAAATTTAGTGGTACTCTTTTGCGTATTGGCTTCCGTCGATGTAATTCGGATTATTCTGTGTTTGTGAAAAGAGGAGGACGAGGAACTATCATTTTAAGTGTGTATGTTGATGATGTTGTTCTGACTGGAGATGATCAATTTGGAATTCTCCAGTTAAAAAGGCACTTGAGTAAAGCCTTTGAGATAAAGGACTTGGGTGATTTAAAGTACTTTCTCGGAATTGAGGTTTCCAGATCCCGTAAAGGAATTTGCTTGTCCCAAAGCAAGTATGCCTTAGATCTTCTGTGCTCAACTGATAATTTGGGAGCAAAGCCAGCTGATACACCTGTTGAAATGGGTCATAAACTGTCTTTAGAAGATGGAGATTTACTTGAAGATGCTTAAAATATGATTGAACCAAGCAACCAATTGGCAAGAAATATGCTACATCTCCTCTACCCAATCCGCCAACATCCAAGGATAACCACAACCAAAAAAGCAAATAGTTCAGCTTCATTAGCATCCATCAACTCCAAAGGCCTTGAAAAGCTTCAAAAAGCCGTGTCAGACCAATCTCTAATAACAGCTCCAATACCACCTCTTCTGATTGAATGAGCAAAATTTCAATCAAAATTTAGCTTTAGGATATCCATAGAAAGATTCATCAAGAAAACTCTATTCACAGGTCAACCTCCCCTCAAAATCGCTGCCCAAGATCCATTGAGATTATTCAAATTGACACCCTCAAACTCCATTCTTTTTCGCAGCCACTCCAAAACGGACCAAACAATGGATTAAACCACCACCACTAAAAAAAACAATGGATTGAACAACCTCATCCAAAGAGCTACTTTTCTTCGGGAATAATCTATTATTCCTCTCCCATGTATGGTTATGGCTGCCCTTGATATAACAGTCACTCGTAGTCATAGCACAGCAACACTAGTGTAGGAATAGTTCAAACATAATTTGGTATATGCACTAAAATAATACAGTTAATAAGTTGGCCATAAAATATTCAAAATGCAAAAGCACATGTATTTGGCACCAATATGCTAAAAATGTTGTAAAAGTAGTAGTAGTACACCTAAATATGTTTATCATACACGTTTAATATGGTCACATTAAAAAACAGTGTGAGAACCTGATTGTATGAATATAAATGTTGAAATAGTTTTACAATTCAAAATAATGCTGTAGTTTTCTTTTAAAATATAGATATGGCACATACACACTGGAGTACTGGACAACAATGAGTATAAAGTAACTGCATGCATTTGGTGAAGTGGAAGAAACCAGGCCAGCGGATGCAGGGATTAGGAATGAGAAATGGCACTTTTCAAAATCCATGGCACAGATAAGGATACTGCTATCCTTTTTCTTTTTTTTATGACATGGATATCCCTAGGTCTTTGACTCTGCAGGACTAATCCCCCGGATGGCGCCCACTAAACCTACACAAACGCACACCAGGCAAATTTAGGGCAGTTTCAAACACAAGACGTGAAGAGCAAACTCACACCTTATGCCGCTCCACTAACTCCAAGGTGGGTAAGATACTGCTATCCCATTAACACGAAATTTCAAAATTTTTATCTCTATAAAAAGTTTTGCTTTTCATCCATACCGTACTACTACATTAATGAAATTATTGCTGATTATTATCCTTTCTGACACTTCTTATGTTGGAAAATTAAAAAGATAATAGCTATATGAAACAATGGGTTTGGGACAGCAAGATATGCTGAAACTGTTTACCACAAGCATCAGTGCAGTATCGAGTATAGGAGTATAGTATCCTTCCAATATGGGTATGCAATGCAGGGCAAGTATCTGGAATTCTGCATATCAAAGCGACAGATACATGGAATGTGAAAGATAAAACTTCCACAGAACATAAGCTGTATATTAAGTAGTATCAAAAAGAAAGTTGCATATAGTCAATTTCAAATTCCAAATGCTCTTGCATCAGCTATAACTTCTCATCACCATTTACCTTACTGAAAGGGTAGTTTCATTGTCTACTCACCAAACTAAGAGAAATGTAGAAAGATAGTAGACAGTGTTCAATAGGCCATACGATAACACTCCAGAAATCCCATATCTCTTCAGCCTTAGCATCAGCCTGAAGAACATACTTCAATCAAATTTCTAAGGATAATAGAGTATTGCTTCCAATACAATGAAATCAACTGAATTCAGCTCAAGCCAATAGTCACGTGATTCATCTAAGAAATATGTGTTCAAATAAAATAGGATTTTTTTTTTTTTTTAAATAGAAACAACATAGATTAACTTACAAGAAGCTAATGGAAGAGTTATTTATTAAAGGAAAACTCAGAAATAAACAAAATCACCCTTGTCCACGCCCTATTTTCTAGAAAACTGCCCATTGCAGACAAAGGGGCCCTGATTATTATTAGAGGAATGCTATTGGCACCACACTTTCTGCTATTGGCACCGCACTACAAGACAAAAAAAAAAAAATTTCCTAAACTACCCTTCCTCCCTCCTCCCTCTCTTCCCTTCCTCCTCCTCCCTCCTCCCTCCTCCTCCCTCCTTCCTCCCTCTCCCAGCCTCCACCCTCATCCCCCTCCCCTCCCCCTCCCCCTCCCAGTCGCCGGCGGGGAGGGAGATCGGCCGGCAGCCGGCGGCGGAAGCCCCCAGCTGCCTGCTGCAGCCCGATCTCCCCCCCCCCGGCCGGCGACTGGGAGGGGGAGGGGGAGGGGGAGGGAGAAGAAGTAGGGGAGGGAAGGAGAGGGAGGGAGAGAGGAAGAAGAGGGAAAGAAGAGGGAGAGAGGAAGAAAGAGGGAGAGGGAGAGAGGGGGAGGGAGGCCAGCCGGCCGGGGATCCCTCCCCGCCGGCGACTGGGGGGAGGGGAGGGGGAGGGAGAAGAAGAGTAGGGGAGGGAAGGAGAGGGAGGGAGAGAGGGAGAAGAGGGAGAAGAGGAGGGAGAGAGGGAAAGAAGAGGGAGAGAGGAAGAAAGAGGGAGGGGGAGGGAGGCCAGCCGGCTGCCGGCCGGGGGCTCCCTCCCCGCCGGCGACTGGGGGGGGGGGGGGGGGCTGAGGGGGGAGGGGGGGGGGGCTGGGAGAGGAAGGGTGGAGGCTGGGAGAGGACGGGAGGGTTGAGGGCGGAGGAGGAGGCGGCGGAGGGAGAAGGAGGAGGAGGGAAAAAAGGGGGAGGGGTAGTTTAGGAAAAGGTTTTTTTTTTTTTTTTTTTTCGCGGTGGGAATAGCAGAAAGTGTGGTGCCAATAGCACCACTCTTATTATTATTATTCACTTTTTTATCAAAAGTTGATAGAAATACCTGTAATGAACATGACAAACTCACAATTATCAAGAAAATATATATAATTAAAAAAAGAAAAAAAGAAGAAGAATCAGCCTCTATTTGAGAGAGGCTTGAATTATATGGCAAGTAGTAAGTACTCATTAGATGTAAAGGCTTTTTCTGGTTGCGTTCCATTGCTAATCTTTGAACCTGTAAAAGAAAATTCATATAAATGCATAAATCTTGTATGAAAAATGACCGAATGCAGTAATTAGTTACTGCCATGTGAATTGTGATGTGTCTGTCATTCATATAGGTACATATATATGGACCTAACCTAACTAATTATCAAAATAAAATCTTACCCTCGTGGCCGGGGGAATGCATCTGAACATCATCGGAAACATCAATAGCCTGCCTGACCGACCTCAAGGAAGAAAAGGAAAGAATGTAACTATGTGACTATGCAAAATAAACATAAGAGGAGGAGGTAAACACAAACCACACCAAACCACTCCACTAAATCAAGTGAACTATGCACGAGAGGGTGGGGAGGGGAGGGGAAGGGAGGGGAGGGGAGGAATACGAAGAGAAGAGGGTAAAAAAAAAAAAAACATTACGTCATCATTGCCGTTGGAATTGGGAGAATGAAGATGATGATGCCTACGACGCTGCTGCTGCTGCTGTTTCTCTTTCTCTGTTGAGAATGGGAAATATTCCTTCCAGTAGGGAACACACAAGCACAAGCATATTGATGATGATGATGATGAAGATGAAGAAGAAGAAGAAGAAGAGACCCTAGAAATCGAAATGGTGTGAGGGGACACTCCGCTTCCGCAGCGACTGCGACCCTATGATTATTATTATTATTATTATTAATTTTATAAGAAAAGAAAAGGGAAGGAACAACCCAATAACAATGCCAAAAAGGCCAAATGTGATTTCTTTCGTATCTACATCGCCAATCATCAAGAAATAAATAAAATAAAAGAAAGAAGAATGATTGAAGATATCGTAGGCTTCTTCTTTTTCTCATTTTTGTTTTAACTTACACGGAAAAGATGATGAGATGAAAAGGAGAAGGGAATCTGCTGCACAAACATGGACATGGTGAGACAGAAAATCGGAAGGAAGCGCAAGCAAAATGTAAATTTTTTTTTCGGACGATGGTGATTGATGGATTGGTGGGAGAAAAGTGTCCGAGTCCGTATTGGATGATGATGATGATGATGATGATCCACTCACTGGCTGCCCGTGCCTGTGCGAATTGATTTGCCTCGGGCTGAGGCTTTCTTAAAATAGTTATGCTGAGTTAGTACATGTAGACTTTTTATTATTAAATCTGATTTTGCTTATATGGATTTAACGGAGGATATGGTCTTAAATAGATTTGATTGGCTTCGTCAAATTTATATAGCCGACCCCACCCAGTGGGAAAAGGCCTGATTTGGTTTTATTAGACTTTTTATTCTTAAAATGGACAACACGTCGCGCTTACTGGCCCACACAACTTTTTCTTTTTTTATCAGAGTATCAGTAACCAGAAAAAAAAAAAAAAAAAAAAAGTTATATTGATGCAAGAACAACAGTACAAAGAGACCTCTAACCAAAAAACAGCTTGGGAGAGCACAGTGGCAAAAGGGGGCATCCTGCTGTGCTCTCACAAGGGACCAGCTAGATTAGATTAATTTAGGATTAGGATAATTTATAATTCCTCTCATGTAATTTAAATAAAAGTAAAATAGAGAGAGGGCATGCCGCACACCCCAGTAGAAGAGCACAAATAGAAAATAAGGAATCGATTCAAAAGACTTATATCAACAGCAAAATAAAACCAAAATTAAGCAATATGGACCACAAATGAAAGGACTCTATAAATCCCTTGTTTGGCTAGAGAGCCTGACAAACATTTGGTGACAGGATGAATATAAGAGAGATATTTCAATCAAGAAGACAAGGCCCTTAATCTTATTGAGGCAAAATTGAAGTCTCCGGGGACCACTCTCCACCAAGGGGCAAGGACACACACCTAAATGGAAATTGAAATTTGTGAGTAACCAATCTAAATATACGAAATGGACTATTGATATAGGTACTCTTTTTGGTCTTAAGAATTTTCCATACAATTTACAGCCGTATAGATATGTGGCCGACAATGTCTAATTCAATTGGCCTTTGATATACACTCCTAGTAACTAGTGGTGCCATGGCAACAGACACGTGCCGTATGTGCACTATTTATTTTTATTTTTATTTTTTTTAAGAAACTTTAGGAGGATTTGGAATCCTCCAGTCTCCTCGAGTTTTATATATATATATATATAAACAGTAACAAAAGATTTCACCACGGAGATACGAAAAACAAAAGCTCACAGTCACAGAAAGGACAGAAAAAAAAAAATGGATATGGGACGTGAGAAGTGAAAGGTATAAAGCCACTAATGTACAGCTTTCACTTTCCTAAGATTTGACTTGTCAAGATGATGGAGTTTTGGACATTCATTTCCCTTCTCTTGATTTAGTTTTCATGTAAGGGAACGTCACTTTTATTTCTTCAATTTTAACCACTCCAAGAAATAGAAATCTTTCAATTCCTACGTATTCAATTACATAATACAGACACATAAAGTTTCAAGTTATGCGCCCATTCATTAATTGGTATAATGTTAATCAGCTAACCATTCATTTTCATGCAACCTGTTGGATGTGGAGTAGGGGCCCTTTTTTTTCCCCTCTTCCATTTTAATAAAATAGCTTGAAAAAGACAATCCTTAACTTATCAGGTGCACACACCACACATCACTTATGCTCCTCAATTATAAACATGTCAACTTGTAGTCGCATCTAAACCTATCATCAAGAGCCCTAACACTGCTCCTGTAAGTTTGCTCCAGTCCCAATTTGAACTCCTTCCACCTTGAAAAGATAAGCACTTTTTATACTCGCATCTATAGATAATACAACCATAGACCTGAAATACATAACAGGCACGTCACGTCAAGACCTGCCCATCAAGACAATGGAGAAGGTCTTGCAAAGAAGCTAGGACATCCAGAAGTACCATTCTTTTAAACCAATGGCAATTTGAGGGATAATACTACTGCCAAAAAAAAAAAGGCAAAAAAAAAATCATAATATAAGATGCCACCAAAGCTACATTATGTAAGAGTAGCATTGTCCTGATCGATCTCTCTGCCCTACACTACTCAGAATTCTAAATTATTGGTGAAGAGGGTCAGCTTTCTCCTCAATTCAGCTGGTTACAATATACAGTCCATTGCTAAAGCACCTCGATAATACAATATACAAACTGAGAGGGAAAAAACTGATTTGCATTAAGCACTCAAATGATGTTAACAGGACCTGTGTCGGTAATGATCACACAACTAGTGCATTAACAATGCAACACAACCAGTGTGCTGATATCTAGGCTCCTACAGGCAATGGTAATTGCATGTCCTTTTACCTGCAGGAGATTTTGCATCTCTTCATGCCCTCCTTACACTGTCACCATGAAGAGCAACAAGTCCCTCACTTGCAAGAGTCACAAGGGCATTGCGAACCTGAAAAACAAAGATTCAACACATCAGCAAAGAATCATACACCCTAACCACAAATTTCATATTTCAATATATTGTGGGTATTATGACATTCTCTCAAAAGAACTAAGGCGCATCATGTGGATGTGGAGAAAACACATGGAGGAAACTGTTCACGGTATAAATTTGAACTTTGGATACATCAATTTATCCAACTCCATTTTCTTCACCTTTTCCCATCATCCAAAGAGACCTTAAAACTTCTCAGTGGACACAGCAACTGTATAAGCCCATATTTCAGAAGCAAGCAATGAATCTAGTGAACCCTATCATGAAATGAACCATGTCCGCCTCTCTCGTTAACGGATATTCAAAGCACATTATTTGCCATCAGGCCAACAATAGTCAAATCCAAAGGTGGGCATTATATTTACTGTTTGATGGGATGAACAAATGATCATTCAACCATTGTATACTTCTACTAGAAAAACATGTCTGCACTACTTACATCATTGAGGTGGACTTCAACAGTGCTTTGCTTCCTCAACTCTTCTAGTAACTGCAATACCATGTTAAATAATATATCAGACAAAATTTATCAGCATTTGTTGATATGATTTTGAATATAGTAACACTACCTCTATTAAACGGGTAGAAGGGCCCCCAAGCTGCATTTTCTCTGTTATCAATTTGCGGATTGCTTCCATTAGACTCACACGTCTCATCCTTTCACTTGCAGAGACTCCAGTTGTAATGAGATCCATGTCAATTGTCCCTGAGTCAAACCACCAATGCAGAAACAGTTGTGGGAATAAGAAACAGAATAAGTGGATTTTTCAATGATCTGCACACTCCTGATGTGCCAGGGTATGCATTTATTTTCTTCCTTGTCGGTGTGGGATAGAGAAAGATTCGTTCAACAGAAATTGATCTTTAGGCTCAACTTAACAATAAAGTTATTAATCTAATTTCACTGGATAACAAGTAGGGTCTATGAGGAAGTCAGAATGCAAGGTAAAAATCCCCTTTTAGTAACAAGATCTGTCCCTTCCAGGTAGCATTATGTAAAACGGACATTTGAATCTTTTGCAGGTTTATACATTTCTTTTGTATAATAGTGTGGCTTATAACTGTAGGGCATGGTTCATTGATCCAGACCAATGGACTAATGTCCGCGATGTGCATGGGGTCCTTCCAAAATTCATCCAGATTAGAAAGCATTAACATGAATCATCAAATCAGTGATTGTTTTCTGGACCACTGTGGTTAGGACCCTACTTAACTGTTTATCATAGCCCAAATATCATATCACAAACAGCTAGAAACTTCCAATCAGAACTCTAGGGGCGATCTCAAACCACAATAGAGCCCCAAAGCGAAATGCTGATCATCACCAAACAGACGGCACATGCAGGGACTGGGACATCATTGAAAACAATTGCATCCAAATGCAACAGGGCCTACAGTTCCTCATTTTCTAGGTATATATAATTTTACCTGTTGAATGGTCAGTTGCCGATTGCTGCAAGGCGACATCCAAAAGCCTGAATGCCTCCTTCACATCACACTTTTCAACCTGCACATGTTGATCCAGAAATCAACTTCAATTCCTTTATTAATTCAATCTGTTTATGCCTAGAAAAAAAACAATCAATACCCATTCGGAAAAGCGGATCCGAGCCAGGGCTTCACTAAGACGTATCAGGCTCTCAATTTGCCTAGGTGTTGCTGTTATCACCTGCAACAAAGCAGTACAGACATATTCAAGCTTAGACTAATTATCACCTCTCAATGATGATAAATAATGAACCTCAGCCCAATCATATGCTTTGCGACTCAGCTTGAGCCTGTAGAACTGAAGCCTATGGTTTCTAATCTGGGCTGCTGACCTTATAATAAGGATGCAACTCAGTGAGGCCCATGATAAACCTCTTTCAACTAAAAGGAGGTCTGGTATGTCTGTCATCACAATATCACATACAGTATTTAGCTCTTATACTGTATAGAAGTCAGTGTACATTTGACCTTTCAATTACCTACAAAACATGTTACCAAAAAAAAGCTCTTGAATCAGGCAATCCCCGAGCCCGACTGACCAAACCCAACAAAAACCACAGCTCTGGTTGGACATTTTTGGGTTCCAGTAGGGGCTGGGCTTGAGCCTGAATGTATGAGCTCAATTTGAACAAAGGTTAGGTTGAAGTCGGGTTCATGTTGGATGCAGATCGAACCTGACCAGTACTTTTATAAATTTGGGATTCAACTTGAGTCAAATTATTCATTGGCCCAACTCATTCATGTTAAATTTGGGTGGGCCAGAAATCTGACCCAACTGATCAGAATTACACCACTACCAGATAAGTGTTTGCTGTAGAATAGCGGTCCATGCATCGATTAGGGAAAAACCCCAGATTGGGAATCTCAGCCACCAAGCATTTGGAAACTGTTATGTCTAATGTTGACAGTTGCAGTTCTTTCTAAGCCATATGCTTAACCGACTACAATTAAAAGGTTAATCTCATTCGAAGATTTTTTGGGGGATGAACTGTCCATAATCAGACACATCAGATCAACAACCTGAATAACAGGACTATGGGCCTCAACTATACATATTCAAGGCCTAGAAGGTATGAGTGTATGACCGCCCTTGGATCAAGGATGATATAATTCCTCGTTGATGATTAACTCATTCAAACAAGTATATGAGGTTAATGACTGATGCCCCAATACCTTTTTACTACTTCCAGGGAAGTTTCCTTTTCTCCTCATCTCAACATACCCCCGTGTCAAGTCTTCTGCAGCTTCATCTGATAACTGGGGATGGATGTGTTTTCTGGCATAGCTAATGTAACTGGTTAAAGTTGAAAGGTCTAAAACATCTTGTACTATGCTCTGCAAGGAGGAAGCATCAAAATCCATTAGTGAAAGACAGCATATTATGAAGAACTGGACAGTATGAGTTTTGGGGTTAAAAAGATTATGGTTACTCAACAAACCTCAGGATCCTGAAAGTGCAGAGCAACAATATGTTTAGCAAGACGCCTATCTGTTTGTTCATCTGCCTTGTCGAGAACCAAGTAAATCAGATCAAATCTGTGAGGGTATAAATTATCAGTCAGACATCCCAATCCCAACAGGACCAATGTGAACAGAATAACAGATGACAAATGCTAGTTAGCTTTTTTGTTGTTTCCTCACCTAGACAATAAGGTAGGGGGGAGGTGTATATTGTCAATCACAGACAAGCGGGGATTGTAACGTGACCCACTTGGATTAGCACAAGCTAAAACTGAAGTCCTTGCATTAAGAGAAGCAATGATCCCAGCCTTTGCAATAGAGACAGTTTGTTGTTCCATCACCTATGGCCAGTGTCAATAAAAGGGTATTTTTAAAATTGAAAGACAAAAAACTCAGATGATCATAAGAATTGTAACACAAGAAATGGGTATTTTCGCAGAACAAAAGGCCATCTGTTCAGTTGTGTTTGAGACAGTGTTGAAACATACTAGTTGCAATAATGCTTTTCTGCCTTTCTGCTATAGGCCAGCACCAGCCTTAAACAAGAAGCTGAATGGAACCATTCATTCTATCTTCAACTCAATTGCGATTTAGCACATTTCCTTACATACAATAAGAGAGAATAATGAATGTAATTGGTTTTAACTTCGAAATATGACCACCTCATGTAACATGCTCCGTGCATTCTCAGACATCTTGTCAAACTCGTCAATGCAGCAGATGCCCCTATCGCTCAAGACCAGCGCCCCACTCTCAAGAACCTGAAAATTCAAAACCAAAGGTAGATAAGATCGTAAGACAAAAAGACCCATTCGAGGTTCAAAGGTAGAAAACCCTTCGGTGAAAATAATTGTGTAGTGTCAAGCATATCATACAGTTTCACCAGTTTCTGGATCCTTTGCAACATAAGCAGTCAAGCCAACAGCAGAGCTCCCTCTCCCACTGGTGTAAATTCCACGAGGAGACAGCTTGTGTATGTATTGGAGCAACTGAGATTTGCTGGTCCCAGGATCACCAACAAGAAGGACATTGATGTCACCACGGAAGGAGGCACCAGAAGGCAGCTTAAGAGCATTTCCGCCAAACAACTAAGCCCACATATTGAATTCGGCAATCAGCATGGAAAAAATAAAAATGCCAGGATTACTTCTTGAAGGGATGGTAAATCATTATTCTAATACAATTATACAAGCTTATTATTGCAAAATCCAAGTCGACAAGGTATGAGACAATCCCTGATAAGAACAAGATTTGGATAAAATACTGCACGTCATTGTAACACTAAAATAAAATACAAATCATAGTTTCATAATACGAATGCAATATTTGGTAGAGAGGTCACAGGAATCAAGCAATATTCAGCCTTCAATGCAACCATGCTCTAAAATCTAAAATTCTTAAATCAATAACACACATGCACACACATACACATGGATGAGAGAGAGAGAGAGAGAGAGAGAGAGAGATATTTCATTTTTACTGGACAAACCTGGCAAAGAAGGCCTTTTTTTACATCATCAAGTTCCCATATGTTTGGTGCAAGGGACTTTGTTAGCCTATCATAGATATCAGGCTGCTTTGAAAGTTCTTTCAATTGTTCAACCTGAAATTTCAAACAATTTAATGCCTTAGAGATGGAAATGCAACTATATGTGACAAAACAGGACCCCACTCATTAGTCCCATGACAATTAATCCTCAGGCTGTCAGGCACACAATTCACTGTAAACCTGAAGACCCATGCATCTCAACAAGAGGTCCCATGAATTACGTGAATTGAAACTGGACCATTGACTAATTTCAAATATAAAAATACAATACCTTCTCAAGATAGTCAAGAGGAGCATCATCATGTTCAGACGCTTGAGATGAAGACATATCTCCATGTTCCATGGGATCCTCTGCCTGCATTCTTGATTTGTCTGTCTTCTTCAAATGAAGACAATCAATGTACGTCTGCCATGCATTTCAGGGGTGGAAAACAATTTCAGTACTTGAAATCACAATCATATTTTCATGAAACCTAAAGTAAACCATCAACATGCTGATTAGATACCTTGAACAAGGATTTTACAGTTCTTTGTGTGGAACCTACTCTAACACTCATTGCCCTGTATATGCCAGTCACCTATTTAAGGGGAAAATCAAGAAAGCAGTAAATCCTACAATAGATGCGGGAACTACAAAAATAAAATAAGATAAAACAAAATAAAACAAAAATAAAAAAGAAAAAGAAAAAGAAAAAGAAAGAGAGAAAGAAAAGAGGCAAAAAAAAAAAAAAGTGACAGACCACGTGTCATATTACCTCAACTCTATCACCAGGCTTTCCAGCATCCACAAGCTTGTCATGCATCAACAAGCTAACAGTGTGCGGAGTTCCTCCATCTGGTATCTCATCAGGGGTCTCCTGAAGTCTAACGATCTGCTTATCAGCGAATCTGATATTTACACACACAATTAATGTTAACTTTGTCGTTACAATTTAGAAGAAAATATATACAATACTGTCCAAATCGTCAACCGTTACCTGCAA
This sequence comes from Litsea cubeba, assembly GCA_012931725.1. Classification (NCBI taxonomy): domain Eukaryota; kingdom Viridiplantae; phylum Streptophyta; class Magnoliopsida; order Laurales; family Lauraceae; genus Litsea; species Litsea cubeba. The sequence goes on along the minus strand of CM022944.1, from coordinate 160,534,687 downwards.
CGATTATGGACAAGCGTCATGGAGTTTGTGGCTAAACATTCTTGTCTCCCGCATCTGGTTGGCTCATTAATTCGGCCTAATTAATAGGCCATCTCATTAAATCTAGTAACCATCCATTTTATCAGAAACAACATCAACTAAAAGGTATAGATAGTTAACTATACCTCTATCAACAACAACAGGATCAGAGAAGTAACCACAGATGAGGCAGCGGAATATGGCTTCCCTGATTTCGGGTATGATGGAGCTGCAACGGATTATCATCCCTTTCACAGAGACCATTTTCTCGATGTCTGACCAAGAATTATCGATTAAAATGAGAGAAAAAAAAAAAAGTTAAAATGTTTTGTTCCTGGCACTTTACAGGTATGCAAACACTAAAATCAGTAATATAATTCAACCTTCGTAGATATTGAGTTCTAAGGCGCGTTTGGCCCCAGCCAGGGTCATCATAATTCAAATACAAACCATAGAATAAGGCTGAAAATAAACTGTGTGTGTGTGTGTGTGTGGCGATAAATGGCACAAATGCATGATAGTTTTGACAAATTATGGCAACCACAAAAGAAATTAATATATTCCACTAGAAATGGCTTCTACCATGCATCATGACAGAGCAGCAATGCACCCCCCAGAGCACAGTACGCGTGATAAGGCGGAGTCTGGAGGACTATAAAACTTCTTTCTATTTGTTTCATTTTCTTTCCATAAAGGGCAAAAAACTTAACACTTTAATGGTTAGAAGTAAGTTCTAAGGCTAGCTAAGAATGATTTCCATTGCAAAAGAAGAAGAAATCATATAATTACATTGTTTCTTTTACAAATTAAATACCACCATACACCCCAATAAACACGAAACGGTTTCTACTCTAATTAGAATTTAGAAATGTATTGTGTCACAATAAACAGGAAGGAAGGCAGTTTGAAATAGTATTATTGAAAGCCCAATTAGATTTAGGGAAAAGTCAGAAATTTACCAGATGGGTTGAGATTTCTCATTGATACAGAGGACCTAAGATTGAAAATCCGAGCTTGTATGTGCTTTTCAAAGAGAGGATTGATGCGGCTGGCCATGTCCATGAGCACAATGTCGAAGATGGCGAGGACTTCGAGAGGGTACCTGACCATCTTGTTATAGAGATCAGGATCGTAATCAAACACGTTGTGGGCATCGACTTCGAGAGACTCTCCCTCCATTTCAAGGGTGAGATGGATGAGCCTCATGTACTTGCCCTCGTCGTCGGAGGGGCGGTCGCGGAAGTTGCGGAGGAAGCGGAGTATGGCGGCGTTGACGTCCTGGACGCTGATGTTGGTTCCCCAGACGAACATGGGAGGGGCCGTGTCGGCGGTGGGGTCGTCGTCATCGCCAGCATCGGAGGAAGGTGGGGCGTCGTCCGTGGATGTAGGTGTGGCTGCGGCGGAGGGGGTGGGTCGGGGGTGAGGTGGGGTTTTGTAGATGGCGGAGGACGAGCGGCGGCGGCGGCGGCGAGTGGGGCCCACGGAGGCGGGGATGGGAGAGGAGGTGGCGGTGTGCACTGGGCTGGAGTACGAGTCTTCCGGAGAAGATGGACCTGACAACAACAATGGCCGAATGATTGCTTAGAACAAGAAAAAAGCCCTAGATATTAATATGGAGATAGAGAGAGAGAGAGAGAGAGAGATTTACCGTTGGTGTTGTGGACAGGGGAAGAAGAATCCATGGAGAGGGAGTGGGAGAGATGTTAGGTTAGGTGCAGTGCAGAGAAAGATGTATGTGTTCGAGAAAGAGAGAGGTTGGTTTTGGCGGGAAGAGTGCGAAGCGAGAGGTCACTCAGGGCCGAGAAAGAGAGAGAGGAGAGAAAATGGATGTGGTTTTGGCGGGAAACGGCTGTGGATTTTCGCGGGAAGAAAAGATGGGCCGGTTTTGACGGATCTGTCTAGGTGGGGAACTTACAGAAGAATATCAGGTCCGTTCCATTTCTGTGAGCGGCCCATTGATTTTTATTTCATCCATTCCATCTATACTTCAAACCCTCGGATCTCTTTTAGAATTCTAAGCGATCATGACGCGTTCACAAAATTAGGGCTAATATGGTTCGTTTTATATGCGTAAAATGTGGATAGGAAACTCTCATCACCGTTTGATTGGGTAGGTGGGCAATGTGATTGATGACCCACCTTTTCATTGGCCATGGTCGAGAATCGCACCCCCACCAACCCCCACCCATATAATGGATCAAAGACAAATTAGCACTAGATTTTTTTCACATTTAATGCTCAAAAGGACCTTGTGTTATTGATCCAATATGCATTAGCAGCTCTCGCCTTCAATCTTCATATGCCATCTTTGATAACTTCTCAATCAAAACACATCATCGTGCTAATTCGCGAGGTTGTATTCACTAGGAAAAATCCTTATTCTCTTGGTCTTGGTGGGATCGATTTTTGTGTTCCATCTTTTATTAAAGCCGACCTTTGTTGGTTTGCTCGAATTTTCAAATTTCTTTACCATGCAATATTAGGTCATTTTGTTACATTCTGTTCTTCTAGCGTCCCCTACCCTCCCCTGAGTGGTGGATGGTGATAACATGGCAGTAATGAGCGCTCGTACTTCGGCCTCGCATGGACAGACCTTCCAAGAGGTTGCTCGAGCTATGGGTGTTGGATATTTTCTAAAATTCAATTATTTAAGAGGATTTTACCAAAAAAATCCTTCAAGACTTCTTAAAAGCTAAAAGCACCATCAACTTCTCATAAAGACCACAGTAGTCCCAAAGGCCCTGTTGGGTATTTTTTTTAACTTTTAGCGATGAGCGGGGATATCGCAGTTCATTCTAAGTAAATGAGCGGGGATATCCCCGTTCATCGTTCATTACTACTTAAAAGACTGTCGAACTCCCTTTTTCCCCTTTGCTTTTTCTGGGTTCCGGACGAATCTCTACAGCCTCTCTTCCACATTACCTTGCTTTATGGGAGAATCATATTCTTGAATCTTTTAAGTAGAAAGGTTGGAGGCTCCATTAAAGAGGTTGGTAGTATAGATTTACCTTTTTTACATTTGATTAAACCTAGAAGCACAATCTCCACATGTGTTTTTCTTTTACCCAAAAAGTTGATATTTGGAAGTACTCATTAAAGCTTCCATCTCCTTGATGGATAATTAATATTTACTCCATGGGTAGTCCACAATAACTTTCTTATGATTAAAAGACCATATTTCAGTAAGACAAATGGGCATTGGTTTTGAATGTAATAGAAGATTATAGAATTGGGCATCATCAGCTTTTGCTTACATAGAAATGGTTGGATATGGGTATCTGGGAAGGGCACTGACATAGAAGTGGTTAAGCTTTGAAAATAGCTTTGTTATTATATCAGTTACATACACATGGGCATTAGCTCAATAAGGAATGAACATCCGGTCATAATTCCTCAAATGAGAGATACAAATGGATAAGGGATCACATGTGTATGTTATATTGGTTAAATATAATTTTCAATGGCCATTGCCAATACCACTTTGACCAACCACGTTATGGAGTGCTGAAGATTTGCTTCCAAAGCATTAAAAAAATTAGGCAGTCATATCTCTTTGTCCATCTATTGATATAGTAATACAATTCATTTAATATTCTTTTATAATAATGGATGGAGACCATATTGTAACATTTTTTGTCATAGGAATCCATGTCATTGTTTATATTTGTTATTGGTGTTAAACCCATTTGAAGCATTTTTTATTGAATGTTAGGATGTCAGACAATGAAGTGTTGGTCATCTTCCACTATGATGGAGAGTTTGATTTTGATATTAACCGTCCGACCTACAAAGGTGGAAAACAAAAGATTAGGTATTTACCTACCGACATAAGTTACAACTATTTGCGAGACGTTGCACTTGAAGTATCTAAGTGGGAAGCACTCAGTGACATGCCAGCTTTACAGTACCTTTATCACGATGGATTTGCATTCTCATTGATTACCCTAGAAGAGGATGATGATATTAAGGTAATGTTTAGAGCATTGGAAAACAATACGAATGGTTTGTATTTATATGTTAGTAAAGGAACAAATCCAGCAGCTAGCAACAGAGAAGAAAAACCTATGTAAGTGAGTTTCTTCTATTTATTTAATGTAAGTCGAGTTTTTAATACAATTTCTTACAATTTCATTTGTTATGAATTGAAAGGTTGCAACGTACGCCTTTGCATGGTCCAAGCGAAGACAATTCTTGTGCGTTGAGGGAGAAACACAAAGAGAAAGAGGTAGTACATGCAACTCCTGTCCAAGAATTTCCGACAGTCAACCTCCATGAAGATAATGATATTGAGTTCTCGGGAGCACCCAATCATGTTGTCATTGATCAAAGTATAGGAGCTTATCATGTCGTTGATGAAATAATGTATGATCCAAACGTTGAAGATGAGATAGCGTCTGATAGATGTGAACTTGAACAAGTGGGTAGAAATACAACAACTGTTTCCAACAAAGAACAAAATCAAGCTGCCAAAAATAAAAATCTGGAGGATTCATACAAAGCCGTGGATGTTAATATTGAGGACACAATGGTTCCTGAAGAGTACTTGATTGAAACGTATCAAAATTCTGCACGGGATATGTGGATAGGGCGGAAGTTTTCAGATCGTGACACATTCAGAAGAACGTTGGCGAAGTTTGCAATTTACAATAATTTCAGTCTGAAGCACTTGAAGACCAATCGCACTAATGTTACGGCACGTTGCAGTGGTCAGAGTTGCCCTTGGCGTATTCATGCATCCATTATTGAATCTGGGCCACAGTTCCAAGTCCGTACATATAACTCTAACCATTGTTGCTCTAAACCGATGTTGGCAATGGCACATCGACAAGCTTCTTCAGAGCTAATTGCAGAGTACATAATGGATAGAGTCCGATCCAATAATGATTTGACACCGAAAGAGATTATTAATGATTTTCAAATGGAGTTTGGTTGTCGTATTACTTACAGAAAGGCTCATAAAGCGAAAGACATTGCCCTTCGATTGATCCGTGGATCATATGAGGAGTCATTCCAAAATCTTCCTCTTTATTGTAAAGAATTGCAGATGATGAATCCTGGTACGATTACAAATATTGAAATAAATGATGATGATACTTTTAAGAGGTTCTTTTGGTCTTTCGGCCCGTGCATTCGATCTTTTCAGACTTCATTGAGGCCAGTGATTGCAGTTGATGGTTCACATTTACGTGGCAAATATCCTGGTGTATTATTAGTGGCTGTGACGTATGATGCGGATCAAAAATTATTTCCCATTGCCTTTGCCTTTGCAGAAGCCGAGCGTCGTGAGAGTTGGGAGTGGTTTTTTGCAAATCTAAGCTTGGCATTGGGCGAGCCTATGAATTTGACCGTTGTCTCTGACCGAATGAAAGGTCTCATTCCTGCGCTGATGAACATCATTCCTAGTGCAAGGCACTGCTTTTGTTGTCGTCATATAGCTGAAAATATCAAAAGCAACTTCAAAGATGGTGCTATTGTCCGAAAATTCTGGTGTGCTGCAAAGGCTTACAGACCCTGTGAGTACGAGGCATTTTTAAATGATATCCGGGATGTTGACGTTTCAGCATACAACTACATCAAGGCAATTGGAAAAGAGCATTGGTCAAATGCATTTGTAGAAGGGCGTCGTTATGATATGCTCACCAGCAACGCCGCTGAATGCACAAATAGCCTACTTAAAGACACCAGAATGCTACCTGTAACAAAGCAGGTAGAGGAAATTCGTGCGAAACTGATGGAGTTCTACCAAAGGCGCAGTCTATATTCAGAAACTATTAATTCTCGGTTAACTGCTTACGCAGAACGGATTCTTAGTCAAGGGTTCGAGGAATCTCGCAGACTTCATGTCCGTGTTGCTGGACTTGTTGAATTCCAGGTTCAATCAACAGAATTCATTGATGTAGTACATCTCGATCAAAGAGTATGCACATGTCGCCAATGGCAAATATTGGGTATCCCGTGCTCGCACGCAATAGCCGCAATGCAGCTGAGAAACAAGTGTCCGTATGACTTCTGTGAGCATTGGTTCCTGACAGAAACCTATCGACTCACGTACAATGAGGTTTTGCATGCTACTCGAGATATAAGACAATGGGATCATACGCCAGTTGAAATTGTTTTGCCTCCACATGCATCCAAGCAACCTGGGCGACAAAAAAAAAATAGAATTCGCACAGAGGATAGGGACAGGCAGCGTAGGCAAGTAACATGTTCTAACTGTAAAGAGAAGGGACACAACCGACAGAGATGTCGCAATCCACCAGTGCAGTAGTATTTTGAATATGAAAATTACCTAGCACGTGTCTTATTTTGTGTGATATTCTGATATTCTAATGTAGGAAAGTAACATGTCTCAAACTGTATAGAGAGATGGAATATGTTCAGAGATGTCATAATCCACTTAGCATATATTTAGGTGTAGATGGATGTTTAACTGACTGTCAAATGATCTCTTTGATAGATATTTCTTATACATATTTTTGGGGTTAATGAATATTTTTGATAAGTAACATTCATGTAGTACCTTATGTGTTTGTTTAAACTCTATTTGGAGTAGTAATATCTCAGCCAAAAGTTTCAGGTGAGCGGGGATGTCCCCATCCACAATATTGTAGTGTGCGGGGATATCCCCGTCCCAACTGAAACCACCTTGAGAGACAGTACTTTGGTGTGCGGGGATATCCCCGCTCACAGCACTAACTTATGCAGGAATATCCCTGTTCAAATCAATAATTTTGGCAGGGATATCCCCGCCCTAACTGAAACCAGTCATTGAGAGAAAGCACACACAGTGCGCTGGTAGGTGAGGATATCCCCACTCACAACACTAACAGAAGCAGGGATATCCCCGCCCTAACTGAAACCAGTCATTGAGAGAAAGCACTGACAGTGCGCTGGTAGGCGAGGATATCCCCACTCACACTGACAGTGCGCTGGTAGGCGAGGATATCCCCACTCACAACACTAACAGAAGCAGGGATATCCCCGCCCCAACTGAAACCATTCATTGAGAGAAAGCACACACAGTGCGCTGGTAGGCGAGGATATCCCCACTCTGTGCACTAACAGAAGCAGGGATATCCCCGTTCATATCACTAATTTGGACGGGGCTATCCCTGCCCTAACTGAAACCATCTTGATGGACTGTATTCTGGTTTGCGGGGATATCCCCTCTCACAGCACTAACACGGATAGGGATATCCCCTTCCAAAACACTGTCATTGGCGGGGATATCCCCGCCCACAAGACAACCCCTGCGTGGATATCCCTGTCTAATCTATAAGAGAAATGCATCTCTACAACTTATGAACTTCTTCATAAAACCTGTATCAAAGGTAGTCATGCTACTTCACATTCACATCAACCAACAAGTTGCTTAACAATCACACATTCGTCCATCAATGGTAGACATTCACATTCACATTTACAACCATCAATTAACAACTGTCTATACACATCAATTTGTCTCTGTCAAGAAAGGATCTACACATAATATTTGTCTCTGACTAGAAAGGATATGCACATTTAATTTTACAAAACCATGTCAGACTGTGTCAACTGAATATACATGCAAATTGACCATACAAAAAAAAATTTGGTCAATTCCTGACAAAAAGTTGGATGTCAATTTCTTAGTCTAAAGCAGTTAAATCCAATCTATAAGAGTTAAGCACCCAGGTCCTTTTGAATATCTCCAGAACTATTTTGCTCCGATAAAATGGAATGTCAGCTTGTGTGAACTTGAGTGGTTTTCTGAAAATGCAGTGTTCGGCGAAAGCACATGCGAAGACCCCACAGTCGTTCCCATTGTCTTGGTGTGGGATGTCCATCTTTTCTTTGAAGGTCCATACGAAAGGATCATTCCAACCATGAGCCGCGAATTTCTGAGTTAGCCAACCAACCTGGGGAGTTTCAAATTAGAATATTAGTTGCAAGTAGTTAGAGAATAAATTGTATCAAGATAGTACAATGCATACTTACAAATTCCTTGCAAGTAGTTAGAGAATAATGATCACTTGTTGAGCTATTGTAAAATTCCCAAACTGCCTCATCTGGGTAACCGACCAGCAAGCTGAAGTGATCAATGTGATGCAGCAAAAACACTAATGTTTTACTTTCCTTCATATCCATCACATTTGTACCATTCAGACCAAAGGCAAGGGGCTCCGTTTGACGGTGTCCTTCTTTCCACATACTCTGTATAATTTGGTAATAAGATATATTATTGTAAAATTCAAGCTTTCGTAGTTTATAAATCGCTATCATATACAATTAACTTACACAAATGCTTGGATCCGCAAGATATGCAGTGTCACACATGTCTCTTAAACAAGCAAACCAATAGTAGATAATATTTGTGTCTAGCCATTTGCCTTCTTCCAAGGCATCATGCAATACGTTACTATCTACCAGCGTGCAAATCACATCCAATTCCTGCTTCCTGTAGAAATATACATAGAAGATTTTTCATAACTCATAAATATAATACAAAAGCACTAACATAAGGCAATGGAAGCTCACCTGAATTTATAATAATCCTTAAACCCATTGAGTAGCTCACTGTCCTGACTATCAAAATGGCACTCGGTGTGATGAATTGTGTGAGAATAACCATCAAATTTCTGAGGAACCTTCCTCGTACGCGGCAACCGCTTAATTCTCCACACCAAAGACTTTATATCCCTTTTTGATGGTGAAAGAATTATCGCCTGAGATATCCCCGCATGTGCAGGTGTGGAGAGGATTTCACACAGTTCCGGCTGATTTGTGATGGTACATTTAGGGGATAACACATCCCTAATTGGAGGAAGCTCGTGGGATGAGAATTGTGGACTACATAATGACAATGGTGGCCGGGTCTCATCTATCATTATATTTATTGGGGAAAGCGATTTTCGAGAACTTGGCTCTTTACGGACAGCCTTTCGGATTCGCTTTGGCGTACGATCCTATAAATGATACAAATATTTCTCAAAGAGTGGTGAAATGGTCTAATGCAGAAAAAAAAAAAAAAACAATGCATACTTACAAATTTGATATACCTGTTCCATGTCCGAGTCCGAAGAAGAGCTATTACATTTTTCCATGCTGAAGTTCTCGAAGGTAGCAGCGAAAGCACCCCTGAAAGTTTCAATCTTCTTGTGCAGCTTGCTAGCAAATTCTTCAAGACTAATTTTCTTTCGGACAGCCCTATCTAATGATCTCTTCAATGTGTCAAGAAACATGTTAACCTGCACAAATTCATGAAGGCATTTAGGGAAAATTGTCCTTACAGGCATAATATAAAAAATGGATATTAGAAAGGAATAGGGATATACATGATCATTTGATGGTCTAGCTCCCTGCGATGTTTCAGCTTCTTGTTGAGGAACATCCGATTTAGCTTTCCTCTCGTCTTCTGAAATGGGTTCTCGCCTATAGTGGCCTATACGCATCTGCGTGTTGGGGATATACCACTTGAAATATTCATCTGTATGACTTGAGGACGCATCCTTCTGTCCTTGTAATATCGCATCTACTCTTGCCTCCCACATAGAAGATACTTCAGGCGGAATATGTGTATAGTCCTTAGATATCCTTTCAACCTTTTCCACCCTTAGTAGAGGCATCCGAAAAGCTGGAGGTACCACTTGACTCAGCCCAAATTGCTTCATGACACGATTAGAGTTATGGTACTCCATGATCCAATAATGAATCAAGATTGTATTTGACATGAACAATCGTCGATCAACTTCTGGTACATACTGAGTAAATTTCTTCACATAAGTAGCATATGGCATCCAAGCAAACTGCAACAAATAAAAATGAAACTTAATAGAAGGAATAAAGTGTTAGTAGTTATTGTTTGCAAATCAACAACTTAACATGTTCATTCATGATAGATAAATTACCGAGTCTGATGTCATACTGTTCAATTGATGACGGACATATTTTATAGTAGTCAGAGCTTTATATCCATCCAACCTTGCCTCCCATGTTTTGAACAGTGGAAACTTAATGTCTTTCTTCCAACTATCCTTTGGGGTAGGACACCGACCAATGGACATGCGAGAGTAGGCCCATATCTACCACGCACATTATGCACATAATCAATATCATGAGTATAGTTTTAAATAAGACAACACATTGCACAAGGTTAAGAGTTATTGTAGTATACTTGTAAAAGCTGCAGTGGTCCAGTTAGGGTCTTGAAGTGGACGGTGGAAGACTTTTTTTTATTTTTGTCCTTCCCATCAAGTGTAGCTAAGTCTTCTCCACTCTCATTTCTATCAGCTGTCCACTTTACAGCCTTTGCCAGCATTCTGTACAGGTTAGCAAGACATGCCGGCCCCCAGGCATATGGCCTGAACTTTCTAAATAGTTCGAGTAGGTAAGCTGGTCCTCTAGTGCCCGATCCGTTCATAAAAATCTGTCCAGCTACCAAATGAAACAAAAAGGCCCTTGTGTTGCAAATCTCGACTTCTTTTGACAATTTTACATTCTTCTCCGGAGGCAAGAAATTTTCCTCTATCCACTTTAATTTTATACAAAGCCCTTGTGTGTCCACCTCTGGCTGCGGTGAAATTTTAAGAAGATCTTCACATAAACTAACCACCTTCTCACTTGGATGAGTCCATCCAACAACTGGTTCACCTTCGATCGGTAAACCATATATGTAGGCCACGTCTTCCAAAGTAACTGTGGCCTCCCCGAAAGGAAAATGAAATGTATTTGTCTCGGGTCTCCACCTTTCTATAAGACCTGTTATTAATGCATGGTCTATTCTCATCTCATCTATCTCTGCAAGATGATGCAAACCAGTCCGCCTCACATAACCCAATTGTGTCTTGTTCAATTTCCATATTGACTTTTTTGGGTTAGAAGTGATACATCTATAGCGCCCTAGTTCCTATCAACACCAATAATGTGAAAGAGAAAGATAACGAATAAGGACAAATACTATATTTAATCACGTATCAATATAATGAGATAAAGATTCATGATATACCACTCCGTGTGAGATCCCTTCAGATATATGATTCTGTTGTTCATATAGAAGGATATTTTCAGTTCCCTTAGGTCTTTTTTCTTCCATCTGCATGTATGAATCATCAATTATATAGTACATGATAATGAACCAAGTCTTCTAAAAGCAGTTCATCATTGTGTTGCATATGGCACAAAATACAAATATTGCTCTATGTACTTTAGAGGAGCTTCTGATGTTTTGAACACACATACAAATATTGCTCTACCTTTCTTCTCTCATCTGAAAAATTCCTTAGACTAGAAAGAAATAATGTTGTTGCTCATGGAAAAGCCTATCAACAAGCATATAACCAAGCATTGAAAAACAAAAATCAATATTATAACCAAGCATTGAAAAGCATATAACCAAGCATTGAAAAACATAGCACTAGCAGAGCATCTGTTTATTGTGTAATGTGTAAGTGGTGTTAGCCAAACCAACCACATGGCCCACTTAACCTATCAAACTTCCAATCATGATAGATTATAATCTTTCCTCTGTATCTATCTCCGTCATGTAATTAGACCTCTTTCTTGTAGGATCTTGATGAGGTCTCTCTATACAATCCCTGTTAGGTAAGATCTCATCAGCCTTAAATATTATACTATAAATATACCATCAATACAAGATTCCTATATATGTTGGGTCATAGAATCTTGTCATTGTATCAGAGCTTTTGATCCCACTAGCTCTCGATGTTTTTTTTTTTTTTTTTTCTATCAAATCATTCAGCATATGAACTAATGGATAGGTCTGTGTGCCGTCAACCTGTTGGCTTTGCTACAAATCTATGAAGTTTTCAGACCTTCTGTTCTTTGTAGAACCATGTGGATCTGCTAAATGTGATGTTTTTCCGGTGTGTGGTGGAAGTACAAAATGAAAATCCATACTCTGATTGGTCCAAGGGCCCTTGAGGTTTATTAGCTAATCTTGATTTGCCAAAGGATTCTGACCTAATATGGCGAGGTGCATGCAGCGACGATGGATCACTGTTTTCTTCTTCCTCTGACGTTCTGGAACGAGTTTCGTAATCAGACCAGGATGCAACACCCTGCCGCCTCTGTTCTACTCTATCTCCGGCGAGATGGAACCGGCTGCAAGAACCGTTGTCCGGCAACGTGAGGCGCAACCAGAGAATCCCGTTCTCTTCTTCAATCGATAACCCAGATGAGAAGAAGCCGAATGAGAAGAAGAATCGAGAACCCAGAAGATGGAACCCTTGATTCTGCAAGGAAAACCCAGAAGAGAAGAAGTCGAATGAAAAAGGGGGAAAAGGAGAAAACGTTGAATGGGAAAACGGGGGAAAAGGGCAAAAGGTTTGTTTCTTTTAAGGGATATGAGCAGGGATATCCCCACTTAAAAAAAAAGTTAAAAAAAATACCCAACAGGGCCTTTGGGACTACTGTGGTCTTTATGAGAAGTTGATGGTGCTTTTAGCTTTTAAGAAGTCTTGAAGGATTTTTTTGGTAAAATCCTCATTATTTAAAAAATAAATTCTAAGAGACATTTGAATGTGTCTTTTCAAAATCAAGTGTTTTGTGCCCTTTAAATGAGATGTATCTTTTGGACCCATTTGAATGGATGTGACCCTATTTTCAAGAGTTACTTCAAACATTATAAATTGAGGTGATTTGAATTTTTCCACAAAATTTAAGAAGATCCAAATGAGTATAATGCAGTATTTTCATAAGCATATTGTCTAAGAGTATTTTATTCTCTTTTATTTTTACTTTGATTTTAAAGACAATTCCATATTTCTGATTCTAGTGTGCGGACTTCGAATCATAGTTGGGCATTGTATCCTGGGGACATAATTTCATCTAAACCACCTGCATGTGGGAAATTGATGTCTTTAAGAAAGCATCTTAATTAGAGTGCCTTCCCCATTTTTATTGCTTTCTTAAATTAATTTCTCACATTCACAATCATTCACTTTTATACACTAATTATTTATACTAATTGTTTATTTGATTTTATGATTGCACATTCTTCGTAAGTAATTTCCCCAATAATGGGGCCACTTATTCACTTCTCCACTAAATTTAAAACCTTCTACTTAAATCCCACCTAACCGGCTCACATTCTTTCAACTGCCTGCTTCATCCATCTCATGCTTATTCATTTAAATTAAATTTTTCAAAAATCTCATTTTTTTTCCTATGTTTCTCATGTGAGGTGGTAAAATCTTATTGGATAGGTCAAATGGGGGCAAAAACTCTCCTTTTTTAAATGGAGAGTTTTTAACAATTCCTCCATATATATATATATATATATATAAGGGGAATGTTCATATGCATCTTTTCCTCACTATAGAGTGAGGGACACTCCCTTTTGTGCACATGAAAAGTGCATTTTGTACTTGAAATTTTTCAAAAATGAAAGTGTCATTCACCCTATGGTGGGGAAAAGATGCATATGAATGTTCTCCTATATACATAATATATATAAGTTGATATCTTATCAAGTAAATACCTCTATGTTCACTTGAAAAATCTTCATCGAGTTTATCTCATCCATAGAAGGGAAGATTTGAACAAGGTACTCACTCATATCTTTAGATCTCCCACCTCTCTCGTATTAGCATGCCCCCAGCGGGCTTGACAAGGTACTATTCAAAATAGGTGCGCTTTGTGAGAGTGACCTGTATATGTAGGTAAACCCTCGAGCAAGCACCCTTCTATGTGAGCACCATCATGATATTAAGCTAATTATTATTGTTATTATTATTATTAACTTGACAAACCTTAGCCAATCCCTTTGCACTCGTTATCCTTAGTGAATCAGCATGGGTGCAAATTTGACACCCACTACCCTTATATGAAGGATGGCCAAGGATACTGTGCGAGGAAGACAACATTTGTGAGACTTGGAGACTTGCGAGGATGCAAGGGCTTGTTTTTCCCTGACATTTACAACTGTCATGTTTTTTCGCAAGCTTTTCAAAAATTCAGTCACCTGAAATGTTTCAAATGATTTTTAGAAATTCAAAATTTCTATATCTTTTGCTTTTTGGTGAAATTTTTGCTTGCATACAGAAATTCCAGTATGTCTGAGGATTTTCATGAATTATAATAAAGCAATAGGCCCTAAATATTCACACAACGCAGGTGGATAATGAAGTGGTGTGAGTTCAGAAGTGTCATTTCGGTTGAATGCATCCAAAACAATTGTACGTGATCATCACAACGAAAGTAAAGCTGAAAGAAATGCATAACTTAAATTTGAGTTGTGAAAATAAAATACAAATCTTTTATCAAAACTTTAAAAATCTAATTCGACCAAAAGAGACCTAATTTAACTGCATAAAAATCAAAGTAACGCGATACTGTCCCCTGTATCCCCTATTTGACTTGTTTTTTTTTTTTTAAGCGTTGTAAAGTGAATAGTTAAATTAAGAGAAATAAAAAAGAGATATTTTGTCATTTAGTGGCAAGAGAGAATAGTTTTTCCTTCATTTCCTAATGAAAGGAAATGGTGATTTTTGTAATTTACGGCTTTCTGATTTGACCCCTCTTTTTTTTTCTCTCCTACTTGCTTGACCCTTCACTTTACAGGTAATTTACTAGCCCCATTGGATTATCATATCATCTAACTCTCTAATCTATTGCTCTCAAGTTCAACGGTTTTATAATGCATCATTTTATTTTATTTAAATATAATCTTAAATGAGTTGGACGAGTGTCAAAATTAGGCTTGTGCAAATTCACAAGTGGGTCCCATTATGTTGCCCTCACCCACCATAATACGATGAGAAGTGTGTGCATATATAAAAATCTCTCTCTCTCTATCTCTCTCTCTCTCACACACACACATATACATATATACTAGCAACAAACGCCCGTGTTAAGCCCGGGCCAAAAATAAAAATATATTTAAATTTTAAGAATTATTTAAAAATATTATTAAGATAAAATAAGTCTAAAAGAAATAAATTTATTATCTTTGAATATTAGAATCTTTTAACATGTAATGAAAATAAATATAAAATGAGAAGTAAACTTACACAACATAACGATTTCTTGAATTTAAAGGCATTAACCATTACACAAGTATGAATGTGTGTTTATATATATAGGGGTAGCTCTCCTAAGTTAAAGCCTAGGTTAAGGTAAGCTCAAGTTTGTGGTGGGGCCCACCTGGCGACCCACATGGGGTGGTGATGGGGGGATTTTAAGGACTCCATGGGTCCCTTCTCTTTGTAAAAAATTAGTCTCAACCGTGGTTTCTACCATCTCCATCTAGCCCCAAAGTTTAATGGTTAACAATCCATTCGGATCGGTACATAGTCGATCTAACGATCCAGTAAATCCAGATCTGACCAAAAGCTAATGGACATGTACAATTTAGGGAGGTCGTCTGGTCCATTTGGATGGACCAAGGGTGGACCCTACAAGCGTAAGCTTATAGAATTAAATGGAGAGGTATGGTGCCCGGGCTCAAAAAATATAACGAAATATGTGATTCTTCTTTTAGATATTATCGGAAAATAACATATTTTATAGAAAAAAATAAGTAGTTTTTATTTATTATATGTACAATTTTAATAAAAAATAACTTGGGTGGTCACATGATGTAACATCTAACGGTGGGCCTCATATCCTAATTACTTCAAGGTGTGTCCAATTGGACAGTGAGACCTTGCTGATGTGTCATTTTGAGGATCCTTAGTGGGGTCACATGATGTAACATCTAAAGATATGGCCATATCCAAATATCTAATGGTGTGTCCAATTGAATATTTGGTCAGTAGGCCCTTGTTGATGTGGCGTTCCAAGGAGCATTGGTGGGGTCACATGATGTAATATTTAAAAGTGGGCATCTTATCCTAATTCATTAAGGTGCTTCATGATGTGTATAAAGGTGGCCTTGTCTACAACAATTATTAAAAGTGAGTCTCATATCAACCCTTATATTATTTAATGTATATATAGTTAGAAATGGAATATATTTTTAATATGCATTTTAATAATAAATATAATTGATCATTAGAGTCCATTATTTTCTGTTCGTTGAACGTTAGATTCCACCTTGTAATTAACGATCTAGATCATGAAACTAATGGTCTCGATACAACTCCATATTGGTTGGTCCCTTTTGTTGGGTGTAGCATCATCCGTGCCGTTGGTTTGATGGGCCAAGCTGGATGGTGGTGCCTTTTGAAGGAGTCTATCAATCGGGAGATTAAAGTGGTCCCCACAAATCCATCTGTTGTTTCTACTTTATGTGGATGATTGATCTATTCTCAGATCATGATAATTTAGACCTGCCCAATCTCTCTGACTGCCAACACCATGAAAGTGGGCCCCACAGACCTCTTAAATGGAGTTAATTCTAATATTGTAAGGAAAATGAGATAAGGTTTACTTTAAAATGGGAGTGATCGATATTTTAGGGAGAACAAATCGAAGGAGTTTTTGTAGCTAGAAATTATAGTGTGATCTAGATTTAAGATTATAACTATTCCTAGGATTAAGGGAGGGGATTTGAAGAGATTTGTTTGAATTGAAATTTTGAGGGAGGAGACTTGTTTGGGAGGAGTGTAGTGGCCCACATTAAATCCAAAGCTCTGTGTGATTTTATAAGTATTTTTTTGAAAGAAGAGATTTTTTAGAGATGAGGTGGCACCCCTCATAACTCACCTCTCCCTTTGCTTTAATATATATAATGAGAGCCCCTTAATTGAGTGCCGATGCTCACCGCATCGGCACTCCAAAACACATGGTAGGGCCCACTTTTAAAAAGCCTATTTATTTGCCCTTTTTTTTTGTCACGGTGCCCATGTTGAGTTAATATAATTTTTTCACACACACTACCCCACCATGAATAGTAACAAGTCCAAGTTCGACACTCATTAGATTTTTCCTCACCGTTGGATTGAAATCATGATAAATTATGCCTCTAAACCATTAAAATTTAGGGTAATGGATAAAAATGTTAGAATGAACTTATGGACTCAAGATTTTGCATATAGGTAGGCCACCTCATATGGATCTTTTCATCTAATTGACTTCCACGATCATCATGCATCCCAATGAACTCAAGTAGGATGGACATTTTCTCCTAAAAAACATCCCGGCGCCATGCAGCGCTCCTTATATATATATAATAAAAGAGAGCTTCTATTGGCACCGCAGTTTTATCTCTCCGTACCGCAAAAAAAATATTTTTCTAAACTACCCCTCCTCCCTCAACCCCTCCCTCCCTCCACCCCACCCTCCCAGCAGTGGCGGAACCGGGGGGGGGGGGGGCGGGGGGGATGGTAGGGGCCCCTCTATTTTGAAAATTTTATTAATTTTTATATATGGCCCCTCCAAAATTTCCGAAAACCCCTTTATTATTTAAAGAACTTTATGAATTCTTACATGTGGCCCCTCCAGATTTTATAAAACCTCATTCTTCTTTAAAATATTTTATAGTTTTTTACACATGGACCCTCAAAATTTTCAAAAAAACTACTACAAGTTTTAAAAAACTACATGTGTTTTACACGTGGGACCCAAAAAAATTTTTCTATATAGTGGCCCCTCCAAGGAAGAATTTCTGGGTCCGCCCCTACCTCCCAGTCTCTGGTGGGGAGGGATCCCCAGCCGGCATCCCTTCCCCCTCCTCCCCTCTCTCTCTATCTATCTCTCTAAGCCGCCGGCAGGGAGGGAGAAGAAGAGGAAGGGAGAGGGAGGCCCGCTAGTTGGCCGAGGCTGCAGCCGCAAGCTGCCGGCCGGGGATCCCTTCCGCCGAAGATTGGGAGGGTGGGGTGGTGAAAGGGGGTGGAGGGAGGGATGTAGTTTAGGAAATTAAAATATTTTTATTTTTTAGTGGTGGAGGGAGCTTGTGGGCAAGTAGAGTTTACTCGAGATCACTAAACAGCCTCTTTTGAAAATCAAGGGTAAGCTCGTAACATGCGCCCACCCTCCCCCTACCCCCGCTTAGCCGGGGAGCACTTTGTGCACCGGGTGAGTGCGGTGGAAAAAGTAAAAAATTTGATGCCAACGTAAACACTAATAATAAAATTCTACAAGATGCAGTGAAACATCATTGTTGCAACCTGTTTTCTAAGATGCACCCACAGGTACGGCGCACAGGATGAGCAGTTAGGACCTTTTAAGAATATAACCACATTCAGGAAGACAGAATCAATGGCACGTAGCAAAATATATGTCAACTCTCAAGGTCTTTTGGTTTTTAAATTGTCTTCCTTTTTCAAAAAGTTAAATAAATAGTTTGGTCAGCTCATGCTCAAAATATAGTTTATACTTGTTGCATTGACCTTAGCCGGCCTGCAGTTAGTATTCATTTGGCTTTTGTTATTTTTCTCTTCAGATCATAAATTAAAGCATCCAAACAAAGTGACAGAAACTTAAAAAAAAACCAGAAATTTATATTGCCACAAAACTATCATGCTTCATAAAATTTATGTGCTGGCGTCTGTATAGAAATTCAACATTGGCTATTTAGCTTGATGAATGTACGGATTTACAAAAGGACCAATTCCTGTTGTTTAGGCTTTTGTTCCTTTAATTCCCAGTCAGTTTTTCTTTTAAAAAAACAACCCCATCGTTGATCATCCGTAAATCAGGTTGTCCAGTTCACTTTTATACGATTCCATTTCTTTGCCGCCGGAGCATATCCATAGCCCAGTGCCCCCAACCGTATAATGTTGTGAAGCGAAGTGCAAATGATGGGTCAAACTCAAAGTTTTTGCCGGCCATACTTTGACATCTTATTAAAAATCCGTCCATCTAAGGTACCAAATACCAATTATTTTAAACCATGATTACTTCAGATTGATTGGGTTGGGTATCCGTCCATCTAGAATTTTCCTCCTTGTGTCATGGTGCTTCCATGATGCATTCATGATCGATGAATATGGGGGATCAATGAAGAGGATGTCTATCATCTCCCGAGGATCCCAAACACACACAACAAACTTAGCGATAGCCACCAAAAGAAAAACCTCTTGTCATCTCACTAAAACAACACCACAACTTCCAAACATCCCCAACCACCGAATATGCCATTCCATGTCGTTATTACTATATTGGCTACAGCCTACAGAGCTAGGCCACACCAATATTCTCTAAGTTCCTAACCTGCAAAAAACAATTGGAGTTATCTAATTGTCTGCTACAGTTTGGTGGATCTGCATTCTGCACTCATGCAGAAATCGCATCACAGTATGCACACTTCAACCAATCCAGACTTCCCAGGTCACAGCCGGCCCCAGGCATAGTAAACACACCTGCCAGATCGATTTTACTCAATTGGGGAAATTGATTCCCCGCTAGAAAATAAAATTGTTTATTTTCCATCCAACCCACCCCCATTGTTTAATTAATGGTTACGTTTAGCAGCCAAACCCTCTTAAGAATAGATTTCCCCTTTCCACAAAGTCGTAGAAAATCCACCCTTGTATTATAGTTGCATCCGGCAGCCAAATCTCTGCCTTTTACAAGGTCATGGAAACCCTTGTTTGATAATAGTAAAGGCTCCAAATGAATAATCTCATTATTCAGGTCTGACCCCTATAGAATTTGAATACTCAAAACCAACTTTTCTCATCAATATGCAACAATAACAACATAAAATCCCCAGAAGAAACCTCATTTCAGCCTTCGGGTTGGTTGAGATACGCGGATTCCTTGCTCTAAAGAAAAAATAAATAATATCTCATTTTCCTCATCGGAGAAGATGCCAATTTCAAACTACAGGAAGGGTCGAGATAAAATATGATTCCTCATTTCCAGTAAAAACAAAAATCAGAAAGAGTATGGATTATGGAATCCTCCGTCGCAAAACAAGTCCTCAAAGAAACTGACACCCATTGGATGGATGGTCAAGGTCATCCAATCAGAGCATTATTTGAGCTACAAAAACCCCTTCCTCCGACCACAACCAATCCAAAGAAGCAGGGCTCAAAATTTAGACAAGGTTGAGGGATCACAATTTAGAATTTAGACGGTGCAAATCCGGATCCAAACGCATCCAGGCATGCATGAAGAGCCAGTCGTGAATAGATCAATAGAGTAGAGTATTATTGATCAAAAACACAAAGCCAGGGTGTCTTGCAATTCCTCTTTATAAACAAATCAAATCTTCTTCTTCAACAAAATAAAGATATAAAAATATAAAAAAAAAAAAAAAATCATCTATCCATTCCTCCTCGTTTCAATCCAAAAGCTTTTGTAGAGCTAATCTTCAAATATGCTTAATCCCTCCAGCTTCTCTCCCCCTCCTTTCCACTCTTATTCACCCCTTATCATGCCAATTGAAGAAGAACAACCTCCAACCTCGGATCACATCCTTGACTGGCTGGAAGATTCAATCTCCTTCCCTTCCCTCAACGAACCTTACACGACTGCGGCTGCGGCTGATGATGATGGGATCAACAGTTACAATCAATGGTGGGATCAACAAGATGATGAGGACAATCTCATCAATGCATCTTCCATCAACAGCAGCCCGACTGCCCTTCCCAATCCTTCCCCTCCACAGCCGGAATCCACCAAGAAGAGGAAGCCGCCCAACAATGCAACTGCAAAGAAGCACTCGTCGGGGAAGCCGAACGGCAACAATAGCAGCGGCGGCGGCAATAAGGACGCGCGGTGGGCGGAGCAACTGCTGAATCCATGCGCATCGGCGATCGGGGCCAGCAATCTTTCCCGCGTCCGGCACCTCCTCTACGTCCTCCACGAGCTGGCCTCCCTTTCCGGCGACGCCAACCAACGACTTGCCGCTCACGGCCTCCGTGCCCTAACCAACCATCTTTCCAGTTCCGGTTCCATCTCCATCCCCGGCGTCTCCATTGGCAGAACTCCTACATTCGCTACGACCGAGCCGCGACTCTTCCAGAACTCGCTCATCAAGTTCCACGAGCTCAGCCCCTGGTTCTCCTTCCCCAACTCCCTCGCAAACGCCTCCATCCTCCAAACCCTAACGACCCTAGACCCCAGTCAGCAGTACAGCAGCAGCAGCAGCAGCCGCCGGCGGCAGCGAAACCTCCACATCGTTGACATCGGGGTCTCCCACGGCATTCAGTGGCCGACGCTGCTTGAATCCCTCGCTAACCGCCCCGGTGGCCCTCCGCCTCTCGTCCGCCTCACCGTAGTTGCGGCGGCGGGAACACCTGCCTCCTTCTCCAGCGGCCCTCTCGGCGATGACTACCCATCCAGACTGCTCAGATTCGCCAAGCGCAACAACCTCAACCTCCAGATCGACCGGGTCGAGAGCCACCCGCTGCAGACCTTAACGGCAGAAGCCTTAGGCGTCGCCTCTCGCGGGGGACGGGGAGGGGGAGGGGAAGGGGAAGGGGGAAGGGGAAAAGGAAGAGACCTTGATCATCTGCGCACAGTTCCGTCTCCACCAGCTCCCGCATGAAGATCCAGACGACAGGACGGAGTTCCTGCGGAGGATGAGAGATCTGGAGCCGGATCTGGTGGTTCTAACCGAGAACGATGGGGATTGCAGCTGCAGCTGCTGCTGCGGAGACTTTGCGCTGGGGTTTCCGCGGCGAGTGGAGTTCGCGTGGAAGTTGTTGGATTCGACTAGCGCTGCGTTCAAAGGGAGGGAGTGCGAGGAGAGGAGGGTGATGGAAGGGGAGGCGGCGACGGCGTTGTCGAGCGCCGCGGAGATGAATGAGGGGAAGGCCAGGTGGTGTGAGAGGATGAAAGGGCTAGGGTTTATCGGGGAGGGTTTTGGGGAGGAGGCAGTGGAAGGAGGGAGGACTCTGTTGAGGAAGTATGATGGCAACTGGGAGATGAGAGCGGAGGAGAAGGGACGCCAAGGATGCATTTGTCTCTGTTGGAAGGGGAAGCCTGTGTCCTTTTGCTCACTGTGGAAGCTACCCAGTAACAAAGGAGGATGATGATGATCGATCGATCCATCACAGTGATGATGCAAATGCAAATGCAATGCAAGGTTCTAAATTTCTACTTTCAACGGGTTACAAGAATTGTGTGATTGGGCGGGCAGCTAGGATCATCCATCCTACAGTGCAGTGCATTCAGTCCATCCACTAACAAACAGGGTTTGTTTAGCTAAATGGGTGGTCGATATCTCAGAATAATTTTCCACAAACCAGTGTAGGAGGAATTAATGTACCAAGGAAAGGATGCATGTTATGTTATTCATTTTTGTTTTACCATCCATCTTTATCTAGGTATCTTCTTCTGGGTTACGGAAGGTTTGTTATAGTAAAAACGTGAAGATGCTTTTTATATGACTTGTAATATTAGGAACCCAGAAGGTTTGTTATAGTAAAAACGTGAAGATGCTTTTTATATGACCTGTAATATTAGGCTGGTATTGATAAAAGCAGTCTAACCAAATAATGTAACTTGGAATCTTATGGCTTTTTTATTTATTTTTTCACCTGTGCAAAGGATTTTTTTTCCCCTTTCCGTGGGGCCTGGCATTGCATTGCAGTCTCCGTGTATTCAGGTCCCCCATTTGTCTTAGACGGCCGGGATTGCAATTCCCGACTCTGGCCACACCACCTGCTCGCAACTATTTGCTTGTGCTATAACAAAAAGTCCACATGGACTAACTCATGGAGTTATGGTTCTGTGTCCATGAGTTAGTCCATGTAGCACGACTCATGCTATAATAATTTTTATTTTTGTAATATAATTATCAAATAGGATATGACATTCGAACTATAATAGTATCCCATCCAGTGACTTGGAATGAAATGAATCTTTTTGAAGCCATAGTAGCTCTTGAGTCATGCATGATGCATGGTATATAAAAGCCCAGTAAATGATTAAAGCTGATTATCCGGGGCCTAGCATGTGCCAAAATGGTCAAAGCAGCTCGTGGAATCTTTATCTTAACTGGCGTCGAAGTGACATGGAATAATTTCTCATTATGTACACCAATCTTTAATGAGCGAAAATGTCCCCCAATCCTCTGCAAGGAGAGACAGCAAGTAGGAGCCACGTGTTTTGCAGGAAATGCCCACCAACATGCCTATATACAACAAATAGGTGACTCCATGCCATTTTCCTTACTTTAGGGCAGAACCCATTCAACTGCTGTGCATGAACCGATATATGTTGGGCAGATGATCCTAATCATCCCATAAATAACAAATGAATGCATGGCCAGGAAGTATTTTAAGCAGCTTAAAAACCAAAAGCATTATATTTGGATTGTCCAATTAGTGATTGTGGAAACATTAAGAATCCATAGAGGCACCATAATAAATAGAAAACAAGCAAAAAGAAGAGAGGGGCATCAAACATAAGTCACAGACTGGTCAGTATAGACTTTCTATACAAGAAGGAAAAACTAACAAGATATTGGAGTTAGTGACAGGGCACAGTTTGGACAAAACTACAGATTCCAGGTCCCAATCACCTAACATACACCACCTGCAAGATATTTGAATTTCAGAGAATGGTGAATACGGGGTAAGCTTGTACTGCCGACATTGAAGAACAAAATCCCACCTCCCTCAAGAATCATAAATCCTGACGGATGTCCGAATGCTCTGCCGACACACAGGACACTTCGGATTCGAATCGCGCTCTACCAAAAGGGCACAGCGCGGACAGCAAACAAGATGGCCGCAGGGAATGAAAGCAGAACGCCTCCGCCTCATTAAACAGATAACACATAATTCACCATCCGAAACATCACCCAAATCATCATCTGTGTTGCTTTCAGCAGTTATATCTCTTGGTTGCTCAACTCTTTGTTGCCTCTGGCGCCTCCACTCCTTCCATCTAAACCAGTTCCTGCATCCCAATCAGTATATAATTTATCAACCCTCAGCGAAACACTTTAGGGAGCATCAGTTTAAGACTCCTAAAGTTATCAGTGCTGGCAAAAGGTGACAGCCTTTCCAGCCGGCACTCCTGATACTGGAGACTCTCTCAAGTTATCACTGATTCGGTTCTCATAAGAAAGCAGAAGATTCCTTCCAGGATGTCAACCCGGCTAAAATATATAGCACAAACATTACAACGTATGAATCCATATATTTCTTTCTTTTTCCTTTCTTCTTCAGCAGTGGTGGTGGTTTGGTAAAGCTAATATCGAACAGACAGAAAAAACGATGCTGCAAGCAGTGAGCTATCCAATTAAGTTAAAAGAGCAATGCTTAAATTTTGGGTTAGTCCTATCCATTTCTACTAGGTTTCATGGTTTGGTAAGCTAATATCGAACAGAAAACAAAAATGATGCTGCAACCAGAGAGCCATCCAATTAAGCTAAAGGAGCAATGCTTAAATTTTGGGTTAGTCCTATCCATTTCTCCTAAGTTCCTTGTCAAAGAGCCCCTCAAAAGTCCAAGGCTTGCACAACAAAGAATAAGTATCACTGGTCATAGAGCAGAGCTGGTCTAAAAGACATGCCAAATTTTCAACCTTGATTTATGGAATACTTTCCTCCAAAAATCACTATTGACTAGACAACATAATTGAACTGGAATGCGATGACCGCACAAATGACAGTAGCACCATGGTCTAGCATTGGTCACTTGATATGGGATCTGTGAGAGCATTACTTGAAATAAAATACTTTCTATGCTTTTCTATGTAGTGAGAATCGCCTTCCCCTGGAAATGTGAGGGCTTTTAAAGTCCTTTTGCATTGATTTTGGAATTTCGGAACCACATCTTTTACAAGATCTTGGCATCCAATGCTCATTCAGCTCAGTAAAAGCAAGTGCGGCTACTTACTACTAGTTAAGTTTATTTTTAATGGCTAAAACTTAAAATCTATGTTTCTTCAAATTTTAGAATCACAAGACACCATTTTCTTTTTCTTTTTTTTCTGAACCATAAGACACCTTTTTCCTTAAAAAAAAATAAGAGGAGATTCTTTTTCTCATTTGTACAAAGGTTTAAGCTCCAAGGTTATCGGTCCAACTCCGCCGAGCTGACTCAACTCGAGAGCGACCAAGTTGGATCCAAGTTCGTTTTAAAACCTTGCTCTGAACACCAAAATAAATAATAAAACATACCCTCCTTTAACCTCCAACAACATCAAAGAGTTTGGGTTTAACAGTGATACCTTACTATTGCGTAGCCCAGTATACCAAATGACAACGTGCCAAGAAGAACCCCACTCCAAAATAGAACCTTAGTCCTGGTGGCAAGATCTACCACCATTTGATCCTTTGTCATATCAGACCTGCATTGAATAAAAACAATATCAAACCAGTTCCACAAGAGGCAGGATTCTCCCAACAAAATAATCACAGAAAGCAGCTAAACACAAAAAACCAACAATTTGTACAACTAAAGCTCTGATAGATGCTAGA
Organism: Litsea cubeba; assembly: GCA_012931725.1. NCBI lineage: Eukaryota > Viridiplantae > Streptophyta > Magnoliopsida > Laurales > Lauraceae > Litsea > Litsea cubeba. The sequence continues at coordinate 160,509,405 of CM022944.1, read as the reverse complement.
TCTACCCCAAGTGTCATGGCAGTACCACCATGTAGGCATTTACCAAGAAATAGTATCTCAATCGACCTTGAATAAGGGCATAGAACATTTGGCTATACACAGGTGACATTATATATGAGAAATCAATGTATGTTCTCAAGCATCTAGATTGGTGGGTGAAAAGAGAAACCAGGAGCAAAGACAAAGAAACCTAACAGAATGTGACATAGAACAAACCCCTTACAAGAAATAGGGAAGGTCTTTGGAAGATCTGATTTCAGGAACACCATCTTGCCATCTGCAAATTCCAACTGCAGAGATCTCCTTTCCAGGAGGAAGAATTTTCTCTTCATCCAACAAACCAACCTTCCAAAACAAAAAATTTACATAATAAAAAGAACAATAACATTAATGATTCTGTGCAAACCAAAAAACCACTTTCCCAATAAAGAAAATGGTACTGGCAAAAGATACATATAATTTGGGACTAAAAACTTACTGGATATCCATGACCAAACATGGCACGGAAGAATGTATATGAAGAAACATGAACAGGGAGCAACTGATGATAAACTGTTGTAAGAGGTAAAGGATGAGCTGACCCATCCATATTAACAACAACGTAACCCGCCCATGGCCAATGACCGCCTTCTATAAGAATAAATGGAACCTGGAACAAAAAAACAATCAGAATTGTACCCCAAAAAATTCCAGGCGGTAATAAAATTCAGGTGCTGGGTAAAGCGGGTTTCAAAATTCAAAATTCAAAAAAAAAAAAAAAAAAAAAACTCCAGTTGAGAAAAGCAAATCTAAAAAATTGGAATCATGAGGAATTTAATTTTTTGGGAGAGACAGGACCTGACGCATAGGTTGTTGGTTCTGGATTCAGCTGAAGAGACAGGAGACAGATTAAGGCTGTTGGAAATCTCAATCAAATGAGGAAGTTTTGTGCAGACAGAAATCCAAAGTTTTGTGGCTAAAAGAAAGATATAGGAACACCAAACCTATTCGCATAATGGCCAAGGCAAGGAGGAAAATCAATCACTTGGGAAAATTCAAGACTAGCGGAATCAAAGTGTCAGAACTTATTGAAGCCAAGGAAGTGGAAGCCACTTTGTTTGAATCTATCTATGAGTGAGATGGTGACGAGCAACTAAAGTTTGATGCCTTATTCTTTTCAGCTATCCCTTCTGAATCTAACTCTTGGTTAGATAAAGTACTATGAAAGCTCCACCGCCAGTTAGTTTAGTTTGCTTTTATTGAAGCAAGCTGGGACTTTTTGAAAGGTGACTTTATGGAGATGTTTTATGAGTTCCACCAGAGGGGGAGACGCAATAGGGAGTTAAATATGACTTCTATTTCGTTAAATCCTAAAGATTCACAGTGTGGTCGAACTACACCACTTAAGATCAATCAATTTAGTGTGGTGGTGTGGCTACAAGCTTCTTTCTATGGTTCTGGCAAATCCATTTAAGGAGGTTTTACCCTCCATTATAAGTGTGAATCAAGGTCCTATGTGGAAGGGGAGACAAATTCTAGATGAATTTATAGTAACCAATGAGCTCATCCATTGCAAGAAAAAGGCAAAAATAGAAGGTCTAGCACTAAAAATTTATTTGGAGAAGGCTTATGACCACATGCTTTAGGCATATGATGATTATATGGTACACAAAGAATGGGTTTTTGAAGGTTGGACAATTTCTTCTCAAATTGGGACACGTGCTTGAAAGGGAACCTTTGTGAGGAGAGAAGGGCGACCAAGTGGTCCCTTCCTCCTGTGGGTTCCAGTTCAATGTCGACCAGGTGGCTAGAGGCAAGTAGGTACAGGTAGAGCAATGGTCAATGACACGGTACCAACTAGTGGTTTTATTGGGTATGATTGGAATCAAGGAATCTAATGAAACCAAATTATGGGTAGTTAGAGCAGCTTTGATCATTATTATTTGTCTCTTATTCAGGCAGTCTTGTAGTGGATAGCGATTCACTCAACGTCGTGGCTTGGCTTTCTCATTCTTCTTCTTGTCCATGGAGGATGCACTCTTAGTCAAAGAAATTCTTACAGTTGGTGGTGGCATCAATGTATCTTTCTGTCATGCAACAAGGGAGATGAATGCTATGATGCACGGATACTTCAAAATGAGCAACGTATCATGTCGTATCGCATCTGATACTTTACTTTTTATGTGTAAAATACGTGTCCCTGCCGTGTCCATCACGTGTCGTTGCCGTATCCACGCATCATAGGTTGAATGTGGTAGCTGATTCTTTGGTTATGTTTGGGGTTGATACAGTATCAACGTACCAATTTCACTATGGATTGATTTTTTTCTTTTTTCCCTCTATTTCGTTTTTTGCTTTTATGGTTTTCAATATATGCCTTTTATACTTTTTTCATTCTATTCAATCATTTTTATAAAATTATAGTTACCATTCATCATCATCATCAAAGCCTTGTCCCAGCTATGTTACCATTCACAAAGGGAAAAAAAAAAGCAAAGAAAAGGTAGAACAGCATTCGGAGTAAGATTACTAAGCCAAGATTGTTATTGGATTAATTTCTAAGTAATAATGAATGGCTCAAATGGCCAAGTCCAAGTATCAAAGATGTCCTTGTGGTTTCCAAAATGGAACGAGAGTTGAACTTACAAAAACTTAGTGGTGGAATGTAAAAGTCCAAAATAATATTGACAAAAAGAAAACATTATTCGTAGAGTAATGGAAAACTAGTATGAAAGACATAGAAGGGTAAAAGTTAGTTAACTGCGACATATAAAAGTTGCGGGGGCCAAGTACGAAGCCTTTGACAATTTGAATGTTCAATTACGACTATGAAGTAGAAGAATTGAAAATGGCTATCGATGAGATTGCAAAGATATGAGAAAAAACTAAAAACCTCAATTGTATCACATGAATTGAAAAAAAAAAAAAAAGAAAGGGTCTTGCTAAAAGAAGGAAGAGGTTAAACCGTTAAAGGTAGATCATGGAAGTATTTTATTTCAATGACCCGCCTATTAAATATGGAATATGCAAGTAAATTATGAATTAGAGCTAAATATAGAAATTATCAACAAATATCTAGTACAAAAGTATAACCTTAACTAATATGAAGAAAATTAGAGCATCTGGACCAAATGGTGAACTATTGGTTTCAAAAGGCAAGATTGTGGTTGTTTGGTTAATGAGATTTTCTAACAAAGTTTTAGTACAAGAAAAATAGTTGATTGATGAAGGAAAAAACAATATGGTCACTTCCTCCCACAAAGAAAGGAAATTTTCAGAATTGGAACTATCAAACTTTTTCTCTTAAAGATAATAGGAATTATCAAACCAATGACCAATGCATGACACTTTGGAGGAGAGTAATAGAACAACATGATAAATTGTCGAGTTATAAAGAATGTGGCTTCAAAGAGGTTTGAGTAGAAAACTAGAACTCAAAGCCGATCATAAATGAATGAGGTAAGATTCGATGATGACTGGAAATAGACTGATGGGGAAGATATGTCCACTCAATACCATCTCTACAAATCTTCTACTCTTTTTTTCCTTTTTTTATTTTTAACAGAACTTGCTTCCTTTACAACATGTTGAAGACAGAATAGAACAAGGCCATGCAAGGGCCACCTATACCCAACTGACTTCCTTTTTTTTAATGCACATATTTTTCACCCTAAGATGTGAACAAGATGGCTCAAGTCCACCTCAGACATGTTGGTCATAACAAAACCACTTCACTTATAAAACGGAAAAACAGATGGCATCCAAACAGAACCTCAAACAAGAGACCTTTCCAATTTTGGTTGAAATATCATATAGAAGGATAACAAGGCGCCGCCAATTATTTCTCCAGGCATCTGAGTTAAATAGGAAGTAGGAGCTTGGTTTTTGAACAACTATTTCCTAAATATAAATACAAAAAAAAAAAGTAACAATGATAATAATATCAATAGAAAAAAGGAGAACAAAAACCTCTCAATGAAAGAGTGATGGTACTGTGAACTTACCTTTTGTAAATGGATCCACTCATGCTCTTTCCACGATCTTGCAAATAGCCTATGCAAATCGAAAGTCCAACCAAATAGGCCCCTCCATTCATGATACAAACACTTCACACACAGAAAGCAGCAATTTTAAAAAATAGATCAGGTTTCTTACATTCTTATGGGATATATTTACAACAGAATAAAAACCATGATAAAACTTCTTGAGCAAATTTACTATTAAAGAAAAATTCTATATGAATGTGATTTCTTGGACAAAGTGATTGCATAACCTTATAGACGAAACTAAACTAAACCAAACCAAACCAAACCAAACCAAGCCTTTTCCCACTAGGTGGGGTCGGCTATATGGATTTGACGATGCCAATCAAATATGTTTAGGGCCATGTCCCCCGTTAGACTTATAGACAAAACTAAATGGAAACTAAATTAAGCATGAAAAATTATATAGAAAATTTCAAATGCAATCATACAAACAACAAGAAACAATTTTTTTTAAAGGCATACTAGAGCAAGCAAGAACTTTAGCCGTAGAAATACTTAAAACAATACAAAGCAGAACCTGAAACACGTCAGAAAGAGAATGTTAATTGTTAGGTCTTCAAACAAAAACAAGAACAGACAAATATATTAGCCATTCAATTACTTTTCCATGAATATGAGGTACATAAAAGACCTATTCCAAGATAAAAGTCTCCTAAAAACACTACGAGCCTTCATAGAAAGTGGTTTCATGTTCCAAACACCAGAGCACATAAAGATTTCTTCAACAGTAAGTAATCCAAGAGCAGATTAGCTTGAGGTATTCTCTAAGAGACGCTACTTGCAAAGTCCAAATCCAAAGTTCACCCTGCAAGATTCAACTCTCCCCATGGCCTTGAATTGAAAAAACAACATATGAAACTGAATAACTAAGCATGCAATGGACAACATGATTCTGCACATGGTCAAATGTTGAGATGATAAAATATTTAATTGTTTGTCTTAGCACCGTTCCCTTAAGAAATAACTTTTCTTTTTTTTTTTGAAAAAAGTGAGAAATAACTAAATTGCAACAGCCTTATAATCACAATGATGCTTGCACTCCATTATTGGATGACAGAGTGCCTACAACAACTACTGCTAACTTGACACCAATGACACTATCATAAGAAAGTCAACTTATTACTATTTGTGGCTTTATATCATTTCTAACTATAAATGTTCTTCTTTTGTTCGTGATTAGTATTTGTATTATCATTTGCTCAAGACAATATTTAGTTATTTACCCATCCAAAAAGGATACTCCATTTTCTTGAAAAGTTTGTACCTTCCAAACATGTCTGGCGCCATATATGTCATTGTTAATAGCACCCATCATCTCATCACATCAAATTGGCCATGTATATAACTCATTTCACAAACAAACAATAAAAAAATAAAAAAAAAAACAAAACAAGCACGCACGCACGCGCACAGAGACGGAGACAGAGACACCAACATACTCTCTTCAGCGAATTGTATATGCTTAAATTTAAACCTAGTTGGAGCAATATTTTAGTGATAAAAAAAATTAAAAACCAATCTTAAAAATCCAAGATTTCAGCCCTTAAATAAATGTTATGATTTTCTAACAAGGTAATTTTTGACTATTGCAGTCTGGATCAATGGCTGCTTCCTAGCCTAGCCCAAACCACAGCAATGGGAAGCATGGATGGGTCTAGAAACCCAAAATCTCCCTTAAACCACTAAACAAACCACGCAAGGTTAAACAGCATGGAATCAAGCCTATAGCTCCAGATTACACAACCAAAGGTACAGAACAATACTTGGTCACGTGACATCCCAAGTCCCAACTATTCTAAGGAAAGAACATAACTTTTTATTGGTAATGGAAATTTCATTAAGGAAAAGGATGAAGGAGACAGTAAATTATTATAATGTATCCACAGAAAAGAAAGAGAATATGAAAATTGCAACCCATAATATCCGTGTACCCTAAATGGCAAAAGGATTCACCACCATGTTAGCTTCTATTTTAATATATACAAAGGTCACTTTGACCTAAATGTACTCCGTGTGTATTAAGCTTGTAATCACTTTTCAACAAATATAATACATTTACTATTTCCAATCAACAAAAAAAAAAAACAACATAACAGTTCAACTCCTTAATCTAGTAAACAACATATGGAAATCTCCATGGTTCATTGCATCCCCCTGTAGACCACTTAATTGCTTTTGTTGATTTGCCTTTAAATCAATGAATGTGAGTAAATTCTTTCAAATATATATACATAGCTCCACCCTAATCGCCAATATCCGAGCCTCTTTTAGTCCCATCTCTCCCATTGACCGAGACGACAGCAATAGGCTATTTCCTTGACATCATGAAGCAAACCAGTAATGCCCGCAAGACCAAGGCAGCCTTTTTGTTTTACAAGAGACTTTAACTCACACCCCCACACACACAATGCGTCCCTGGCCAGCTGAGCAACAGGCGGGGACAACCAAGACTTCCCTTTACCATCCCATCTATCTTAAATTTTATATCCCCCGAGGAGAGGGGGTCATCTTGTTGCTGCTTTATCTCTCATATTTATATATGAATGTATATATGTATTTGTCTTCCATCATAAACCCCTTTCATTTTCTAAGGATTTCCACTTTAGAACTCCTTCAAATTCTATTTTTTATCTTGAAGAAACTTGTTAATCTCAACTTAGATACCTCAAATACTGCTTCCACTAAACTCAACTTGTGGATGTGCAGCCACTGTGATTGCTTGTGTAAGAGTTCACCAAGTTAATACCCTAAAACTTGTATGGTCCATAAATCATCACCATCTAATATGCCATTTCCAAAACAAATCAACTAGAGAACACGGAACATATTTTAGTTTGATCCACTGGCAGAACAATAATTAAGAAGTAATTAATTAGACACATCCAAACGCAAACAGCAACGACTCAATGCTCTACAAACTAAACCATACACACAAGAACTCGATGATGGCGATGAATTCCTAAAAAAAGATTCCATTGAAAAAAAGAAGAAGAAGAAAGAAACAACTTACCGCCTGGGTTCGCTGTGTGATGAGGGCTCGATCGCCGGATTTCTCTGAGGTTAGAAACCTGTCCTTCAAGGACATCCAATTTCCATCGGCAGCTGACTTGGGCTGGACTTGGCCGCGTACTACTACGAGGAGGTTTTTGTCGTCGGAGGATTTGAGGAGGGAGCGGAGGCCGGAGACGCGGACGGAAGGGGCGCGGCGGATTTTGAGTAGGGCAGAGGAGGATGACTTGAACTTGATGAGGGTTTGGATGGCGACGACGGCGAGGGCGACTCCGAAGACGGCGCCGTCGCAGGCGAAGGCGAAGTGAGCGAGAGCGGCTGCAACGGCCTGCTCGGGAGAGGACATGGGCGAGAGCAAATGATGTTTCTAAAAAATTCTACCTGGCGCTGCTGGCTGGCTATCTGTCTCTCTGTCTGTCTGTCTGCCTATCTATCTATCCCCCATCCACACCACTGACCATCATCATATCTGATACCACTTAGCAGAGGGCCACAGGGCAGAGACGCGCGGAGAGAGAAAGAGAGTTGTCCAGATGCAGGTGCTTGTTGTTGTGGTGGGACTTGGGAGGCCTAAATCCTAATTCCTTCATTCTCAGGGTCTTCTTTTGGTTGGTGCCAGTGACGGTGCCAGTGGTCTCTATCCGGATTCCGGAGAGGCGGGCCGGGGAGTCTTTTACTTTGGGAATTCCGACGATTTTGGTTTGATAAGTGGAAAAGTCCTGTTGCCCTCCCTTCCTAATTTATGTGCTTCGCTAATTAAAAATCTTATATGATCATAATATCCTAATCTAAGTCCCTAACAAATGATAATAATTGTCCTATGTAGCCCCCTCCCATTAAGACATACATTATTCGTAAACTTAACTTTTGGTTAAATGTACTTGAAAAAGACACTAGTGAATTATGACTTTCCCTAAAAATTAGAATGCTATATTTTTTATAAACATATTTATCAGAGAGATTTTATTCAATAAGAAAAGTTAATCAAAGAAGAATAATCATTAAATCTTTAATATGTAAATGGGCCAAGCAACTAATGTGGCTCAAAGAGAAGCCGATGTTGTCTTTCCTTTTGTAATGTGTACTTAGTATAGAATTTTTTTTATTTTATTATTATTTTTTTTATTTTTTTTTTTGCTGACGCAGGGTGTCCCAGCCCTTCGGGCCGGACTAAATCCCTGCGGGCCCAGGAGGCAAAGCCGGGTAAGAACCCCCTGTGGCCCCAGTGTGGCAGCGCAGTTTCGAACCCACAACCTCCAGGAGCAAACCGTGGTCCTAGGCCAACTGAGCTACCCCTTGGGGTTTAGTATAGAAATATGCAATATAAGGATCTGAAGAGAGACAATTTTTAGGGATATTTTTTTTATTAATAAGATTAGAGGATATAAGGATTATAAACCATCCATTAAAGATAGATTTGATTAATTGATTAATGAGAGATATTATAGGATTTGTTAAGTAGAATTATAATAGGGGAGAGGGAGAACGTACCTCCTCCTCATTTAATCTCATTTGAAATCCATGTGGTCAACATTAATTGAATTGAATGGTCAAAATAAATTGAGGCCAACCCTCTCCTCATCTCGAGCGGATGGGAGAGGGATGTTCGTTGCCTAGGGTGGGGCCCACTGTTTGGTCCATCCAAATGAATCACATACATGAGACCCCCTGAATTGAACATATCCACCAAAATTTGGCCTAATCCAATTAAATTGGACGGTTGGATAGAGCGAATCCCATCCGAATGGATTGTAAACCGCTAAAACTTTGTGGCCCAGATGGAGATGATAGAAATCAATGAAAATGCTAATTTTTTGTAGAGAGGAGGGCCGTTGCGTGTCTTTCAAAAACCCCTCCATTGTGAGATCCCTGATTTTTAATTTGTTTATATTTAATTAAGTTGATTAATGATTAATTAAAATTATTTTTATTATTGTACTAGATTAATCACGTGGTATGATGTTCTTTATTTCTTGATATTATAAAATTTGTAAAATTATGCTGAACATTTCTTGTTTTGGATACTTATTGTTTTGAAATGTCATTTGATGAAAATGAGGCATTTTCCATTATTAAGGGCTTGTTTGTAAATTTTTTTTAACAAAAAGCCTACATGGACTAACTCATGGAGTTAGTCCATGGACCAACCCCATGGTTCTCATTCAAATATTGGATGAGAACATCCATTATTTAGATGGGAACCATGGAGTTAGTCTATGGTTCTGTCCATGAGTTAGTCCATGTAGCAGGACTCTTTTTTTAATGAGAATTTTGTAACGATGGGGCTTTTCTATGATTTTGATTTCATTGGGGAACGGGTCAAATGGTGATTGAATTTCGGTTCACCCTCATTTTCGATCATTCTTTGTAGCCAACGAGAACCCTTTGACATACTTCCACCCACTCCAATATGCGTGAAGTAAATGGGTATTTTTCAGATCTCGTAGGTTAAGAGAGAGGACCGAAAACCATATATATAGATAAGCCCTATAGAGATTTCTTCTCGTCAAAGAAATCTAATAAATATAAGTTTCATTAATTCCCTCAAATTAGTAAACAAGAGTCCTATATGATTGGGCTTACTAAAATTTAAACCAAGATAAACTCAGTAAAACTAAAAACTACAAAAGGGAAAGTAACTAAAAATTAGTAGGCTTAAACCGTGGGTCACAACAATGTTGCACATGTGGTCATGAGGACCACTCATGTCTAACAATCTCCCACTTTGTCTAAATAACCACACATATGTGATCTCCCACTTGGTCAAGACGACCATATAAAAGCAATCCACCTTTTATGATATAATTTTGAAAAATAACCAGTTGAAAAAAAATGTTTTGACTCAACTTGGATTATCTCCTCTTTTTCCTTATATATGCTGCTTATTTTTCTCCTTCGACTGTTTATGTTGTATATCTTGTGTTTTCTGATTTGTGTGAAATGGCTAATGAAGATGAGGCTTGATTTCAACTTTATGTAAAAGAAGAAAGAGATTCATATTCGACTTTCTTCTTCTTTCCTACTGAACCATGACAGTCATTCTCTTCGAGCACGTTTGTGTACACACCCTTTCCACGGAAAGGGAAAATTGCCACGTCAACAAATTTCATATAAATGGAAACCTTGGAAAAAGATTTCCGTAGAATTTAAAATTTTATGTTTGGTGCAAAAAAAATTTCATCGTTGAATTGGTGCTAATGTTGTTTGGTGCGGCTGTGGATTCTTTATAGAAAATGAAATTTTCTTATTTGGTGAAATAACTTTTTGAAGAAAAATAACATAACATGTATATTATTTATTCAATATTAAATAATAATTTATTTAAAGAAATAAAAAATGAAATAGTTGAAGAGTTTTGGGTTGAAATGGACAAGAGTGAGGAAAACTGGGAGGAGTTTTCCGAGGAAATCCATTTCCCATACCCCCCATAGGAAACCCATTTCTACAATTATCAAGGAAAATACTGACGATGCAAGAAAGCGTTTCCGTTGAATTGTTCCGCACCAAACGCCTAAAAACATAATTTTCCGTGGAAAACCATACACTTTTACCTTTTCCGCAGAAAAGTGCGTGTACACAAACATGCCCTTCATCTTCTTCCTGTTGGTTATTATTCTTCTCTTTCTTATACAACTATCTCCTCTCTATCCCTTATGTTTTGGAAGTTCTCAAAGCAAGAGCTTTCTCTAGCCGGTAAAGCTCGATTTAAAGGAAAGCAAACTATTTATTTATATTTCGTTTGTTTTATGCTAAATCTCTTAAAATCCTGTTAGAAATTTAGAAGATCTCCATTTGTATGAAAAGTTTTCATTTGATATGAATTAAGATTATTATATACATGACTTGGACGTGTAAAGAAGAAAATAAAGTAGAGAAGTCATTTCAGTTGAAATAGAAAATGCTCGAAATTCTACATTTGTCGGAGGTCAACTGACCTTGGTTATCCGGTCGACAGGCCACACTGCACAGACACCTCTATTAGTCAAGAAATTTCCTATAACTGAGACTGATTAATTTCATTTTTTTTTGTTAGGAAGGTCGACCGTCTAGCTTAGGATGTCGACAGACCACATAGTAATTTGCAAATTTTTTGTCAGTTTATATTTTTTTAAAACCGAGACTGTTTATATCTGAATTTCTTTGAACCAGATCAATCGGCCACCTTGAAAAAAGTTATAAATAAATTTTATAACTTTAAGTTTTAATAAAAAAATGTAATATTTGATTTTTTACTGATTCTAAATCATAAAATAATCATGTTTACTATGATTAATCATAGTTATTTCACTTTTTTTTTATCGATATTATGGTATATTTGATTTAATTTTTGAATTTCCTGAAACTAGTGATTTTATTAGTTAAATATGAATTTGTGAATTATATCTCAATTTTATGATACTCTTGTCAATCTATACTAATCTGTGTTGAGCAAATTTTGTATATGACATCCGTATTTCTGTTATTTTCGTATATGGATACAAGTACTCTGATATTGGCACCAGTGGCAAATAGATCGGGTCAAATTAATTCCGGTTAAGTTAGAGGTGGGGCCTACCATTTGGACCATGGCCCATGAACGACCCATTTTTTAAAAACCTTTTGCATTTCCAACAACAACTCTCCACCGCACCAATCAAATCTTTTTATGCAAATGTTTATAAAGAACTAATTAAAACTAATTAGATGACAAATTAAGTAAAACGAAAACAAATCCTAATATTTATGGACTTTCAAACTACTCAATTGATGGGATAGTCGGGTTAGGCGGGCCAACCATAACCCGAACCATTTTTATGCGAGTTAGGAAATCATAACCTCCGACCGACCTGTATTTCCTGTAGGGCGTGTTTGACTTTAGGCATCACTTAATTCGGTCCTTCTAAAACTAGATGCGGTGAAAGCTAAACTATTTTGTTACACATGCTAGTTGCAGCTTAGTTTTGTTCCGTTCGAGTATTCTGTACTCCTGGTACCTCCGTATTTTGGTGTGTTATGTAGCAACCTTTTGACATGTATGGTATCCACTATTTTGTATTCTGACTATCTAGCTAATGTAGATACTGCGCTCCTGTTACTCCCGTTATTTCTACTACTTTAGGATTTTGTTATATCAGTTATATTGTATCTCATACTATATGTATTTTTAGATTTATTATGCTCACTGGTTATTCAGTTATTTCGATTTATTTACCAGTTTACTTGCTCGGTTTTACTGACGTAGAGTTTAACGTTAGATGAAATATCATCAGTACCTCAGGAACCGAGATGTTCCACGAGTGGGCTATTGACGAGATCGTACAAATATGAGGAGCCATAGAAACGTTTCAACTTTTGTAATTATATATAATATATGTAAATTTAAAAGACTAACCAGTTATAAATATTATGAGATACTCATGCTCTATTAGTATCTGTTCATAAATAAATGTTATCATCTATATAATAAGGGAGCTCAGTTTTTTAATTTTCCATATTTTGGACCCTTTGATTTATGTATATAAATCCTAGGGATATTTTGGACCCTTGGATTTAAGAGGGGAATGAAAAAATGGGCTAAAAGTTTGAGAAATTTACAAGCCTTTGTCATCCCCATCAAAACCACGTTCGCATTTGGGTTTATACGGCTCAAAAAGGGGCAGCAAGTTTGAGTTGTTTACAAGTATTGTCATCCCTTATTCATTTAAAAGAAAAGCAAGAGTGTTTACTTTCTTATTGTTCTGCCATTGATAAAAAAAGGTATTAAAAGCAAAAAAAAAAAAAAAACTTATTTTGCAAGGGAGCTCAATTTTTGAATTCCCCATATTTTGGACCCTTTGATTTATGTACATAAAGCCTAGGGCTGAGATTAAGAGGAAAGGGGTTGATAAAAGCAAAAAAAAAACTTCTTTTTTGTAAGAGAGCCCGATTTTTGAATTTCCCATATTTTGGACCCTTTGGATTTATGTACATAAATTATAGGGCTGAGATTAAGAGGAAAGAGGTTGAGGGGTTTTAGGGGGTTTAAGAGTCCAGAGATTTGGGACACTACTTCCCTATATCCGTGGACTCTTTCTCCCTTATTCGGGCGACGGGTTAAGGAGTCTGGACCAGGTTTGGGGTTAGGTTAATATTAGATGGGTTTTGGTTGGATTTGATTTCGAATTGATTTGGGCTAGAATTTGATGGGTTTGACTGGGTCAGGTTTGACGGATTTAGTTAAAGGCCCAATCAGGGTCTGGATCAGAGGTTTGGGGCTCAAAAGGTGGGCTGTAGTGGGGTCTGGTATGGACAATAATCACTAGGACTCAGGTTCCGCAAAATTTGATCCGCCTGTCGGATTTCAAAGTTCTATATATGGATAGAAAGCCCTCGATGAATAGATCGCGATGAGCTAACTTTCGGGGCGATCAGGAGTCTATAGTGTGATAGGTGTTTTTTCAAGTTGGCACCCCCGGGGGTACGAGACCTGCTATTATGATTTTTGATCCGATTGCAATGAGCCAATTCCTATGACAATTAGAGGTCCAAGAATAATATGTGATATTTGACTCGGGACATAATTATGACATCGTTAAATAGGGTGGACCGAATTACCCCTCATAGGGTGCCAAAATTCAGGTTAGTTGTTCGGTGGTCAAAAGAAGAGTAATTAAATTTAACTGTGCTCAGCACATGGTGCGCCGTGCCTTCAGGTACGGGCAATCACTAGTTGTTTTATATGCTTTCGCAGGAAGAGCTTTTACAAATGTTTAGATTACTCACCCGTGATATCCCGCGGGATTGGTGTGGGATTTATCTTTTATTAAATTCATTGAGAAGTCTTACACTAGTTATATCAACAAATTTGACCATTGAGGATACCCAATTTTAGGACGTAACACCCCTCTCTGATTCTAAATCATAGAATGCTTTTGAGAGATCCCTTATCTTCTATGAGGCATCCAATTGTTGTAGAGCCGAAGTTTTAAGCATTGAAGATCTTTTCATCTACTCTTTTGCAGGAGATTCACCTTGAAGAGGGGGTCAAATACGATATGTCATCTGCAAGTAGGGTTTTTCACGGAAAAAATCGTGTGACTCCTTCTCATGTGGTTTATTGCTTAATTCTAATTTAAGTTAATAACTTGGCTTAATTGCAAGCTAAATGAGAATTTGATTTGGGACCTTAGCATGTGCTAAGTCTTTAATTCCTTCACATATATTAGAAAACAAGAAATTATTCCCACAATCTTCACGCTAACTTTCACGATTTGTTTGGAAAACGTGTTCATTTTTTGATCGTGTATCTCAGTACAAACAATGTTTATTTAATTAGTTGCAGGCAATTAAATTCTTCTATGCATCACAGAGGCTTTGTTTATTTTCAAATAATTATATAAAGAGGAATTCAAAACCAACAAAAAAAAGGGGGTGAAAGGTAAAAGATATAAGGCCCATTAAAACCTTGCTAAATGTCAGATTAATATATATTTTACGGTCATTTATGAATCATCACTTTTATTTATTCATCTTTTCTAAATTTCAGTCATTTTAGAATTGCATTTCTAGAGGCAGCTCAGTTGGCCTATGACCACGGTTTGCATCCGGAGGTTATTGGGGCTACAGGGGATTTTATCCAGCTTCCCTTTGGGCCTAGAGAGATTAGTCAAACCAAAAGAGTTGAGAACCCTCTGATAGCCCAAAAAAAAAAAAAATGATTGGGAATACAATTTCGTACAAACGAACAGACTCTAAGTAATCACATTAGAGAGGCACTTGATTTGGTCATATTTGAATTTTAATTCAACTGAGCTTGCGACTGTAAAAACACAGTTGACAGCATTGGACTCGCCCGGTGCAAACCATGTAGTTAGCCAATAATGAAAAATGAGAAGGGCGATAAATAATATACGGTGCCACTAATTAAATTCTTATCCGTAAAAAAGTCAATAGAATCGGGGAAAACAAATGCATAGAACAATAAAATAGCTATAAATAATCTTTACTTGTGTAAAACCAAATCCTCAAAGTCACATTCATTGTTTTATATATTTTTTTACACTTTTTGCAAAGTTTAGTTAGTGGTACATCACACGTGGTAACTTTTTTGGGCGCAAATTTAATAATAAATGAGGGTTATTGAGATGTATAGGTAACCGTATAAAAACAAAACACCCCCACTTATATTCATCTTATACCATTTATCTCTCATATTTTTAATAATCATTACATGCAAATCTAACCCATTTATTATATAAATTCCTTCCATTCCACATGATTAAGTGAGCATCAAGTGATATGCACGCCTCACCATTTGATAGATCTATATACCTTCGGTTTAAAGGAGGTTAAGTTGGTTGATGATCAGCTAGAAGATTGCCATGCCCATTACTTATTTGGACGCATGGCCGAATGCAATAGGATTTGGTCATGGACTCATGGTCACATGCGTGAAAATTAAGAAATTCCGTGGAAGGACACCAATCATCGTGCTCCTCTGGGACACCGGCTACGCACGTGGAATCTTTAATCAGTTGCTCATCAATCTCCGCCTCGAAAACTGGAACCAGCAGCAATTCCCCCGTCCTTGAAACCCACCAAAACCATCATTTGTTTCCTGCAAAAACGCTCGTGGCATACTTGTGATTAAGTGCTCGACCATGGCTTGTGTCGTATCAAATTCGAACCAGGCGGCTGCGGTAGTTGCCGCGTGAGGACTGAGGACCGACTTTATACTGTACTCGTTGTGGGAGACGGTAACTCGTCCGTCGTGCCAAATGCCTATATCACCGGGTTCATTCATGCGTCTCTCTAGTCTTTTTATGCTGTGTTTGGGAAGAGTACTCGTTGCTGTGGGAGGCGGTACTTGGGTTTGGGGAGGGGAGGGGAAATTAATTTTATTTATTTTTATTTAGAAAGTAAAAAGATAGGAGGAAGAAAAATAAGAAAAGTAAGATTTTATTTGTTTTTCAGGTAGAGAGAAAATACCAATTTACTATTGCTTTTGCAAAAGTTTTAAAAAGATAAAAAAAAAACATTGATTAGAAGGGCAATTTAGTAATTTAATCCACTTTCTCTTCTCCCTCGTTCATTTTCTCTCGATTTTGGAGGGAAAATTTATGCTACCTTTTTCCCCCACCCAATTTTCCCTCATTCCCCCCAATTTTCCCTCATTCCCAAACAGGCCCTTAGTCTCTAGTGTGTAGGCGAGAGGTGACTGCTGCAAATTCAATAGCACTTTTCAAAATCAAACCACTCGAAATAAAATAAATAATCAAACTTTATATATATATATATATTTTAGACGAACACCCTCCTTTATTTTAATAATGTAAAAATCTTAATCAATCGATTTGGGCGATGGTTGATGTTTGTTTCCATTGAACACATTTAGTCTTTTTTTTTGTCCTAAATGTTTGTTTTGTTTGATTTCTACCTTTGTTCATATTAAATTAGGAGGAACTATACGAAACAATCATTAATTATAACCTTTAAGATGATCCCAATTTAACTAGATCTAAGAAATAACTCATATTTAAGCTAAAAACTCCTGTTATGAACCGGTAACGAGTCAAATTGGCTCACTAATAATGTTTAAATCAATATTGATGTTATCCTTAAAACATGAAAAAAAATACAATAGATTTTCAAAATTTAAGTGGCGGCTTATAAAATTTTCTTTCAAAGAGATATCACTCTAATTACGGATACACTTGCCATAAATCAATCACATAAATAGATGATTAAAATTAAAAATAGATATTATCACATTCACGACTGATTTAACTTGACTCTTTTTTAGTTTGACATTGATCAAGACCTTAGCAGCAGTTAGTTTTTATTGCAGTAAATGCACTAAAAAATCTCTCGAGTCAACCTAGTGTTTGGTAAATTCACTTTACTAGTAAAGTGAGGTAAATAGTCATTTAAAGAGACAATAAAAAAGGAGTCAAATGAAAATGTGTTGTATTTAAAAAAAACAAGACAACTTTTTGCCAAAAAAAGTTTAAAAAATTATCTGCTCACGTCACTAAACGATAAAAGAATATAATTTCTTTCTTAAAAAGTTAAAAAACTACATTCTTATGGAAAAAGGCCATCAAATTTTTATTCCATCCCGCTTTGCTTTTTTTCTCACTTATTAATTTGCCACTCACCTCATTCACTCCAGCAAGGAAGTCTATTTACAAAAATAAAAGAACACGGATGAAGAGGGGTTTACTTGTCTCATAAGTCTACTCTCGGTTGGAATCACTCGGCGCTCTCCATTGTCAAGGCGCCGGTTCGCGTGGGGCATGCGTGCGTTTATTTATGGCGCTGCGATGCGCTGCGCTGCGCTGAACTGAATGGAGTCCATCAACTTTCGGCTCCTCTCAGGAATACTCATCCGTAAAAGCAACTACGATCCTTCATTCCTTCTTAATACGAAAAATAGTTTTTTGAGTTCCCTCTTTCTAATTTTTTACTCCATTTGTGTTGTGTGGGTTGGGGCGGGAAGATGAGAAAACACCCAGTAAGTAACTTAGAGCCCGTTTCATTTAATATTCTTTTCTAGGGTTTTTTTCTTCTTCTTCTCTTCTTTTCTACTCCGTTATTTCTATTAGATTTAGGGTTTTTAGATCTTAATCTCCTGCAGCCAACCAAGATGAGTCTTCGAAAAGGCTACAATGTCTGGGTAGAAGACAAAAATAGTGCCTGGATTGCAGCGGAGGTGGTGGATGTAACAGAGAAACGAGCAATAGTTGTTGCGGACAATGGAAAGATGGTAAGGTTTTTTTTTTTTTTTTTTCAAACTCAAGTCAAGCCGAATTTTAATTTTATTTTTTTTTGTTGAGTTTTTGATTTTGATTTTTATCGTAGATTACGACTTCCGGGGAGAAATTGCTGCCTAGAGATCCAGAGGCAGATGGCGCTGATCATGGTGGGGTTGATGACATGACAAAGCTGACTTATTTGAATGAGCCTGGAGTTCTTTATAATCTCGCGAGGAGATACGCACTCAATGAGATTTACGTGGGTGAATTGCACACTGGTTTTTTTTTTTTTTTGATTTTGTCTATTCCATGCCATTAGCGTCTGTGTCTAATTAGTATAGATTTACTGCTTGGTTTGTGGGTTTGGTTTCTCTTCTGAGCTTTGAGCGAACGATTGGGTGAAATGGAAACTGTTTTGCTTGATGCATATGGGTTGCACTTTTGATAACTAGCTGGGAAGAAAAGATTAGCACCCATTCTGCTGTGCTGACAGACAAAGCTCCGAATACAGCTGAGCTGGGACGTCAGTTTGTCTATTCCAGGCTGAATTAGTACGCTATGGGGCTTTGAGTTCTAGCCTAAATAGACAAGTTCTAATTTGCATTAATGTGCATCCCCTTAAACATAGGATTTATTATTTTTCAGTAGAGCTTTTAATAGGAACTATAATCCTAGGATACTAGCTGTTTTTTTCAGTCTTTCCTCCTTGGAGATTAGTCTCTGCGGACTGGTGAGTAAAACGAGATGGATGGTTTCTTCCTTGCGGGTACCCTTCATGCATATTCTGTAAGACATGAATATGGAAGCGCATTCTCTCTCGAGTCACGAGATTAAGTAATGGTCAGAAATGCTCTGACATTAGGGATCTATTTGCATTCATATTATTTAGGCATGGTTAGCCTAGGGACTTCTTCTGAGTGTGTGTGTTTTTAAATTTATTTTCTCAAGATTCTTACTCTTTATTAATTTTTAACTTTCTCTAAAAAGGAGGAAAACAGGGTAACTTTATAGTTTCGCATTATTAGGGGTAACTGTTTAGAAGTAAGACGATCCAAACAATCCCATAATAGAAACATTTAATTTGCCATTGGGTAGTTGTCTGCTATGAGAATGTGTCTTTGTTTTAGCTGCTGTCGTCTTTATATTATTCTCTTATGTTTATTCACATAAAAGTGTTTTTTTTTTATAATTTTTTTTAATTTTTTAACAGACATACACAGGTAGCATTTTGATAGCTGTCAACCCATTTACAAAGCTTCCTCATCTTTATAACGTACACATGATGGATCAATACAAGGGAGCTCAATTAGGCGAGTTAAGTCCACATGTCTTTGCTGTGGCTGATGCATCATACAGGTTCGATAATTTGGGGTATATATGATGATTTGTGTGTAGTCTTTGTTATATAACATACGTTTTTGGAACCGTGTTTTAACCAGCTTCTGTTTGTCTTTCTTAATTTAGAGCTATGATAAATGATCAACGAAGCCAGTCTATCTTGGTCAGTGGAGAAAGTGGGGCAGGAAAAACAGAGACTACCAAATTGATTATGCAGTACCTAACCTATGTTGGTGGCCGTGCTGTGAATGATGATCGAACAGTTGAGCAGCAAGTTCTTGAGGTAAGAGTTGTGCTGAATTTGACTTCATTTCCTTATGTTTTTATGTAGATACTTCATCTTGCAGTTAGTTTTTCCCTCTTTGGAGCCTTTTCCGTTTTCTTTTTGTTATTTTTGGATTGTTTTCTTTTGATCATTGACTTTTTTTGGGGTTTTCTTACTTTCTTGTGCAGTCAAACCCTCTTTTGGAGGCATTTGGCAATGCAAAAACTCTTAGGAATGATAACTCGAGGTGCACATCTCTCTTTTCCTTTTTTTTTTTCTGTAAAGTTAAAATTTAGGTTGATGTTTGCAAATTCTTTTTATTACTTATAGTTGCTTATGCTGATACTCGAATGCTTCAAAATAGGCAACAAATTCTATTTGTATGTATCTGATACTTCATTTTTTTTTTCTTGCCATCTAACATCCATGTCCTTGCCATATCCATGGTGTGTCCCTAGTCCCTACCATATCGATCCCATAGCTAGGTATCAGAGGTTGCTTGTTTATGGTGTTGATATTTTTGCTAGGAGATTAATTATCTGGCTTCTGGTTATATCGAAATTTATAATCTTCAATCCAATATCTTACTGGATAATGTTTATGTGATTTGTTTTATATGCTACATGAAGTAAACGGCAGAATCTGCAAAAAGGATTACTATATAGTATCGTTTTCCATTTATCAGTAGAACTTCATATAAGGATGAAGTTCCTTGGTTTATGTTTTTCGTAGACCAATTATTATTTTTGTTGTTGTCCTTTTTTTTTGGATATTTTTGTAGACATTCTATTCAGACGAGAAATCTAGTAAATGTTATTCTGTACTAGTCAAATGGCTTGAAAATTAGCTGTATGAACTTTTAATAAAGAAAATCTACAGAAAGGCTTTCTTCAAATGGCTTGAAGAGGTGGTGTGCGGAGGAGAGGATAAAATGGATCCACATACTGATGGATCTTTCTGTTGCATAATTTCTTATCATCAAATATCGATTGAGGCATGAGTATCAGAATTGTTGAATGAGGTATTAATAATGCTCATCACTCATCAGTACGTTGGAGTTGTCAATATGAGATTTTGACTGTTTGATTCCTGCTTATAATGTTTGGCAACATCCTTATTGGAAGACTAGTTTATCGCTGAAAATTGAGCCAAATGATCCATGCATTCTGGTGTGTAGTCTTCTTAGTTTGCCACACCCTTTCTTCAGATGCTGTTGCAATTTGCAAATCCTTTGCCTTCATTACCGGTATCAACCTTTATTTATGTAGAGGTGTTGAAAATTGATAGAATGCTAATGGCACCTTGATAACTTTCAAAGATTGGTGCATCGTTGGCAGAGGCGGACCCAGGATTTTCATTTAGGTAGGGCTAAACTTTTGCTAGAATTTTTTCACATTAACAATAGCTAAAGAGAAAATGTATTCTATTTAAATAGACGCAACATATTTAACTACATAAACTAACATATATTTTTTGTTTGAAATGATGACTATATTCATTTCTCCAAAATCTACAGCATAAGAGAAGTACATTGAAAACAAAAAAGCCACCCCCCCCACCCCACCCCCCCCCCCAAAAAAAAAAAAAAAAAAAAAAACAAAAAAAAAAAAAACTGGGCAATCCAATCATCCCCAAGAAGAAAGGGTTGACAACCTCCAAAAAATTCGGGTATCAACCCGAAGAAAGAAGTACATATTAACAATTGGACATCAACTAACATATATTTCTCTCATCAAAAGTCATCCCAACTCTAGAATAAAGTTTTTACAATTGCCCTCTACGGTTCTTCATGCTTTGAAAGTGTTGCATGATCGTCTCATCATCAATGCTATTGAATATGTCATTTTCGATACATGCTAGCAAACAATCATTCATCCACTCATCTTCCATTCGATTGCGCAGTCGATTCTTAACGATTTTTATAGTAGAAAATACCCTATCAACAGTAGCAGTGGCAACTGGTAGGGTTAGTGCTAATTTCAGGAGCAAATAAATTAAAGGATATGCAATGTCTCTTTCCGTTTCAACCATCTTCCGAGCAAGGCCGCTAATTCCTTTCACTCTGAAAAACTTACTATTGGTGCGCATATCAATGATATAAGTCGCAAGTTGATTATCAAGTCTCGGTCGATCTGAGTCCAAAAAGTCATTTGGATATAACTGAGAAAGGCGGATCAATTTTTCCGTATCGAAAGCAGAGAATGAATCACTTGGATCCAAGCATGCCACACAAAGAAAGCAACTCGGTGTTCACCACATTGAAGCGGCAGTTGAACTCTTGAAGTTGCAAATCAATAGCAGCATAGAATATGTCGACTTGAAAATGATGGAGATTTGTCAATTCAGCTTTACGTCGGATCGCTTTCGTTCAACAAACATATCATTCATATTGGGAATGATGATTTCATATTTATCACAAAATGAATGGACTTCAAATAGGAGAGGATCCCACCCGTCGTCTCTCATCATTTGCAGTTGTTGCTTCGACACTCACTAGTTCCATGGCAGTGATAGTATTTTGATATTTTCGCTACAATAACTTTGATAATTCGCTGGTGATCCTCAATATATCTCGCATCAAATGCTTTTTAAATGCAAAATCAAATTCGCCCAATACACACAATAAGTTGGTGGTAGAGCCCTTGTGTTCACTCATATTATCATCTGAGATAATTTTAAGCACATCAACCATATTGGAGAACATGAGTATCAAGTTAATCAATGTATCAAAATGCAAGCCCCAACGTGTCTCCCGGCCTCTTGAGGCTATTCTTTTGATCAAACCCTGTCCACTTTGAAGTTCGCCTGAAGTGAGAGCATCAACGACTTTAGCAGCTTGTATATTTTAGAGCATGTTGTGGCGTTTGCAAGAGCCTCCAACGACATTCAACACCATAGAAACCGAGTCAAAGAAAGTGGTGATTAGTTTGTTATCTTTTGCAACAACAAGAAGTGCAACTGAAGCTGATGTGCAAAACAATGAACATAGAATGTAGTGGAATTCTCATTCTGGATGAGCTTTTGGAGGCCATTAAACTCACCCTTCATATTAGCAGCCCCATCATAACCTTGCCCATGCAAATTTGAGATGTTCAATCCATGCTTGGAAAATATCGCTTCAATGGCCATTTTAAGTGATCGAGCTTTTAGTTTCTGTAACATGTTCTATGGCTAAAAACCGCTCAATCACATATCCCCGTTTATCCACATAGTGTATAACAACGGCCATTTGCTCTTTAATAGAAATAGCCCTAGATTCATCCACCAAAAGGGCAAATGGTGCATCTCCAAGCTTGTAAATGATAGCTTGACGGTTTCTATGGTAGTCGCATTCGCAATGTCTTTTTGAATCTCAGGGGAGGTCAATTTCAGATTCTTAGGAGCATTTTCCAATATGACTCTTTTAATAGCTTCATTCTGATTGGCAAGTACTTGCAAAAGCTAAAGGAAGTTACCCATATTGTTTGAATCTTTTGATTCATCATGACCACGAAAAGGCAATCCTTGGCGTAGAAGAAATCGAATAGAAGCAAATGTCGCGTTCAAGCGGATTCGATATTCTGTTTGAGCTTGATTTGATTGTTTGACAATAATCGTCTCAATGTAATGCTCCTAATTCAATAAGTTCTGGCACTTCTCATATGCTTCATTATGAACACTATTCGAGCCTCCCACATGATTTTCAATTCTTTCCTTTTTCCTCCAACTTTTAAATCCTTGAGTTATAACAGCATCATAACGCGTTTCCTCTCCAAAAGGATAACAAAGGTAGAATGCAACATCTTTTTCTATGCCGTACTCCAACCAACTACCGTAATTCTTAAACCAAATAGGATTAAATCGCCTCTAATCTTGTCCACACCCCGTATAGGGAATTTTATGGTCACGAGGCTGACAAGGGCCATTTTGTAGATACGCTCTTGGGACTTGGTCC
Source organism: Litsea cubeba (assembly GCA_012931725.1). Taxonomy (NCBI): domain Eukaryota; kingdom Viridiplantae; phylum Streptophyta; class Magnoliopsida; order Laurales; family Lauraceae; genus Litsea; species Litsea cubeba. Next base: position 160,486,122 of record CM022944.1, on the reverse strand, counting down.
CTATCCGTAGGATGATAGCTTGGGATTCCGTAACCCAGGATCTGTGTGAAGATATGTCAAGTTAACCTCTACACGCCTTTTTTTCGAGGATGATGACATTTCATCATTCTTATCATTCTCTAGAGTCGGAGACGGTGGATTGGTAGTTGATTGTTTTTTGTAATATTTTTCCATATCTGATTCAAAGATAAGGTCAATTACATAAAAATCCTCTCCAACCACCAATAATCACTATTTATAGCATAGGTTAAAGACATGATTTTAAACAATTTTTTTCTTTTTATAACGAATCCTACTACTAACACCTAATTTGTAAATTAGCACATCAGTTTACAAGCAAACCACAACAATATTAATAAAGAAACTCTAAAGAAGTAATACACATTGTAAAAAGTAGTACCTTTTTATTCTTTCCTTAAGCTCCAAACAATTCCTTTATCATATGAATCTAAATGAGAGCACCTGTATTTATAAATGAACATTATCAGCATAATCATAAACATCATATTACGGGCCAAGAATAAAGTTTCCAAAAAGAAAAAGGAGAAGAAGAAATAAGTAGTTAAAGCTTAAACATTGATCAAGACAATTAGAGAAGCCTTGCTCGTGACAATAAAAAAATAATTTAAATAAAATAAAGTAAACATTGATCAAGACAATTAGAGAAGCATAAAGCATTGGAATTTGGAAAAACCTTTTACAAATTACTGCCCCCCAAGTCCTCATGGTTCAAAATACAACCCCAAAACTGCCCCATCTCACAATCTTTTGCTCTTGCATTTATTCTCATAAGTTAATGACAGAGTTTATCATGCTAAAACAAATCCATATCAAATCATTGAGATTGCGGCTTAAAATAAAAGGTTAAGTTGGCCTGATTAAATTGATGTTTTGGCCACCCAAATTTGCATTATAATTTACAACTAAAACACAGATCATCATCATCGTCAAATTGTTATCTCATGGAGGGGCAGGTCTCCTTTCAATCTTTGATGTTCCTGGCCACTGGGACAACTCAGCCAAAAAAATAAAAAATAAAAAATAAAAAAATAATGACAGGTTATCTTGTTAATTTGCTGATGTTGAACCATCTCTCTCATTTCACATGTATCATGGGCCCCAGGTTATGTTTGATTTTGTTGAAAAAGAAAAGAGTGCTGTGTACTTTGGTGGCAGTCTTTCACTAGTCACTACCGTAAGTGTTTTGGCCTCTTCTTCTTCTAATTAATGACAGAGGCCACTGGGCCATTGAAAAGAAATGAAACTGATTCTGAAGGATGTTATGGAGAGATGATAGGATTGCACATTTGCACTTGTGCCCCTCGTTTTATACTACTGTGTTGCGAGTGTTGTTGGCTCAGGCTGCTAACGTGAGCCGTTGCCGGCTTGGATGAATAGCAAAAAAAAACCCAAAATCAAATAATGTAACAAAGAATATCATAAATAAAAAGCCCTAAATCAAAACAACCCTAAATTCAAGTGATGTAACAAAGAATATCACAAATAAAAAGCCCTAAATAAAAAAAAACCCAAATCCTAACCATGAAACAGAAATCAAACAAACAGAACTGAGAACCCTAACTTCTTTGTGCAATGCCTAAAATAATGAATGAAATCAAAGAAAATGGGGAGGGGTAGGGAGAGAGAGAGGTGACATAAAAGTAACCATTAAAACAGAGAGAGAGAGAGAGAGAGAGAGAGAGAGAGAGAGAGAGAGAGAGAGAGAGAGAGAGAGAGAGAGAGAGACCTGAAGGCGAAAGATCATCATATTCATATAGACATCCGACGAGAAGCGTGAGAGATAGCTTCCTGCAGTCGAAGGAAGAAGGGGCTGTCTGACTGAGGTCGAAACAATAAGGAAGGTCAAAAGAAGAGTTGGAGGTTTTTTTTTTTTTTTTCGTTCCTCCCTTTTAGACATTGGGCACTGCTTTTAGACATGTGGGGGAGTGGGCCATGGGCCTAATGTGATTTTAAAAAGAGAATCTCAAAATCGACCTGGGGCGACCGCCCCAGATCACAATCACGTGGGTCCGCCCCTGATCGTTGGTGTCATTGTTTCGATATGTGTTGAAGATTTGATACTCCTTCAAGGGTGCATTGTCAATCTACTCTTTACCTCTAGGAGAGAGTAATTGTGAGCCATGCTTATGATCATTGGCAACTCTTATGGATTATTGAAGAATCTTATCTTATTTTTGAACATATAATATAATCACTAAAAACATCCCTTGCCCGCTTGGCAATTTACTAATAAAGTAAAAAGTGATGTAAAGCATCAAATCAAGAGAGAGTAGAATATAAGGGGGTTATGATGGTATTTTGTCTTTAGTGGATTGGTAGGGAATCTTTTTGACTTTTTGTGTAAAAAATGGGTGTCTTTTTGTCATTTAGTGGAGAAAGGAGATTGCCTTTTTACTTTCTTTAAAAAAGAATGAGGGGTTTTGAAGATGTGTAATTCTGATGTGACCCCTTGTCTAAAAAATGGAGGCTTTACATTACTTTTACTAACCTAGTAGTTGCCAAACGGGCGAGTTGGGTATCCTGAAATGGAACCATTGTATGTTGCCATAAATGTTACATCTCCAGACAAGCTATGTATTTCTGGGTGGCATGATTTTTAAATGAATGCCGTTTAAAGTAAAATTTATAACTTAGACTTGTTAATTGTTGTCATTTGGGTTTTAGAATCTTGTGAAGTATTGGTTTGTACAACATAGCTTAGATTACATAGAAGTGTCACATTCTTGAAGTGCCAAATCTACTGACTTCTTGGCTAAAGCTTTCAATTTAGAATGATTATGTCAAGCAAATTTTATATTATTATTTTTGATCTTGCCTGTTGTGTTTGTTTGTAGTCGTTTTGGCAAGTTTGTCGAGATCCAGTTTGATGCAAATGGTAGGATATCTGGTGCAGCAATCAGAACCTATCTATTAGAGCGTTCTCGCGTCGTGCAGATAACGGATCCTGAAAGGAATTATCATTGCTTTTATCAACTATGTGCTTCTGGGAAGGTATATATCTATATTCCCACTGCCTTAAGAGTTTAATGTATATTAGTAGTCTATACTCAACTATGATTGGTGGAATTCTGATGACCAACTTTTTAGTTGAATCTATAGGTAGTTTAGCCTGTATTCTTCTTCCTCTCCCTTCAGCCTCATCAATCAATTTAAAACTTACAAAGGCAATGTCTCTGTTTTTCCCATTGATCTTGTCCATTGGAATGGAGTCAACAATACAGCCAGCCCTATGGAACATTGCCTCCAGCTCTTGCTTGGACATTGTTTTTGAGATATTTGTCACGAACATGGAGATAAGAGTTCTCCCCAAGCTCTTTTTATCCTCTTGGAAGTGGAAGCAGATCCCCTGAGCTCTTTCCATCTCTCCTGAGCTCTGATTGGTGAGGAAAACTCAAATCATAAAAAACTATATAAAATAATATATCATTTATGATCAAAAGGAATATCGAAAAATAAAAACAGCAGTTATTCTACAGAAAAGCAAAGAGCCAAGAGAATAAAATTGAGATGAAATACAGAATACAGAAAAACCCAATCCAATCCAAACATTTACATTAGTAAATAAGATAAAACTAAAAAGTTGAAATAAAATGAAGAAAAGAAACCGCTATATCCATTTATTCTATTGACAGTGTAACACCCCGAAAACCTGGAGCTCTTCAGGTTTCGGAACATTACTTAAATAATGTTAAATCACCACATAAATCAAATATGCCAAAGAATTGAGCAATGCTTCTAATTATTTGAGAGATCAATTAAATATTTCAAATCAATAAAATCCCTAATTTATAAAGAAAGAAAACAAGTTCCACATTATTGAAAATAATGAAATCCAACTCTAAAGTTCTAATTCCAAATCCAGTATTCGTGACGCTCTCTTATCAGCCACGCAAGTTGAAATCCAATGGCTGATCCCCATCGTTGCCAAGTTTCCCCAAATGACCCGTACCTGAAGTGGGGCAAACCACTTATCAGAAAACTGGTGAGCAATAATTACAATACACAAGTCACTTACTAACATAATGCAGCATAAAACTAATAAGAGGAAGATATGAAATTTTAACAATTATCCTATAGCATTTCTTATGATTCAATGAGATTCCACATCCATCTCTTTCACATTAGTATATTCAATCTTCCCATTTATGGGTCCTTATAATTCAAAAGAACTCTATTTTAAGAGTTTCAGAGTTTCAATCCCTTCCCATAAGGAAGTCCTTTCCATATATTATTCAAAACTATCTCCTAAGAGCTTGGTTCAATAGTCATTTATTCAATCCCTGTCCACCTTATCACTCCATACCCAAAAAGGGTTCACTGTCTCATATAACAAACGAGAACCTTTAGGAAATTTTCAATAGTTCATTTGTGTTCACCAATTCATGCAATACAACTATCATAAACCATATACACCAATTAATTTCATAAAGAATTAGTTCCACATAGTCGGGCTTATTTATGTGCCCCACTTAAATTCAAAATTCAAGTACCCGCTTATGTGGCACTAATGGTTAATTTCTGTACAATGGGTGGGTCTACAATTTCCATACACCCCACATCACCGTATACAACACAGCATATATAAAGAGGAGTTAACACTGTACTATTCATTAATATCAAGAGGATTCCCACGCTTAGCATTATGGAGTAAAAAAAAATGGTGGGTCCCAAGTGATCAATTTCACATGGGACCTGGTTCATCTTGGTTGCCCATCAGGAACCAATCAGATGGCTGGTCCTGATTATTTATCAGATGAATCAGTGGATCCCACTAATTTGTTAATCTTGTATCATACAGTCACTGCCATATGATATTTCTCCTTCTTCTTTCTTTTTATTCCACTATCTACAAATCTGTTACAAGTGATAAAGTTCACAACAACATCTTAAAAGAGGTTCCAGACTTCCAGCACCTCAATTAGCCATAACAGTATCGACATAGCATCTCCAGAATGGCTCACGCCTTCTATAATTAGGTTGATCAGATGGTGGGCCCTCCATGGTCAGATCACCATAAGACCTGGTCCACCTTGGTCGACCAGCAGGGGCCCAACAATTGGTTGGCCTTGATGTCTGATCAGGTGGCCCAGTGGGTTTCACAACTCCATCAACGAAAACTTCCCAAACACCCAGAAATGACGCCACAGATTCTATCATCTTATTGATTAACGGTCAGATGGGACCCATTTCTAAAAAGGCCAACTACACCTTGGTCGACCAGCAGGGGCCCAACAATTGTCTGGCCTTGATCTCTGATCAAGTGCCCCAGTGGGTCCCACAACTAGATCTACGAAATCACAGTTTTCACCCAAAATGACACCCCAGACACCTAAGTCTTTAGATCAATGGTCGGATGGGACCTATTTCTAAAAAGGGCCACCTACACCATGGTCGACCAAGTGCTGGCTTCCAAATCCATGGATGTGATTATTGATCATATGGATCAGTGGGTCCCACTACCTGATCTACAAAAAATCACAATTTCCCTGCCATACTGATATGGAATCTCCAAGATAAAATTGAGAACTGATGAGACCCAATCCAAATGGATTCTCCATCACTGAGATCGCCCAAGAGTCTACCCTCAGATCTCTGGATCAGATTTAGTATCAGGTGGGGTCCATGATCATACTACCCAAATCGTCAGATCCTGTGTCTGACGATTTGGTTTGTAATCAAGCCCCTGCGTTGGGGTTTCATTACAGCCTTCACTACTATGAATCCTTTATCAATTTGATATAGAAATCTTAGAGCAACATCTGATCAATAAAATACCCAATCCATCCTATGCATTTATTTCTCAGTGCACTTGAAAATATTACTCACCTCCTCGTATAGAAGACTGTGGCTCGATCAATGTGAGACTTCGAGTATTGCATCCACTAGATCCTCTGGTTTCTGCTTCTTTGAGATCTTTCTTGGTTGCTTCCCAAGATCAGTTCTTCTGCACCCTCTTCTCTTCCTTTTTCTATAACCCAAGAATGGGAATGAAACTATTCGTAAGAAGGGAGATAAAGCATTCCAGAGTTATGGGATAGGGTGAAATCTTTAACCTTAGGAGATTTCCCTGGGTACCAAACAAATTCTCCTCACGAGGAGATATTGTTTCAACTACTTAACAACAACTACGACTAATGGGCTGAGACCAGGTACAAATGTAACTAGTGAAATCCAACCCATCCCAAAACCCAATGGGTCAAACGAATCTGGGCCCAACCTGGCCCAGGTTATTACAGACAGTTAAGATTCTAGAAAAAAGAAAGATCGACAAAATGTTGCTATCTTAGATTATAAGAGAGAAAATTTTATAGAAATAAATGGTCTGGGGTTTGAGTTAGAGGCTTGTTACTAATTGGATTTGGGTCCTGGTCCTGTTGGGTCCATATCTGAATACACATTTACCTGACTGTATAATATATGATATTGTATATACTAATAAATAATACACAATAAATATGAACATTTATAATATACAATAATATTTATGGTGGGCTTAAGAGATGGACATAAGGAGAAGTTTTGGGAAGACTTATAAGGAGTGCTACTAGAGATACCCCAAGGAGAGATGGTCTTCATAGGAGGAGATTTGAACGGTCATGTAGGACGCGACGTAGATGGATACATTGGAGTACACGGGGGACATGGGTACGGTAATAGAAATGAAGAAGGGAAGGATATCTTGGAGTTTTCAGTGGCTTATGATCTCATGGTAACTAACACCTTTTTTAGGAAGAGAGAGGAGCATTTGGTGACTTATAAGAGTGGCTTATCGAGGACGCAAATTGACTTCTTCTTAACTAAGAAAAGAGACCGCTTATCTTGTAAAGATTGCAAGGTTATACCGGGGGAGAGCTTGACTTCCCAACATATGTTGTTGATCATAGATGTACAGCTACAAAGGTGGACTAGAAAAAAAGAAGTTGTATAGATGCTCAAGGACTAAATGGTGGAACCTGAAAGGTGATAAGCAACTAGCTTTAAGGGAAAGAGTACTAGAGGAAGACGTTTGGGCGATAGATGAGAGTGCAAATAATATGTGGGATAAGGTGACAGAGTGTATTAGGAGGGTAGGGAAAGAAGTCTTAGGAGAATCCAAAGGGGGTGCTCCGGTACAGAAAGAGGCATGGTGGTGGAGCGAAGCCGTCCAAGACAAGATAACAGTTAAAAGAGAGTGCTTTAAAACTTGGCAAAAGGATCGAAATGAAGCGAACTTGGAGAGGTATAAAGAAGCAAAAAGAGAAACCAAAAAGGCAGTTAGTGAGGCTAAGGCAAAGGCATTTGAGGAGCTATATAGGCGACTTGACACTAAGGAAGGCGAAAGAGAGATATTCAAGCTTGCTAAAACCAGAGATCGGCGGACCAAGGACTTAAACCAAGTTAAATGCATTAAGGATGAGGATGAAAATGTATTAGTAAAGGAAGAGGAGATAAAGGAGCGTTGGAATAGCTACTTCTACAAGTTATTTAACGAAAGCAGTAGTAGTGACATACAATTGGGGCAGCTTACCATTTCTAGAGAAGAAACGAATCATATATTCTATAGGAGAATCAGTAGGGAATAAGTTAAAGAAGTATTGAAAAGAATGAAGAATGGGAAAACGGTTGGGCCAGATGGTATCCCTATTGAGGTCTGGAGGTGCTTAGGAGAGGATGGCATTACTTGGTTGACAAAGCTTTTTAATGTAGTGCTAAAGAGCAAGAAGAAGCCTAATGCATGGAGGAAAAGTATTCTTATACCCATATACAAGAACAAGGGAGATATTCAGAACTGTGCGAACTACCACGGAATTAAATTGATGAGCCATACGATGAAATTGTGGGAGAGAGTTATTGATAGAAGACTAAGAAGAACAACAAACTTTTCAGGTAATCAATTTGGTTTCATGCCTGGGAGATCAACCATGAAGGCTATCTTTATCCTGAGGAGGTTAATGGAACAGTATAGAGAAGGTCAGAGAGATTTAAATATGGTGTTCATTGACTTGGAGAAGGCTTATGACCGGGTTCCTAGGGAGATTCTTTGGAAAGTTCTGGAAAAGAAAAGAGTGTGTGTCGCATATATTGAGGTGATAAAGGATATGTATGATAGAGTCGTGACATCTATAAGGGCGACTGGCGGTGAAACTAAGGAGTTTCCTATCACGATTGGTCTACACCAAGGCTCAACGTTAAGCCCGTACTTGTTTGCCCTAGTTATGGATAAGATTACAAGACATATTCAGGATGAGGTGCCGTGGTGTATGCTATTTGCAGATGACATTGTTTTAGTGAATGAGACGAGAGGAGTGAATGCTAAACTAGAATTGTGGCGGAAAACATTAGAGACAAACGGGTTTAGGCTAAGTCGATGCAAAACGGAATTATGGAATGCAAGTTTAGTCAAAGTAGGACACCTGGTAACATAGAAGTAAGTTTGGGCACACAAAAGATTGTAGAGAAAGAAAACTTTAGGTACCTTGGATCTATGGTGCAACAGGATGGAGGGATTGATACTGATGTAAGTCACAGGATTTAGGCCGGGTGGACCAAATGGAGGAGTGCTTCGGGGGTCTTGTGTGATCGGAAAGTCACCCTCAAGGTTAAATGAAAGTATTATAAGGTGGCGGTACGACCAGCGTTGTTATATGGATCAGAGTGTTAGGCAGTAAAGCATAATCATGTCAAGAAGATGGAATTTGCGGAGATGAGAATGCTAAGATGGATGTGCGGGATCACAAGGAGAGATAGGATTTGGAATGAGGAGATTAGGGGCAAAGTAGGAATAGCACCGATTGGAGATAAAATGAGAGAAAATCGACTGAGATGGTTCGGCCATGTTAGAAGGCGTCCAACGGAGGCACCTGTTAAAAGGTGTGAAAGCATGGAGATTGCCAGGAGTAGGAGAGGGAGAGGGAGACCCAAGAGAAGTTGGAAAGAAACTATTAAACGTGAGCTTGCCTACATGGATCTAACGGAGGACATTGCCCTAAACAGATTTGATTGGCGTCGTCAAATCCATATAGCCGACCCCACCTAGTGGGAAAAGGCTTGGTTTGGTTTGGTTTGTAATATATATTGACAAGAGCCTACAGCATATTTGGAAGGTGTTGTTGCAACCATGGGTTGTGGGTTCCGGTCTTCAAAAAAAAAGTAATAAGGAGTAAATATTAATAATCTGCTAGATTATATCATTATATTATAAATCATCATCATCATCATCATCATCAAAGCCTTGTCCCAACTATGTTGGGGTCAGCTACATAAATTCTATTTGCCATTCCCGTCTGTCTTGGGCAGACCATGGACCTGACATGCTTACATACCTAGTCTATAGCCTGCATGCATCTCTGATAAATGGACTTCATCATTTCTTTCCATGCATAAAGAAACCTTTAAGCTTTTCAGCAATATTAAAGATTCCCTTACAAGTTAGTAAAATGCCCCAACTGTCTTTCATCGTAAAGGGTTGAGAAAGAGGACCTTTTAGTCCTTACAATGTTTTAAGAAACCTCTGCATCATTTAGTTTGGCATAGTGCATTTGTGTGTGTATGGATGTGTGATTATGACATAGTTGTAATTCTTAGGCTTGGAGCATGCAGATCCTTTTGCTTTGACCTCTTTCCAACAGAATGCAAGCTCTTTGAGTAAATTATCCTGTTTTTGGAATTTTTTTGTAATTACTTCTGGTTCTCTTAAATCTCTCTTTTTTCTTTTAAGTGGCGATGTGATTTTTTTTTCAATTTATCCTGTTTATCCTGATTCTCTGCGTCTTGTTACTTGTCATTTTTGTTAAAGGGGTTTATGGAAGTGGTAAACTTGGTTGGTAGAGCATTACAAAAACGGGCCAAGTAGAGACAATGTGACCATGTCATCTAGTGACTGGTAGGGGCCTCAGTCTTTCAAATTTGGGTCAACTTGATCGAAAGCATTAAAAAGAACTTCTAAATAGGCTTTTTATAAACTTGATCAATTACTGCTTCGTGTTTGAGCTGACTTTGACTTTGACTTTGGTCCTAATTGAGTTGTAGTTGGAGGTAATTCCCAAATGGCTGTTAAAATTCTTTTGAATTTGTAATTTTGTTCCATTTTACCGGCATTGAGCTTCTTTAATCTAGAGCTTGATTAACGAGAGGATATATTATAGTTACTCTTTTGCTACTTAACTCTTTTTTCGGTAATCCCCATCAACCATCACTGCTTGTTCAATCTTCTCCCCTTTTCAACTACTTGGAGTTCAAGAAAGTTAGTTTTTTTTTTTTGGTATTGAAATCCTCTCCTTTCCTTCCCCCCACGCCCCACCTCTTCCTTTTTTTTAATCTGTGATTCATTTCTGTTATGCATGCTGATATTTGTACAGTCGATGTTGCTAGTAAAATCATCATTTCCAAAGTTTTCACGGATTTGGTGCTCCATGCTTCCCTTGTTTTTTAGGATGCGGAGAAGTATAAGCTAGGCCATCCAAGCGACTTCCATTACTTAAATCAGAGCAAGTCTTATGAGTTAGATGGAGTTAGCAATGGACAAGAATACATAAGGACAAGAAGGGCAATGGATATTGTTGGTATAAGTCTTGATGAGCAGGTTTTTAGCTCTTTACTTTTCCAATAATTTTCTAACAATTGTAGATTATTTTTCTCTGTATAATGCACACTGCTCTTCAGAGATTCTAGTTTACATCCATCTTGTTCTCTGTTTGCAGGAAGCCATATTTCGCACCTTGGCTGCCATTTTACATCTCGGCAACATTGAATTTTCTCCCGGCAAAGAGCATGATTCATCAACTATTAAGGATCAGAAATCAAACTTCCATCTTCAGATGTCAGCTAATTTATTTAAGTAAGTAATTTAAAAAAACATTTGAAACATATATTAGGCTGACAATTCTTTGATTAATATATGTTGGTTTGGGCTTGAAATGTAAGAGATGTTTACTCTTTGATCCCATATAGCATTGTCATATAGATTCCTATAGCATCTAATGGTCACCATCCTGCACTTGTTTTTTTATATGATCAAAAGCAGGATTTATGATAACCTGCCATTTCTTTCAACATAGTACTTGATGCCAGAAATGTTTTTACTTGATGGTTAATAAATCCAATCTTTAAAGTTCTCTACTGGATCATTTTTTTGGTTATCTAAATTAGTACATGTTGGAGAGTTTTTATGATGTATCTGAGTTGCTCGATCCCTGCTTCCCGGGGATTCGGGTTTTTTCTTTTTTCAGTATAAGTCTCTTCTCCCGTTTAATGAAATTAACTATTATAAAAAAAGAGAGTTTTTTTGATGTGTTGTTATTGTAAGTTCAAGTATTAGATTATTTTTGGTTTTTGTATTGGGACTTTCAGTGAAAACAAAAAAGAAAAAGAAAAAGAAAACTGATCCAAAATCCACATTTATATGGGTGAAACGCATCATGTCGGATAATGATCTGAGCCATGCTCTAGATTGTGTTCTCTCGATTGAGCAGTTCTGCAAATTAATTATTTTCCTGTTTACTTTAGTGGATAAACAGGTAATATCTGAACTTTTCAATCACCATGCTTGTATCTTTCCCCCTTTCTTTGCATGTTCTAGCTGGCAAATTATCTCATATATTTTATTATTCAATTTATTATTATTAACTGGACAGCTTTTTATGCTTTTAACATAAATATCAGGGCAACCCTGGTCTTCCCTATGACGGTGGTGGTTATGATTAATATTGTTTGTTTATTTATTTATTGGGATAGAGAGAGGAGAGAGGAGAGGGAGGGGTGGGGGCGGGGGGGAGGGGCTTAAACAGTTACCACTGCACCAACAATGGGTCCGCTATTTCTGTTTTTTATTGTTTTCTTACCAGATAATATAGGTTGCATTTGTCTACCTGTATTTTCACAGAGATGTACTTTATTTTCAGAAAATACAAAAATTAGTTTGATGCCTATTATCTTATTTCTACTTTAATACCAGAAAAAGAACTAGAAGGAAATTGGTATACTTCCATTTCACCCATTTAAATTTTTTCTTTGTTTTTAAGTGATTGAAACTATACCTTATTTTCTTTTGAAGTAGCAGGTACATGTCAGTGGAAATACAGGTAGCCAAATACAGCATATTGTTGTTTTGGTCCATCTATAAGTGTATGGACAGTGGCAATTGTGTTTTTTTTTTCTCTCTCTTTTTTTTTTTATCAATATGACCAAGGTAAGCTTTTTGTTTCTTATCAGGTGTGATAACAATCTTTTGCTTGCAACACTTTGCACTCGCACAATACAGACGCGTGAAGGAAGTATTGTTAAAGCTCTTGACTGTGCTGCTGCTGTTGCTAATCGCGATGTTTTGGCAAAGACTGTATACGCTCGATTATTTGACTGGTGTGCATGTTCTCATTGCTTCTTCCAGAGTTTTTTTCTTTGTGGTTTTTCTGCTGTGGGCTTAAGATCATGAGTATCAACATTTTTATATTGGCTCTGATATTGTTTTCAGGCTGGTCGAAAAAATTAATAGTTCGGTTGGGCAAGATCCTAAATCCAAAATACAAATTGGTGTCTTGGACATTTATGGCTTTGAGTGTTTTATGAAAAACAGGTCAGTTTCAATACCAGGAGCTTTAGACTTCGCTTCTGTTTTCCATTTTGATCTAAAAATTTGGGCGTGGTCGGTTGGTAAGGCCTATAATTTTTTTTTTTGAATTGGCAGTTAGTCATGCTATGTTGTATGGCAGCTGAATGTTGGGCAATGAAGAAACAAGAAGAGGATAAAAGAACATGTAGCTGGTTGGCGAATGTTAAGATAGATGTGCTGAGTAGCAAGAATGGATATAACTTTGAATCAGTTATTGACAAGAAATCAAGCGTGGCTCTATTAGAGGAAAAAATTAAAGAATGCCTATTGAGTTGCTTTAGACATGTACATGATATCAGTATAGCTCTAACGAAGAAATGAAATGTTAGAAGTAGTGGCTTAGAACATGGTTCGAGGAGTGCACAAAGCTGTTCCCTATTTGATAAGATGAAATGATGATAATGGTGGTCACCTTGATATCATTAATTCTCTATTGGTGACTCTTTTTATAAATTTATTACAGAAATAATATTGTGATTTATTAACTGAAGTGAGAAACTAAAATGACCAAGAAGAGGAGACTTTGAGTTGTAGAGTGCATGCTTCTTGTTTGGCATGCACATCCACCTTTGACCTGGCATTCTGGCCTCGTCCTGAACAGAAGGGTAGGAATGATAATAGGGGGTGAAGAGCATCTGTATTCTTCCACCAATGTAGTAACTCTTCAAGTATGCTATTCCCCTCCATAGTTTAAGCGATGTCTCTCTTTGTGTCTTGATGCAACCCCAAATAGACCAAATCCAACGGAGGGGTTTGGTTGAATCCTTTTAATAGTGGATTTGAGCACGCACAACACATACGATCAAGAAAACACACACAATCAAAGGGAAACTGAGCAATCTTATCAAGAATAATCAAAGGTGTCTCTCTCCAAAGGAGGGTTACATAGTTATTGAAAAGTTGGATGATCCCTTCTCTACTATGACTCTACTTACTAATCAGTAACGAATCCTAAATATCAAAGGAGGCAAATCGACCTTTTTCTTTAAATATAAAGCTGTTGAAACTTGTGGGCCGTTGATCAAGGAGTTAGAATGATCAGGCCCCCCCCCCCCCCCCCCCCCCCCAATTTTGTACACAGGTAGGGCCCACCCAGATCTTCCAATCCCCACAGTCCCATCCCCAGTTGGGCCCCACAGCAAGGTGTGCACCGTTAAGTCTGTGCACACCATGTGCTCTGGATCACTGCGATATATATATATTTTGATTGTTGTTTTAATTACAAATACAAAAAAGAAAAACAAATTTGTGTCTATTAATTTTTATCATCTGTTGTCCCACATTTGTTTAATTTTATTTGTTTGTCTGTTTTTATTTTTTATTTTTTAATCTTTTGTTATTGTATTTCAGTCTTACTCCTATGTCTTTATACACTCTTCTACATTCTGACTATTTCTTGTTTCTCAGTTTTGAACAGTTCTGCATTAACTTTGCAAATGAAAAGCTTCAACAACATTTTAATGAGGTTTGTATGTTTGTGGGGTCTTATGAAACAGTTATCTAGATTATGGCATCTCATATTGTTATCATTTCTCTTTCAGCATGTATTTAAGATGGAGCAGGAGGAGTACAGCAAAGAGCAAATCAATTGGAGCTACATTGAGTTTATTGACAATCAAGATGTCCTAGATCTAATCGAGAAGGTATAGTTTTGACAAATTTTAGCTGGGTGCAATGCCATCAATCATTGTGAGATTTCCTTTCCATAACATGCTAGGTGAGTAGGTGGTATTCTTGACTGCAACTTAGAGATTTATGGCAGGTTTATTTCCTCACTCTTTTGAATATCATTCCTTAGTATTCTGGGGACATTCTTGATTACGGCATACATATTCAGATATCAGACAATAAATCTTCCTCCTGTGTAGTGTAATTTTCTGTAAGTCTATACCCAGATCCTGGCTTTGTTTTTCTTAAAATTTGGAAATTTCAAACAGTCTTACGGTTAGTAATATGGAAGGAACATTTTGTTTGCCCTTCATATCTGCGGTCTTATGGGATTCTTTTCAGCTGTTAGCTGTGAGCAAGATACCTTATAGGGCATGATTCCCTGAGGAATGAAATTTCTTGTTTTGGCTTTACCATGCTGTTGAAAAGTTTTTTGTTTTAGGCACCGTGTCTATAATATTTTGAGACCAGAATGTACTTCACATTTTAGGTTTTACTTCAAAGTGCTGCATGAGTTTCAGTATCTCACATGTGAAATTATAGTAACTTACTTTGACATGCCAATAAATTAATTTGCTCGACCATAGCTTGCATAGCATTATTTTGTTGTCAGCCACACTGTATCAAGATTATTATTTATCTGCATTTTCTGTAAAGAAACATCTCTACTCAACTGTACTGTTTTATTGTAATGCTTATTGCTGTTTTACCTTTATTTGCAGAAACCTATTGGTATAATTGCTCTCCTAGATGAAGCTTGGTATACACTTCTCTTCCTTTTCATGTTTTGTTTGGTGATTGACATGTGCTTAGTGTGTTCTCTAATTTTACTGTGTGCGTGCTTACGCAGCATGTTTCCAAAATCCACTCATGAAACATTTGCTACTAAGATTTTCCAAAGCTTCCGAGCACATCCTAGGTTGGAAAAGGAAAAGTTTTCAGAAACAGATTTCACAATTTCTCATTACGCTGGCAAGGCATGTTTACTTATCAATCCTTTGCTTCCTGACTTAATGCTGTTTTTTAAAATATTTACTCAGACCAGCAAATTTCTGCAATTTTCTCATTACTTTCAATTCTTTTCTCAGGTGACCTATCAAACGGACACATTCCTAGACAAAAACCGAGATTATGTTGTTGTAGAGCACTGTAATCTGATGTCATCATCAAAATGCTCATTTGTTGCGGGACTTTTCCCTTCGTTACCTGAGGAGTCTTCAAGGTCATCTTACAAGTTTTCTTCAGTGGCCTCTAGGTTTAAGGTATCTGCTTATCCTTTTCATTTTGGCTACTCTTTTTCTATGGTAATCTTTTTGGTATATATGAAATGTTGTCTGTATATATCACTGCATAGTGCGTAGTTTTATTTTGCTCATTTTTTAATACCATTAACCTGTGTTATGAATGGAACTACCCATCCTTGTGAAGTTTTACTCAGTGTTGGACTTCATTGGAGGAATTTGATTTTCATCCTTGTGTCTTGTATTTTCATTTGATGATATTGGTTGTATTGATGTGAAATAATATGTATGGTTGGACATGGTGTCATAGTGCTTGCATTAGTTTTAACATGGTGAAGAGAAGCTGGTCTTGTGCTTTAGGCTTCTTGATTAACCATATCTGAAAGAAATCAAATAGGATATTTTGTTTCATTGTGAGCTTCAAATGAGCGGCAACCTCACCTATAAGTTCAGAAGCTTTAATTTTATGCCAGCCAAAGTGGGAATTAAGTTGTCTCCTATGTTGGTGGATTTTTTTTACTGTTTGTAATGTGTGCCTGTGTTTTTGTGCTGTGTGAGTGTTCATGTATCTTCTCAAGTGAAAGAGGGCACAAGAGACTAAAAGCTAACAAAGAAGAGAGGACTGGAAGTACAAGAGATCAACATCTCACTGTTATTGTAGCCTTATCCCATCTATTTAGGGTTACATGGGTGAGTTATCCTTTTCCACTCAACCCTATTTGACCATGCTCTCTGTAACTCATCAACATAGCATGTCCTTCCTCGCTGCTTTATGCAATGGCTTAATTGGTCCCTCCTCTAGTTCCTTGAACTTGTTAGCCCTCAACATCCCATACTTTTGAAACGACATTTGTTTAGTTTTTTAATTTTATTGATGCTAACTGTAGCTTTCCTATTAAGTTCTCATTCATAGTTCTTAAAACCCTACTCATCCATCTGTTCATGTGCATATCGATCATATGTACTTCAGTTTCTTGTTTTTTTTTCATTGCCCAATATTTAGCTCCAGTAGAACAGAGCGGGTCTAATTGCCTTCCTAGAAGAATGACCCTTTGATTAGAGTTGAACTTGATGATCTCGTGGTACTTCACTAGCCTGTTTCCACTTTGCAGACTCCATGCTGATCCTGTTCACTATATCCAACTCAAACCCTTTGTTTTGTTCTCTAATGCACCCTGGATATCGAAATCTATGATATTGTCGCACTGGGTTTTTTTTTTCAATTTTTTTTGAACTCGTTTTATTTACTCTTAGATCCACTAAACTTGTAGCACTACATGTGTTATGCCTTTAATCTACTAATTTTCAAGCCATTTGATTTGAGTGCCTTTCTTAAATGTCCCGTCTTACCATTTACTTTCGTTGCCTGACTAATTAGTCCCACTGGTCTGCAAGCAGTATACACCACAGAATTTCATCTTGAATATATGTTTCTTTTTTTTTTGTCCATATTCATGACAAAAAGTAGAGGCTCAAAGAGAGCCTTTGGTCTAATTCCACTCCAACTGGCAATTGATCACCCTGCATGTAGATCTAATGTCATTATCCCTTCATATATGTTTTCTATGATTCTGATATACAAATTCCCTTTTTCTTCAAGCTCACCAAATTAACTACCTCAGCACCCTTCTGTAAGTCTTCTCCAAATTGATTTCAGATGGTTTTCCCTCTATACTCTAGAATTTATTGTCGAGTCTTATTAGTTAGAAAAATGCTTTTGCAGTAGTTCTTCGTGGCATAAACTGAATTTGGTTCTCTGCAGTCGTTTGATCATCCCTCACCCCACCTCCTCATTACTTTATATCATTAATGTCATTTGCATCAACTTATCAGCTCATACTGCTAGCATTTGTTTTCCCCCCCTCTGGATGTACTTCCAGATGAGGTTATGTAGAATGGTTTATTCATTCACTTTGGTTTCTTCAATGTTCTTCTTTTGCTTGGGTTTTATTTTGTTTGAGTACCATGCTTATATCGTATATGGTTTCCTTTTTTTTTTCCCTAACTGGTACATTAAGACCTGTTAAGTTGGGTTTTGCATGCTTTGTGTGTATTCAACTTTCTTGTTTTGTTTATTTTTCTCGTTTGTAATTTGTAGTTTATTTTTGAGCCGTCAAAATCTAGGTGATTTGTTTAGATATTTTACATGTTTTTCTTTACAGCAACAACTTCAAGCACTTATGGAGACACTGAGCTCTACAGAACCTCATTACATCCGCTGTGTCAAACCAAACTCCTTGAACCGCCCTCAAATATATGAGAATCAGAGTGTCTTACATCAATTGCGATGTGGGGTCAGTATTATTCAAATCTCATGGTTTGGACACTGCATATTGTCTATTTGCTGCTTTGCAGATTGATGTACCAAATGTTGTACTTGCTCTTTCTGCTAGTCACGTGGTATGCATTTGAGGGTTCATTTGTTGCCTTAATGCCATATTGTTTCATCTTTGGAGGTTGTTACCATTTTATGTTTGAATATGCAGTTATTATTAACGGTTAAGATTTACTGAAAAATTGTCAATGATCTAGATTAACAGATGGCTCAACCATATTTTTTGAGAAATGAATCAGGTATCTGATTTCCTAGCTGAAGCATTTGGTCAAGCTTCAAATAGAGTCTTAGCTTCAAAGTGAGCCCTTGGTTAATGGTCCAGTCCATGGGCCCAAGTCCAGGCCCCACAGCTGAATCAACAGGCCCTGACTTCCCACTTCCCAGCCTAACAGAGCAACCCATCCAGCCAGGCGTGCTGTCCTAGTGGGCCCCACTGGATCCTCGATATCTTATTTGTTTCTTTGAGAGTTCTTTTCTATATATGTTTATTGCCCTTTTAGATGGTTCTTTCTATTTTCTTTTAAAGTCCAAGTCCAGTGAATGTTGTTAACACTTGTAACATAAAGCCCACTAGGCCCAGGCCCATTCATTGTAACTTATCTACACATATCGTGGGATTAGTTAGGATATAGTCAAATCAATTGTACAGCTTACTTTCCATAACAGATAGATTGTAATTAGTTTGATTGGCCTTGATTAAGGCTAAATATGTTTATAAAAGAGAGAAAGGATCGTCCATTAGAGGGATCCTAGAATTTCCACAAATATCAATCTCTTCATTCATCGTGTCATGGTATCAGAGCTACTACTCTATCTCTGTGGATCCTCTTGTTCAGTCGACAGCCATTTGTATTCTTGCAATCAATCAGATCAGGGATCTGCATGCAATTTTCACTAACAGACGTCTGTGATGATATGATCACAAGTGGCCCACCAGTGATCATCATGGCATGTTACAAATCATCTACAGCAGTGGTCGCCTATCTCTCCTAGTTATTCTGAAGATTTTTTCAACATTTTTTCAAGATCAGAGGTAGGTCATTTGCTACAATTTGTGATTTTCCAATTTTCTCAGATAGTTTTGATCACAACCGTACAACATCTTGGTTTGTGGCTGGATTTGGATGCATCTTGTCTCGTTGGAAAGAGATTTTGAGTCTCCTTGAACTTTGCTGATCTGATTCTTAATCAGATCTAGCTGTGGGTCGCACACAGAGATTTTGAGGCCAAAATAAAGCTCGCCTGACCCTATTTTTGGTGTTTTTTTTGGTGAAATTTTGTGCAGACAATTTCTGCACTGTTGGGATGCACTGCTAGACGTGGTGAATATGTTTCTCATGAGTTTCAAATTTTTTTGCAACACAAAGGAATCATTTCTCAAAAATCCTGTCCTTATACACCACAACAGAATGGCGTGTCTGAGAGAAAAAACAGACACCTTTTGGACATTGTCAGATCACTTCTCTTAGAATCATCTGTTCCGGCCAAACTTTGGCCTGAAGCTCTGTCCACAGCAGTTCATGTTATTAATAGACTACCATCCGTATAGAGAATAACACACCTTATTTTCGTTTATTTCACAAGCATCCTACTTATTCTCATCTCCATACGTTTGGGTGTGTATGTTTTGTTCTTCTTCCCCCAGTTGAACGAACAAAACTATCTGCTCAATCATTTAAGTGTGCTTTTCTAGGCTCTGCGACTGACCAAAAAGGATTTCTCTGTTATGATCCTAAAGTAAAACGTATCAGGACCTCTCGTAATGTTGTGTTTTTCGAAAATCAATATTTTTTTCAGCATCATTTAGATCATGAAAATCCTACTGTGCTTTCCCTTGTTCCTGACTTCTGTGATGATCCTGTTCCTTCCTTGGACTCTATCAAGCCTATCCTTGTGTATGAAAGATGTCGGCGGGGAAATACGATTGCAACTGACCCTTCTGATTTGTCAGCTTCCTCGGCACTTGACCCAGCTCCTGCTCCAGACATCCCCCACTCAGTTCCTGTTCGTCGCTCCTCTAGGACTTCCCGCCCCCCTGATCGGTATGGTTTTACCAATACATCCTTACTTGCTACTTTGTCTTCTGTTCACATTCCTCATCATTTTTCTCAAGCAGTGCAACATGAGTGTTGGCGGCAGGCTATGCAGGAAGAACTTGACGCACTTAAAATGAATCACACATGGGATGTCGTTCCCTATCCTCCATCCATCAAACCCATTGGCTGTAAATGGGTGTGCTCTATCAAGCTACATTCTGATGGTACTCTTGCTCGTTATAAAGCTCGGTTAGTGGCACTTGGCAACCGTCAAGAGTATGGTATTGACTATGATGAGACATTTGCTCCGGTGGCCAAGATGACAACAGTGCGTACTATTCTTGCTATAGCATCATCTCGTTCATGGCTTCTTTATCAGATGGATGTGAAGAATGCCTTCCTCCACGGAGATCTTAAAGAGGAAGTTTACATGCGTCTTCCTCCAGGATATGCTACTACCTCTACACACGAGGTGGCCCGGCTCCGTCGCTCACTGTATGGACTCAAACAAGCGCCCAGAGCTTGGTTTGAAAAATTTCGGTCTACTCTGCTTCATCTTGGATTTGCTCAAAGTCCTTATGATCCTTCCTTGTTCCTAAATAACACTGCTCAAGCTACCACTATCCTTCTAGTATATGTGGATGATATCATCATCACAGGCACTCACAGTAAAATGATCCATAGTCTTCAGTCCTCACTTCAAACTGCATTCCATATGAAAGACTTGGGTCCTTTAACATATTTCTTGGTTCTTGAGGTTCAACAGTCTAGGAAGGGATTGTTTTTACATCAGCATAAGTATGCTACTGATCTTATTGATCTTGCCGGCCAAAAGGATGCAACTCCTGTGGACACTCCATTAGAAGTCAATGTGAAACTACAAAAAGATGATGGGGACATCCTATCCGACCCCACCTCCTACAGACGTTTAGTCGGGAGTCTCGTCTACTTGACTATCACTCGGCCTGACATCTCATATGCCGTGAATGTTGTTAGTCAATTCATGCAAGCCCCACGGCATCATCATCTGGTTGCTGTCAAACGGATTATTCGGTACATTCTTGGTTCTCTGACACGAGGCTTGGTTTTTCCGATTGGCACCCCACTCACCCTAAATGCTTATTCTGATGCCGACTGGGCCGGATGCCCAGATACTCGCCGATCTACTACAGGCTGGTGTATGTATTTGGGTGAATCGCTCATCTCTTGGAAATGCAAAAAGTAGGAAAGGGTCTCCCGGTCTTCCACTGAATCCGAATATCGTGCTATGTCCTCTGCCTGTTCTGAGATCCTTTGGCTTCGTGGCTTACTTGCAGATCTGGGGTTTCCTCAGACTTCTGCTACCCCTCTTCATGCAGACAATACTAGTTCCATCCGTATCACTGAGAATCTAGTCTTTCATGAACGGACAAAACATATTGAGGTGGATTGTCACTCTATTCGCGATGCTTATGACCGCAAGATCATTAGTCTTCCCCATGTTTCCAGTCAACTCCAACTTGCGGATATTTGCACAAATGGATTGCCTCGGCCACGCCATGAGTTCTGGATTCGCAAATTGCTGTTGTTTGACCATCATCAATTTGAGGGGGGGTGTTAACACTTGTAACATAAAGCCCACTAGGCCCAGGCCCATTCATTGTAACTTATCTACACATATCGTGGGATTAGTTAGGATATAGTCAAATCAATTGTACAGCTTACTTTCCATAACAGATAGATTGTAATTAGTTTGATTGGCCTTGATTAAGGCTAAATATGTTTATAAAAGAGAGAAAGGATCGTCCATTAGAGGGATCCTAGAATTTCCACAAATATCAATCTCTTCATTCATCGTGTCAAATGTAAGTAGGATATATAGTTCTTTGTTGTCAAAACTTGGAATGCGGTGAGGAGTGAGGACACTACGACCAGAAAGGAGATCCACGCGCCTACTGCAGGGTGGGACGACCATTGTACTAAAAAAGCATTCTACTAGTTCTAAAACCCTAGAATTAATTGTGCTAAGCTTTGCTTGGAGGTGCCTATGGTTGGGTAGGTCCTTCCACATCAATCTTGCTATCTTGAAATCCACTTAAACAATTGGTTTAATGGGTTTTAGATGAGTTCTATTCCTTGGCAATAGATTTATAATATACCTGTAGTTCGAACTTTGGATTTTTCTTTGTGTAGTACTAGAATTACACAGATGATACCATCTTTTTGATGAATGCAAAGTTTTTGCCCATAATATATAGAAGTTAGTTACTTTGTTATTGCTTCACTTCCTCCCCTTCCCTTCTTGTGATTATATTCTTCCTCTTTGCATCTCGTGGTGAATATCTCATCTTCACATGCTTGCCCTGGTTAGGCATGACCATACCAAAGTGAAGTGGATATTGATGTAAAGCCTATGGAAGGGTTTCATTGAACTGGATGAAGGCGTCGAAAATGTAAATTGGTCTCCCAAGAGACCGACACATAAGAAAAATAACCCACAAAGGGAAAATTAAATTGATTCTTCAACTTTTCATTTCCTACTACTTTATATCCAAATAATAGGAAAGCAAGAATCGCTAATAGTCTTCTCAAAACAGGAAACTATCCTACTTAATCAAATAGGAAACTATATCCTAATTATATCTCAATAAATGAATAAACAACTACTACTGTAGAGATACGTGAGTTTTTATTATTATTATTATTATTATTATTATTATTATAAAACTTCCATTTCAATTACAATAATGCGGATTATATTCTTATTTATTGTTCATGCTTTATCTAAGAAGCATTTCTAAGAGAACCAGTAACCACTGTCCATTGTGGTGTTATGAGACAACAAAAGGCTGAAACACCATGAGTAAACCTCATATTTAGGTCCTTCCTATGTAAAAGCGCAATCTCTTAATTTCATGGGTAGGGCAATGTGTTTTGCTGCTTAGCAAAGACTACCATCACAACCATGCTATGGTTACTGGGCCTAGTGGCTCCATCCTGTTTCACCACTCAATAAGTGGAGGAATGATTAGTACGTGACAGGTGCATTTTTTTTTCAACATATCACTCACGTGGCACGATATAACTGTCGAGAACGAAGAGTCAAATTTCTTGAATCAACTAAACAAGGTCCTGAGAAATCAGAACGTTGATAGGGATTTGGGTATCAAATATGTTATTCCTGAGTATGATTGCAATATGCAACCGGAGACACATTATTGGATTGCCTGGTGTGTGTGGAGGGCGAGATCTTGCATATGTTTTCTGTTAATATGCCAGTTAAGGAGTCTAATGAGGCAAAGGTGATGGTGGTTTTGGATGCTCTTCGGTTGTTCTTGCGCTCTTATCGGGCCAAGTTGATGGTTGAGTGTGACTCGGCTAATGCCATGAAATGGGCTTCTCATTTTGATTCTAGGTCTTCTCAGTTAGATGTTTTTTTTTTTTTTTTTTTATCATCATCATGTTCTAAGATCAGCAATTTCTATGGCAGATGTTCTTGCTAAGCAAGGGGTAGATAGTCTCTCTATGGGCGGGCCAATTAATGTAATTGTTGTCTGTGGGGTATACTTATTTTGTGGGTTGTCTTCTGTAATGGTTTCTGGATCTCTTTAATATAATCGTTCTTGTTACAGATAAAAAAAACTAACCCAAGTATAATGAAATCATCAATCAAATAGATGGCGAGATTGAATAAAATCCTCACTATGGATCAGCTAAGACGAAGACATGTTATCATTGTTAATGGTTGCCTGATGTGCCTGAAGGCTGAGGAAACGTCCAATCACTTGTTGATTCATTGTTCCTTTGCGTGTAAAGTTTGGGCTGCTATTATCAGTAAATTTGGTACGAGTTGGGTTATGCCTAGAACTATTGAGGAACTTTTTGCTTAGTGGAAGTATAGGGGTAATATGTCCCGTGCTAAAATATTGTGGCGGTTATCTCTTTACGCTGGTATGTGGAAGATTTGGCTAGAAAGGAATAAGAGAATTTTCAGAAGCAAAAGTAGATCAGTTGATGAGATAGTTCAATCTATTGTCTGGTTGGTTTTGGAATGGGCGAGTAGGGCATCAGATTTTGTTGGGATTCCTATGGAAGATCTTCACAGATCATGGGCAGCTTGTTTTAATGGCGGAAGAAGCTCTAGACTGGTTCATACAGTTAGTTGGCATTCTCCTTCAAAAGGTGTTTTGAAGCTGAGTTTTTGACGGTAGTTTTGTTCATCAAATTTGTATGGGAGGAATTGGTGGTGTTATCCGTGATTGGGAAGGGAAGGTTGTGAAGAATTTTTCAGGACCAATTAATTTGTTAGATGCAAATGGTGCTGAAATGTTTGCGTTGCTGGTGAGTTGCAGAATTTGGGAGGTTATAATGCAATTATTGAAGGAGACTCTTTTTCTGCTATTCAGTGGGGCTCAGGAAAAACTTCTTTTCCTTGGAGATTGGCGGATTGGGTGGAGGAGGTGCAAGCTATTTCTTCTCAAATGGCGTTTACTTTTTGTCACATCTTCAGAGAAGCGAATGATATGGCGGATGCTCTTGCTAGGGAAGGAGGCTTTCATTTACACATTTCATTTAATGTTTAACTTCTTGAGTTGTTAATCTTCTTGTTTTTTCATCTGATGTTTGTTTTTCTTTTCCTGTTCTTTTCTTTCTCTTCTTAATAAAATTTACTGTTATAATTTTTTTTTTATCTTGGTTAGTTTGTTTATCTTTTGTATGTATTTGTTCTTTGTTCTTTATTTTTTTTATTCCCTGAACAGGTGTTTTTATATGTACTCATTGTTCTCATCTATTTTTGATAGTTGTTTTATTATTCTCATTTGCATGTGTTAGATTCTAATTTTTCTTGTTCTGTATTTTACTTTTTGTACAGGGTGTTCTAGAGGCTGTTCGAATAAGTCTTGCTGGATACCCTACCCGGAGGACTTATTCTGAGTTTGTGAATCGTTTTGGACTTCTTGCTCCTGAGCTTACAGATGGAAGGTGGTTCTTTACATTAGTAATTATTTTTTTTTAAAGTAATAATCATTGACTTCGCTTTCTTATTATTTTCTACACCCTTTGCAAGTTCTTTTAAAAATAGTTGCAGCCTTTTTTGCTAACTTGGTAGGTTTTGTCTTCTTTAGTTTTGTACTTTATAAGAATTAGGCCAAAAAATGAGGATTAATTCTGGGAAAATGAAACTTCCATGGAAGGGAAGAAATGAAACGCTTTCATAAAAACTCTCATAGAATCGAGAATGAAGTTTTCATTTTGTACATGCCAGATCCTGAATTATTAACTGCATCCAATCTTCGAAAAAGTCCTAATTGTTTTATACTTTCGATTTTTGGAATGGGATATTTATGGAATTCCAATGAACATGTCCTAACCTTATTCCTTGGTATTTCCATGAGATTCTTCCTTCTTCTTAAGAAAGCTCCCAAGAGGGCTTAGTTGATCCATGATTTATGTTTTATCTTTTCTTTTTTCCTTTTTGTTTACAATTCCATTTTCAGAGTAATGTTTAGATCTTTTACCATAAATGAAACTATTTGCATGCATTTTCTAAGTGTAACTGCTATCTTCATTGTTCAGAAATCTTTACCATTTCAGTCATTTTGTTTGAATTTCCTTAACTGTTGATGTTTGATGTCTTCTCTGATACCAATGGGTTTCAATGATTTCTCACTCTTATGTATAATGGATAAAATCAAAATAATGTGGTGGATGTGGATGCTTGCAGTAGAAAATGATTGCAACTAAATACGTTGTTAACTTGTCGCCGCTGTCATAAAAGAAGATGCTTAAGAGTCTTATGACTACACCCGTTGGAGGTTTGCTAGACACAGAAGAAAAATTAAAGGTGGGCTTTGAAATAGAATTTAGGATGATCAGTGTGAAAGGAAATAATCTAACTAGAATCTATTTTCACATTTTCCCATGTAATTTGCTAGAATAAAGATGCAGGCAGAGTGCTACGTAGTTTTTGGGTTTAAGGTTTTTAATTGAACATAAGGATAAGATGAAATCTCAAGGATGCAATGGGGTATGGGAAGCTCATAAAAACACTTGACGATATGGTTGGTAGTGTGTAATTTGCTAGAATAAAGATGCAGGCAGAGTGCTACGTAGTTTTTGGGTTTAAGGTTTTTAATTGAACATAAGGATAAGGTGAAATCTCAAGGATGCAATGGGGTATGGGAAGCTCATAAAAACACTTGACGATATGGTTGGTAGTGTCAAATATTTCTTTCCATATTATTATTCCATGAGGTGATTCAGGGATATGTACCCCCCATCCCATGAAAAAAAGACGATGCATCAATTTCTTATTGAACAGAATAAAAACTGCTAACTGCCTACAGATAACATAGCCATCATATACAACTTTTTGATGCATATGAGATATTAGGTAGCGTTGAAGGCAATTGTACTAATGTCATTGTGACATCTTCAATAGTTGTCACAACTTTGCTACCCTCATGGCATTCTTATCACTTCTAAGAAGCTTGCAAAAATGACGGTCCCGATTCAAAAAGTTTGGACTGTTGAGGGCCCAAAATTTGATAAACCAGAAAGTTGCAGAGGAATTGCAGAAATTCAGAATTAGAAATATTAACAAGTAAGCCAAAATTACCCACAGACGGACATTAGAGTCAGAAACATCTCAGTCCAAAGGAGGCCTCAGTTGTTCCAGAGGATAGAAATAAAACCAATGTAACTTTACTGATACCGAGCAGAAAATCAGAAACTGAATGAACGCTGCCTAGGACTGTCGACCAATATATATATATATATGTATGTATGTGTATATACATAAGACTTATAAGAAATCCCTAGAAATCTCTAGAATGCTATCAATCCTTTCCCAACTCCCAATACACTGACTTTCCGTAGTGAAGATTTCCTTCTACAATTAGGTGGTTTGAGAAAGTCAAGAAACCGAAAAAAAATGGAAATTCCTGCTTGGCCGGGACGTCCAGAACTCTCCCCATGTTTCTGGTTGTGGGGTCTATGTGGCCCACCTCTGGATGAATTGGACCCAACTGGATTTAAGTCCACCCTTGGGCAACCCAAGGGGTGCAGTCCTCTGGTGTGTTTGGGTTCAGGCTGGCCCAATAAATTTGGTCCAAACAGGCAACATGTCTGCTGTTCTGAGGTTTGCAGAATTCCTGTAAATTACAGAAAACGCCATGTGTTTTTTTTCTCGGAAGATAGGTTTATATATTCCAAGAGAAAATCTAAAACAACCTTTTTTTATAGTTTTTTTGATTTCCAAGGGACTGTCGGCCTCAGTATATAATCTGAGCCATTTAAACATTGATCCAGCCGTTGCAGGCGTTCTTAGTCCTTCATAATGCTGCATAAGCTCTTCAGCAAGTGCAATAATGTGATCTTTGTCTTTGTCGTCATAAAAAAAAAAAAAAAAAACTTTTCCCCCTAGAAATGGATAAGAAGAACCTATGTCAATGTGAATATAAATGTGGGAGAGTTGATGAGCTTTTGGGACTTGTATATATAAGGTTACATTTTGGCATAGATTTGTCGATCTTTCTATTGGTTGAAGCCATCTTTACATCATTTTGTTTCAGTGTCAACTTGCATTTTATTTTATTTTTAGTTTTTTCACACTACTACATGCAAATTGCCTGAAACTATTCAATTTGTCTCTATTGGCTCTTCATGTATGATGTCAATGATAATGCTCTATAAAGAAAGAGAGACCAAAAATACAAGCATCACATATCAGACATCAATTAAGGTTTAGTCCTTTCCATCCTTGGCCAAGCAGTCTGCTACATTGGTTTATTCCCAACTTGAAACGAATGAAATGACCAATGATCAAAATCTCATTAATTTTTTTATAAGATCCTCAAAATGCCATGGATAATTGGCCAAAGTATATGCATACTCAATTGCATCTGCAGAATCACTCCACAATTGCCTCCACAACACCCAGTTAAAGAAGCTCTCTACCCCCTACTGACATTACCCTTACCTCATCTTTGAAGTGACCCATGTTCCCACACTGAGAAGTTCTTTGTAGCAATCCCTGATAAACCTCCATTTCTAGCTTGCCTGGACTCATTGTGAAGTTCTTTGTAGCAGTCTCTCATAAACCTCCATTTCTAGCTTCCCTGGACTCATGAAGAGTACTCCCATCAAAACTGAACTTAAAACATCCACTGGTGAAGGAGACTACGAACATTGGGCACATCTGTAGGTCCACGCATGTCAAAATGACACAATCCAACATTGTGTAAGGTCAGCAGAAATGCCCAACTCTTTTCTTATAGACAACCATGAAATTGCATTTCTTCTAACTGCACTAGCAACCCGATCAACTGAATCAGATAGATTTCATAAGGTATGGTTGTTTAGCTTGTACCAAATATAATAAAAAACTTCCATCATTCGCCTTCTCAGAAAAAAACAAAAAGAGGAAAAAAAAAAAAAAACGGAGAACTACTTCCAACTGCAAACTCCATACTAGTGAGGTTAGAGAATTGAACTATGAGGCTTTGCTCAATTATATAACTGAACTGAGTGTACAAGTTGACGGCATCTACCCTTGCTTACACATTTGTCATATGTCATCTGTATATGTGACTCATATTTTGATAAACCTAAATTTCTCTAATATGTTATTTCCCATTTTTTAATTTCATTAACCATTGGTTTTTTTTGTTCAACTTGCAGCTATGATGTGAAGACTTGGACGGATAGACTTTTGCAAAAGTTAAAACTTGAAAACTTCCAAGTATGCGGCTTAAGACATTTTGCAAATAATTTATTTCAAGGTGGTCTTCGTTTGGATAAGTGCCTATAGCATAGTTGGAAGGTGCTCATATTGCAACCATGAGGTTGCGGGTTCGAATCATCTTACTAATAAACAAAAAAGATCATCTTCATTTTTTTAAGCATTCTGTTTTCTTTCCAAGTATGTGTTTCAATATATGCTTGGTTAGGACAGGCTTATTATATCAATGGAAAACTTGTTGTTTTATGTGTCTTCTTTTTTCATAATAGGTTTTCTTTTTGCAGTTGGGCAGAAACAAAGTTTTTCTTCGGGCTGGCCAGATTGCTGTTTTAGATTCCCGACGAGCAGAGGTCTTGGATAATGCCTCAAAGCTTATTCAATCTAGATTCCGGACATTCATTGCACACAAAGAATTTGTCTTTATTCGGGTTGCTGCAATTATGCTCCAATCATACTGCCGTGGTATCTTTTTTCGCCATTTTTATTACTGGGTTATTCGGTAAAGTTTTATTTAACAGCGTATATTTTCACGAGGAACGTATGGCTGGGCACTGTGCACAAATGGAATTATCTAAAGCTTGGTTGTGTGCCTGCCTGGATGCATGCCTGGGGCCAGTTAGGGAGGTATTATTATTGATATGGAGTGTGCCCCACATGGGGGCACAATAGGATGATTGCAAGCACCTGGTTGAGGGCCTCAAGGTGCCTCCAAGCATTGCTGTTAAAATCATATGACTTGGGATATGAATCTTAGGGAGAATATTTTATCCATATAATGAATCCCATTTATAGGTGAATCTTAGGATTCAGGAGTGAATGCTACGATTTGATACTTGTCGAATCCCACAGTTCTGGCAATTTGTCTGGGCGGGAATAGTAGTTTCTGAATGATTATTTTTAGTCATTTTTCTAGAACTTTCTGTCTCTTTTTTCTGCTTAAATATTTGAAAGGTTATCTAGTGATTAAGGGAACTGCTCTCTCTTTTATTTTTTATTAGGGGCTATGTTCTGCTAAGAGGTACCTTTCACAGATTTTGCTTGAGAGGTACCTCTGAGCAGAACATTCTCCTCTTTATTAGTAACAATAACTTGTATTGCTAAACAGAATTGCATGGCTACTACATAAACAATTGGAAGGAAAATGGACACAAAAATTAAAAATAGGGACTTGCCAAGGAATAATCCTATCATCCTTTGCTTGCTAATGCATCCACCATACTATTAGTTGATGAGGAAACCTCTTAAAGATAAGAATCTGTAAAATTCTGGCGAGGTTAAAGGGAGAAACAAGAAGTAGGCGTGACTGAAGTTTTCTACCATAGGAATTGGTTTCATCCTGCATTCTTCTTGTATTATAGATTTCTGTCTTTTTTTTTTTTCTTGAATCACTTCAACTGTAAGCGGCACAATTTAATCATGCAATGTTGATTATTTGGACTTCATTTTATTTTTTTATTAATAGAGGACAAAAAACTACATAGTTGGGAAAAGGCTATTATTTATTTTTTCTAATGTTTAAATTATTTAGTATACATCATTTTTTTTATAAAAAAATAGAAAAACCCTATGCTTCATGAGTCGATTCGACTCAACGCTCTTGATTGATTGGCGCTCTGATTTCAATTTTCAGACCAAAGGCCCCGAGCTTAACCTTAGACCCTTGACCAAGTGGCTAGTATCATTAGACCATGCCCCTCATGGGGAGACACTCTAATCAATGAGGAGACCTTCCGATACCCCTACCCTAGGCATGCATCTAGGTGGGCCTTACATCCCTTTTCCCAACTTTTTAAGATGCAGTGTTTGCACCCAAATATTTCTCTCTGTTTATGGCATGTTTCTAATTTTCTGCTCTTTCATATAAAAATATGCATCAATTTGCCCCCTCTGTGTATGTACACGTGCACGCACACATGTTTTTTTATTATAAATAAATGTAATAAAGTATTTTGTTCAGAAGGAGGATACAAGGATGAATCAAAGCATAGAGAACCTAGTGATTTTCCACAATATGCAAAACTCGTAAATAATTGAAGGATAACAATCCCACACTATTTACTCCAATATTGCCAAATATCAGAAAACAACACTCCATGAAACTCCTCCGACTTAGCCCATGTCTCAACCTTTCTGGGGCTGCCAAACCTTTCTTTGTAGTTCCTATAACACGTCAATGCATGTTTTACCATTTTATGTCATTAACATAAGTGGTTAATCAAAGTCAGTGTAAACATATTGTTTTGCCCCTTTCCAGGTTGTCTTGCTCGAAGTTTATACTCAGCCAAACAACAGGAAGCTGCTGCAATTCTCATTCAAAAATATGCTCGACGTTGGTTATCTCGCCATGCTTATTTGCAACTTTGTTCGTCTGTTGTTCTTATACAATCTACAATTCGGGCTTTATCCACTCGTAAAAAATTTCTCCATAGAAAGGAACACAGAGCTGCTCTAGTAATCCAGGTGATCTTGTTTACAGGCTCTTGGTTTTACATGCTCTGTGTGCACCATTATATTTCTTTCTCACAGTTCCTCTCTTCTCATTTTGCTTTTCAAATGCATTCATCACCATTCTGGTTGTCATGAAGCTTGTGTTTTGGTTTATGGCATTATATCATTAAATTTTTTTTTTATTACTTGTGGTTCTTCTCCAGGTTGCGTTTGTTAGCTATTTTTATATCCTAATACAAATTGAGTCACACACACTCACACATGGGCAAATCTCTCTTTTGATCCAGCCTCATAGTTAGGAACTTCGTTTCGTTTCAGATGAATTTCCGAATGATTTTGGTTCTTTCATTAAAACGAACCTAATACCCCCCTTAAAAAATTCATAAAAAATTCTTCCATAAATTCGTTCCAGTTCCAAATTTTCCGAATTTGTTCGAGTTTGAACTTATGGTTGTGACTTGACTTTATACTTTTTGGAATATATCTAAATTCTAAACTCGATGGCTCTGATGAATATTTGAAGCTTTAAACTTTATGGTTGTTGAATTTTATGATCATGGGCCATAATGATGACATTCATTTGTCATGTTGACAACATTATTATTTGTTTAATTGTTTATATCATACATGCCATACAGAGTGGCCCACCTTATGACCCTTTCAAATGGACCACAAATACACAACCCTCCTATAGTCACGGATCCCATGTATGGTTTAAAAAAAATGGCTGTTACCATTTCATAACGGCCATAAAACGGTAATGGCGTATACCGTTACGTTATTTGTTACCATTTCATAACGGCCATAAAACGGTAACGGCCTATGCCGTTACGTTATTTACCATATAACGGTCATAATGGTCACGGTATAAAAAAAAACAGTCCATAACAGTCATAATGGTCAATACAACAAGCAATCCGCCATATGGAAATGTATAGTTTCTGTTAGAGAGAAGTTTATGCAGAACATCAGATATCAAGCTTACTCAAGAAAGAATATTCTTTTTTGGCTAGACACATGGGTAGGTGAGGACCCTTTAGCTTCCAAAATTCCCAGATTTGTTTAATTGTGCTATTGAGAAGCAAGTGAAGGTGGAAAGTTACATTGAAAGATCCAGCACGAGAGGTCAGTTTTTATGGAGCCTGACATTTAGAAGGAATTTGAAGGAGAACCAAGAAAATCAATTTTTGTCTCTTCTAAGCTTGTTAAGGGATGCTCAAGTTCCCGGTGAAGGGGAAGATACTAGGATTTGGAAAGCATCAAGAAGTGGGGCTTTGTCTGTTTCTTTTTTTTATTCGACTTTACATGCAAGGGAGGGGAGCAATAGTAGATTGGCAAGTTCTTCTCCAGGTTGCGTTTGTTAGCTATTTTTATATCCTAATACAAATTGAGTCACACACACTCACACATGGGCAAATCTCTCTTTTGATCCAGCCTCATAGTTAGGAACTTCGTTTCGTTTCAGATGAATTTCCGAATGATTTTGGTTCTTCCATTAAAACGAACCTAATACCCCCCTTAAAAAATTCATAAAAAATTCTTCCATAAATTCGTTCCAGTTCCAAATTTTCCGAATTTGTTCGAGTTTGAACTTATGGTTGTGACTTGACTTTATACTTTAATTCTAAACTCGATGGCTCTGATGAATATTTGAAGCTTTAAACTTTATGGTTGTTGAATTTTATGATCATGGGCCATAATGATGACATTCATTTGTCATGTTGACAACATTATTATTTGTTTAATTGTTTATATCATACATGCCATACAGAGTGGCCCACCTTATGACCCTTTCAAATGGACCACAAGTACACAACCCTCCTATAGTCACGGATCCCATGTATGGTTTAAAAAAAATGGCTGTTACCATTTCATAACGGCCATAAAACGGTAACGGCGTATACCGTTACGTTATTTGTTACGTTAACGGTAACGGCCTATGCCGTTACGTTATTTACCATATAACGGTCATAATGGTCACGGTATAAAAAAAAAACAGTCCATAACAGTCATAATGGTCAATACAACAAGCAATCCGCCATATGGAAATGTATAGTTTCTGTTAGAGAGAAGTTTATGCAGAACATCAGATATCAAGCTTACTCAAGAAAGAATATTCTTTTTTGGCTAGACACATGGGTAGGTGAGGACCCTTTAGCTTCCAAAATTCCCAGATTTGTTTAATTGTGCTATTGAGAAGCAAGTGAAGGTGGAAAGTTACATTGAAAGATCCAGCACGAGAGGTCAGTTTTTATGGAGCCTGACGTTTAGAAGGAATTTGAAGGAGAACCAAGAAAATCAATTTTTGTCTCTTCTAAGCTTGTTAAGGGATGCTCAAGTTCCCGGTGAAGGGGAAGATACTAGGATTTGGAAAGCATCAAGAAGTGGGGCTTTGTCTGTTTCTTTTTTTTATTCGACTTTACATGCAAGGGAGGGGAGCAATAGTAGATTGGCAAGTTTATGGAGGTTTAACTGTTTAAGGCCCCACCCAGGGTAGGGGCTTTTGAATGGATTGCCTTTTGGAGAAGAATTCTAACCCTAGATAATCTCAGGAAAAGAGGGAAGATTGTGGTAAACACTTGTCCAATGTGTTTGGAGGAGAAGGAAAATGGAGACCATCTTCTATTAAGATGCAGATGTGCTGTAAGATTTGGAACTCTGTCATTGGCTGGTTTGGTTGCAAGTGGGCTTTGACGAAGTTACTACAACACCATTTCGAGGCATGGAAAACTCTCATCGGGTCTCCGAAAGGAAAGGAGTTGTTGTAGTTGTCGTTTCTACCAATCATTTGGCATATATGGAAGGAGAGGAACGCTAGGTGCTTTGAAGGAACAAAAAATAATGAAGAGGTCTTATGTGACAAGATAATATTCTCTATCGCTCAATGGGTGAAGATCAATCCTATGTTCAAAGACTACCCTAGTGACCAAATCATGCATAATTGGAAGGAAATAGCTTTCTCTTAAGCTAGGGATGACGGTGTTACTAAGAGTTTTCACTTTTACTTTTTGTTCCCTTAGCCTTCGGGTAGTTTGTACTGTATGACGATATTATGTTGTGTATCCGTGTCTTCTGTGTGTTTTCTCGTCAGTAAACGGCCAATATAACGGTTCATAGCGGCCTATATTTTAAAAATAATGGTCAAAATATCGGCCGATGGCGGTTTTTTAAAAGCTTTCTTTCCCCTTCTTTTTTTTCCATTTCTTTCTTTCCCAAATCATTTGTGGAGCCTTCTAAGGTTGTGCTAGAGCTTCCCAAGCTTCTTTTTTTTACCAAAACTCAAGTGATATACAAGATTTTTATAGATTCTCATATTGTGGCTTCTTCCCTCTTCAACCACAATACACCTATGTTCATACGCCGTTGCTTTAATTAATTAATTAATTAATCTTGAAGTTGTAGTAAATGTTACTTGAAAGTTGAAATTCACTCTTAATTTAGTTGGTGATTGAGTAATTGAGTACTGTACGTCTGCACTACTAGTACTAGTTTCTTGACTTGAAGTATTTAATACTAATGGTTAGTTCAAAATTATGGTTGCAATGCATACGGTAAAATTTGTGAAATTTCAACTATACATGTAAATCTATTTAATTAAGAATAGACTTTACAAGTTTCAGACAAGACAGTGAGTGGATACATGATGTTATCACTTAGGGGGACCGATATTTTGTTTTAAAGTGTTTACTAATGGAAAAAATATTGTTTTCTAACATTTTATAGTATTTTGGATTTTTTGGATAATTTTTAAGATTTTATTGGTGTAAAATAAAAATTCGCACTGCTATGACTGCAAACCGTGATGCGGTAACCGGTAACCGCGGAGTGACGCGATGACCATGGCCGTGATTTTAAACCATGATCCCATGAATCTGCACGGAGTCGAATGGACTAGACAATTGGATTAAGGGTCAATTTTTGTTGTTTTATATAAATATGTTAAACTTGTGGACCACGGATGAAGGGGTTAGAGGTAGTAGATTGACTTGAAATTTGATATCTAGGTTGGCCCTACTTGGATCTGCCTGTCCCATGATCTGTGGGTCCCAAGGTGGGCTCCACTAGGTGGTCCTCACCATAAGACAAGGACCATCCTTACACAATGATTACTCTCAATATTATATTTTTCTATATTTGTATTTCTAACTTTTATATTTTCCATTGAAATCCCAAATTGGCCGATATGGGGCCCGAAATGAATTTCTCAACTTTGTCCAGCCTACATTTAGCTACATGCAGATCATCTTGCATAGGGGGTGGAGTGATATATGTGGATTCCCAAAAGAATCGGTAAAACCTTTTTGGGAAATGCGCACTTTCTCTCTCTTTCCCGCCTGGAAGAAGAGGAGAGGGGGTGAGAGGAGAAAGAAGAAAATTGGGGGGGGGGGGGGGGGGGGGGTATGGGGAGATTAAAATCATTAGATCAATTTTAAGTGGGCCCCAACAAAGAAACCATCAAATTTAAGAAAAATCAAAGCTGATGTACAACTTGTTGCTTAAGAGCTTTCTTAAGTTGTGAAAAAAAACTCGAATTTGAGCATTTTTAAGTTAACAATTTTTTTCTATGAACAATCTTAAATTATTAATGATGCCTGCTTTGAGCATAGATGTGCTCATATATGCATTGCTAGAGTTGGTCTCCATTTCTTTTGCGCATGTGCACGCTTGTGCGTGTTTTATTAACTGATTTAAGTTGTGTTACTCATGTTACCGTCTGATTGTGATAATTCACTTAGGCTCGTTGGAGGATGTGGAAAGCTTTCTCTGTCTTCCAAAAGCACAGAAGTCATATAGTGGCCATCCAATGTGCTTGGAAAAGGAAGCTTGCCAAAAGAGAGCTTCGAAGGCTTAAATTGGTATGAACTGGTTCTACTTTTGTATATGTATTCATTTAATAATGTATTTCATTTTTTAGAAGTTGCGGAGACCGTAATCTCAGTATATGGAAATGAAATTTGCTTGCTGCCTTTTTTACTTTTTTTATTATTTTAAAAAAATGAAACAAAAAGTAAGAATGACTAGCTTGTTAGGAGTCTGGTAAGCTTGCCTGCAGCGCTTTAGTGTGTTGGTGTCATGGGGATCTGTGGCACCCAACTTCAAGGCTGACATTTCATGTGGATTGGTATGTGAGGAAGACATGGATAAGTGGTGGGTGGGGGTTCACCTTGTACTGAATATTCTGCCCCTCTGATACAAGGCCTTGAAATTTTGGCATACACTAGTCACTGATTTTTCTCTTGCCCAAATTAGAGGGCAGGGAGCTAGGGACGATAGGATGGACATTAAACAATAATGCAGCCAGGTTCGGTCTGACCTTGCCTGGATAATAACCTGAGGAGACCAGTAATTAGACAATTCCAAAATTTCACACTCCCAGTATCAACCCAAGTACATCGAAGAAAGTGACATTGGAAATCCACATCATTATGCGAAGTGCGCTAGAGTCACTTAAATATTTACATGCCCAACCTAAAAGAAAACATGAAATCAGGCCCATATGAAGCACATTTCAAATGCCAAACCATAGGGTTCCATAAATTCCACCAACGGGAGAAATCTTCACAAAAGGTAATAGAATGCCCGATGTTTTCTACATTGGAACAAACGTCGAACTTCACAGAACAATTGAATCATTGGTTTTATTCCAATTTTTGCAGCCTGACTCAGCTTGTCTTGGCTTGGACCATAACACAAGATATCACGACTTGAACAAATCCATAACCTCACTTCCCGAGAACCTTAATGCGAATAGAAAGAAGAAAGTGAAATACATACTCAGCTAGTCAACTATGATCCAAAATGCTCTAAAGTTAGAAGAGTTCTGCGTGCGCTTGCTAAATTAGTTGAAACCTGTCCAATATGAGGTAGACTTCAAACCCCAAACTTGTGGACAATAACTTAACAAGAGAATGAACACCACTAGTTTTTTCCCCAATCAACCGATAACTTGCACTTTTTCATTTGTTCTATTGAGCTTAAAGACCATAGAGACTAGTTAATGGAAAATTTATGGAAATTTACTAGAATGATATCCATACATTATCCTAAACACATCAGTTATCTCGTGCAAATGCAGACACACATTTGATAGGTAACATGACTTGAACCCGCGATGTTGTGGTTGTGACAATTAGCACCTTCCAACAGTGCTTTGTGCTCTTGTAAGAATAACTAATAATGCAAACATATAGAACATGCACCAAAAATATCTAAGGATGTCCTGAACATTAATGGAACCAACATGCATTATGGTTCTCTAGGCTGACACGGACAGGCTCACCAGTAAAATGTGATGAAATCTCCTATGACGAGGTTCATTGAATGATACAGCTTTCAGCCCAGAGGAGGCTGCATTAAATTGGGTTTCTGATCATGGGCTAGACCCACCATTAAAAAAAAAAAGATCATGGGCTAGACTCATCCCAAGGCCCATTGTGCCTAGGTCATGGATAAGGGATTTTTCTTAGGGAAAGGCCCATCTAGACCCTGCTAGCTGTGTGCACTATGTGGGCAGTGAATTTGAGTGATGCAATTTATCACTTGTCTGATTAAACATGTGGGCTCCACTCAATTCTAGACTGTGGCAGTTTAGTTATTTACAACTACGTGAGGGTCCTAGATTATAGAAAGTAGGAGTCTTGGAAAGTTTCCACTGTGTTATGAAGAATTCTTAGCAAATTAAGAGTGTTCAATTATGTCATTAGGATCCTCGTGAAGTTTCTAATCTGAATTTTAGAAATCACCATTGGGATTCTTAGCAAGTCGTGCCTCTATAGTCTATATACTTGTCATGTCTTCTTTATTCACACATCGATTAGTAAATTTTTTTGAGTTTCTCTTCCGTTGGTGGATGTATGATGTAGTTGAAGGTCATTGATGTTTAATTCATGGTCATGATTATGGTATCTCGGGGCTGAGGCTTTGGAGGTTGACCCATTGGTCAATTTTCCCCTCCTTGTGTACTTCAGTTGGTACAAATATCAGTGAATCATGGCTCAGTAAAAAGTGGTATTGAAGCAAGCCTGTGTTACTACATTATCTTTATGGTGGATTTGACAGTAACTTGAAAATAAATGGAATGACCGCCTAAACTACATTGAATAGTACTTAATTACCCATGTTGTTCTCCTTATAACCCACAGACACCCCCTACATCCATCTGACCACCCATTCACAGACACCCTCACAAAATCAACACGTGCCAAAAAAAAAAAAAAAAAAAAGGTTCCCAGAACGGTCCTACATATTTCATCTAGTAATCATTATCTTTCTATTGAGTCTAGAC
Organism: Litsea cubeba; assembly: GCA_012931725.1. NCBI lineage: Eukaryota > Viridiplantae > Streptophyta > Magnoliopsida > Laurales > Lauraceae > Litsea > Litsea cubeba. The sequence continues at coordinate 160,447,780 of CM022944.1, read as the reverse complement.
CATTAGACAACATATGCTATTTGTTTTTGCTGTTTTGTTGCATGAGTAGATTAAGTTGTTTCTATTTCCTTATTTATTATGGATTGGGCTATTGCCATTTGTTTCTTCTGCTAATAAGATCTTTCATTGATATACTTTGAAGTTTGAACTGATTGTTTACTTATTTATTTTCTTCTGATCTCATAGGAGGCAAATGAAGCCGGTGCTTTACGTGCAGCCAAAAATAAGCTTGAGAAACAATTGGAAGATCTCACCTGGCGGCTGCACCTGGAGAAAAGATTACGAGTATTAAATTGCTTTTATTCTCTAATGTTCTTGTTACCTTCCGCAAAATAGGGGAAGAACAGAATCTTTGCTTTTTCCTTCATTTATGGTGGTTCTTTACTTTCAAGCACATACTAGTTTCATAGCCATCTTTGGCGGTCAATTTTCTCATTCTCCCTATTAAAACTATTCCAAGTCATTTTTTCCCTAAACTTTAAACTGAATGGTTTATTGAATTTTGACACGAATTGTTTTATTTAATTTCCAGAATTGAGTCATGGTGGTCTTATGCCAGCATGTTCAATTTAAGGCTTTCAGCAGAGTGGATAAAGAATGGTATTAAATCTGGGTCTGAGTGTCATCGTTGGATTCAGTACCCATGAGTGCCATGTTGACTTGCTCATGTCGCATGTTACTTGCCTGCCACAGGGTTGTCAATGGACCTCTGGTTATCCAGATTTCTTGCCCTGACAAATATGTATTTGGTACTCCTTCATGCAAACTGTCAGAAGCAGGGTTACGGGGGCTGTTATGCTAGCCAAGGCAGGAATTGGGCCAATCCACCCTATTTGGCTGGATCTCCGACACACACACCCATTGTTAACCTGGCCCAAGGCCCAAATCAATTCCACGTGAGATATAGCATTTGACTACTGATGGGCTTGTGCCTTGGGCCAGGTTAACACCCAGCAATGTAGAATAAATGTAAAAGAAAGCAAAACAGAGTTGTATAATAGAAAATAACCCACTGTTATTTAACATGAAGGCATTGACTGCCCACTAGTCACTATCCCCACCGCCCCTGGTAGACATGCATATAAAGCCATACGACTCTAATTACAAACAATCAAATCCCTATTTTTCGTCACTAACCACTAATTAACAACTCATAGTATCTTAGTTCAAAGGATTTTAGGAGTTTCCTAAAAACAGGGTCGTTCCAGACCACTTAGATGAAAATGATCATGGGCCCCCTGTAGCCTGCCTGATGGACAAGTGGACACTTCTCAGTGGCTGTACAGCCCTGGGCGACCCAGGTGGTGCTGGGGTCAGTTGGGTTTGGGCCCAATTGGTCCCAATAACAAGCAGCCCAAAAAACTCAGAATTTGCTATAAAAAAAAGATAAAAAAAACCCTGCACTATCTATAAAAAGTAAAACCGGAAGTTGCAATTTGTGGACTGTGATGTTCGTATTTGCAAGAAAACTCATCACACATGCGTATGGAGTATGATCATACTCCTCCATAAAGGCTAATGCTTGATTAATGACTATCTTCAAGGCCATCTGCATCAAAACATTCCATTTGAAAGGAAACAATGTGCTCAAACAGTAAATAACTTGTTCAGTGGGTGGAGATGGGCATTTATTTGAAATAACATGCTGTTTTTTTCCTGTTCTCTTGTGAGATTCTCTATTTGCTTCCTGTTGATCTTTATTTTATACAATATCCTTTCCTTTGGTTTAGGGCCTATTTGTTTGCATAGAATACATAGGAATTCGAGGTCAAATGAGCCTCGCCAAATGATTATTGGGGGGGGGGGGAATCGGACTCGGGACCCGACTCGTTCATGGCTGAGTCCGAGTCGACTCGCCGAGTCCCAACTTCAGTTGGAGGGCTGAGTCGCATGAGACTTGGCTGAGTCTCGTGGCTGATTCCCATGGGACTCAACCGAGTCGCATTAGGACTCGGCCGAGTCACATGATTCGAGTCCCATGCGACCCGACTCGGACTCGGCCGATTTTTTAAACCATGGGTTAGATGCAACCCTCACTTTCGTAGGATTTGAATTACTAGGGCTATGGCTGCGTATTCAGTTCTCATCTCCTCTTGATTCATTTTCCATCGGAGGGGAGATAATGTGATGGGTCAATTTTGGAAAATCACAGTTGTTTCTTCAATTTTAACCATTTTTAGAAATAGAACTCTTACAATTACACCACATTAGACGAACAGGACCTTAAAGTATGCTAATTTTTCCATTCTCTCACACATAATAATGGCTAGTTTTGCCACATGTAATGTGGTAATTGCCCAAACAACTTCTACAAAATGGCTGGCAAAGTATTTTATGACATGTAATGTGGTACTTGCCCAAGCAGCTTTTACTGTTAGAAACTGATACACTAATTTTTTCCTGTTCTCTGGTGAGATTGTCTACGTTCTTCTCGTTGATCTTTATTGTCAACAATATTTCAACAATATCCATTCCTTAGGTTTGAAGTATGCTAATTTTTCCCTCTGTGTCACACAAAATAACGGCTACCAAAGTATTTTGCCACATGTAATGTGGTACTTGCCCATACAGCTGTTATATAATGGCTAGCAAAGTATTTTACATGTAATATGGTACTTGGCTACTCGCCCTTTACAAATACGTTTTATTGCTGAGCATATAGTAGGCAGATGGTGAGTAGAATTCCATTTTATTACTACATTCTTTGCTTCTAGATACTCCTTTGCTCATTTTTAGTCTATTTTTATGTTTCATATGATGTTATACTGGTGTGCATGCATGTGTGAACGTGATAGATTTGTGATCATGGCAATTGGGATGCAGGCATCCAATGAAGAGGCTAAGTCGGTAGAAATCTCAAAGCTTATAAAAGCAATGAAACTGTTGAATGTTGAGATGGATGCTGCTAAATTGGCTACACAAAATGAGTGCAACAAAAATGCCTTACTTCTTACTCAGCTAGAATTATCGGTAAATGAGAAGGAAGCATTGAAGAGAAAACTCTCTGAAATGGAAGAATTGAGCAAGGAGAACGTGTTGCTGAAGGTGCAGATCCCTAATGTGCTAATACTTTTATAGTGTCTCCCCTTCAATTGTTGTATGGAGTTTTCTAAAATGCAACTGCCTTTTCTTTTCTTTTCTTTTTTTTTTTTTTTTTTTTTTTTTTTGGGGGGGGGGGGTGATCTTTTTTTTTATAAATATATTCTATGTTTAGTTTGATACTTTACGAGTCACAGTGTTTCACATTATTATTTAGTGTTGATAAGTTCTGATGCAATATAAGGTTTGAAACTGTATTGCTACCTTAGCTTGAAGATAGCTCTAAAACCATGGTTTTAAATCCTCAATAATCCTTTTGACCTACATTTCTGCTAGAAAGCCCCGTGCTCTTGGAAAATTTGAAAATAGATGGAGTCAAGGGTTCAAACCAGAAATCTCAGTTGGAGCCAACTAAAATCCTCAAATCTTGACCGAATTTGGAAACATGGGAGTTTTGGGTTTTTTCGACCAAATATCAACTGGTGCAAAATTTAGGGAACTCACATTTACTGATAGAGTTCAGTTTTGAATTAAAAAAAGAAGAGGTTATAACCTTTTAGCTTTACAATGTTCTTTAAGGCCCACTAATAATGGGTTATGCTCGGGGTGAACTATGATGGCACAGGGTTTTTCATGGCAAATACACTGTCATATGTGTAAAATCATTTCGTTGTGATACAATTTGTTTAAAAGAGGGGTGCTGGCTCTGTTATGTTTCCATCTTTCTATTAAGTGTGACTAGCATCTGCTTGGTATATGACAAAGTTTCCCTGTAAAACTTGCATCTTCATTTTTCTCTACAGAGTTCTTTAGAGAGCCTCACAAAAAAGAACATTGCAATGGAGCAAGATCTTTTAGCTACTCGTGAAGATTGCAATGGAACCATGAATAAGTTACAGGAAGTGGAATTGAAGTATTTGCAACTTCAGCAGAATATACAGAGGTGTGTGCATGTGTACGGTTATTTTTCTTTTATTTTTTACATTATATTCGTATTTAACATTGGCTCTTCTTATGTTGAAATGCCATAAAACTTTAGTTGATGGATTAATAGATTTGGAAGAGGATGGCAAATATGCCAGATGTTTGTCGGTTTGTCCATTTATGTTGTTTTTTATATACCTTGATTTTGTCCATTTCAGTATAAATCTTCCCCTCTGTGTTCTGGGGGTGGGGTAACTGGCTGCAATTGTGCAAGCCTTTGTGTTTTAACTTTTTAAAAATCTGCTGTCTTCTTTCAAATAATAACAACAAATAAATCATTGAATCTACAATGTGTGTCTTTACCATATTTCAAATATTCATGTCGGTGTCAGCAAAATACCATTTTTTTTTTATTATTTTCACGTCATAGTGCTTGTTCTCTTCCTGATTTCAGTCATTTTGTTGCTTGATTTAATGTCAGCTTGGAGGAGAAGCTTTCTAATTTGGAGGATGAGAATCATGTTCTAAGACAAAAAGCAATAGGCGTGTCTCCTGCAAGCAACCTTTCTGGTTATATCAGATCTTTCTCTGAGGTTATCTATCAGCTTTGATATTCATTGTCCTCGATTTTATAATGGACAAGTATTATGTGCAGGATGTTGTAATTTTATGAGTCACTATTTGTTTCGCATAGATATTACATAACTAGTATAAGCAGTAACTTGTTATAGATGGCCTGTTATCTAAAGCGTAAAACTCAATACTGTTTTGTGTTGAATCAGAAGTACTCTGGTGCACTGGCTCTCCCCAACATGGACCGGAAGCACCTTTTTGTAAGATATGTCTTTTATAACATGCACTCAGATAAACTCATGTGATCCATTCCAATTGACTGTTTGTATTCTTATTTCTTATGTAGGAGTCACCTACGCCTTCAAAGCTTATTATGTCATCCGCACACAACCAATCAGAATCAAGACGATCAAAGATGACCACTGAGAGGCATCAGGTTAATTTTCTGCTTCTCAAAAAAGACACCTGCAGCTTCTAGAATTTGCGGCAACCTATTTGACTTAGAGATGGACATGGTCATGATCACATGTTTAACATGAGGCTGTTGTAAATTAGAATTACTTTATTGCATAATTTGAATTAGAATGTTGTTGTTACTCAGTATGCTGTTAATTTTACTAGACATCTGCTCTGAAGTGTTCCCCTTGCCTGGTCTGCCTTCAACACAGTTTATATTGGTCTAAAGAGAGCAAGTCTTGTGCAGGATAATCATGAACTTCTTTCAAGGTGCATTAAGGAAGATTTGGGTTTTAAAGGTGCTAAACCAGTGGCAGCTTGTATCATATATAAATGCCTTCTTCACTGGCATGCTTTTGAGGCAGAGCGGACAACCATTTTTGACTATATAATTGAGGGCATTAATGATGTTCTTAAGGTTCTCTCATTGGTTCATTCCAATTGTTCATGCTTTGATAAATTAGGAGTTGGCTATCTCTGGGCACAGCTGTTTAAAATTCATGATGTGGAGAATTTTCTTTACAGGTGGATGATAGCAACTTGCCATATTGGTTGTCCAATGCATCAGCACTTCTATGCCTCCTGCAGAGAAACCTGAGAACAAACGGATTTATCTCAACACCTTCTCGACGTTCTGGTGGGCCTTCTGGTTTATTAGGAAGAATGGGGCAAGTGAGTTCGTTAAGTTTATTTTGATTTTCTGTAGTCATCTTTGTTGCATGAATTCCCTAATTGTATTTCCAATCAATAATTGCTGTTTGTGTATGCTCTATGCTGTTGTTTCTGTTGCACTAGTTGTTTTTGTTGTAGTTGCTGTTTTCATCCAAGTATGAACTTAGTTGAAACTATTCACATGGCTGACTCTTCTTTATTTATTTATTTGCATCCGTCTGTGCCATAAGCACCTATGGTCAACCCAATGCCCAGAGGGTCCCCTAGGCATGTATCAAAAGGGAGGGCGGGGGGACTTATTATTATGGTGAGTGTTTCAGTGTGGCGTCCACCTATATACATTTAGGTATATACATTATTGTGGAAGTTCTTGAACTGGAGAATGGGTACACCATACACGTCTTGCAGGAATGAAATTGGGTTTTTGGTGTGATATAATGTTTAGGCTTAAGGTACATATCACATCACCATCATTTAAATTTTTTGTTATAAGCTAGAAAAAACATAGGAGTAGAAAGCCTGAAAAGCTTATTGACTAGCTGTTGTATGTCAGGGAAGGACTATAAGGCTTCAGATTGATGGAACTCCATTCTTTCTGTTAGAGATAATTTTATTCAGTGGATTTGATACAGGGCTCGTGATGGGCAGTGGGTTTGCTTTTGGGGTGATGAATGGTGTTGTGGGCAGATGGTGCTGAATAATCAATCTCCAGAACTCTACTCACTCAATGGGTGGGAATTGTAGCTTGGGATTTATGTTTCTGCAGAAATCTGATGGACAATGAAGTTTTTGACCTTACTAGTATGCTGGTTTTGCTTGAAAAGGTATACGTATAAAAAATAAAAATAAAAAACAACAAGAAGAAGATAACAGGCTATGGAAACCTGATATCAAAGGTCAGTTCTGAGTTAAGTCTTCTTATATTGTTCCAAGTTCCAACTGATACATCTGATAGAGTGGAAGGTTGGCAGAGTTTTTGGGATCCTTCAGTTCCACTTAGAGTTTTGGTCTTCTGTTGGGTAGTGAGGAGCGATAAAATTCTAACAATTGACAAGTTGAGAAGAAGGAATCATCTTATTGTTGATGCGCATCCTTTGTGCTTAAAAGATGAGGAAACAGTGCATCATTTGATGATTCATTGCCACTTTGCTTATAGAGTTTGGACTGCGTGTTTGATATGCAGTGGGTCATGCCAAGGACAGTTGTATATCTTTTTCTTCAGTGGCATCTCAAGTGCAAGTTTGTTTGTAGCAAAATCTTTTGGAAGTTCTAGCTGCATGCAACCCATTGTAGGCTCTGGTTAGAGAGGAATAATAGGATTTTCAGGAATGATAGAGGAAATTGTTGAGTCCATTGTTTGGACAGCTTCAGAGTGGGTGAGCAAGGAGTTTGAAGGAATCCCCTTGGAATATCTCAACAGATCAAGGACAACAATTTTAAAGGGGGGTTGGTGTGCAAATCGTGTAATAAATTAGTATGGATATGAACCACACCCCCCACCCACAACACACCCACACCAATGTCTTAAAAATCGCTAGGCGGTGGGCATGGACTAGGGATTAATTTCCGATTAATCCCTGCCTAGCCCGATTAATCCCCTCCTAGTCCGATTAATCCCCGCCTAGTGCCTAGGCGGCCGCCTAGGCCGATTTTTGCAACAGTGACCCAGACCCCCCTAGAGTCTTGAAGTTGAATTTTGATGGAATTTACTTACAAACCACTTGTAGAGGCGGTATTGGAGATGTCATTAGGGATTGTAATGGCCATGTTGTTGTTAGGAGTTTTTCAAGGCCGGTGGAGTCCTCGTGAGTTGTTTAGGTTGGGAAGGATACAATGTTATCCTTGAAGGTGATTCCTTTTCAGCTCTTCATTAGGGATCGGGGAAGACTGCTTCTCCTTGGAGATTGGTGGACTGGGTGGAGGAGGTGCATGATATATCGAGACAGCTGGGTGTTTCTTTTCGTCATATCTTAAAAGAAGCTACTGTTATGGCAGATGGTCTTGGGAAGGAAGGATCTTCTCATATGACTGTTTCTTTTTTAAAATGTTTTTATTTATTGATGGCATGGTTCTCTAGCCTAATTGTTTGATGTGTTTCTTGGGTTTAGCTTGTTTCTGATTAGTCCTTTTTTGGTGTTCTTTTTTTATGGAGCAATAAAATTTCATTGTAATAAAAAAAGGCTTACTGATTAGCTCAATCTTTGTGAACACAAAATGTTGTTAATCAATTCTTTAGGTTTTTTGGGATCATGAATTATTGTAGTATGTTTGCTTGGTTAAATGAAAAAACCTTCACTAATGTTTATGGTTATCTAAGTATTAGTTGCACCTTAAAGCCTTGTGATATGTAATTCTTTTGGTGTATTTCAAGAATATTTTTTTGGAGGCTCAAGTTGTGGAATGTGAGATACATTTGTAAAAGTTAAAATGGGCAAATGAATTTTCTTCCAAGGCCTCCTCGATGGTTTCATGTTTTGTATCTCAGTAGTATATATATTTTGGAAGATATAGCTGTTTTTTGGATGGCTTGATACTTTTTTTGTTGGAAAGTCAAAAGTGTTTGAAATGCTAAAAGCGGTTGAATTTCCTTCAAGGCCTCCTTGATGCTTTCAGATTTTGTGTATCAAGACTTGAGTATCCTTTTTGGAAGGTTAACAACTTTTTGGAAGATCCCTTTTTTTTCTCCGGGAAGATTAAAAACTATTTTTGAAAGCTAAAAGATATTTTATAGTGGGTATTTCTTTTAAAGGTTAAAAAAATATTTTTAATGATTAAAAGATATTTTTGGAAGGTCTGTTTGTTGATGGTGTTGTGCTCTTGGTATCTAACGAACCTTGATTTAATCCTCTCAGGGTCTAAAATCTCCTTTAAAACTTGTTGGATCTGAGGAGAGCATGTCACTTATAGAAGCACGCTATCCGGCTATTCTATTTAAACAGCAGTTGACAGCTTGTTTAGAGAAGATTTTTGGATTGATACGAGATAATTTGAAGAAAGAGATATCACCACTTCTAAGCCTTTGCATTCAGGTGAGCAAAATGCTTCTTCATGTGGCTGAAACTTATTGAGCAAAGAGATCTACTGCACTGTGGGCTTTGGAAATTCTTCGGTAACCCTTAAAATACTCATTTTAATTTTTTTTGCTTTGTTATCTTTGGATTCATCTATCCTAGGCATGTCAAGTTTCTCCATTTACTTTTCTAACAATCTTCTTGGCACATGCTTTATCATGGGACTTGTATAGTACTTCCACAACCAACCTATTTCCATATTCAAAACTTAAATTCTTCTGTAATCTTGTAGAAAATTGCCTGTCATTCCCATTTACAAGCTTACTTTGGTGAAAAAGGAAAATTTTAATTAGATGAAGAAACTGGGAACAGAAAGGAAGATTAAAAGTAACTCTTATCTACTACTTTTTTTTAATCGTTAGCGGAACTATTTTTTAAGAGAAAAACCAAAAACAGAGCAAAGACAAAAAAGAAAGAGGGCAAGTGTATACATGTATTATACCCCACACCCCATGACATCAATTGCATAATGACCCCCACCCAAGGACAAAATCTAACTCTACCTACTTTAACTGTTATATTCAGGTAAATACCTATTTAAGCCTACTATCTGCTAATTTATCTAACACTTCATTTTGGCAATATGCCTTATTGCTCCACCTACTAGGTGTATTCTTTAGCATAAGACTTGTACGGCCTGTTTGGAAGATGGAAAAGGTGGGATTTGTGAATTATTCATGCTTCTCTATGTTTTGACTTTCTCTATTGTTTCATGTGAAGGCACCAAAAGCCACACGAGCACCTACTGGAAAATCATCTAGATCACCTGGAGCTGTTTCTCAGCAGTCACCAACCAGTCACTGGGATAGTATCATCAAGTTCTTGGATTCACTTATGACTCGCTTACGTGAAAATCATGTGAGTTTTTCATCTTCCTTTGCAGTTGTTACTGGATTGTTGCACATGGATATCGATTTGTGCGAGTTTGCATTCAAAGAATCCTCTTGCTGATCTGTGTCCCTCCCTCATACTGTGAAGGTTATGGGTGGTGTGGCATTTTGGTGTCTGCAGATTCCTGTAGAAAGAGGCTTAGGCAGCCTGTAAAGTTCAAATCATGCATGCTTCCAAAAAGAAGGATACAGCTTCAAATGTTTCATGTTTATTGATTGTTTCATTGTACTTGAACTTTGACAGGGGAGATATATCATTAAAAAAAAAAGTGCATGGGGGTGGCCTTGTATCGTGTTTAACTGAGTACGGATGTTTGAATTAAATAAAGCTTTTAAAATTGGCATTGCGTGCCATCTCAGTGAAATACCTTGTACTGATCTTTTCTTGTCAAGTTGATTTTGGGGTGTTTTATAGAACTCAGGTGACCTGTTGTATTGAATGAGGCTACTAGTAAGCTAACTCTCTTGCCTATGTGGCTGTGGATAAAGAACTAATACACAAACTCCCTTCTATGTTTCGTTTTCATTTGGCATTTTTCTGTCTGAAAATCATGGGGATGAAAAGTTAAGCAAATTGTATACTTTCTGAGTGTCAGAATGGTAACATGGCCACAATTCTAAGAGTGCATCAGATTTTATTCTTTACAATGGGGGCCACCCATGGTTAACCTCAAATGGATCAAGTCTATGTTTTCGTCATTGTATTGAATCACTATAAATTCACACTTTTAAGACCCTGACTTCGGCCATCATCTTCCGGTGGGGATTAAAAATCTCGACCTTTCCTATACCCTCTTACTCCCATGTTTGGCATTCATCAGATTGATTTCACGAAAAAAACTAAACCCTATTTTTCTTTTTCTTTAACTCCCATGATCTGCACATGCTATCTGCTGACTTTTGGAATATGTTGTCTAATGCATAATTGAACAGTATGTTATCTCAATCCTTCTTTATATCATGTGATGGTTTATTTTAGGTCCCTTCGTTTTTTATCCGCAAGCTCATCACGCAAGTTTTCTCTTTCATTAATATACAACTTTTCAACAGGTTAGTAGGTTCACAATTTCACATCCTAGAGAGGGTTTTAAATCTCATTTGAGTAACTCATAGTTTGTCCTCTTTCATATTAATTATTTGATCTCTTTCATGTATATATTTGTTTCAATTTTCAGTCTTCTATTACGACGTGAATGTTGCACATTTTCTAACGGGGAATATGTCAAATCTGGACTTGCGGAACTGGAGCGATGGATTGGTAATGCTACAGAGGAGGTAAGGGTACCATCCCTCACTTCAGTATTAGAACTTAGGCTACATCTTGGATCTTTCAGAGTCTGAATTGTCTTAAAACATTAGTTTGCAGGAACCTCATGGCACGAGCTTAATTATATCAGACAAGCTGTTGGTTTTCTGGTATAGCCAATATCATTTTGACAGGCAACATAGCTGCTGTAAATATTTTTATGCCTGCTTTTCTTATTTCTGTTTTGCAATGATGTAGGTAATCCATCAGAAGAGGAAAAAGTCTCTGGACGAGATTACACAAGATCTTTGTCCAGTAAGTTGTTTTTACTTTTTCACCACCAAGATCAAATTCAATACACGCATGATGCTGACAAACTGATCTACGTAAAGATGCAAACAAGCATTCACAGATGTTTGCTATAGAGTTCCATGTTTGCAGATGGAGACTTGATGGTCATCAGGAATCCACAAACAGGCTCAAATGTCAGTGTGGCCATCGTGCTGTAAGACATGCTTTACGTGTACCTCACTGCATAATGACCTGTCCTGAATACAATGAGGTCCACACACTGACCAAAGGAAATGTTTGGGTGAAAGGATTTCCTAATGTTTCGTATTCAGTTATATAATTTGAAAAGAAAAAAAGATATTGAATACACTCAGCTGAGCACCAGTGCTCACCGTAGACCACATGATGGGGCCCACATTTTGATCCATCTGAGTGGACAACGCCCCCCCACCCTCACCGCGCGATAAATCATTGGTCCCGGGGTTTGGCACCCATTCGAATGAACTGGACCATTGGATTGAGTGTGCACTCATTTTTTACAGTGATAACTTCTTGGCTGTGGATCAAGTGGGGCTGGTGACGATTGGAGATCCGCCCCCACACCACCCCCCCCCCCCCGGCGGGAAAAAAAAAACCCGCCTCACACACCGGGTGGGTGGTGCCCACCCCACAGGCGTGGTGAGCGCCAGCACTCAACAGAGGGGCTCTGTATATGTTGGAGCAAGGTCTTGACTAAATCTGAAAATGAGTGCACTTATCAATTTTTCTTCCTTAATTCATGAGCAGGCATTGACAATGCGACAAATTTACCGAATAAGTACCATGTACTGGGACGACAAGTATAGCACACAGAGTGTGTCTATTGAGGTAAGAGTAATATCTTTTTTCAGTATTATGTTTGATACTGTCGGAAGTCATTTTCTAACAATGATTAGGAAATTGGCAGGTGGTTTCGCAAATGAAGGATATTCTGAGCAAGGATTCTCATAATTTCATGTCAAACTCTTTTCTGTTGGATGACGACCTAAGGTAATTTTCTTGACCAGCAAGTGGTTTTGCTAACTTGGTAGGACTTTTTATTCCCATTTCAAAACGTAAAGCGGTACCTGAAGAAGGTGAGTTCAGTGGGAGGAGTTTGGCCATTTAAGTAATAGGGAAATTATGGCAACCTGAACTTGATGGTTCTTTGCACCATGTAAATGCCTGATTAAGCTCTACTTCATGATTCTTCAGTGTTTTAAATGCCCAACTTGGCCGAATCATTAAAGTCATGATTTACAGCCATCTGGACATAACCTTGATAGTTAAGAAAGCCTTCCTTGGGGTATCATTTTATAAGGATATGAAATATGCTGAGTAACCTCTGAAAACATGAAGGTATGGTAGAGGGGGGTGCATGCCACTGGCAGGCATAGGATTGCTTTGCCGCTGTAGTTTCCCTTTTAAATACCCATGAAAGTTATTCTTGGATTAGACGATTCTACCATTGGAACTGAATACCGAGAAAAATTAAAAATAAAAACTGTTTCAACTGAATATTCATGGACATATCAGCTTGGCAATTGGGTTGCTGTGTCTGACACAATTGCATGTGTCCTTAATTAATTACTCAATTTCATTAGTTAGAAATACTGAAATAGGCATTATTTTGTAGTTGTCTTTGTTGCTTTCCCACTTGGTTGCTTGACTTAGAACTTGACCGATTTGGCTTGACCCAGTCACATGCTATTGCTTGGTGGCTGGGTTAGATTTACGTCATTTCAGATGAGTCTCAGTTGTTGCACTTGTACACTTGTGACTGCTTGACTCAGCCTGGTTAGCACAGTTCTACTGGGTTGACTTACAATTTTTTTATCCATACATATTATTACAGAAAATTGTAACTAAGCTTTACATTTGTAGAATAGAAGTTAAAATTTACTTAGAAGTTAAAAGTAACTGAAATTAAAATTACTGTTCAGGAGAAGACTTGGATCATTGGCGATCATGATTTTGATTGTCAAACTTATTTTAATTTTTTCTGGAGTTCGTGTTATACATCTATATCTAAGCTAACTTAAATATGATATTTATGATAAAAATATTAGTGTTTCTGGGGCTCTACTCAACCCATTAACAAGCCAAAAGTTCGGTTGAGCCTGGATTGGAAACTGCAACTGTATGTAACTTTTTGCTTTGTTATTTGTTTTGGTGGTTGCAGCATTCCGTTCTCAACTGAAGACATATCAAAGGCCATTCCTCCTACAGACCCGGCAGATGTTGAACTACCTTCACTCTTGCGTGATACTCCATCAGCTCAATTCCTAATCCTGCTTCCAGAGTAAATATTGGTGCTTTTGAGTTAAGGCCGAGCCAAGCTTGCAATTTACTTGTAATCCTTCATTAGTAATTGAAGATTGCAAGTCACCGATGACCTATGAAAATTCTACCCATAAGTTCAACACTGGGATAGGGGATGTATGATGTATCTAAACGAGCTGCTGTACAGATTTGAGGTGGATATTTCTTGGGTTGCTGGAGGGAAAAACTCACCATAGTGCAGCTGTGATGGTGAGTTGATAGAATGACATTTCCCGAGCAAGTTTTTAGAACTATGGTTTAACAGTTAGGTCCAATGTAACATGATGTAGTTAAAGTTCCCATCTAACTAGATTAGTGCCCCTCTTTTCATGGGGATTTCATCAAAATGTAATCTGTAGAAGGATCAATTGATTTGTGATGTTCTAGTTCCATTCATTTCATTTTGCATTTCTAAGATGGGCTCAATTCAATTGTATTATGTACATCTTTTGTTTGTTATAAGCAGACATTGTTGGAGTTTAAGATGGGTTTTATAGAACTAAAATTACTGATTAGTTCCCCCCACAAATTTCATATTTTGCTTGTGATGATGCAAAACAGTAGACCGCGAATGGTGTGAGTTGTCAAAATTGTGTTTAGTTGACTGAAAAATTGACAGCATGCTTTTGTTGAATATTTTTTCATCCAGTTAATGTCTAAATTGATTTTGAGATTTGGGTGGAAGTCGTTGGTTGCTTTCCTTTGTTTTTTTTTTTTTTTTTGTGGTTTTTCATCTCATGCAAAGTAGAGCAGAGCAGGCCCAAATGGTCTCAAATGAAATTCGCAACCAGTTACATCTGCTTAATTTTTCATGAGGTGTTTATATTGGTCGAGTAGCCTTGAGATTGGTAGGTGCGATCATCTTCATTTGCTTTAACTTTGTAACCCTTCAACGGATTGCCCTGCTTTAGTAAAGGCATAGGCGCATAGCTCAATGATAAAAGGCTGGATTTCCTGTACGTGTCCAAAGTTTTACTGGGTAGGTGCCAAATTAACTTGTTCCAACTTGGCCAAGGGGATTGTGGTGGGCACATCACATGTGTGCGTACACCAGAATCCACGGCTCGGGTTTTGTGGTCACGGATTGCTCCGACTGTAGGGTCTGTTTTTGGTCGTCGCTCAAGTGCTCTCTACTCTCTAGTGTATGTGTATCCGGAGAAAGGGGAATGAATTTGCAAGTCACATCTGTTTTGAAATCTCGAATTGATTCAATGAGATCGGTTTGAAGTACAGCGGTTTTGGTTTGACTCTCCACTAATTGATACGTATGGATTTAATGTGGAAAAAAGGCAGCAGCAGACTTGTACACAATAAAAAAAAGTTATAAATGGACAAAGTTATCTTGTGGTAACCGGTATATTGGTATTTTATAAAATAGTACGTGCAAACTTGTAATGTAGACCTTGATGTATTATTTACCTTTTTAAAAAGAGACTTGAATCAAATCTTCGCACAACTTTTGTCATTCAAATGTCGATATTTGAATCTAAAAACACTTGACACCCCAGTGGCATGGATGTCTCATCTCACAACTCAGGCTCAGGGATTGATAGTAAATTTCTCACAGGAGTGTATTGTACCACTGGGCACAAACAAGGACCCCTGACATACCTAGAGGAGGGTGGCACGGTGGCAGCAACGGCCATTAAATGTTGGGAGGGGTGTGTGGTTTAGGCCCTCTAAATGCCGTGTTAATGAGACCGCGAGTCCTTTGACCCCTTGAGTGGACTAATCACGGTCACCATAGGTAAACCCTCGTAGGATTCGGACTCAATTAATTAATGTGTGCTTTTGCCTGTACCTACCTACTAGACAGACATACATGCACCCCGAGTTGTATGTTGGACCAACCTAAGAAGCGTCCACCTTCTAACACTAAGGCCCTGTTTCTTTTCCGGAATTCCTGACAGGAATTCCGGTTGTCTGGGAATTCCGGAATTCCTGTCAGGAATTCAGTGTTCTTTGGCAAGAATTCCTAGCATTCCAAAATTCTGGTATTTACAGATGCCAAAAAGTAAGCATTTTCAAAATCCACCTCAACACCTGGATTTCCAAAAACCCACCATTGCAGGAATTCCGGCTGAGCTTTCCGGTACTCAACGGTCATCCTTGATTTTGGTTTTCCGGCCTCGGCAAGGAGAAAGAAGGCCAGTTTCTTCTTCTTCTGAGCTTTGAGATGATTGGTGTAATTTTTTTCCCTCTTTTCTCTTCTGTTTTGATTTTTTTTTTTTTAGAGGGTTTGATGGAGGGGTCTCAGTGGTCCATCAACAAGAAGAAGGAAGAAAACAGAATGGAAGAAAGAAAGGAAAAATAGAGAAAGGGACAAATCCAACATCTGCAAGCTCTTGAGTCCTCCCGGTGAGATTGTTGTGGGAGAGATGGATGTATACAATATCTGTGTATTTAGGGATGAAGCCATCGGGGAAGGTGCCCACCAACCCAGTCGCCAACAGGTCGAGCGTTTGGAGTCCGGCGGGGAGCTGGAGCAGTGAGAGGGAGAAATAAGGAATGAAAGAGAGAAAAACACAGAAAAGGAAATTGGGAAATTAGAAAGAGATGGACAGGTGGGTTTTGTGGTGACTAGCAGTGGCGACGGTGGTGGCCGGCGGCGACGGTGGTGGCTCGGCGGTGATAGAAATGGGTCGGAGACGGTGGGCAGCAAGTAAGGTGAGGAGAGGGAGTGGAGAACAAGGGAGATGGGGTTGCTGTGTGGAGTGGAATGAAGAGGGTTTTGTGACCTCTGGGATGGGGAAAGTGAAATGGGTGGGGGAGTTCTACACGTGGATTAAAGGGGTGGGGTATGTGGGAATGAGATGGGGAGGTGGGGTTCACATGGGATAAAAGGTGGGGACTTTGAATGTGAAAATGGAGAATGATTACAATGATGAAACCATATCTGGTTATGGTTTGCATAGATTATGTTTTTTTTTTTAGCTTCTTGAATTGTGAAAGTGTGCCCAACATTGATTCCTACATCTTACAATTAGTATTAAACACATTTGCGTATTGAGTTGTAAAAATACATTGATGGGTTAAATTGGTATATAAAAAATGCATATAAGAGTAAAATTCTAGTCAAAAATCATTTTTGTTATGAAACAGAGAATTCATTAAATTCAGAAATTCAGAAATTCTCAGGCAGGAATTCAGGCATAAATGAAACAGGGAATTCAGAAATGACAGGATTCAGTAGCATTTCAGAATTCCAGCATTTCAAAATCCCAGACAACTACCAGACATGAATTCCAGAAATTCTAGGAAAGAAACGGGCCCTAAGTTTGAAAGACTCATGTTCGCTTAACGGAGAAAAAAAAAAGGACTTAAATAGAATCAATGCTGAGATGTGGAGAAGTCATGTTTTTATTTTAAATAGTTTTAAAAATATTTAACAAAGAATCTATTACTTGTGAAATATAAATATACATTTATTTACAAGCATTCGTGACAATCAATCTAAATTATAAATTTATATGTGCAAAAAAGTACAAAATAAAAAAAATTAAAGAAAAAAACATTATATATTTGTTAGTCCAATTATTGAATGTAAAAGATCAAGTTTGAGTTTCAAATTGCATTCTAATCATCATTTTTAAATTGCTAACTCCAAATCTCATTTTTAATTATTTAAAAATAAATATTAATAATTTGAAATTAGATCCACCGATCAATTTATCGATAATGCAGATGATTTATTAAAATGAAATTACTTTGCTGAGCCCTCCTACATTCGATTTGATGCTTTATTAAAACAAGATAAAATGGGATTGTTAAAGAGTTTGTAAGTGCATAAAATGACTCACAAGGTGTAGGGAGTGGAGCTGAGAGCTCTCTGGTTGAACACCGGTGCCTGCCTGAAACCTGGAAGAGGGGAAGAAGAACAAAAGAGGGTCAGATGACCCTGGCTTGGGCAGCGCAGGGCTCTCCGATGCCTAAGTCAGTATGAGAACTGGACTAAGGATAGAGATTTTGGGGAAGAAGATGATACCGGCGTGTGGTTCTCTCGGAAAGGAGAGATCCCTCTTACTGTTCTGGTTTGGCTCCTTTTATAGAGGAGGAGAGGAGACAAGGACGTGACTCTGTCAGGGAGCTGTCCCATCGTAATACGTCGTGTCGCATCGGGCCATACCCGGGCGTCTGCGGATGCCACTCAGTCAATGGATGTGGGCGGCAGGGATGGCCCTGTCAGAGGATATGGGCGGTGCCCTTGTCTTGTTGCACGTACTATAGCGTGTTTAAGTGTCCATGGGAGGACAGCTGTCAGTCCCCGCCATGGGTAGCTTTCTGGTGCTATAGCCGAGGTGTGAACGATCTGGGGTGCTTGGTGCCGAAGTCGGGAGCGACCTTGACTTGGCTGGAGACCTCGCAGGGATGCCGAAGTGGAGGACCAAGCTGAAGTCCATAGCCGGGCTGGGGATGCCCTGGCCGAGGTGGAGCTTATGAGCGTATGGCCCAAGTGGAATCACTTGGCCAAGCTGGAGGCTGGCACTGTTGCCGAGACTAAGCCCTACCGAAATGGACTAGCTGGTGCGGGAGTCCCGGATGCTGCATCTGACAGGAATCCCGGTGAGTTCGGGATTATCCCCACACAATAGCCCCCCCAGCTTCTGAGCTCATTAGACTTCCTTTTGAGGTCAGAAGCTAAGTATCATGGAGGATAACACTTGTGCTTTCGAGCTATCTTTCGCTCAACTAGTTCGTCACCAACTGTCGGTTAACTGGTTCGTCACCAACTGAGAAATGGAGACATGACCCTCTGGCTCATCGCTAGGGGCGTGCCGGCAACATGGCATGAGAGCCGAAATGCCCACAAAGCACGATATGAAGAAGTCCCACTGGCTCGTCGCCAGGGGCTTGCCGGCAACATGGCATGAGAGCCGAAATGCCCACAAAGTACGATATGGAGATGAACCACTGGCTCGTCGCCAGGGGCGCGCCGGCAATCTGGCATGAGAGCCAAGATGCTCACAAAGCATGAAATGGAGATGACACACTGGCTAGTCGCCAGGGGCGTGCCGCAACATGGCATGAGAGCCGAAATGCTCACAAAGCACGATATGGAGATGACCCATTGGCTCGTCGCCAGGGGCACGACAACATGGCATGAGAGCCGAAATGCTCACAAAGCACGATATGGAGATGACCCACTGGCTCGTCGCCAGGGGCGCGTCGACAATCTGGCATGAGAACCGAGATGGTCACAAAGCACGATATGGAGATGACCCACTGGCTCGTCGCTAGGGGCGCGTCGGCAATCTGGCATGAGAGCCGAGATGCTCACAAAGCACGAAATGGAGAAAACTCATTGCACGAGACCGAACCTGCATTATGTGGAGGCCAGCATGAGGGCGACACCATCGTGGGGCCGTAGCTAGCACGAGGCCGAACCTACATGACATGGAGGCCAGCATGAGGGTGACACCAGCGTGAGGTGGGGGCGCGTAGCCTGAGACCATCATGAGGCCGAAACTGCGTGAGGCGCGTAACCGGCACGAGGGCGACACCGGCATGAGGCCGAGACCGTCATGAGGCCGAACCTGCGTGAAGCGCGTAGCCAGCACGAGGGCGACACCAGCATGAGGTCAAGAATTTGGCGCTGCTGCCGCGATGCACGAAGTCGATATCTGGCACGTACCCGAGATACAAGAGATCGAGATCTGGCGCGCGACCGAGATGTAAGAGCACGGGGCTGTGGATGACTGATGGCGGTAGAGGACCGTGCGACCAAGGCTGACAGCAAATGACCGTGCCATCGAAATGATGGTAGAGGGTCGTACGATAGAAGCCGACAGTAGAGGGTCGTGCCGGCGTCATCGAAGCTGACGGTAGATGACCGTGCCGCCAGAAATGACGGTAGAGGGTCGTGCGATCGAAGCTGACGGGCGGTCGAAGCTAAGTGATGATTGGAGACATCTAGCTGCCTCCCGAACCTGAGGAGACTTCTGCCGAGCTGGAAGTTGTCTGGTCGTCTTCGTAGAGGTTGAAGTGCTCCTGAGCTTGGGCTTCGTCTGCTTCTTGCCTGACGAACTGGTTCACCCTGGCGATAAATGCCTTCATCGATACCACGGGGTGCAGGACCAAGTCTCTCCGAAGCTCGTTGCCTGGCGAAAGAGCTTATTGGAAAGACGTGATTGCTATTGTGTATGAGGCATCTTCGATCTGGCTATAGATAGTCTAGAATCTTCTGGCGAACCGCGTGATGTTCTCGGTATGCTTCATTCTGAGGGTCATCAGGTCGGCGCCCAACCTAGGGATGACTCTGTGAGCTTGGAACTTCACCATGAAGGAATTCCGGAGCTGTTGCCAACTTGTGATTGATCCTTGCGAACCATCTTAGGGAGAGGTCCCCGAGACTGGAGGAGAAGACTCTGCAGTTCAGGTGGTCTGCGTCGCCCCACTCGGACATCCTCTGAGTGAAGTGCCGGAGGTGTGCTGCTGGGTCTAAGGTCCCATCGTAAACGACGAACCTCGGGACACTGAAGTCTTCAGGAAGGGGGAAGTTTCTTATCTCTGGAGAGAAGGGGGATGTGCCGAAATCGTCAAAGTTCAGCCGAACTCGAGCGAAACCGGCCATCTCCATATTCTGTCGTATTGCTTGCTCGATGTGTCGATCAAGCCATTCTCTGAAGTCGTGGTTGTTACCCAAGCTTTCGCCATGAGATCGGTCGCTTCTGTTATTCTTCAGGGTGCACCTTTTGGAAGGTGGAGTCGAGGTCAAATCCCTAGCAGATGAACCCGATTGAGTATCCTGTTGTCGGACGCTTGCTAGACCAGATCTTGCTCCGGACCTTTCCTGGCAGGGACCGTCGACAGCTGTGTCGACAATGTCAATGGTTCATTTCCCTTTCTGGTTCTTCGAGGCATGGTGTTTAGGGAAGATGGCTTTTTGCTCGTGTTCCCCACAGACGACGCCAATTGTAAGTGCATAAAATGACTCACAAGGTATAGGGAGTGGAGCTGAGAGCTCTCTGGTTGAACACCGGTGCCTGCCTGAAACCTGGAAGAGGGGAAGAAGAACATAAGGGGGTCAGAGGACCCTGGCTTGGGCAGCGCAAGGCTCTCCGATGCCCAAGTCAGTATGAGAACTGGACTAAGGATTGAGATCTTGGGGAAGAAGATGATACCAGCGTGTGGTTCTCTCGGAGGTGAGAGATCCCTCTTAATGTTTTGGTTTGGCTCCTTTTATAAAGGAGGAGAGGAGACAAGGACGTGACTCTGTCAGGGAGCTGTCTCATCGTAGCACGTTGTGTTGCATCGGGCCATACCCGGGCGTCTGCGGACGCCGCTCAGTCAGTGGACGTGGGCGGCAGGGATGGTCTTGTCAGAGGATATGGGCGGTGCCCTTGTCTTATCGCACATGCTGTAGCGTGCTTAAGTGTCCATGGGAAGACAGCTGTCAGCCCCCGCAATGGGTAGCTTCCTGGTACTATAGCCGAGGTGTGAACGATCTGGGGTGCTTGGTGCCGAGGTCGGGAGCGACCTTGACTTGGCTGGAGATCTCGCAGGGATGCCGAAGTGGAGGACCGAGCTGAAGTTCATAGCCGGGCTGGGGATGCCTGGGCCGAGGTGGAGCTTATGAGCGTATTGCCGAAGTGGAATCACTTAGCCGAACTGGAGGCTAGCACTGTTGCCGAAACTGAGCCCTACCGAGATGGACTAACTGGTGCGGGAGTCCCGGATGCTGCATCTGACAGGGATCCCGGTGCGTTCGGAATTATCTCCGCACAGAGTCTAACTTAAAAGAGTTTTGCAATCATGTCCAACTCTTCGCAAGTTACATATGCTTGGTTTTTATTTGTTTTTTTTGTCTGTGTTTTTTGACCCGTCATGTGTCGTGTCTATACACTATACAAATACAATCATCAATTTCTAGCAAAAAAAATCTCCCCTCTAGATGGTTGACTCGGATTTGTTGTCAGTAATTTAGACTTTTAGAGACAGAGAAGAATAAAAGGAGTAACGATTTTTTCTCCATATTCGGTAGGATATTTTCACGGAAATGTTTTTCCATGACTCCACGAGAGAGACAAGGAAAAAAAAAAGAAAAAGAAAAAAGGGAGTAACCTCGTATTTGTTTTCGGATGGCTTGGAGAACACCCAAGTTTTTGTGGGCGAGCCCCATCATTCAACAGCTGACAGGTTCACTCGGCAGAGGAGTTTGGACCTGGAATATGGAAACTTTGACTCTCTCGTTTGTCAAAGAGGCCTCTCCTTATCTAAAAGTAAAAGGTGATTAAAACTAGAGGAGATTTCAAAAGTTTTGGAGGGCCCAACCATGGTTTAAAATCTCGGTATCGGTCGCGGTATCGGCCGGGCCTAAAAACCGATACGTCGCGGATATCGGTCTGTCGCGGTCGTCGCGTTGTGAATTTTTTTTTTAATCCAAAAAAATCCGCAAAAATATTCAAAAAATCCAGAATATTAGAAAATGTTGGAAAACAATATTTTTTTCCATTAGTAACAACAATAAATCAAAATCTCGGTCACCTTAAGTTATGAGTCCTGTCTGTATCGCTGTTCGCTTTATTCTCCAGTATTTTATATAATGCAACCATTATTGATGCTCATGATCAATAAGTTGAAATATCATAAATCTGACATAATGCAACCACAATTTTTGGCAAAAACTCATACTTTTTTTGTTTCAAAAGTATAGATCTATTTTAAACTAACACATTATCAATGCATTTGAACACTAATGTGAAAAAATGCAATTGATTTCAAGAAAAGCCCCAAATTTTGGAAATAAAAAAATTTAGATCTACACTTTAAAATACTAGATCTAGGGAAAAATAAGTGAGTAACATCGAATCTAACTCAATATAAAGCCTTTTGGTTCATGAATTAGCATATTACACAATCTTTACTACTATATCATTCCAAACATAATTAAATAGGTTTAATATCATATCTAGTAGTTTATGATAATAATAGACATCCAAGCACAAAAAAAAAAGAAAGACAATTAGCAAAAGAGTCCTAGCTATCATGGTCAAGTAGATCATTTTATCTTCTTAAATTTTGATTGCCACTTATCTAAAACATGCGCTCCGGGGTCACGGCCGATATTTTGAAAATATCGGCCGATATATCGCGATATTTAGGCGATATTTCACTCGGTATCGCCGATACCGATATCTCAGCGAGATATCGGTTCGGTGTCGGCCGATATCGGTACGTATCGGCCGATACGTACCGGTATCGGCCGAGATTTTGAACCATGGGCCCAACCCTCAACCCTTCCCTTTCTGCCTTACCTTTTATTCATTTTAGCGAAAAGAAAAAAAATTAACAAAAAGAAATTTGTAAGAGACACCTCACACCTTATTGTTTTATGATTTTTATTTAGTGGCGTGCCCGTTTCATTTTGCTGCAAGGCAAAAAAGAAAAAGCAAAAAAAAAAAAAAAAAAACTGTTTCAACATATATATAAAAAATAAATAAATAAATAACTTGAGCAAACATGTAACAGTCCGTCTACATGGAAGGATTTATTGGGATCGGCATTTGGACCGACCCCAATAAATCCGTCCATGGGGACTTTTTGAACATGTAATAGTGGATTCTGAAGTGTAGTGTAGCCAAGTTTCCTCCATCAGTTTTATGCCCGATTCATAACTAGAGAGGGGGCCAAAACTCTAGAAAATAGAAATGTCAAAATAGGCATTTGATGTTTTAAATCAAATGTATTTGAAGAATCAAAAGTTTCTGTATTTTTATAATGTAAAGCTTTGAGTGGCCTTTGGCCTACCAAAAAGTGGGGTGGGAGTAACTGACACGAAATTGACGGTACGGTATGTATGTATGCATGCATTATTCGGTGATGCTTGTTAGTTTGGACTTGTGCTGAGTCAGTTCCATACGCTTCAGGCTTTTCAGCACAGGAACTCAGGGGCCAGGGCAGGCTGCCGTGTAGGCAAAAAAGGGTAGACTGGCACTGCCATTGGCATGTGAGTCGAGGTGAAGAGTGAAGAAGACCACCATTTTTTAAAGTGGTATCGCGAAACACAACATCATCATTATCATCTTGTTCATAATAATAATAATAATCTCATCGATCGGAGGATCAATGGAGGATAAAAAGGATAAGGAGGCTCTGTCCTGCCCTTCAGTCATCCGTAATTTCTAGTATGTTTGATGTTTCTACTACCCTGTCCCTCACTACTTTTTTTCCTCTTTTTCATATAATTCTATTCTGTTCTCTTCTGATCTTCTCTCCTCCTCTCCGATAGGAATAGGATACGCGATTGCAGCGGAGATAATCCGTCTGCGCACGCACGTGACCGGCATCCAACTTATAATAATAATAATAATTAAAAAGGCCTAACCCTAATCCTAAGTCTTAACTCACGCCGATCGTACCGACTGCCGATGTCGATAGCTTTGGCTCTGGAGAACAACAGCAGCGGCAGCAGTAATAGAATCCAAGGGTCTTTTGGTTTGTCATCGTGCGTCTCAATCTTGGAGTCGCCGGTGCCAGGCCTGAAGGCCGTTCCAGCCGCCGGAACGCAGGATCGTGGGTTCACGGCGGCCAGTCGGGATCAGGAGGCCTCTTCCTGCAGCTCCTCGTCGTCGATCGGAAGGAATAGCGATTGCTCGTCGTCGTCGGGATCGGATTCAGAGGAGTCGGATGTGCAGAGCCCGGGCCCTTTGGATACGATGGATTCGTTGGAGGACTCGTTGCCTGTCAGTATCAGGTAAACAAAACAACTTATTACTAAGTTAAAGGATTAATATAGGGATTTGAATTTTCCCCCTCTTTCCCCTTTGGCCTTTAAGAGTTTGATAATTTGAAATATATTTGGTATGTTTCTCTTATTTATTTATTTATTTATTTATTTATTAATCTTCAATCATTATAATTGTATTTTATCTAATATTTATATAATTTAGGCAGATTGCTTGCCCCCCAACTGACAAACGCTTTTATGCTTTTATATGGTGATGATGCTGATATTTAGCAGATTGCTTTTAAAGAGGAGTTTTAAGGATTGATTACATCTTTAATCTGCTTGTCCTGAATTTCAGATCTTGGTAGTGGCTTTGATGTCCCTCCGATTAATATTAGTTGATGGTATAATCTTATGGAATAATTTGTGATTTTGCTGTTTTGGGTTTTTCAATATACAAGGAATACCTACCCTAGTCACTGAGGAGCTATTTTTAGTGGATTGGCATCTCTTGTGGCCTTTTAACTCTCACTGGCAGCATAAGGGATTTGTGGTTTTAAATTTCTCACTGCTAAGACTTTAGGCCCGTTGAAGCATTTGGTTTTATTAAAATTCCAAACTTGTTTTAAATTGATTGTTCAGTTTCTATGGGGGGTATTGTCGAGTACCATTGAATTGGAATTGGGATTTTAGTTCGTCATTTACCATTCCTTGTTTGCTCATTTAAAAAAAAAAAAAAAAAAACATTTGTATTTGTCAACTGACTGTTGAGTTCTGAAGAATCATCATCGTAGCCTTACCCCATCCATTTTAAGGATGGCTTTATAAGTTTTGCCATTTATCTCAAATATCAGCTATACCATGCTTCCCTCCCATAGTTCTTAGGTGCAGGAAAATGAGGCCTCTCCCTACGTATGTGCATTTGAATGCTCAACATAAAACTTTCTAGTGATGACGAGGAAATTGATGCATGTAAGACTTAAGAGAGAGAAATAAAAGTATCACTCAAAAAGGAATTTCTAGTTTCGTATTACGTGCATAATCAATAAAGTACAACATGGCACAGGTATCCTCTCACTAATATTTGCTTAAAGTTGATTGTTTTAGTCCCAGTCTTGTCAACTCCTCATCAAGGGATCATCCAAATTGCTGTCATCTTATTAGACTTATCCATATATGTATTTAAAGTCTGCATAGTATGTTTTGCTTTTCCACTCACTCTATTTAAAGCAATATCTTTATGGAGGTATTTTCGCGCGTGGGAAGGGGAAAAAAAAAAGGGGTATACTCCCAGTTTTCTGCAGGACTTTGGTGCAGACGATTTTAGCGTGTAAAGGTGGAAAAGATGCCCTTTTCTTTGGAGAGCGTGGATCTTGAAGTCTGACCTCAGAGATTCGAATTGCAACGCCGCAGTTCTTCCGCGGATCCTGCACAAACAAGCCCTTTGACTTCAGTTATGTCCTTTGCCACTATTTCATTCATGGTCTCTCCCTCATCCTTGTTCCTCTCTTTAGTACATCATACCAGGACTATTTCTAGTCTTCTGTGTAGTGTACTTTGCAAACCATCTCAGATGGCATTCTTTGATTTTCTTCCCTTTTGCTAAAGCTACTCGTTAGCTTCCCAATGCATAATTGTTCATAATTCTATGCTTATAACTCCATCTTGGCATGTGCTTCTCAGCCACTTGAAGTTAAGCTTCTCGTTTCTCTGTTGCTCAACACTCATTCTCCGTATGACAAAGTAGATCCTTCTGATTTTTTTATTTATTTACACTACACTTACTTGTTTCCTCTTTTTCCACCCTAAAATATTATTATTATTTATTTATTTTGAGTTGCTTGAGGTTGAGATTCTTGTACTCGTCACAAACAAATCAATGTTTTCACGTCTCACTAGTTGTAGTTCTCTTTTAAGAATAATAATAAAAGACTAATTTGACAGTCTTATATCAAATCCATTGTTTTTGCAGGCGAGGCATATCCAAGTTCTACCGTGGCAAATCGAAATCCTTCACAAGCTTGGCAGATGCAGTTGCTTCCTCCACCAAGGATCTAGGAAAACCAGATAATCCCTACAACAGGAAACGCAAAAATCTGATTGCCTGTAGTGGCATCCGGGACAGGAATCACAACCATTCTCTGAGAAACAGAAGTAGTGGCAGCATTCCTAAGAGGCCCACTAATTCTAATAGAAGCACATTTTCTGTTGCCTTGACAGTGAGTGGCCCTGAGAGCAATACAAGCGAGGAACATGAATCCCGGCTGCCACCTCTTCCTCCGCATGGGAAATCTTCACTTAACACGTCCATTCCTCAGTGTTCTTTCTCTTCAAGATCCTTTTCATTGGCAGACTTGCAAGAAGCTGGTACTGGTTCATCAATCATCCAGTGTGACAACTGACAAGCTCAAGTGGTTTCATTAGTATGCCTCTCTTTAACTTATGATACTCGGGTTAGGGTCAAGAAGTCAAGAACATCATTGCATGTATATGTATGTTCTTTTATATATGGGAAGGTTTTCATGTGGATGACGATGCTTTGTTGTATACATAGTTTAGCATCTGAAAGAAAATATGTGAAGATTACCAAACTTTGTTCTCAATGTGGATCATTGGTGTTGATTCTATGGTGCGCACCGTATTTATATGCCATCACGTGTGTGAGCTTTGTAGGATGGTTAGGTTTTAACAAAAAGGGCATTGTTTTTACTAGGGAGAAATAACTTAAACACGTTTATCATTGGCATAATAAAGTCAAGTCAAATATATACATTTGGATGCTCAGTTTCATTATAACAGATGCTTAGATCTCAGCCTGCCCCCATGACAGGTGATTATGTTTTTGAATTTAACTGCACTTGCATGATTGTTTTCATGGGAATTGATCTCCCTGGTATGGTTCAATCTAAGCTTTGATTCATTCATACAAGAGAGATTCTGGCCCACCATCCAATGTGGGAGATGTTGAGAAACCAACAATGTGTTCCTGCCTTTGTAATCCTATTATAGGGACTCTGCTTGACGGTATGATGCTCATGATAGTGGTGTGAATTATCTGTGTTCTTTACTGAAGCATTTTTCTGTTGGCATGGTATCTCCTTATCCCATCTGTGTAACCTAAATAGGCTATAATTGACGGCTTGGTTTGAGGCAGGCAGCATTAGTAAGGGTCATGTTGGCCATATCCACTAGAAAATCACTGCTCCTAGGTTAGTTTAGGCTTTAGAGCATCACCAATTAATGGAAACCCTTTGCGAAACAGATCCTATTTGAGCTGCTGAATTTTATTTTCATTGGATTTTGAGTAATTTAGCACACAGAGAAAGCATCACAACTGTGTCCTACAAGTAGCTGTTTCTCCTCCTCAGAGATTTTCATATTGTTTTTGTTGGAGAAATTAATAGCAGCACGTTAGAATGTGTTGTTTTGGTTTGTCCTAGTCTTTAGGAGTTCAGTAGTTTGTTTCCTAGTTTGTAGGAGTTGTTTAGCATGATGCTAGTGGTGCCTGTTTAGCATGATGCTAGTGGTGCCTATTTTTATATTTGTAACCGTTTGTTTTTAGCCTATATAATGGCTATCTCCTTTTGAATAATATAAGTTGTTTTTAGTCCAACTTTGTTTTTCCTTCGCTTCTATTTTGTAACAGTGGTATCAGAGCATGGCTTCTGAAACTTTTGTGCAGCCAGCCATTCCACGCTTTGATGGTCACTATGACCATTGGAGCATGCTCATGGAAAATTTTTTGAGGTCCAAAGAATATTGGACAGTTGTTGTTTCTGGAGTAGCAGAACCAGCAGCAGGTGTTGTGCTGACAGATGCACAGAAGATGGAGCTTGAAGGACAGAAGTTGAAGGATCTCAAAGCAAAGAATTATCTCTTCCAGGCAATTGATCGTTCCATTCTGGAAACCATTCTTTGTAAAGAAAATTCCAAGCAGATCTGGGACTCTATGAAGAAGAAGTATGAGGGGACAACAAAGGCAAAGAGGGCACAACTTCAAGCACTTCGAGGCGATTTCGAAGTTTTGCACATGAAGTCTGGAGAATCGGTGTCCGATTACTTCTCCAGGACGATGGTAATCGCAAATAAGATGAGAATCCATGGCGACAAAATGGCAGATGTCACTATCATTGAGAAGATTCTTCGTTCAATGACAGCAAAATTCAATTATGTTGTTTGTTCGATTGAGGAATCTAAAGACACTGACAGTCTGTCCATTGATGAATTGCAGAGTTCTTTGTTGGTTCATGAGCAGAAAATGAATCGGCAAGACAAGGATGAGCAAGCGTTACTAGCCTCGGCGTCAAAAGGACGAGGAAGAGGCGGAGGCAGAGGCGGCAATGATGGTAGACACTCAAATCAGAAATCTGAAGATTCTGATTCTGAAGATTCTGATTCTCAAGGAAGAGCAAAAGGCCATGACAACAACAACACTCATTCAACGCCTTCCAAGTCAAAGTCAGCAGACAAATCAAGAGTTGAATGCTACAGGTGTCACAAGTTTGGCCACTATAGGTCAGAGTGCCGTTCTAATCTAAGGAGAGATAGTGGAATGCAGTCCAATTTTGCTGAGAAGGAAGAAGAAGTGTCTTTGTTGATGGCTTGCCACGTGAAGGAGGAAACCCACAAAAATTTGTGGTACTTAGATACTGGCTGCAGCAACCATATGAGTGGAGAGAAGTCTGTATTCTCTGAATTGGATGAACTTTTTCGTGATGTTGTGAAGTTCGGTGATGGCTCTACAGTCTCTGTTATGGGAAAGGGAAAGGTAGCAATTCAAACCAACAGAAATTCTATTCAAACTATTTCTAACGTTCTCTTTGTTCCAGATTTGAGAACAAATCTACTCAGTGTTGGTCAGCTACAAGAAAAGGGATATGGAATCTCTATAAAAAATGGCATCTGCAGAATTGAAGATGAGAAGTTGGGCTTGATAGCTCAAGTCAACATGACAGCCAACAGAATGTTTCCATTGTATCTTCATGATACCGCTCACTCATGTCTTTCTACAAGATTGGGAGAGAAGGAATGGCTATGGCATTTTCGCTATGGGCATCTTAGCTTTGGCGGGTTGAAGACTTTACAACAGAAGAATATGGTGACTGGTCTTCCTAAAATTATAGTTCCTTCTGAAATTTGTGAGGAATGTGTTGTTAGTAAACAACACCGTAATAAATTCCCACAAGGGAAATCATGGAGGGCGAAGGCTGCACTGGAACTTGTTCATTCCGACATTTGCGGGCCAATAACTCC
The DNA here is from genome assembly GCA_012931725.1 of Litsea cubeba. Lineage (NCBI taxonomy): Eukaryota > Viridiplantae > Streptophyta > Magnoliopsida > Laurales > Lauraceae > Litsea > Litsea cubeba. Next base: position 160,418,359 of record CM022944.1, on the reverse strand, counting down.
ATGCTCTAATGGAGGCAAGAGATATATTCTTACTTTCATTGATGATTTTAGTCGTAAAAGCTGGGTTTATTTTTTGCAAGAGAAGTCTGAAGCCTTTCTAGTCTTTAAAAGCTATAAAGCACTGGTTGAGAAAGAAGTTGGAAGTCCCATAAAAACTCTTTGCACAGATCGTGGTGGAGAATATAACTCACATGAATTTGCAAGTTTCTGTGAGACTCATGGAATTAAGAGGCAGCTTACAGCAGCTTATACGCCCCAACAGAATGGCGTTTGTGAAAGAAAGAATCGCACTATTCTAAATATGGTGCGAAGTCTTTTAATAAGTAGCTGTATTCCAAAAGACTTCTGGCCTGAAGCAGTTAACTGGAGCATTCATATACTGAATAGAAGTCCCACACTTGCTGTTCAAAATATGACACCAATAGAAGCATGGAGCGGACGGAAACCAGCTGTTGATCACTTCAAGATTTTTGGGTGTGTTGCATATGCCTGTATTCCAGATCAGAAGAGGAAGAAGCTGGATGACAAGGGAGAAAAATATATTTTTCTTGGTGTTAGTGATCAGTCAAAAGCTTATAAGCTTTACAATCCTAACACTAAGAAAATACTTATCAGTCGAGACGTTATTTTTGATGAAGATCAAATCTGGGAATGGAGCAAAACGGTAGTTGGAGAGACAATTCCAACTAGTTTCGATGGAGAAGATGGTGTAAGCCAGCCACAGCAACACCTTGCTCCATCAACTGATGCATTTGAAAATCCTCAAAATGGAACTCCTGTAGCATCTGAAGTCACTCCAATAGCACCAGCAACAGCAGCTGAATCACGTTCTCATCGTGTTCGAAGGAGGCCAGCATGGATGTCAGATTATGAGGTAACCGAAATTGATCAATCTGAAGACCCACTCACTCATTTTGCTCTATTTTCAGATTGTGATCCTACAGTGTTTGAAAGTGCTGTCAAAGAATCAAAATGGCGGAAGGCTATGGATGCTGAAATTGCAGCCATTGAAAAGAATGACACTTGGGAGTTATCTGATCTTCCAAAAGGGCACAAAACAATTGGTGTAAAGTGGGTTTACAAGACAAAGCTGAAGGAGAATGGTGCAGTCGACAAGTACAAGGCACGTTTGGTGGCCAAGGGCTATAAGCAAGAGTTCGGTGTTGATTATAAAGAAGTTTTTGCCCCGGTTGCAAGGCATGACACAATCAGATTGGTGATTGCATTGGCAGCTCAGAACTCATGGCCTATTTTCCAGCTGGACGTGAAGTCGGCGTTTCTCCATGGAGATTTGAAGGAACTGGTATTTATCGATCAACCTCCTGGTTATGTGAAATCCAGAAATGAGCATAAAGTGTATAGACTAAAGAAGGCTCTATATGGATTGAAACAAGCCCCACGAGCTTGGTATAATCGTATAGAAACTTATTTTGTGAAGGAAGGCTTTCAAAAATGTCCTTATGAACATACACTTTTTGTAAAAATTGAAGATGGAGGGAAAATGCTCATTGTTTGCTTATATGTAGATGATCTAATCTATACTGGAAGTAATACAGCCATGTTTGAAAGCTTTAAGAAATCCATGATGGCTGAATTTGAAATGTCTGATCTTGGCATGATGCATTACTTTCTTGGCATAGAAGTGTTGCAGTCCTCTACTGGCATTTTTATTTGTCAAAAGAAGTATGTGGGAGAAATCTTGGACAGGTTTCAGATGAAGGATTGTAATCCTGTGAAAACACCATCTGAGTTTGGTTTGAAGCTAAACAAAGATGATGGAGGAAAGAAGGTTGACAACACTCTTTACAAACAGAATGTAGGGAGCTTAATGTATTTGACTGCAACAAGGCCTGATATAATGCATGCTGTAAGTGTCATTAGTAGATACATGGAGTGTCCAACAGAGATTCATCTTTTGGCTGCCAAAAGAATTCTTAGATACTTGCAAGGTACTAAGCAATTTGGGCTGTTCTTCAAAAGGGGAGAAACGACAGGTTTGTTTGGCTTTACAGATAGTGATTATGCAGGAGATTCTGATGATCGAAAAAGCACATCTGGGTATGTTTTCATGTTAGGAACAGGAGCTGTTTCATGGTCATCAAAGAAGCAGCCAATCGTCACATTGTCAACCACTGCAACAATTGATGGAGCAAGGTGTTGCTGTGGCTGGCTTACACCATCTTCTCCATCGAAACTAGTTGGAATTGTCTCTCCAACAGTTTTCTTATTGGGGCTTCTATTCGTGCTGGTAATTATAATGCGGCATTTACACCCTCATGAAGAAAAGTTTTGGGAAGCCTTCTAGTCTGTAAACTCTGCTTCAGTTTCCTATTGCCTTTCATTGGGAAATGGGACCTGAGCACTGGTTGAATGGCAGATACCTCCACTTCACTCCAGTTACTCACACTGGGGTTTTTGCTGTTTGTTAGGCTTCCTAAAAGTGGTGGAAAATGTACTCTTAAGCCTTTTGTTTTTTTTAAAGGAAATGGAGGGTGTTTAGGTTGATACGTTGGGTGTAACAACAATAAAGATACAGCAAGACAAGAAAAACACAATAAACGAATGGGTATGCGCAAGAACTGCTGTCAAATATTACATCTTTCGAAGAAAAATAATTGTGAATCAATGCATTTCGGTAACGGAGAAGACAAAATGCAAGTACTGGTCCTCGTATCAATGTTCAAAAGTAACAATGATTGAATTACGCTACAGAGGAGAGTTCCCAACACCAAGCAAGAAGTTCTTAACAATGTCGTTGAATCGTTTCGGATTCTCAATCTGCGGCACATGCGACGTTTTCCTTATCACTTCCATTCTAACCTTGTCCCCAAGATATCTGCAATTCCACATTTTGAATCATAAGCACTGTGTGCGGGCAATATACATGGGATGTCAATGGATGGGGGGATAAAATGAGCAATTCACCCCACTTCTCTAAATGTGGGTTTTTTTTGCATAGTAAAAAAAAAAGAAGAAGAGGGGTGGTATTGTGGTGGCTTTGAGGGGGTCCGAGTACTAGTAGAGTTGGGTTTGGGCAGCAAGAACCGGTTTTTCCTTACAAGAAAGAAAAATCAATTTATAGGATATCTAAAGTAGATTTTTCTCTTTCTTAAATGTTAAGGGCCTGTTTGTTTGCATTAGGATACATAGAATTTCATACCATATATAATTAAAAAGGTTTTAAAAATAAAAATTAAAGGTAAATTTCCAAAAAAAAAAAGATTAAATAATTTTTTCTTTTATAGAAATAGAATTAAGGAAAGATGGAAAATAACTAAATACCCACTCTAATAATTCAATATAAATGAGAGTGAAGGTCCTATCTACATCTTCACTTGATCCCTCACCCTTCATGTCCTTCACCTTTCAGCTCCTTAATAATCATTTAGTAAAGTACATTTCACCATGCAATCTTATGTATTCAATTCCTATTTATCTTAATGAAAACAAACGTGCCCAAAAATGTCGGCTCGTACATCAACATTAGTAGACAAAAATCCAAACCGAATTTAGCCTGATAATAACAAATAATGCCCATCACGGGGCCAGGCAGGTCAATGGTGTTACTTGGCTCGGGTGTGGATTTAGGTCCAAAGCTATGTCCCCCTTCTGATGCAATGAGCCATCCAACAGGGCCCGTGACTTCTCAAGAATGATATATCGGGGGGTCTCAACATTTGTCTTTAGCCGTGGGCCTTACCAATCGATCATTCAGCATATTATATATATATATATATAGGGATATATATATATATATATAATTGGGTCGTGTTGCTTAGCGCTAAGCCACCATAAACTCAATCCTGTGAGTGTTGAGAAAGGAGGTTTTACTTGTTAAGCTCGAAAGCCTTCTCCACAGGAAATATTTGGTCACATTCTCCCCAAATGATCAAGACCTCCTACAAAAGCACACAGACAAGAAAGAAATTAAATATTTTCATGTTAAAACGTACGTTTGGAACTGTAGCAATAACAAAATATCTGGACGATGCCATGTTTCAATTATCATACTTATAATTGACATGCGTGGCACTTTGGGTCCATGATCAGGGCCTATCTTATATGTATACCTGTTGGAGAGGAAGAATCTGTGCGTCGTCGTATTTTCCAATGGTGAGTCCCATAAGAAGTTGCATCTTTTCCTCTCTATTTTCCATGTAGAGAGCCTGTTTAAAGTTTATAAAAAGAAGAAAAGAAATGAGTTAATTCCATATATGTGATGTCATGGATTTTATACAACATCTTATAAAGAAATTTTATTTTTCGAATGATAGAATTTGATAAATGGTAGTAATATATGTATTTATTTTTCATAAAAAAAGTCATTTCTTTGTATTCTATAAAATTGGAACTCCTTTGCTTGCTAGTGGTAAAAAGTATATGATATATAAACTCATAAATCCAATAATATCATTGGGCTATTGCATGATATCATGGTGACATTAATTATCCGAATTTTGGTTATAAAATGGAAAAAATCAAATTTAAAGACAAAGACTACTAATATGTACGTACAAACCCCCCCTAAAATATTATTATTATTGATTTAAAACTCAGGCGCGGCATGGCTCGGCTGAGTAACGACTGACGACCGAAATCATCCCATCGCCGCGTTTGAGACCAACAATATTTAATTTACCGTGTCGCACTCGTTTGACTCGATGCACTCCGAGTCCATCTAACTCAACCGCGTCAAGCAAACTACTTCTAGAATATGCTCCTCCTGTTCCTGGCCTTCATTTGTTTTCAGTTTTATATTCCTATTAAATCCAATCGCAATCGAAAACTTATGTATTCTGAATGATGCAGCAGATTTCAATAGCAAGAAATTATTATGGTGGTCTGTTTGTCAAACCTCCCCAGCCGACTACCTCATCTAACCATTTGACTCTCATGCTTCGATCCTATCGATCGTTTGTGATTATCTACCCCTCAATGTCCTAATCATCATCATCATCATCTAAGACGACTGTGAGCTAAGGTGAAAAGCATCACTCGCTGGGGACCCACCTTCTTAAATATAGGCGCTTGATATTTTAGCAATATGCAGTTGGACAAGATTCCACTACTAGTACCAGCCGTGAGGCCTTGTGCATGTCATTCACGCACCAATACAATACCATGCCCAAGCGTGTTTTCAAGCGACTCGAAAGAAATCGGTGGGTCATCCACCCACCATCAACCACATCATCCTTTCTTTCTAAAGCGACCATCATCATCATCATATATATTTCACTTTTTTTTTTTTAATTTGTTATTCATACACGCAGTCCCGCTCCAGTGCTCCATGGCACTTCGTTTCAGATCATAGTACTCGCGCGCACATACGAATCATGTAAATCGATCGAGGAGGATGCAATATGAAATAAATCTGGACCGTCCACCCCCAGTAGACGGACGAGTCACTGTTCGGACCAAACCAGTAACCATCCAGTTCCATGTACCATGTACCATGTACTAAAAGTCTAATTGCATTCGCATGTATATGTATATCATAATAGTCCAGGTGGTGGACCCCGCACCACCATGGGCCACTGCATTTAAATTAAATTAATAAATAAATGGCACATGATTGTATAACGTACATTGATGACGTCGTTAAGTAGGCAGTCCGGCATGACGGAGGGGGGCCTGTAAACGGAGAGGCCGATTAAGGTCCGCAAGTGCTTCGCCGTCTTGGGCAGCATGAGATCGGCGATCGTCTCCACCCCTGCCTTCTCCATCAGCTCCACGTTATCTCTCTTCCTCCTCCACACGGCGGAGCTCGCGATCATCACCTTCTCCACCCTCTCCCCGCACATCCTAGCCAGATTGTAGGCCACGAAGCCACCGTAGCTCGTCCCCAGCACGGAGAACCGCTCCAGGCCAAGCTTGTCCAGCATCCTGGCGAGGGAAGCCGCCTGAAAGAGCTCCGACCTCTCGACGGAAGTGGTGGTGGAGCTGCCGAAGAAGACAAGGTCGGGGACATAGATGTCGAAGTAGGGGGAGAGGGATCGGATCTGGTAACGCCACTGCCAGATGGCGGAGGGGCCGAAGCCGTGGATGAGAACTAAGGGCGGTTTTGGAGGAGGATGATGGGAACTGGTACTGATACTGGTTTGGGGAACCCAGCAGTGGATGGTGGTTTGGTCATCGATTTGGATGGTTTTGGGGTGGAGTCCGGCGGAGTAGTACTGATGGCGAAGGTAGGATCTGTAGAGGGAGACGAGGCTAAAACAGGAGGCGACCATCGAAACCGAGGAGGTCAGAGAAGAAGTTCCTTTCTTTTTGGTAAAAAATAAAAAGATAGGGTCCTGTTAGGAAGATGTGGTAATGAATGAATGAAATATATATACATACATGAGTACCGACAGATCTAAAGAGGAGGACTGGTGTGTACCGGTGGCAGTATTAAGTATTAAGGATTAAGGAAGGAAGGTAGGTAGTAATAATAATTAAAAAGACAAAAAGTCACGTACGTTCGTGGGCTTGGGCTTGGGCTTCGCTCCACGGAGATTACGGTCTCTTGGGCTGGGCATTATGAATTATGATTTCTAATCACCCATTTAATTACAAGGAGGCAGCACGACCAAGGCTGGCTATTTATGGAGTATACAAAAACGCGGCAAAGGGATGTAATGTAAATGTATAATGTATATTCCAGCATGAAAGCCCCTGCGATGGATGCAGGGTTCAATGTCATCCAAACAATAATGTGTTAGCATTAGTATCCCTAGGAGAAATTAGGATTTTATACCAATTTCAAGCAGATTAGTCGTGGCTGATGATGTCTACTCTCATCCATTTTCTCATTTTTCCTTTATTTTATTTTATTGAAAGATTGAGAAGACGAAATGCATATATAACTCATGGTAATAATTGATAGCAAAATCTGCAGATAAAATTGGGAGATTTGGAGACGTACCGAAAAAATCTAGTACAAGAAACACGGGAGGATAGCATGCACCCTGCTATAGAATAGAGGGCCGACATTTTTTTAAATGATAAAAGATGGTTGTTGTTAATGAAGAGGAAGGTTGGTTTCACTGGAAGAGGAAGAGGTGCACATGAAAATGAAACCTTTCGTCGGATGGCTTTCTTGTTTTAGACCTAACTGCTGACGTAGGTAGATGAAGGAGTGTTGAGAACGAGGTATTTTTTTTTTTTTTAAGGATTTTAATTCAAAAAGGACCTTAGAGGGTCACTAGATGAAAAAGGGGACACTAGTTTATATGCTACGAAACTGGTATTCCCGTCAAACTTTTCTCTTTTTTTGCTCTTTTTCGACAAGTGTCGACGTCGTCGCTAATTTAAATGGGACCAAGTGTTTCAAGATTCTGCGAAGAGACGACGTCGTCACTTATTCTACCTCTTCAGCAAGACTGCATAAACGGTTGGGCAACGACGTCGACGCTGATCTTAGTGTTTTTTTTTTTTTTTTGCCCTTTTTACATTACTTTTTTTTGTGGGGTTCCTATTAATCATGATGCTTACTTTTTTAATTTATTTATCATCTTATGGGGCATTCAGAAGTAGGAAAATTAGTGGGTTTTTGAAGGGAATCAATCGAGGAATTTATAGGCTTGAAGCTGAGCAAATTGTAAAGGAATTGCGATATGTTATCATCAATATTGAAGGCATATTGAGAAATAATATGTTCCATTTAAAAGTCATGTTTCATTAAGGTTTGGAAGTGTAGAGTCCACCAAACTTAGCTTCAGGGAGTTCACTTCACCATTTCAAATTTTGATGGTTCAGTTCACATGGTTTGAGCGGATTTAGGTCTGGAGTTTAAAGTGCCGACTTATAACTCAAAGCATTGTTACTCAAAACCATTGATGGGAATGACACATTCCTAAGCATCCTTGAAACTGATTGAAGAGTTCATTGATAACAGAGTCCGATGCAATAACTACTTGAAGATGAAAGAAATTATGAATGAATACCAAAAGTTACATATTTACATCAACACTTCTTTACATTAGATTCTGTAAAGCAACGACGTCGTCATATATTAAAGCACATAGTCTTTCAGTAGCTTCTGTGAAGCAACGACGTCGTCATATATTAAAGCACATTTTCTAGCACTAGCTTCTGTGAAGCAACGACGTCGTCAGATATTAAAGCACACTTTCTTCCACTAGCTTCTATGAAACAACGACGTCGTCAGATATTAGAGCACACTTCCTTCCACTATCTTCTGTGAGGCAACGACGTCATCACTGATCATTGCAATAAAAAAAATGATGTGTGTATTGCTTTGATGTACGAGCGCACTACAAGACATGGACATATAAGCTTCGTTTCTTGCCATAAAAAACCAAATAACTTGGCAGCATTCAAAAATCCATATTAAAACATTCAATAATCCACCACAAGGCAACATTCAATAATCCATAACAAGCGAACGTTAACGTCGCAAAATTTAACCAAAAATGTCGTTGAGGTGGATATGGCTCGAGTATCACCAGGCAGTTCCAAAGATACAGAAACAATTTCAGTTGATGAAAAAGCTAGTTCTAATGGGCAAGCTCTAATATCATCGAGGGAGGATCTTTATGTTGATTTGGATCATTGAACTGCTAAAAACTTGAGCAAACTACAAATCTTGTTAGAGCTCTTTCAATTGATGATGATTTCTATCATTTCCAAAATAACTACTTATGAAAGTATATCATCGATTTGCTTGTAGCGAAAATGTTTGGCCACGCACAAATATAAACCAAACCACAAAGTGCCTAGCCCTGCAAGAATCCAATAATGATAATCTAGATGCCCATGATTGAGATTGTCAACTAGCCATCCTGAGTCAAACCTCTCCACAATTGATATAATCCCACTGCTCAAGAAGCTTACTATACCAAAGGTACTAAGACAAGTTGCCGCTCCAATACTAGCTCATCCGGTATCTGATCATAGAAGAGTTCTTGCAAACCCACCATAGTAAAGACGTCTGAAACTCAATAGAGCAAGTACTGTGGAAGCATCCACAATACACTCATAGGAATGGTTGCGTGTGGTAGATCCATAAGCTCAAGTTCTTCAGCAATTGGATGAGAGGATGATTATCCAACTCTTATCCAATCATCCCCCACCCCACATCCTCCATCCCTCTCCCCAGCACCCATTTTTTTACACACACACACTCATTTTCCCTCTCCATCCAACACCCTCTTCTCCAAACAAATTTCACAACCACAAGAGTGAGAATCAGATTGTTAGAGATGATTAATCTACCCTCCTATTCCCCAAACTCATCATTTTCCCAAATCAGATTTCAAATTTCAAAAATACTCATCTAAGATTTCCCTGCAAAACTCCATTTCCCAATCCCCAACTCCTCACCCCATCTCAAATCCTTCTTTCTATCACTTCTCCCTCTCTTCCACCACCCAAGAACTAGATTTCCAACACACCCATATCGGAAAAGGGCTGTTTTCCGGCCGTCTGCCATTTTTGGCTGCATGGAGAGCTTACCACCCGTTCTTGAAGCTTCTGTGGTGCTCGCCGCGATCATCATCATCCATGAAAGCGGCCACTTTCTTGCTGCTCATCTTCAAGGTATCCATGTGAGTAAGTTTGCCAATGCGTTTGGTCCTGAACTCAAGACCTGATCTCTCAGGCGTTGAAGCCCAAGTTCGGAAGCTAACTGAAGATCTCCAGAGTGATTCAGGTGACATGCAATGAACTTTGGGACCACCTTAACTACCTTTTGAGGAAGAAAGAAAAGGAAACCACCAGGGGAAAAGGGAGAAAGTGGTTAGAGGAAGAAGGAGACAATGGGGAAGTGGGGTTCGGGCACTTTTATGGGGTTGAATGGGGCAACGACACCGTCACTTATTTCGATCATTAATAAAAAAAAAAAACGGGAGTGGTCCCCGTGCCATATTTACTAGTGGCCATATAGGGGGCCTTTTTTAGGTAAAATTCTCTTTTTTTTTTTCCAATACTTTAAACCATTTTCCAACTATCATGAGAAAGAATTATATTTCATGGAGTATGCGAAAACGCGGCAAAGGGAAGTAATGTAAATGTATAATATATATGATATTTCAGCAGAAAAAGGAAAAATCATATTATATAATATACTCAAACAACAGGCCAAAATTACAGTCACCGAGATCTCTATTATACTGCAACAAGTGCTTATCCTATTTGTCACATGGATCGCATATAAATCAGTGATTTCGATTCTTTGGTTTTGTATTTTAAAAATTATTTTTATGAATGCTCAACTCACGTTCGAGAGAAATTTCAAGTTACACTAAAGAGAGGAAAAGCTATTTTACACTTTTGAATTTCATATTTGACTTTAGTAAATAACTATTCGAAAGCCCTGCGACTAGAGACGTGAAATGGGCCTGCCCGGCCCGCCCAAATCTCGGCCCGAACAGGCCACGGGCCCCGGCCCACCAGAAAAAATCTCTGGCACGGCCCTGGAGCGGGCTGTGCCGTGCTGTGCCATCGTGCCTGCCCTGCTCAGCGCGTCTCTTTTTAATTTTTTTTTCGATTAATTTTTATCTTTTTTTTAAATTAAAAATTAAAAAAAGTATGTAGAATGACAAAAATATTTAAGTAGTTTGATCAAATTTCGATTAATTTGATTCGTAACTATTGGTGTATCTTCGCATCTCACTTCTAGACAATGTGGCCTATTATTGGAATATCCCTCAGACTTTTCGTATATGCACTCCCAACCAGTATCTAACTCACTGCCAGGGTGGAGAATTTTTATTTGTTACACTCATCAGTTGCTTATTGGCATCATGTGGGCAGACATTGATGTTCCAATTGAAGGGGCAATTCATGCAGGCTTAGATTATTACCCGGGAATTCTACAGTTACTTCACCTAGCTTATACCAGATCATCACACCTCTATAATGATAGAAACAAATTCAGCATTATCTAAAATTTTGTGCCAACCTCATAAATCACCCTGGACTATGAGATTTCAGGTTCGAAGACGGGAAAATTTTCTCAAAAAGTTTCAAGTAAGCTTTGTTGATCTTCATCCTAAAACAATCAGGTTTAGCAGAAAGATAAGCACATATAGAATGACTCTACATTATGTACCAGATGCAGAGATCAACCGTCTATGGAATTCTAGATAAATGTTTGTGTGGGGAGATTTTCAAGGTACCAAGATTATGTTGATTTTGGCGACAAGATGCCAATTAAACGCGCCTATGTGCCAGCAAAGGGCATCTCGGCGTTGGTATCGGAACGTTGGCCGAGATCAGGCTTGCCCCAGATGCACACTTCGACCTCGGCTACACCTTCTGACCCAGGCCAAAGGGGCCGGGTTGCCCATTGAGAAACGCTGTGATCGTCTCCCTACTCCTGCTACGTCAGCAGCCACATGGCTGAGCCCGGACATGTGCCAGTGGGACAGATGGGCCATCCCAGCCGTCCACAATCTTCGCCATATCCCTGACAAAGCGGCATCCAGCGGCTGTAGCCAAATCAGGACAGAGCCCGAGGATGGATCCGATGGGACTTCAACCGCCAAAGATCTGAGACACGATCGGGCCCAACATGACATGCATTTAATGCGATGTGGGTTGATCGGACTGGCAATAAATGCTTTGTGGGCTATGATGGATCCTCATTTATTACTTTGTGGGCTAACAAGATCATTTCTATCAAATCTAGGGGCCCACTCCAAGATATCAAGTAGAGTCCTCTATAAATAGAAGGACGTTCCATAACAAAGGTATGCATATACATCCACTCTCGAGCCATTACTCTGTCTCTCTCCTTCCTCTTCTACCCCTGTTTAGTTCATACACTAACTTAGGCATCGGAGAGCCTTGCGCCACCCAGGCCAGGGTCCTCTGACCCTTTATTCCTCCCCTTTCAGGCTTTAAGGCAGCTGATCTTCATCATATGTTTGGATAAGTCCTACCAGGGTCCTCTGACCGTTGCACTTACAATTGGCGCCTTCTATGGGAAAGTATTAGCCCAATCTTCCCAAGTATCATGCCTCCGAAAACTAAAAAAGGCGGAGAATCTTCGAGAGTGATGCTCTAGCTGCTGCCACTTCCGGGCCCGTCGCCGGACGCTCCTCCTCAGAGGCAATCCGGGGCAAGGCCTAGCACAATTGCAGTCGAAGAGCATCCGGACGCACACCTCTTCGTCCAGATTCCATTCCCAGAGCGAGTCGAGGATTCATCCCCGGGCGAGGAAGTTATGCCTCCCCGGCGGGATTAACGGCAACAGGAGCGTCCACAGAGGGACAAATTCGTAGCAGTCAGCAAGTCCCACCATTCACGTCACTTCGCTGGCGGTGGGGATGTCGCGGCTCAGAACATCCTCATCCAGGAGCAAGAGAAGTTAATCCGCCAGCTCCAGCAGCAGCTAAGAGCCGGAGGAGTGACCTCGTTAAGGCAACCTTCAGGACGCCAAGGCGAGAGGAGGCCCATTTAGAGCAGGGCGATCCCTTCCTCCCACGAGGATTTGAGAATTTATCTGGATAAAAAGCGCGGTCGGGCCCATGACGAAGGCTCAAGTAATAGTCGAAGCCATCACGGCCGAGACAGTCGAGCTCACAACCATCACAGTCGAGGCCACTCGAAGAGAAAGTCAGAGACACTGTCACCAGAAAAGGACGACAAGCAAGAATGGCTCGACAGGCGCATCAAGCTGGCGGTTCAGCGCAACTTAGAGATGGCCGGACTCGCACGAGATCAGCAGGATATTTGTGGCCCCGCCGATCTCGGAGTTTCTCCCTTCATTCGGGAGATCAAAGAGACTCAATTGTCCAAGAAGTTCTCCGTTCCGCGATTTGTCCTCTACGATGGAGTCTCAGATCCCGCCGCTCACCTCCGACACTTCTCCCAGAGGATGTCTATTTGGGGAGACGAGGGGCACATTAATTGTAAAATCTTTTCTTCCAGTTTGGGCGACCTCCCTCTGAAATGGTACTATGCCCTCCCAGAGAGATCTATCTCAAGTTGGAGGCAGCTCCAGCTCTCCTTCTTGAAGAAATTTCAAGCATACAGTGTCCTTCCCAAGACCGATGCTGATATACTAGCCTTGAAGATGAAGCAGGGCGAGAATATTATCCAGTTCGCCAAGCGATTCTGGGCGACGTACAGCCAAATCGAAGTCTCTAAAGACGAAGTGGCGGTTTTCGCTCTCCAGAATACTCTATTACCAGGTAACGAGCTTAGGAAAGACCTGGCCAGAGACCCTGTAACCTCCGTGCCGGTGTTGATGTCCGCGGTGAAACGTTATATTGCCCGAAAAGAAGATGATATTCGGGCCCGGGAAAGCCACGGCATAGGGTGTCACGCCCCGAAACCGGGCCCTGCAGTGGACCGATCCCGGAGTGCGAAATTTTGGGATAATTTGAAACTTTTTGTTATGTTTCCCAAGATCCGCGTGAATTAGGATAAACAAATCCCATCACAATCAGAGTATATTTTCGCGGAAGCTACACATGGTGTTACGACTCGGAATCCGTGGCCATCGGGTTCCGTGTCGCACGCAACCAATATCATAAAGCCATCAATAAACAGACTGGCATAAATCATACATCAGAACACACTGAGCTGGTAGTAACAAGACTAATTAATTCCCATATGTTCAAATTACAATTAACAAGTGTCTTAATTACAACCCAAAGAAAAGGCTAACATAGCCATACAAAAATATCCAACTAGACAGAATACTACCCTCAATATTAGATACGAACTCCGGTGCCATACTTGACATCTAAATGATATCAACGGGCAGCCTCTCACGTCAGACCGGCGGTCCCACCGCCTCCTCTGATCAAACACCTAAAAACAAAAAGAGCAGAATCTGGCACCAAACAAATAAGGGTCAGACACGACGGTCTGGCAAGTAAATAAACAAGTAATATGAACAAAAGGAACATACATAAAACCAGACGAAATCATCGTAAAACCGAATAAAGAGTCTAAACAATAATAACCATAAATCACGATAAAACGATCGAAAGACCGAACATAAATATCAAGATAAATAAACGAACAGTCTCTAAAGCATAAATGTCTCGAAGAGATAACCACCTAAGCAAAACATTTAATAATTGGAAATACATTTAAAACTGAATAGTAGGGACAATACAATAAAGATCGATATCGTAAACATTAAACAAATCAAAGCATAAAAAGTATAACCAACAAGAATCATAAACTAAAGTAATGTGCAGATAAAACCTTGGCGACCACAAATAGCTAAATCCTCTTATTACCGAAGTAATAAGAGCAGACAGAGCGTAGCCACTGAACGTGGTACTAAAAATGGGATCAGAACCGTAGCCATACAAATGGGACCGGCAGATCAGAAATCAGAACCTTAGCCATACAAATGGGACCGGCAGATAAAACCGTTGCCATGGTCGGTACAGACAGAATCCAAGCTGCAGCTGGCGGACAGATTAAAGATCCCAAGCCGGGTGATCAGCCCGACAAGGTGACCTAAGCCTAGTGGTGCCTTTAGTTTTCAAACTCAAACCGATACAAATCTAACATAATACTAATCCCTTTGGCTCAGGGGCTCACACCACATAGCTCTGGCCCGTCTTGCCTCGGGGTTTTATTTTCGAAGTCATAGCCTCTTTGGCTCATGGGCTCGCACCACATAGCTCTGGCCCCGTCTTGCCTCGAGGTTTTTATTTTTAAATACTAGTGTTGTCAAAACAATAGTCTTATCGAAGAAATCCCGAATGTGACGAACATACTCCAATCTCTTTTCAAATCGAATCGGAGAAAACATACGAATATCTCTGGTAAACCGTTCAAATACACATCAAAGTGATTTGTATAAAATCATACGGTCAACCCTTTCGAACATGGGAAACCACATGATTTTATAACAAATCACCGATGCTATTTAAATTAGTTTACCAAAGAGTGCAAATACAAATACCAACACATTTTTCTGACTTGAAATGGAATGGATAGTGGAGACTGACTTAATGACTTACCAAGGAACCATCTCAATGCACATTTAACCTTTAAACATTGATTGATAGAAAGTGTGTTTGATGCCAATGAAAATCCACAATATTTAAATGAGAAGGTGCGCATTGAGACTCAAACGATTCCCGGGTAATTTCACATACACTCATTTCCACAATGATCCCATTCCCATTTCACAAATTCCAAGTATCACAAATAATCTCAAATCTCTTTAAAACAGGCCCATAACTGGCCTTGAACCAAACCCAAAACAATCCTTTAAATCCGGCCCAAACAGACCTTGAAATTAGTTCATAAACTAAACCTTGAATGGCCCACAAAACAAGTTTCAAAACGGCCCAAAACTAAACTTGAATGGCCCACAAAACATATCTTAAAAACAGCCCAAAGCTAAACATTTATTGGCCCACAAAACCAACTTTAAAAACAGCCCAAGACTAACCTGAACCAGGCCCACAAAACAGATTTTAAACACAGTCCAAAATAGACCTTTAATGGCCCACAAAACTGATTTTTAAAAGAGCCCAAAACTAACCTGAACCAGGCCCACAAAACAGATTTTAAACACAGTCCAAAATAGACCTTTAATGGCCCACAAAACTGATTTTTAAAAGAGCCCAAAACTAACCTGAACAGGCCCATAAAACAGTCCTTAAAGCAGCCCGAAATTCAGGCCATAAAACAGTCCAATCTTAGGTCTCAAAATGGCCCAGAAGTTGATCTTAAATCAGGCCCAAAAGACACCTACGAAATGGGCTCATCACAATCTTCAATTGGGCCATCAAACAGCCTCAAATAGACCCTTAATCAGGCCCAAACCGGAGCCCAGACTGAGCTGGGCTCGCTCGAGCGGACCCAGACAGTAGCTGGGTCGCTCGAGCGAGGGCCAGACAGTGCCTGGTCCGCTCGAGCGGCCCAGTGGGTCGCTCGAGCGGACTGGGCCTGCCCAGTCCAGCCTGGCAGTGCTTCTCTTCCCCTTTTTTTTTGTTTTTCTGATCATTTTCCATTTCCAATCTTTCATACAAATTTCCTAGATCCTTTGGGCCCATCCTTGACCTTCCAAACTCATCAATCACCATTCACAAACCATTCTAATTAGCCCAACACAATACATTTAAAGATCAAAGTTTTTCTCCCTTTCTTTGAACACTCTATTTAACACAAGGAAAACTAATTTTTCAAAGTGAGCAAAGTGAAGACAACCTCCTATACAATGTAAAGCAATAGCATAAGTGGAATAAACATAGTGTTTCTTCATTCATTCAAAGCCAATCCATAAACCATGAAAAATTGAACAAAATAAGGAAAAAGCCATGAAGCTTAAACAAGAAACACAAAAACATCATATTAATTGTGAATTTCACTTGCCTTGGTCAAGATAGGAGTAAAATTACTCTCCAAACAATGCCTTAGAGCCTCAAGCTTCAAATCTACAAAAACCCCAAAGTTTTCCCAAGAAAACCCTAAAATGTCAACATTGGAAAACCTCCAAGGAAAACCCTAGCAAATGGGTTTAAAACACTCCAAATGGAGAGGAAAACAAGAATCTCAAGGAAAGAAAACCATTGCTAACCTTTGGGTGTCCCAAACAAGAAGAGGAGCTTGAAAGATGGATCTTCTCTAGCTCAAACATCTCAAAAATGGCATCTAAGGGAAGCTTGAAGGATGGGGAAGAAGATGAGGAGCTCATTCCTCCATTTAGCATCAAGGAACAAGGGACACAAGAGGAGAGAGGAAGCGGCTGGGAGAGAAAACCATATCTCCTCCCTTGTTGCAGGAAAAGGAAAAGAATGGGGAAGACAAGAGCCCATGGCTTCTTATAAAGGGAACAATGGGTTGGGCCCCATGGGCCCCAACTTCACAAGGCTGAAACTCACATTTGCGGGCCCCGAACGAAGACGACGAAGAAGACAAAAACGATCGGCGAAATATTTACTTTCCAAAAAGTATATTTTCCCCAATTTCTGGAATTTTCGAAATTCATGGACAGATTTAGTGAAAATGTCATTTTTGCCCATTTTCCTCGAAAAACGTGATTTCTGAGTATCAAATCAAAATGATCAAAACATGAAAGTTGTTAAACTTCATCAAATGAGTCAAAATACGTCAAATCCAGAATTTTTTTGAAATCCGAAGTAATTTCTCATAAAAATACAAATCATATTGACCGGGTCAAACCAAAGTCAATGGTCTACAAAATCTCAAAGACTAAGGAAAAATCTAGTCAAACTCAAAACCAAGATCAAACTAAATCAAATCTCATTTAACAAGCTAAACCACGATTAAAACAATGCTAAACAAAAGGATTGGGGTCGGGATCGTACATAGGGCACAAGGACAAGAGCGACCAGCCTCATAAGAAGGATAAGAAGCCATTCCGAAAAGAGGAGCCAAACCAAGCTTGGGTTTCGACCACCTCGGCAAAAGCCCCAGCGCCCAAATCTGGGGGCAGCAGGAAGCCCAGGCCTCCCTCCAATTCCTACCAAGCTGTGAATACCATCTTCAAGGAACCGATCCATCAGATCATGAATAAAATTAAGCAGCGACCATACTTCAGCTGGCCTCAGCCTATGTAGGGTGATCCCTCCTGAAACCAGAGCAAGTTTTGCGCCTACCACAAGCAAAATGGGCACAAAACCGAGGAGTGCAGGATCCTGAAGTCACACCTAGAGAAGCTCGCCAAGGAAGGCCACCTGAAGGATTACATCAAAACGGGTGATGCTGGCAGCGGCCGGAATCATCAAAGCGGTGACAAGGACCCGGACAGCGATGGATCAGAGAAGATCATCAACATCATCCACCTGGCACACTCTGTGCCTTCCGCTTCCCCAAGGGGCAACGCCCAGGCCCGTGCCGAGGCCAGACAAGCCTCTCATGGAAAAGAAGTGATGAGGGCCGAACTCGGACCAACATCAAAGAGAGCATGGCGTGAGCGCCCAGCGATCTGTTTTTCGGATAAGGACCTCGAAGGAGTCCAGCTCCCCCATAACGATTCGTTCCTCCTCACACTGAAGCTGCGGGACTTTACAGTCAAGAGGATCCTCATCGATCCCGGCAGTTTATCTGAAATCCTTTATTTCGGCTGCTTCAGAAAGATGGGTCTCTCGAAAGCAGACTTGCAAGAGGCCTGTACCCCTTTGATTGGGTTCAACGCGAAGCCAGTATACCCCAAAGGGAAGGTAACTCTGGAGACCCGGGTAGGCGGAGCCATCGTGATGACTGACTTCCTTGTGGTAGACGCTCCATCCCCCTATAACGCTATTATGGGTAGAACCTGGCTCCACAATATGCAGGCTATTCCCTCCACTCTTCACCAAAAGCTCAAATTTCTGTTGGAAAACAAAGATGGCGGTTTGGACGTGATCACCGTGGAAGGAGACCAGCAGATGGCCAAACAATGCATGATGGCCGTAGTTCCTGGAGAAAAGGAGCCGGGGCAGGTATATATGGCGGAACTCGAAAGGGAGCTGTACGAGATCGGCCGAGACCCTGAGAAGAAGAGCATCGAAGATCTAGCCGAGATCAGGATCGATCCACTCGACCCGGACAGATTCTTCCTGCTCGGTAGCCAGCATGACGACCCCGAGAGGGCCGAGCTCTCAAAATTCTTAATGCATAACAGAGATGTCTTCGCCTGGACTCCGAGCGAAATGCCTGGGATCGACCCCGAAGTTATGTGTCACAAGCTGAATGTGGATCCCAACCACAAGCCCGAGATGCAAAAAGCCCGCAGGACAGGTTTGCCACAGACAGAGGCCGTGGTCGAAGAGGTCGACAGGTTGCTGGAGGCTAAAGCAATCAGAGAAGTCCAGTACCCGGTCTGGTTAGCCAACATGGTGGTCGTCAAGAAGAAAATCGGCAAGTGGAGGGTGTGCGTCGATTTCACCGACCTCAACAAAGCTTGCCCTAAGGACAGCTTCCCACTTCCGAAAATTGATCAAATGATCGACGCCACCACTGGCCACGATAGAATGAGCTTCCTCGATGCTTATCGAGGATACCACCAGATCCCGTTGTTTGAGCCGGACGAAGAGAAGACTGCATTCATAACCCCCCGCGGCACTTATTGTTACAAGGTGATGCCCTTTGGATTGAAAAACGCGGGGGCAACTTACTAGTGACTCGTCACGAAGATGTTTCAGGATTAGCTCGGCAAAACTGTTGAAGTATATATTGACAACATGGTCGTCAAATCCAATCAGTCTCACAACCATCTGACAGACTTGGCTCAAGTCTTCGGCATACTCAGGGAGTTCAAGCTCAAGTTGAACGCCTCCAAATGTGCTTTCGGCGTTGCTTCCGGCAAATTCCTCGGAAGTTTAGTTACACGAAGAGGGATGGAAGCCAATCCGGACCAGATCACGGCGATCTTGGGAGTCCAGAGTCCAACGACTACAAAGGAGGTCCAAGAGCTAACTGGCATGGCCGCCGATCGTCAAATAAGTGCAGGCATTTCTTTCAGCTTTTAAGAAAAAACTTAAAATTTCAATGGACCCCTGAGTGCGACCAAGCACTGCAAGCACTCAAAACCTATCTTTCTTCACCACCCTTGCTCTCTACCCCAACTCGGGGGGAGACGTTGTATTTGTATCTAGCGGTCTCAGATCACGTGGTGAGCTCTATCATCGTAAAAAAGGTTGACAAGCTGCAAAAGCCAATCTATTACACGAGCAAGATCCTCCTTGATGCCGAAACCAGATACCTCTTGCTTGAGAAGCTCGCGCTGGCACTCGTTAGTGCCTCCCGCAAGCTCTCTCATTATTTTCAGTCCCACACCATTGTGGTTGTTACGGAGCACCCACGGAGCACCCACTCCAGTCTATCTTCAAAAAAGCTGACTTTTCAAGAAGAATCTCAAAGTGGGCGGTCGAACCGGGATAGTATGATATCCAATATCAGCCCAGGACTGCGATCAAAGCCCAGATTTTGGCAGATTTCATTGTTGAGTTCGTTTCTCCGAGCTCGGCAACAACCTAGCCCGGCACCGAACTGGGGGGCATAGGGCATGAAAGCGAAGTCGCCGAGGTCGATGAACTATCTTGGAGCCAAGCCCTTAACTCGGCATGGAAAGTCTTCGTCGACGGCTCATCCACTTCCAAGAGAGTTGGCGCGGGCGTAGTCCTCCAATCGCCAGAAGGATTAGTCATAGAACAAGCTCTGACCCTATACTTCAAAGCAAGAAACAACGAAGCTGAGTACGAGGCTCTGATTGTGGGACTAAACAGCGCCCAAATCCTCGGAGCCCGGCAATTGGTGGTCTTCAGCGATTCACAATTGGTGACAAGCCAGCTAACTGGAGACTACCAAGCTCGGGACGACAGGATGGCGGCCTATCTAGCCCTCATGAAGAAACTCCTCAGTCACTTCTAAACAGCCGAAGTCAGGCAGATCTCTAGGGATACTAACACGCATGCTGATTCGCTCGCAAACCTGGCCTCCACTGTCGAAGCAGGTAAGAAAAGAACTGTCGAGATTGGGTCGATACCGAGATCAAGCTTAGAGTTCCATCCATCTCGGCAGGTTCTATGCCTTGATCTTGGCACGAGCTGGATGGACCCGATCACTCCCTACCTCAAAGATGATCAGCTCCATGAAGATAAAAATGAGGCTCACCGGATCAGACTTAAGGCAGCTCGATTTTGGCTGTCTCCCGAAGACAAGCTCTACAGAAAATCATTCACCGGTCCCTACCTCCAATGTGTTCATCCGAGCAAGGTTGACGACTTCTTGTACGAGATTCACGAAGGGATTTGTGGAAGCCACATCGGAGGACGGTCACTGGCATACCGAGCTATCAGCCAAGGTTACTGGTGGCCGTATATGTAGAAGGACGCATAGATATACGCCAGGAAGTGTGAAAAGTGCCAGAAGTTCTCCCATTTCCTTCATCAGCCAGTGCAGGACTTGAGCCCCCTCTCCAGCCCGTGGCCCTTCGCCCAATGGAGGCTGGACATTGTGGGACCTCTCCACCGCGCTCCAGGGAATAAGAGATGGTTGATAGTTGCCACTGATTATTTCACAAAGTGGATAGAAGCAGAACCGCTGTCCTCCATCACCGAAAGAGATTCCGAGAATTTCGTAAGGAAGAATATCATCACAAGGTTCGGCATCCCTAGAACTTTGATCTCGGACAACGGAACTCAGTTCGACTCTAATTTTTTCAAAAGCTTCTGTCAAAAGCATGGCATCAGAAACCACTACTCCACCCCGGTGTACTCGCAGAGCAATGGTCAGGCCGAGATTTCTAACAAAGTATTGCTTGACGGCCTGAAAAAGCGACTTAACCGGGCGAAAGAAAGATGGGTAGAGGAGCTCCCTAGCGTTCTATGGGCGTACAGGACAATCCCGAGGCATTCCACTTCGGCAACACCTTTCTCTTTTGCCTATAGGAAGGAAGCGGTCATTCCCCTAGAAATTGGTCTCCCGACCCTGAGATCAGAACTTGTTGATCAAGGCCGAAACGAGATAAACCTAGCAATGGAACTGGAACTGGCCGACGAGCGCGGAGAAGCAGCGGCCATACGACTGGCCGACTACCAGCAACGGCTAGCCAAAGGATACAATGAAAGAGTCAAGGAGAGGAGTTTCTCGGTAAGAGAGCTGGTCCTGAAGAAGACGCTCCCGACTGACAGAGATCCAAACGAAGGCAAACTAGCTCCGAACTGGCATGGCCCGTTCAGAGTGGTTTCGATAGCATGACGATCTTCGTACAAGCTTGAGGACTTGGAGGGCAGGCGGTTGCTGCGACCGTGGAATGCAACCCACCTCAAGTAGTTCTTTTTCTAGAGATGTAATAAAATTTTCATGATCAATAAAGGTAGCCGTCGCCCTGTCATCAATTTGTGCCATCAAATTTCGGAGTTCGGCAGCAGCAGATACCCGAGACTGACTTCGGGTTCATACATGCTGTCGCTCCTAAGATCCCGGGTTCATACACCCTAAGACTGACCTCGGGTTCATACACCCAGGCTTCTCGATATTTTAGGTTTACGCACCCAGGGACTGACTTCGGGTTCATACACCCAGTCGCTCCCAAAACCTTGGGTTCATACACCCTGAGACTGACATCGGGTTCATACACCCGGGCTTCTCAAAATTTTGGGTTCACGCACCCAGAGACTGACTTTGGGTTCATACACTCAGTCGCTCCCAAAACCTTGGGCTCATACACCCTGAGACTGACCTCGGGTTCATACACCCAAGCTTCCCAAAATTTTGGGTTCACACACCCCGAGACTGACTTCGGGTTCATACACCGAGTCGCTCCCAAAACCTTGGGTTCATACACCCTGAGACTGACCTCGGGTTCATACACTCAGGCTTCTCAAAATTTTGGGTTCACGCACCCAGGGACTGACTTCGGGTTCATACACCCAGTCGCTTCCAAAACTTTGGGTTCACATACCCCGAGACTGACACTGGGCCCGGACTCACACCCTGAGCTTCTCAAAATTGTGGGTTCATCTCGGCCAATGGCAGTCTAAAAAAAAAACAGAGAAACTCTGTATTGATTAAAATGTCTTAGTCACAGTAGAAGTCTTCATTACATGAGTTGCATAGAAAATAGAAAAAGCAATAGATACACAGATAGAAACTCCATTTGTATTGATTAGAATATCTTCATTACAGTGGAAGATTTCATTACATGAGTTGCTGAAAAGCTACAGGGTACAATAAGGAGGCTCACGGTCCTCTAAAAAAATAAAAAGTAGGAAAAGGACTGGAAGCACTGCTCTTCATTGATCCTCGGTGCCAGGAGCTCTACAATACCCTTTGGTTGGTGAGACCAAAATTTGCAAACAAGCTCCCGGATCACCGCAGATGCTTGGATCGCCACAGAACCCCGCGGGACCCTATGGTTGGTCAGACCAAGTTCGCAACCAACTCCCAGCCGCATCAACAGGAGTTGACCTCCACACAGCCGCATCGGCAAGAGCTGATAAAGGACCCGCGTTCAGAGAACGTGCTGTCCATGGCGACCAGGTTCAGAGAGCGCGACGACCACGACAACCGGATACAGCCTCTCCTGAGGGAGTTGTGTTCAGTCGCAAAGGATTCACTCAGAATAGGGGCTTTTAAAAGACTCCTAAGGGATGAAACTACTAGAGTATCTGGCGGGGACGAACAGATCTCCATGTCTGTGAGGGACGAAAGGGGCCACTGATTTGGGTTTTTCTTCTTTGGCAGACTCATCCCCCCTTATTTATAACGGGGGAGGAAGGCCCAGTATTCAAGGACCTATATATGGGGTGAGGTCTCCCATGCCTTGCGTGCGACGCACGACACCTCTGAATTGACCGGCCGATTGGATGGCGACAGGTGGAGTCATCTGCTTATTTTCCGCATCGGTCGCACCGCTGTACTTAGTGCCATTTATGAGCCTCGGAATTCGGAATACCAAGGCGGATAACAATAAAGACCACCAAGTATCCTCATCCCAACTCAGACAATCCTCCTACCACAAGCCACCAATTTAGCCGAGATCAAACACAACAAAAACAGACAAGAACAAAAACAGCAGAAAGAAGAACAAGTGTGGAAGGAATAAAGATCTCAGTCTTATTAACTTATTTTTGGCACACAAGGTAGGAGGTTACAATTCGAAAGCAGGAAATACAATCAGAAAGTATTCAAAAAACTACAGGAAAGACTTCGGCGGGCGCCATCCCCGGAAACTAGAGCAGCATCCTCACTGTTTCTCCGAAAGGACGGCCGTCTCAGCAGCGGCCGCAACCGTTTCTGGGGCGTCTGCAGGAGGGAGAGATGGAGCACCGCCCACAGGAGGGAGAGATGGAGCACCGTCCAAAAGGGAGTCAGCAGAAGGCGTCTCGACCTGGGGACTCTCAGGCAGGGGGCAGGACTCGATTCTGATTCCGGGCCTGAATACTTCGGTAGGTTCTGATAGACCGGATGATCTTCAGAAACCCTCGCCTCTTTAAATGATGCCCGGCATCCCTCCTCGAACAGAAGGGAGCTTATCTCCCCCACCTGTCTCTCGTAGTCCTCCATAGCCTGGTCCACCCCCTTCTAGAAAGCAGCATGGATCTCAGCCCGGAGTGACGACTTGAGGTTAGCGTCCTCCTTCAGCGACCGCTCCAATTCGGCACGCTGACTCGCCAGTTCGGCACTCTGCCTCACCAATTCGGCCGCTGACTCGGCCTTTTGTTTTCCAGCTCGGCCTCTAATTCGAGCGACCTTTCATCTCCAACCGAATCTCCTTCCTCAGCTCATGGGTCTCTGCCATAAGATCAATGATGATGGCCAGTGCCACATCCATCTGTGCATTCAGCTTGGCGTTGCTCTTCATCGAGTCGGCTAGCTTACTTTGGCAATCCACCAACTCCTTCCTGAGCCTCTCCCTCTCGGATTCCAGTTGAGCAACTCTGAAACCGTTCTTATCACTCCTCTCCACGACCAGTTGGAGCCTCTGTACATTCTGTAAGAAAAGAGCCATCAGATGCAAGTAGCCGAAGCAGAATTTTTATCAAAGTTGACTGAAGAGTTACTTACTATGAGTGCGGCCTGAATCGCCGAAGCTAGTAGACACTCATTGTCGTAATTTGCGTGCTGCTCCATATCGCGTGGGAGGGCGCAGGCCTTGGCAAGCACCCCGATGACTGAAGGGTTCCCGGCTACCCGGTCCATCACGTTCAGGGGCCTCCTGGGCTGAGTCTCCATCTTCGGCCTCCACGGTGCCGGCACAACGGGATGAGACCCCGAGGCCGATCCGAAGCCTTGCCTTGAAGGTCCGCTGATTTCGCGTCCCAGTCTCGGGAGGAGCCCTTTCCACTGGCGCGCACTTTTCGGGAGGAGCCTTTCCCCCAGGGACGCGCACAGACCCTTTGTCCTTCTGGGCCTTCTGAGCCATAGGGTCTTTTTCCCCCGCCTTGGACCTCTTACTTGACAGAGATCCATCTCTCCGACTGTCGGGAGAGCATCGTCGGGTTCCCACACCCGGGGCGATGATAAGGGCAGAAGAAACTGCGGTTCCACCCGGGCCCGGGGCTGCGCGGGTACTGGCAGGAGAAGGCGCTGCCGAAGAAGAAGAAGACCGGCTCTTGAACCTGGCAGTCAGGTCCTTGGTTTTCAGAAGAGGTAGATCCCCTTCCATCCTCTCTCCCTGATCAGAAGAATAAGCCTCTACGGCCGCTGTCAGGCTCACTGACCCTGAACTGGC
Organism: Litsea cubeba; assembly: GCA_012931725.1. Taxonomy (NCBI): domain Eukaryota; kingdom Viridiplantae; phylum Streptophyta; class Magnoliopsida; order Laurales; family Lauraceae; genus Litsea; species Litsea cubeba. The sequence continues at coordinate 160,393,251 of CM022944.1, read as the reverse complement.
AGAAGTTGACGCCTTGGCACCGGACGCAATTCGGCTAGCAACTGGATCAATCAGTGGAATACCACCGGGCACAACCAAAGTAACGAAAAGGAAATCAGTCTGCGGCTCGTCCCCCGGCGCTGCCTCTATCCTTTTGTAGTGACCGCGGTACCTCGGCGTGTAGCCTAGCAGCTTCTAGGCCGCCCTGTTCTCGTACCCGGTGTACTTTTCGACATTTTTATGGTCAGCTACGTTCTTCTTCCAACCGTCATGCCTCGCGCGACGCTGTCTCTTTCTAAGTTCTGCACGACATGACAAGACATCAGTTCGGCAATTTGAAGGATGAATAAAATGAGCACAAAATGAAGGGACAATATTTACTTGGGACGACCCCGAGGTGGCGCGGGACCATATGCGTTCTGTCCTCACCAGTGCCGAACTCCCAATCCCCCGAGACGCAGAAGAGGTCGTCCTCGGCATTCTTATTCGAATCTTCCAAGGCCGAAACGAAGCCCTTCCGGAGCTCTTTCACTCGGAGGTAGTAGTTGCCTCCCCCTACCTTGCAGATGTCATATGCATCCTCGATGTCATGCACACCAAGGTCGATCCCTAAAACCTCGTTTAGCTTGGCCGTGCCCATGATGACCTTGTAGCCGTTGGGCATCAACTGACAGGGGGCAAGAGACCAAGCACTGAGGCAGGCCCGAAGCAGGGGGTGTAAGGGAAACCTAACCCCACCCTCGATTACAAAAATCAGGGGGAACGGCATCCACCCGCCGGACAGACAACGCAGAGCGTAGTCGGAAGGAGTCGCCGGCCTAAGGCGGACCTCCTCCGGGATATTATACACCCCCCGGAACTTAGCTATACCCTCTGGGGTCTCTAACTGAAACTTGCAACCGGCCATGCTTACAATTTGGGGTTAAAGAAATAAGATGAGGAAAAACCCTAAATAACCTAGACTCAGAGAAACTTACAGGTGAACGAGTCAGAGACGAAGATCAATCCGGGCACGCGATATCCACAACGTTACGCAATCGTCCTCGCCTGAGAATCTCTGGAAAGGCCATGTGAAAGCGAAGATAAAGTAGGAGGAGACGCCCTTATTTATAAGGGGAAGAAGACCTTCCTTGGGCGGCGTTTCGAAGTTCGAAAATGAGTCGCATCGAGAATCTCGCCTGTCCCATCAATTTGACGGCACAACCGCTAACGAACCGACGCGTGTCACTGCCGGCCTGTTCTTCATAATGACGAAGACGCGCAGTATTGATAACGTCAAGGAGTTGAAACGACGTTGGATAATGGCCGAACATCTCCCATCGGGCTCTCTATAGCTTCCAACCTCCAAAGGCTAGGGGCCCTAGGAAGTCACAAACTAGGGGGCAATTGTGTGGGGAGATTTTCAAGATACCAAGATTATATTGATTTCGGCGACAAGATGCCAATTAAATGCGCCTATGTGCCAGCAAAGGGCATCTCGGTGTTGGTATCTGAACGTTGGCCGAGATCAGACTTACCCCAGATGCACACTTCGACCTCGGCTACACCTTCTGACCCGGCCAAAGGGGCCGGGTTGCCCATTGAGAAACATTGTGATCGTCTCCCCACTCCTGCTACGTCAGCAGCCGCGTGGCTGAGCCTGGACACGTGCCAGTGGGACAGATGGGCCATCCCAGCCGTCCACAATCTTCGTCATATCCCTGACAAAGCGGCATCCAGCGGCTGTAGCCAAATCAGGACAGAGCCCGAGGATAGATCCGATGGGACCTCAATCGCCAAAGATCTGAGACACGATCGGGCCCAACATGACATGCATTTAATGCGATGTGGGCTAATCGGACTGGCAATAAATGCTTTGTGGACTATGATGGATCCTCATTTTTTACTTTGTGGGCTAACAAGATCATTCCTATCAAATTTAGGGGCCCACTCCAAGATATCAGGTAGAGTCCTCTATAAATAGAAGGACGTTCCATAACAAAGGTATGCATATACATCCACTCTCGAGCCATTACTCTGTCTCTCTCCTTCCTCTTCTACCCCTGTTTAGTTCATACACTAACTTAGGCATCGGAGAGCCTTGCGCCACCCAGGCCAGGGTCCTCTGACCATTTATTCCTCCCCTTTCAGGCTTTAAGGCAGCTGATCTTCATCATATGTTCGGATAAGTCCTACCTGGCACCCCATAATCTTATGAGTTTTAATTTTTGCACTTACAATGTTTTTTCAACTTTGAAGCCTTCTGGAGCCTAGCGTCCGGACACTATCTCTGGGCATCTGGATGCCCATAAAGATTTTTTAAGATGAAGCCTCTGGATGTTGGCGTCCGGACGCTGATGACATTTCTAGTGATTTTAACATAGAGTTGTAATTGTTTTCCGATTTGTTCATTTATTAACTTTGGATTATTTTGTTTTGATTTCTCATGGGGTATGCCCCATTGGGAGGCTCTAAAAACCATGTGGGTTTTTTAGAACTCCTATTATGTAAATTATTTATCTCAGAAAATGAAGAACCAACTTACTCTTCAAAAAAAAAAAAAGGATCCAAATCATAATCCAATTTTCATGAAAAAAAAGGCTCATTCCCAGTTTTTTCTGATTTGTTCTTTTTTTTTATTATTGTGCAAACGAATATACATTCATGACCCAGCCGGGCCTAGAAAATGGATCAGACTCATGTATACATCAGGTGGGTCACAGTAAAATGAGTATAGTTCTTAGCCACTTCGAATTAGGGGTGCACATAGGCGATTCGGATCGGTAACCGAACCGAACCGCCCATGTGCTCGAACCAAACCGAACCGGTTTGGTTACGATTTTTTTGTTTTTATTTTATTTTATTATTTTTTTACCAAAAAATTATAGTTCAAACTTGGGCCATCAAATGAAGTGAGGAGAAGCTGTAATGAACACTAAAATATATTTCATAATTCGTTTCAACTAAGGAAGCAGGCATCAAAGATCAAACAATGGATGAACTCTTTCCATTCATCATCCAGTCGCGTGATTGTATGGACTAGGCCAAGTTCGGCCAACTTTTCAAGCCAATGAGCTGAAGCAGTTTAAATCTTTTGGTAAAATACACCAACAAAATGGTCAGGCACATACCTGTTTCTCTGCATAAAACATGGACAAGACTACATTGCTTGATTCAGACCAATGATTTCGACACAAAAGAAACTAGTTTTTTTTTCCAACAAAATGGGTTCAAGTGGAATGTAGCCCCAATTTTGAACTAATTGAGATGGACCTCTTCATAGTTCACTTTCTCTTAATTCAGACCAAATCCCTCGGCAGTGCTACTAAAAACCCAATAATGCACACTTCTTGTAGAACTTTCATCAAACATGTAACATACAAATAGAATATGCAAGTGCTTCCCCTAAGGCTAAAATAGTCAACACTAAATACTCAAGTTAATACATACGGTCGGTTCGGTTTAGGTGGGCGGTTTCTATGATTTTCAAACCGTTGACTGAGCCGATCTACATAAAATCGATCCAAACCGCCCGATTCGGTCGGTTCGGTCCAGTTTTACGGTGATACTTGATTTTTTGTATAGCTCTACTTCGAATAATACACTTCACAAATTTCCAAAGGGTTTCAATTCCACGCAACAAACGGGGTCCTATATGAAATGATTGGTAATATCCGATGCATTTGACATATGGTTACATAGCTAATTAAATCCTTTTATAAGGTCTTGGTGTGGCCATTAAGTTCCCAAATCTCAAGAACTGATACCTTGGTCTCAATCCCTACCTATTGCATTTATTGTAGCCACGGGATAGAAGTGATCTATCAATTAAATGGCCTATGACTTAGACGACCTGGATTGATTGGTTAAACCCACAAAATCAAGGTTTCTAGTTTTAGCCAGTCACTAAAAACTCAAAAAGAGAGGGAAAGCAGTGATGGCAGCGAGGTGCAGCAGTTAAAGAAAAAATTAAAAAAAACTTTGGAAGCTCCAAATCTCAGCGATTCAATACAATCAAGAAATTAAAATCCCCAATTATTATAAATCTCAAAGAAAATATTCAAACATTTATATATACCATCGTTGCAGAGAAAGAAATAAAAAAAAAAAACATGACAACATACAATAATTGCTTCTTTAGATTTATAATGAATGAACGAAAAAAAGAATTACAAAGTTTATTAAAATAAACAAACAAGAGAGAGAGAAAGTGAAAGAGTTGAATGCTTTGAGAGAGAGCTAGAGCGTGTATAGAAAGTGAAAGAATTGAATGCTTTAGTGACAAATAAGAATGGGAGGCTTAGATTATTTATAAATTTTGTAAAATTCAAAAAGACACAAATATACCCCTTATATGACCATTTTGTGGCTCTTTAGGGGGGGGGGGGGGATTAAATAGACAAAATGCAAGAAAATAGCCGTTGGTGCGGGCCAGGCGAGTCGTGCTTTGTGGGCCTTGTCGAAATTAGCCGTGCCCGTTCCCTCGGCCCAGCATGGCCCATTGCACAGGCTATGCCGGGCCGGCCCATTTGACATCTCTACCTGCGACGCACGTTTAAATCCCGCGTGAATCAATTTATAAATTCAAATTAATAACTAAATTAAATTACAATTAATAAAAACACATGGACCGGGTGAACGATCACACATAATCTTGATATTGTTTTCTATTTCTAAATACACATAATCTCGATAAGTGATCATTAATGATGATGATATAACTGGTTTTCTATGTATTATGTTGTCGAAATGCAAGAAAATAGCCGTTGGTGCGGGCCAGGCGAGTCGTGCTTTGTGGGCCTTGTCGAAATTAGCTGTGCCCGTTCCCTCGGCCCAGCACGGCCCAGCATGGCCCATTGCACAAGCTATGCCGGGCCGGCCCATTTGACATCTCTACATGCGAGGCACGTCTAAATCCCGCGTGAATCAATTTATAAATTCAAATTAATAACCAAATTAAATTACAATTAATAAAAACACATGGACCGGGTGAACGATCACACATAATCTTGATATTGTTTTCTATTTTTAAAAACACATAATCTCGATAAGTGATCATTAATGATGATGATATAACTGGTTTTCTATGTATTATGTTGGCCGATATCACCATATATTTAATTGGGAGAAAACAAGAAGAAATAAAACAACATCCCGACTTGTGGGTATAAGTTACATTATAGTATGGATTGCTCCATGTATCTCATGTCAGGTACCCAATCCATCGTGATGGGTGCTTGCAAAAACTCCTATTACTGGTCCACATGTAGGTTGCACATGTAATTGTTTTTAATGCCAGACCCGTAACAATTAAAAAATAGATAATTAAGAGGGTTATTTTTGTAACTTCGCCCTCATGAAGACGTTCTACTAGATCTAGTCTGTATCCGTGTAGTGGCTACTCTGTTGTTAAGTTGTAGGTGCATTTTGTTTTCTTCCTCACATCTCGTTTCTTCGTTTTGTTGCTGGAACTTACAATGTTTTATCAAAAAATAATAACTTCTTTAAAAATCGTGATTTGCTTTTATTAACTAGCACTAGAGGTCTTGCTATGCACGGGCTTGGATTCAGAGAGAAATATACTGAAAAATGAGTTATATAACAAATATCAGCTTTTCTTTCTTTCTTCCTTTGTCCTCGGTATTATCATAAAAGAAAGCAAAAAGGAAGTTGAGCATTTCAATGAAATTAGAGTAAATTCTAGTTTTGAACTTCTGATTTGGAGAGTAAGAGGGTCACACATCACAAGTGATTGTAGTATCTGCATATAGATTTTAAGCCATGGTTTTGCAATTTAGGCCCTTGTATTGGACAGGGCCCTTAAGGGTCTATTGAGTTCTTCTAGACATTTCTTGACCAACATATGATACTCATTTCTATTGGTTTTCTAATTTTCTACTGTTACGGGCACAAAAAAGAAAAAAACATTCCCTATATTGCTTGTTGCATTGCATTGCAAGTCCAGTGATAATATAGGAATAATTAGAGAATGTTAGTCTTATGTTCAAGATCGTGCTAAAGTCCAGGCCCAGCCCGAGCCCGCACGGGATGAGATCTGACATAGGCCTGCTCAATTTAGGGCAGAGATTGGACAACCCATGCCCAGGCCCGGCCCATTGACAGGCCTAATCTTACACTTCATTTAGCTACCACTTAGACACACTTCATTTAGCTACCACTTAAACGTTGACCTCGCCGTAACTCCAGTAACTCCTGCTGCGCAACTCGCAAAATGCGACGCCTGATACATCAAGCTCTAACGCCTGCCATACCAAGCTCTGATACCACTTGTAGGATCTTACACCCATTGAGCTGCCACTTATCCCAAAATCAATTGGTGATGAAAAACAACACAATAATAATTTTATGGTGAGAACGAATGCCCGACCATAATTATAACCGCTAAAAAACGAAAATAAATGTTGACATCAACATCAACAGATGACAATGGCAACAAGCTCACATGAAAAGAATCCCGTTTTTATATACGGTTAATTGGCAAACCTCCTCTCAAACCCTTATACGGCCAAAGGCCCTATCAAACTGGGGCTTTGATAGGACGAAGACAAACTGCCCGACAGATACGATAAGAGACGGCCGATTCTGTCTGTACAGGTCTTTCTAGAAAGATTCTTTTGCATTACCCACCCCACGGCCAGCTACGTACCCTTCCTCCCATCTTTGATATTATTCATACAATTATTATTTCCCAATCTAACATCTGATTCTAAATATTTCCTAATCTACCACTCCAAACCTACGTGGCAAACCCAACCCAGAGCACCTGTCCGAGCAGCATGTTTCCCCAAAAAAATAAAAAATAATTGTTGTACCTGCACCGATCAATTCACAACACAGTGTGGGTCAAACCTGTAAAATCTCCACATGGGTATCTGCCGTACCTCCACCGGTCAATTCACAGCACAAACGCATTCAAAAACAGCACCTGGAACATCTGCATAGGAGTCTGCACTCTGAAATGTCATTACAATCCACCTCTCTCTCATTTTCTTATGTTTTTGGTCTGGGCCAAGTAATAAAAAGTGGTCGGTGAGAAGATCAAAGATGGGACAACACTATCAATTCACACTGGTGGGGCCCATAACCAGTACAATAGAACTGTGGCCGACCTGCCGAGCTCGAGAGAGACCAATCTGTTTACCCATGTGGCGGATGATAAGATGGCTCAAATCACCCGGGTGCGTTTCAGGTCCCAAGACCAATAGATGTATCTATCTATCTATTCACTCTCTGTCTCTGAATGAATGGGGCCCACTTCTTTAAATTGAAGCATCTCAAAATTGATTTTTTTTCTTATGTACCAAGAGTTGGTTATGAATTAATCATAACCATTGGTTTGGACACTTGTAAGATAACACAAGACTAATTAAATATTTAGTAATTAAACAAGTAAACATAAATAATATAGTAATTAAACATTCATTAATTAAACATTCACTAATTCCTATTAGGACAGGACCTCCTAGTGTGTCCTACAGTGTGAGAAATAGCACAACGATGGGGTCTGCGAGTACCATCCCTAGCATCCATGTCATTGTGAAGGCGAGTGGGGACTGAGGCCGGCCTTTCTTACTCCTCCGCAAACTAGAATCTGGAACAATAACTGGGCCATAGTAAGTGGGCCAGGTTGACCGGTCTGATACTGGAAAAAACATCGGAGCCCAAGTATTGAGATAACTCTGCATGGAATAAAACTCGTCCGCGAACTGAGACCGATTAATTATTCGGGCAGAACATACAGCAATAACATGCGAACAAGGGTAATGATAGATTAACCACTCGTTGCATGTACATGTGGCATTGCCCAAGTCAACAACATTTGAAAGTCGAGGCCTGGACGGATGGCTTAATCTTGATGATGCACGTTTCACTTCAAATACCCCTGGTTGATGATGAAACATTTCCACCTCATATGCATTTGATTGTTGTCTCAAACCCTGCAATTTCAAATCTATCTCTGGTGTGAATTCAGCACCAGAAAAAGCCCGAGCCTGACCATCTTGTCGATGGAGGGTATAATATACATTACACCTATAGAATGTTAGTTGCACCAACGCTGTGATTGGTAAAGCACGAGCAGCTTTCAAGACACCATTAAAAGTTTCAACCATATTTGTAGTCATGTGTCCCCACCTTTTACCTTCGTCATACAACAATGTCCAAGATGCCAGAGGAATCTTTCGTAGCCATCGAGTAATAGCTCTATCATCGATGGTATCAATATTGGCCCATAATGTTTCAAACTGAGCTTGTTGGGTTAGTAAGAACATCCTGTGGACTACATTCTTCAACTCCTTGTTCTTGAACACAGTGTCTGATACAGAAACGGTGATAAACCAGTGGCTCTTGCCAACCAAGATGGGGATCTTTCATGGCATTGATGATGCTGATATGTCTATCAGAAATGACACATAAACCTGGTCGATCTGTAACATTATCTAATAAGCATGCCATAAACCATCTCCATGAAGAGTTTGACTCCCCCTCTGTTACAGCAAATGCCAAAGGAAATAGTTGTCCATTTCCATCAAAACCTACAGCAATCAGCAATTTCCCATGGTATTTCCCATATAAGGGAGTACCATCTACACATATCACCGGTTGGCAATGCCTAAAACCTTTAATTGCAGGACCAAATGCCCAAAATACTTGTTTGAACATTTGAACATTTGGGCGGTTTGTTTGTTCACAATTCCAGACAACAACCGTCCCCGTATTTGATCTTTGGAGTGCATCTATGAACTCTGGTAGAACTCTGTACGACTCATCCCAATCACCAAACAACTGAGCAATGGCCATTTCATTTGCAAGCCACGCTTTCTTGTAAGAAATTGTGAAGTTGAACTGTGCATTTATGATAACAATAATAGCATCGATGGTAATAGATAAATCCATTTTTACTGTCTCTTTGATATAATCTGCAACGAAACCATAATCAAGTTGAGCATGGTCCCGGTTTATAATAGGATTTAAACAAGTATGAACATGTTATAGTCTCGCAATCCTAAAGAATTCATGCCCATCGGGCATTGATGCAGTCAGTTTCCAGTTACAGCCACCTCCATTTCTGCACTTCAACATAAGACGACTAGGATCAGAGTGTGTTACTTTGTATTGCGCATGTGCTTCAATGTGGTACATCTTCACTGCATAAATCAGTTCTGCCTTCATTGCAAATTGTGCTCCGACATACAATTTTTCATTTGTATTTTGGAGTTGAACTTGTTGTTGCACCCACTGACTATCCATAGCTTGGTTGGCCCAGCTAACATCTATAAATTCTAGAGCTGGAGGCTCCATATGGTGAGCAAATGTCCCAGCACCCATACTGTCATGAAATTGAGAGTATGTAAAAGGCCTTCCGTCCATACTGCTCTGAAACTGTGAGAATGTTGTAGGCCCTGCGCCCATATAACCATGAAACTGAGATTGCTGGCCAATCTTGTGTTGATGCTCATCACCATCCTCATTCTCCAAGATCTCGTCTTCTTCTTCAGAATCATCGGATCGAAGGTCATTGTGGCTGAAAGTATTAGTGCTAAGAGCACATATATCCTCTTGTGATATCAAATTCGGAATTACATTTAAGTTCACTGTGCTAGCCCTGAGATCCATGGGAGATAGGAGGAAAGGCAGGGACTTTGAGTGTGAAATTGATAAATGAGCTGGGAGATAGAACGTTGTTGATAAATTATTTGAAACGGATAGAATGTTTAACTCTAGGCTAAACGACAAAACAAATAAATTATTTATATTGTTTTTGAGGATGTGACCTATCATCACCAAAACGTGCCAAATTGGATGGGTATTGAAGAGATGATGACCAATCATCCCAACCTGTCGAACTCGGTTCCCGTTTGTCATTATTTTATTTGTTTTTTAAAAAACCATTTCCTTGTAGGTTTCCGTCAGTTCTGCAGAGCTCGGCAGGTCGGGATGATTTGTCATCATCTCTTCAATACCCATCCAAGGGGCTGGCAGCTGTTGTTCAGGCGGGGCTCACCCAATGTAGTGTGTACACAAATATAGATAAAATGAAATGATTGGATATTGGTTTTCTTCATCAGCTCAGGAACCGACCTGCGGAGCTCGATGTGGATCGACCTGCCGAGCTTGAGAGAGACCCACTTTCCTCAATGGTTTGTTCACCGCCCAAGGCAGACAGACGCGTGTAAAATTTCTAAGTGTGCACACGAACCCAAAAGCATTGACATTATTAAAGTGGTGTCGATGCTACGTTACCAAAATGCTAGCCTAGCCCCAGATGAACCCAAAGTAAGGTGCTTGGTACTACCATAGTATCACTAGGCCCCCATGTGGAGGTTTTACAGATTTGACCCACACTGTGCTGTGAATTGACCAGTGTAGGTACATCAGATATTTTTTTTATTTTTGAAAAACAGGCTGCTGAGATAAGTGCCCACGGTTGGTTTGCCACGTAGATTTATAGTGATAGATTAAGAAATATTTAGAATCGAATGTTAGATTGAAAAATAATAATTACAGGGATGGTATATAAGAAAAAAAATCCCTCTTTTATAAGAGAATCTCTCTCTCTAGTGTAAAGACACTGCATCGTCAGCGCATGATCAAAGCCTTGACCCAAAATTCATAAACCTAGGACTAACACGGCAAGACTGACTATTCGGTCTTCCAGGACAAGACTAGCTAGCATGCTCCACCTGATGGCCAATCGAGTCAAACTAGGTTTTTGAAGTCCGTCATGCATTGAGAGAGATGTCAAGTGGGCCGTGTCGGCCTGGCCCGCCAGTCAACGGGCCGTAGCACGGCACGGCCCGGTCAACGGCACGGCCCACTAGGCATGGCCCATGACACGGGCTGTGCTGGGCCGAGCTGCGCAGGCCCGCTGGCCATTTTGGCACGGCCCGCCAACCTAGTGGGCCAGCCCTTGCGGCCTGCTGGCACGGCATGCCAGCAAAAAAGGGCTATTTTTTAAAAAAAATACCATTTTACCCCCCCAACAGCTATAAAACGGTCATATAAGGGGTATTTTGTGTCATTTTTTCATTATACTAAGTCTATAAATACCCTAACCCTCCCATTCTCATTCCTCACCAATATACACACTCATTTCTCACCAATTTACACAACTCTCTCATTCTCTAACTCTCTCTCAAAGCATTCAACTCTTTCACTCTCTCTAAGAAGTTTTTGGAGGACCAAAGATTAAGTCATCAAGAGACAAGATTAAAGGGGCCTTCAAAGATTTAGAGGTATTTATAGTATTTAGATTTGAGATTCCATATATATAAACTTTCTTATTTATAAATTTATTCTTTTGAAATATGGCTAGAAGATTTCCCACAGAAGCTTCTTCCGTTAATTTAGAGGTAGAAAAAGATTTTATTGAATTACAAGATGAAGTAGGTGATTTACCACCCCCTTTCCTCAGAGTTCCCATAAACCAAACAAGAGGAGTAGAACTTCAGCAGTTTGGGATATATATACAAGGTATGATGTTATTGAAAATGGAAAGAATGTTGAAAAGGCAAAATGCAAATTGTGTGGTAAGATTTATAGTGCCCAGTCAAAAGGGGGTACCGGCCATTTGTCAAGACACAGGAAAACATGTTTAGAAAAGCATAAGCTAGAGATTGCATGGACAGGGGGCCTGGTTCACATACCCAAATTTCTACTACTGGTGGTGGTAGTAGTAGTGGCAGTTTGTGGTTTTTTTTTCTTTTAATGCACAAAGTGCTAGACAAGGTCTTGTTAAAATGATTGTTTTATCCGAATTACTATTTGCTTTTGTTGAAAATGAGTTTTTTGAACAATGGGTCCAGCAATACTGTCAACCACAATTTCACAGTATTTCAAGAAATACAGCCAGAAATGATGCTATTAGACTCTGGCAGGAAGAGAAAATAAATATAAAAAACTATTTTGCAGAAAAACCTGGTAGAATATCCATAACCACAGATATGTGGACTTCTAAAGGGGGTGATAGTTATCTTTGTATTACTGCACATAATATAGATGTAAAATAGATTATGAATAAACGTATACTTAGTTTTAGCACTCTTGAATGGCCACACAATGGAACTATGATAAGTACATTAATTTTGAAAAAACTAGATGAATATAATATTAAGGAAAAAGTTTTATCTGTAACTTTAGATAATGCCAGTAATAGTACAGTGGCTATTGAATTAATGAGAATACAGATGCCACTTGCAACTTTGATAGATAGTTCTATCTTTCAAAAGATGTGTATGTCACATCTTAAATCTTATTGCAAAGGTTGGTTTAAAGCATATTATAAGTTACACAGATGCTATTGAAGACATTGCTAGATTTATTTTTTGCTCCGCACAAAGCTGACAATTGTATGCCCAAATATATGCGAGGCAAGGCATATCAGCTATTAAAATGCCTAAAGAAGTAGAACATAGATGGAATTCTATGTATGATTTGTTAAACAAGGCACTTTCTAGGAAAACTGTTTTAAATGAATTTTGTGCTTTTCATGCACAAGATTTAATGATTAGTGATGAACATTGAGAGTTATGTGCCCATATAAGAGATTTATTAGAACATTTTGATACTTCAACATTATTTTTTTCCGGGATATATTATCCCACATCTAATGAAGCTTTAATGAAACTTTTTAAAATTACTTTACAATTCAGTAGATTTAGAGATCATTTTTTACTTGGTAGCACTATTAGAGACATGGAAGAAAAATTTAATAAATATTGGAAAGAGTCTCCAATGACATTTTCTTTAGCTGCTGTATTTGATCATAGGTTAAAATTAAGTGGTGTACAGTTTTTTATTGATGGAATAAATAAAAATATGAATTATATAGATTTAAATATTTTTTCAAATATAAGGGCAAATTTACAAGCACTTTTTCAATTTTATTGTGAGCAAATGGGTACAGCTGGGCTTAGTATGGGCAATTCAGAAGTCCAGCAGACAGGTGTTGGTGAGTGGGATGTGTGGTAGGGATGTGTGGTATTCTTCCCTGCCCGTGATGTGTGGTATTCTTCCCTGTCCACGGGCATGGCATCCAGCTCAAGTAACAACACTGTATCTTGACGTAGGTGTAATTAGGATGCAGGATGCATCTAGCTTTGACCTTTTAGCCTGGTGGAAGCAACAAGAAAGCATTTATCCGGTGTTGGCAGCCATGGCTCGTGATCTATTGACTATTCCTATGTCCAGCATCAGGTGGACGTGTAGTAGATGACAAAAGAACAAATCTCACTGAAGAAACGGTGGAGTGTTGTGTTTGCCTACGAGACTGGTACTTGGCAGATAAGAGGAAGCAAGAGTTAACATCATTAATGGAAGATTTTGATCCAGCAGAATACATTAGTGGACTACAAATTTGATTTTTTACTTTTTTCTTCATTGTAATTTATAAGTTTTTCATTCTTTTTTTATTTTTATTTTCTAAAAAGATTGTAAGGTTTTGAAGGTAATCCTATTTAGAAACCTTCAAGAAGTTAAAATTCAAATGGTTCGCTCTTTTCAGTGGAGTAGATCGAGTTTGACCGAACCACTTAAATATCTTTGTCATTCTCCCTGCTTGTGTTCTAATTTTTATTTTTAATACTAATAAGAAAAAGAAAATTCATATATAGTACTTAAGTAATATGTGAGTAAATATCTATAAATTTATTTGAACCACTCAATCATTTGTTAAATGTTTATATAAGTTTAAATGTTTAGAAAAATAACTATTAAAAAATTAATATGTCTATTGATCGAAAATCAAATTCAAACCTATGTCGTTACGGACTTACGCTTACGGTAACTCTATCAGTCTATCAGAAAAAAAAAAAAAAAAAACTGGCCCGCTACAGCCCGCCCCACTACGTGCCGTGCCACTGGGCCGTGCCGTGCCGGCCCACTAGATGGGGCGGGCCTCATTTTTAGCGGGCCGTGCCGTTGACATGTCTTATTGACTGTGTGAGTAGTTGAAATACTTGTATTTGAATATTCGATCTATTTTCAGATCACATTCCTACAAAATACAAAATAGATTACGTACGCAGGTGCCTTCCATCAACTACACAGGTAATTAAATGGCTGATATCATTGTCTTGGATATATATTTATATATTCCAATTTTCAGAAACAATAACTCAAATCGAGTAGAGTTTTTAACCAGGTATCCTATTAGTAAATAAATTCATATCACTACACGCATCACTGCCATGAATCACAAATAAACGATTTTACGAGATCATTCACATGGCGAGGGCTTTCCATCTGAAACGCATGACCCGCGTCCTTAATAATTTCTAACCTTGATTTCTCTCCCAAATGCCTGCTTTTGCCAAAAAAAAAAAAAAAACAAACAAACAAACAAACAAAACAAAGAGCCAAGGCAATCTTTACAAATTTGAATAAATAAGATACACATGTAAATAAAAATATTTTAATTATAATCCTCCACCCCAGGGTTTTGCATGGTAAAGTGGAGCCTTGAGTTTGTTTGTACACTTGGGGGCCATGTTGTAGTGATCCGAACAGAAACCTTGTTGGTCTGTCCGATGAACTTACCAATAGCTAGCTGTCCATGTTTCTACCTATGATTTGCAAAATTTCTGAGTTTCCACTTTTACCATTAGATGTGGTGGCCGTTGGATCAAAGGATTTTGAATTGGTAAGATGTTTTTCATAAGTTACCCGCCATCCACCACATCATTTTTAATAATCGGATCAGCTAAATTAATCTGGGGCCTATATTTGCATAATCGGTACTCAACCCTCCCGGATAGAAAGATGCAGCAGTATCTCCAGGATTGGAGCATCTAAAATCCCTATAAGTGTAAGCCGATTGAGTACAGGATCCATACCTTTTTAATTGGTAGCCCAAGTATAATGGAAACACGTTGTCTTGATCACCCCATATGATTAGAGTCTCCTGCACGAACGGATGAGTTATGACCCATTTGTTACTCGGTTCATCATTTTTTACCCCAAAAATACTTTCCTCACACCAATTCTCGGAGCGGGAAGTGCATGTGGGTAAATTTTCCCCTACTGCTTGATTTTGATGAAAATTGATATTTGGTTAGACGCCCCCTGGAGAAATTGAGTTATGATCCTCCAAAATCTGAACAAAAGGTAATTTTTTTTCACTGCTAAAAGTCTCTCTTTTCTGAGGGAGGTGCCTCGCAGTCATCGCTGAGCTACCAAAGGATTGACAATGAAACAATGGTAGTTGTGACTTGTAAATGCTTTCAAGGCTTTACATTCTCGTGTTCACATTGGCACATGAGCTACTTGGGGTTTGTAGGATCTCATACCCCATTCAACTACCATTTATCTAGACCTTAGACCTCATTGAACTACCACTTATCCCAAAATTAATTGGTGATGGGAAACAACACAACAATGATTTTATGGTCGGTTGGTTGAAGTACTCACGGGGGTTAAGTACTTCTTGCGTGAATCTTCCAAATCAAGTGCCATTGCAAATCATGGTCCAGGGTCTCATAATTAAAGGGATAACAATGAGATCACTCTTGCCCATCATCACCATCATCATACTCTACTGCTGCTGATATATTATAAACAAAATGATTTAAAAATTTATTTCTGTTGTTATGTTTAAGCATTGACAAAAAAGGGTACGTATGTGAGTCACCTGATTCAAAACATGGAGTGGCTTTGCTTCCACTTTCTTTTCCAGCAATTCTTTCAACATTTCTATTCTCTCCTTCCTGTGATCCATATACATTACCTGTGAAACCCAGCAAACAAAAAGCATTCTGAATCGTCATTAGATTTTCAACCATAAATGCAGAAAAAAGGTTTTATTTCTTTTTTTTTCTCTTAAAATGTATTTTTTTCCCATGTTAACAGCACCTTAATTCATCCGTGCAACCATTTTGAAACAATATTTAAGAATTAAGATCCAAACTTACTTTCTCTTATGTTGAGTTACATATTTATAAGGGGCATTTGGTGAAAGGTCCTTCAACAGTACCTTTTATGGCCTGTGGTCCAGGTTATTTTCTCATAAAGGCAGCGGTCCCCTTTTAACATTTAATGAGTCAAAAAGACAAAAATGCCCTCTCTTTATATACTCTATACGTCACCAAACATCATTGCTTTAAAATATTCCGTCATACACTCCGAAATTTAAGCAAAATAAAGATTCTGAAATCAAAGATGAAGGAAATTGCACAAAGAAGTAAAATCAACTCATCAGTGACCTCAAGCAATTGAATCATCTTGACTTAAACTTAATTGAGTTTGATATAAGTTTATCTAATTTTTGGTTTGAATTTATCTGAGCTTGATATGAAATTATTTGACTGTGACATGTATTTATCTAAGCTTTATATAAAGTTATCTTAGTCTATGATCAATTAAATAGGACTTTAAATGAATTTATCTATATATTATATTATTTTTCTGAAGTTTGATTTCAATTTAACTCTGTTTGTTATTAATTAAACAAGGTTTCAAATGAAATTATGTGACTTTGAAATGATTTTCTCTGAGTTTTTATTAAGTTTATTTGAGTTTCTTATGAAATAATGAGTTTGATATGAAATTAATTGAATTTCACAAGATCTTATTTGACTTTAAAATGTATTCAACTTGGTTTTAAATGAGTTTTTTTGAGTTTGCTGTGAATTTATCTAAGTTCTGTATGTGTTATCTGACTTTGGCATAATGTTATTTGACTTTGGCATGATGTTATCTGTGTTTGTTATGAATTTATCTAAGTTTGATAGGAATCTATTTGTGTTTGCTTTGAATTAATATGAGTTTGATACGAATTAAGTGAATTTATCTGAGTTTGCTGTGAATTTATCTAACTTTGATGTATGTGTTATCTGAGTTTTATATGTGTTATCTGACTTTGGCATAATGTTATTTGACTTTGGCATGATGTTATCTGTGTTTGGTATGAATTTATCTAAGTTTGATATGAATTTATTTGTGTTTGCTTTGAAATAATATGAGTTTGATAAGAATTAAGTGAATTTATCTGAGTTTGCTGTGAATTTATCTAACGTTGATCTATGTGTTATCTGAGTTTTGTATGTGTTATCTGACTTTGGCATAATGTTATTTGACTTTGGCATGATGTTATCTGTGTTTGGTATGAATTTATCTAAGTTTGATATGAATTTATTTGTGTTTGCTTTGAATTAATATGAGTTTCATACGAATTAAGTGAATTTATCTGAGTTTGATGTGAATTTATCTAACTTTGATGTATGTGTTATCTGACTTTGGCATAATGTTATTTGACTTTGGCATGATGTTATCTGTTTTTGGTATGAATTTATCTAAGTTTGATATGAATTTATTTGTGTTTGCTTTGAATTAATCTGAGTTTGATACGAATTAAGTGAGTTTATATGAGTTTGCTGTGAATTTATCTAACTTTAATGTGAACTTATTTGACTTTGGCATGAGTTTCTTTGAGTTTGCTGTGAATTTATCTAAGTTTTGTATGTATTCTATAACTTCAGCATGATGTTATCTGTGTTTGGTACAAATTTATCTAAGTTTGATATGAATTTATTTGTGTTTGCTTTGAATTAATCTGAATTTGATATGAATTAAGTGAATTTATCTGAGTTTGCTGTGAATTTATCTAACTTTGATGTGAACTTATTTGACTTTGGTATGAGTTTTTTTGAGTTGTTAAATGAGTTTTTTTGAGTTTGCTGTGAATTTATCTAAGTTTTGTATGTGTTATATGACTTTGGCATGATGTTATCTGTGTTTGGTATGAATTTATCTAAGTTTGATATGAATTTATTTGTGTTTGCTTTGAATTTATCTGAGTTTGATACGAATTAAGCGAATTTATCTGAGTTTCCTGCGAATTTATCTAACTTTGATGTGAAGTTATTTGACTTTGGCATGAGTTTATTTGAGTTTATATGAATTTATCTGTGATCACAACCAATTTGAAAACAAGTTATGTTACTTTGATATGATATTATCTAACTAGATTTGGTTTGGTTTGACTAGACTTAGTTTGAATTTATATAGCTTTGATAAAAATTTAACTGAATCTGGCAACCTGTCCCATGTGACTTTATGCAATCAGTTGTTCAAGCAATCTCTTAGTTTTCTTCTTTAGCTCTTCATTTCTATTGAAATAATATCTTTCATCAAGGTGCTCTTCCAATGTCGATAAAGAAAGACTTTCCTCAAGGCTTTTCTAGGACTAGCCATGAGGATTATGAAGTTGTCCACTTGCCATGCTCCAAGACCCAACCCGTTATAGATGGTAAGGACTTGTAAAAATAATCTGGGAAAGACAGTGATGTCATATGCTTAAAGACCACACACCCATTTAAATGGTTAGAAGGACAAATAAGTCATAAAAAAAAATCTGATGTCATATGCTTAGGGACCACACACCCATTTAAATGGTTAGAAGGGCAAATATGTCATAAAGAATATGATGTCACATGCTTAGGGACCACCGCCTGAATTAATTCCATGCGCAAGGGACTCTAGGCATTAAACCGTAATGTTATGTCCTAGAGACTTTATAGCCCAATAATGAGGGATCTCTCCCTAATTTACTCTATTTATAACATCTCTTTACAGGATATGGATGAGTCTCTGTAAGTTAGGGATAAATACAAAGTGATCTTTATCAAGAGTTCAAATCTTAAGTAGAAATCTACAATGATAGAGTTCTAAGATAATAATATCGTTATCACAACAAAGATAGAGTTCTGTGGTGACTTGAAGTTTATCAGTCATGATTTGTAGCACAGTAGGCCAATTGAGATAGGTGGGCCATGCCTGACCAGTTGAGACTAGGTTGGCTAACACATTTAATATCATACTAGTTTCTTGGGTTAGATAGCTATCACTGTCTTAGCCAAGAGCATTCATCTGATTTGACCCACATAATGATAATCTAGAACGTCTTCTTTAAATCAAAATATTTCCAAATGGAACTGTTAGAGTGTATGTAAACAAATTATTACAAAAGAGAGAGAGTGAGCGAGTGAGTCATGTTTTGATTGGCTGTAGTACGTACATGTGATCAATTCTATGGAAGTAAAATATGTCCCTAGAAAAGAGAGGCGGACCGTTGTCTTCTAACCGTTGGTATTTAAAAAAGGGCAAAATTAGCGAAAGGTTCCTATAAGTGAATGTATACAAGAAGTCCCTAATTGCACACGTTCTCATTTTTATGGACTAAATTGTCCCTTTAACCGTTTTGGCATAAAATTGCAGGCGTTGGGAGGAAGAAGGAGACAACCGCACATGGGACCCCAGGTGGGCCCCGATGGTAGATCTGATCCGTGGATCCAGAGGAGGACCCACGGGCGACCGTGGAAGTGGTGGACCCGTGAGGAATGGGTCCCATCTGAGTCACCATCTATTGGTTCTAAGAACCTGGGGCGTAGTCGCAGGTTGAGAGTTTTTGTTTGGGCAACATGCAGATGTGGGACCTAGGGGATGATTGGATTGTGGATCTGGTCCGGACATTGGGTCATACATGGTTGGGCGACCTTGATGGTATGGGCAGATCTTGGGATTGTGATCAGTGGGACCACGACTCGAAGGGGTCCCAGTCGCTTGTTGACGCCGAACTCCATTACAGAACTCGGTTCTCTTTGGAGTGAGGAATAGATAATCTGTTTGGAGTGAGGAAGAGATAAGGAGATGATGACGTGTATGGGAATAGGTGAGAGAGAATGATGATGTGAGGGGATGTGAGAGAGAGCATGATGGTAACGTGGGTGACCATGGGGATGACAAATTAGATAGTGACAGATCAACACATGCCTTTTTGACTTTTAATTGTTCCAATTTCTAACAAATATATTAGGATCTTCATTCTGAGAGGTTTATTGCAGCAAACCAAAGTCCCATTTTTCTGCAGCAGTCGAATGTGGCAGCCCACCTTGATTTGTCGATTGCAACAAATCCTAACTTACCTCTTTTTTTTTTAGTTCCCTTTGGCCCTGACCCACCTCTTTTTTTTCAGTTCCATTGACCAAATCAAAGCACCCAACACAATCTTCACCCAGTTTCTTCCATGCGATTCGTCTATTATCTTCTCTGTGTCCAGTTTCAGCGACTGAGGATGGAAAGACCATGGGGATTTGATCGATTGAGAAGGAAGAAGGCCTACCGGTCTCGTTGTAGTCGCCACTCGTTGCTGAACGTAGTCAACGCGCAGCACCGCTAGAGAAGGAAGGCAGCAGGGGTGTCATATCATTTTTGACAAATCTATATGAGTTTATATAGACTTTATCAGAGTTTTGTCAAATTTATGAGTTTTTGTCAAATTTATCTGAGTTTTTGTTAAATTTATCTGAGTTTTTGTTAGATTTATCTGAGTTGTTATCAAATTTATCTGTCTTCTGCCATATTTCTCTGTGTTTACGACAAATTTATCTGAGTTTTTTTAAAATTTATCTGAGTTGTTGGTTCAGTTCGGATCAAGTCTGGCCTGTCCGCTTCTGAAGCCCAACAGCAGTTGCAGGGTCTCCCAGGTCAGGAGGAGTAGGTAACGGATGGAGGGCCGGGGTGGCGAGGGAGGAGGAGTAGGTGACGAAGGATACGAAGACGGTGACGGAGCTTAGTCGCAGGCTTTACTGTGATGAATTTATCTAATTTTTGACAAATTTATTTGAGTTTTCGTCAAATTTATCTGAATTTTCGTCAAATTTATCTGAGTTCTGGACAAATCTATCTGAAAAAAGATAAAAAAAAAAATAGAAATCTTCCTATCATTGGAAGCTCAAATGTCTCAAGCCAAAAGACTAAATGTACCTGTGATTGTGAGCCTCTGTAAACTACTAAACTGTACTTCTTAGGATAGTGGGGAGCATATTTTCCACTCTCAATCATCAACAAGTTGCATGCTGCATGGCCCATCAACAGTTGGGGCATTGATCAAAGTACCCCATTCAAATTGCACTAAAAATCCGAAATTGGATGGACCATGGAGAAAAGGCCCCAACCGTGATGGACAGCGCTTCTATCGCTCGGTTCTACCGAGGTCGGCTGACGTGGGAGTCCGTTTGGGTCCGACCCTTTCGTAACCGGGGGGCAGAGGCATGCATCAACATTTTTTTTTGTGGGTGTGCCAAATTTTCTATTTTACTTGGAATTGCAAGTGGTGATCCGGAGATCAACCTTCGCAAGTAAAACGAAAATCAATTTCTTTCGAGTTTTCCATTGCACATATATTTAAGAAAAGAGACATTTTTTTGGCACCATATCATATGTAAAGAAAGGGCAAATTGGTCTTTTCAGGTATGAAAAAGTGTGAAAGGGATTTTTGGCTGCATGACTTTTTTTTGTGGACTGTTTGCAACAAATTAATGTTATGAGGGACCTCCGGCCAAAGCCCCCTTTAAAAAAGATGGCCCAACTTAAATTTACTGGCAAATTATGCTGGCCGGGGTCTTGAGTCTTGACTCTTTTCTTTCGAGTAGATGAAGATCCGCAGTTTACGAGATGGTGTTCTGTTTGGATATTTGCACTCATTAATTTGACCATGTTACGACCCACTGCATGCATGGGTCCGTCCATCACTCCCTTCCCTGGTAACTCCTGTTTGTTCCACTGGCTATAATCACAATGTGCCGTCTTCTTCCACTTGAAGATGGTAGCGCATTCAATTTTGCAATCTTTACCTTTTACTAAATCAGCCTCTCATCGTCATAAGTGTACTAGTGATTGCTCGTACCTGAAGGCACGGCGCACCACGTTTTGAGCACAACTAAATCTAATTACTCTTCTTTTGACCACCTAACAACTAACTTGAATTTTGGCACCATATCAGGGGTAATTCAGTCCACCCTATTTAACGATGTCCTAATTAGGTCTTGAGTCAAAGATCACCTATTATTCCTGGACCTCTGATTGTCCTAGGAATTGGCTCATTGCAATATATTTGTCGAAGGCTTTTCGTCCATATATAGAACTTCGAGATCCGACGGGCGGATAAAAAATCATAATAACAGGCCCCGCACCCCCGGTGTGCCCACCTGAAAGATCACCTATCACTTCTAGACCCTTGATCGCCCCGAAAGTTGGCCCATTGCGAACTACTCATCGAGGGCTTTCCATCCATATATAGAACTTTGAAATCCGACGGGCGTATCAAAATTTGCAAAAACCTAGGTCCCACTAATTATTGTCCAGACCGAACCCCACTGCAGCCCACCTTTTGGGCCCCAAACTCTGATCCAAATCCTAATTGGGCCCTTAACTATACCCGTCAGACCTGACATGAAACTGACCAAATCCAACCCATCGAACTCTAGCCCAAATCAATCCGAACCCGAATCCAACCTAAACCCATCTAAACTTAACCCCAGACTTGGCCAGACTCCTTGACCCGTCGCCCGAATAAGGTCTCTGGACTCTCAAACCCCCTTAAACCCCTCAACTCCTTTCCTCTTAATCTCAGCCTCTCAAACCCCCTTAAACCCCTCAACCTCTTTCCTCTTAATCTCAGTCCTAAAAGGGTTCAAAATATGGGAAATTAAAAAACTGAGCTCCCTTAAAAAAAAAGTTTTTTTTCCTTTTGACACCTTTTTTTATCAATGGCAGAACAATAAGAAAGTAAACATTCTTGCTTTTCTTTTAAATGAAGAAGGGATGACAATACCTGTAAATAACTCAAACTTGCTGCCCCCTTTTGCGCCGTACAAACCAAGATGTGAACGTGCTTTTGATGGGAATGGCAAAAAGTTGTAAATTTCTCCAACTTTTAGCCCCTTTTTTCATTCCCCTCTTAAATCCAAGGGTCTAAAAATATCCCTATGATTTATATACATAAATCCAATGGTCTAAAATATGAGAAATTCAAAAACTGAGCTCCCTTATTATATATATATATATATATGGCTAAAAGGCTCAATGAATATCACAAAAGGCAGACCGCCATTACAATTCAAAAAGTGGCCATCAAATGCACCGTTTTAGTGAAGACTCAAGGAAAAAGGTCGGGCCCATAATTTAAAAAGCTTAGTTACTGTACAGTGTGCGTGTGTTTTCTTTTCTAATAATTTTTTAAATAGCGACAAAAATATTTTTTAAAGCAGAGACGGCATACACAAGTGGCTCAGGGAAGGCAGCCTGGTATAAAAACAAAAAAAAAAAAAAAAAAAAACAAACGAAAGTTCGTGCGACCAGGTAAAATTAGCTATTTCGGTTTCGGGTGCGCATTTATATATATAAGAAATTGTTTTTTCAATTTTCGACCAGCATCTCATCCTTGTTTTTCTTTTTATTAAACTGTCATGTTCTTTACCGTTTGGTAAATTGACTAGTAAAGTCAAGTAAAGTTAAGTCATCCTAAACATCACATCAAAAATACGTTTTTTCAAAACTCTCTCCAACTTTTTCAATAAAAAGTTAAAAAATAACCACATTTATTAACTAAAAGACAAAAAAAACTCCATTTCTCGTACCAAAAGTCAGCAATATTCCATCCTAAACAACTAAAAACAAAATATCATCAATATTCATTATATATTTTATTCATACTTTTCATTTCACTTCACTCCACTTGACTTTAAGAATAAAATGCCAAATGGGTTAATAATATTTCATTGCTGGCATAAAGGAATCTCATGTATTATTATTTTTATTTTTTATTTTATAGCTTTCTTTCTATCCCCTCGCTAGCCGCTCCCATCTTTCTTTCTGTTTTTTTATCTTATAGATATCGAATCAGACACACACGTGAGCGACTGATGAGTCTTAAGGAATAAAAAAAAAGAAGAATAATGATAATCATCTAATGTAAGACAAGTCACATACATGGATGAAATCCTGCAACAAGAAGCCGGGCATCCAGGAAGGGGGCCTGTACATGGATCTCTCCACCAGAACCCTCAGATCCTCTGCCCTCTCCGGCATCAGAATCTCCACCACATCTCTCCCCTCCCTCCGCAGCATCTCCTCCCTCTGCTCCTCCGTTGCGCAGATCCCGGAGCTCATGATCACCACCTTCTCGATCTCCTCCCTATAAGCCTCCGCCATCCGGTACACCACAAATCCACCGTAGCTGATCCCGCACGAGTATCTCTCTACCCCCAGTCTCCTCAGGCCCTCTCCGACGCATCGGTTTTGAATCTGTTATAAAAGAGAGAGACCAAGAGAAAGAAGATTAGAGGGAGAAGAGAAAGCCTTTCTGATATCTCATTAACTGTGTCTAAATACATACGGAGAGAGCCTATTTATAGGCAAAGTAAACTAAAAAGGAGAACCCTAATTCTAACCCTATCTTATCACAAGTGGGCATCCACCCAAGATCCATATCTTATAACACTCTCCCTTGGATGACCACCATTTAATGACAGTTGCCTCATTAAAAACCTTGCTAAGGAAAACCCAGTGAGAAAAACCAAAGCGAAGGGAAAAAGAGTACAACATTCTTCAAGATCATTGAAATGGTGTTGGACGTGCATAATGCTGCCTCGTTAAAACCTTAACTAGGAAAACCCAGTGGGATAAAACCTAGGAAAGGAAAAAGAGTACAGCGCACAAATGTCCTGGGAAGCATACTTCAGGATGCTCCCTGATAAACTGCTCCCCCTGATGATTGCAACCATTTACATAGTTTGATGATGAACTCTTCGCATGCCAATCTCATATACAAACTTCTGGAATACTGATTTTGGCAAAGATTTGGTAAATAGATCAGCCAGGTTGTTACTCGAACAAACTTGTTTGACTTCAATTTCATTGTTCTTCTGAAGTTCATGAGTGAAGAAGAACTTTGGTGCTATATGCTTAGTCTTGTCTCCTTTAATAAAACCTTCTCGAATTTGTTTTATGCATGCTTCATTATCTTCATAGATAATATTTGGGATACCTGCAATAGAAGGTAATTGACAAGAACTACGAACATGCTGAATCAAGGATCTTAGCCATACACATTCCCTACTGGCTTCATAAAGAGCCAAAATCTCAGCATGGTTAGAGGAGGTAGCTACCAGAGTCTGTTTAGTAGAACGCCAAGAAATGGCGGCATTACCATTTAGAAACACATAACCTGTCTGTGATCGACCCTTATGAGGATCAGAGAGATAACCTGAATCTGCATATCCTGTAAAACTGGAATCTATAGGATTATAAGAATAAAATATTCCTAAATCAGTTGTTCCACGCAAATATCGTAGGATATGTTTAATACCAACCCAGTGCCTTTGAGTTGGTGCGGAGCTATATCTGGCAAGTAGATTCACAGAAAATGCAATATCCGGTCTAGTGCATTGTGCTAAGTACATCAGGGCTCCAATAGCACTTAAGTATGGTACTTCTTGACCCAAAACTTTTTCATTTTTTTTCAATAGGACGGTATGGATCTTTCTGTGTATCAAGAGACCGGACGACCATGAGTGTGCTTAATGGGTGTGCTTTGTCCATATCAAATCGTTTTAAAACCTTCTCGGTATAATTAGATTGATGGACCAACATCCCATTAGAATTTCTCTCGATTTGCAACCCGAGACAGAATCTTGTTTTTCCAAGGTCTTTCATTTCAAATTCTTTCTTTAAACAATCAGCAGTTTCTTCGAGCTCTTCTGGAGTCCCTACCAAATTGATATCATCCACATAAACTGCTAATATTGCAAATCCCTTCATGAATTTCTTTATAAATAGACACGGGCAAATATGATCGTTTGCATACCCATTTTTAGACAAGTATTCACTAAGACGATTGTACCACATTCTTCCGGATTGCTTCAGGCCGTACAATGATCGCCTCAATTGGATTGAGTATGTACTCCTTGGCTTTGCTTCAGGCAAAGGAAATCCTTCCGGGATTTTCATGTGAATTCTAGTGTCTAAGTCTCCATATAAGTAAGCAGTTACAACATCCATGAGTCGCATTTCTAGATTTTGAGAAACTGCTAAACTTATCAGATATCTGAAAGTTGTTGTATCTATGACAGGGGAGTATGTTTCCTCATAATCAATCCCAGGTTTCTGCAGGAAACCTTGTGCCACTAATCGTGCCTTATATCTGGTAATTTCATTCATTTCATTCCGTTTTCTTACAAACACCCACTTGTAACCTACATGGTTAACATCTTTTGGGGTTTGTACTATAGGTCCGAACACACCACGTTTATTGAGAGACTCTAACTCTGCTTTGATGGCACTTTCCCATTTTGGCCAATCATTTCTTTGTCGACTTTCATTTATAGAACGTGGTTCTGTGTCCCAATCATCATCATCATTTACCTTTGATATTTGTGTAGCTATCGCATATGCAAATGCGTCATCGATGACAATATCATTTCTATTCCATCTCTCTTTTGAATAATTGTAAAATATAGAGATCTCTTCATTATCCGGTACCGGTGCCTCTTCAGGGGCTTCCAAAGTCTCACCAGGGACTTCCATTATTCTAGAGAGAACGGATTTTGTCATAACCTCTTCAGGAGCGTTACGTGCCTCTTCGGGAGGAACCTCTTCAAGAGTGTTACGTGCCTCTTCGGGAGGACATGATGATGATTGCTCATTTCTCCTTTTCCGCGGAGCTGAGTCCTTTGAACCTATAGGTCTGCCACGCTTCTGGCGTATTGCAGATTCTTTTGCGGTTGTATTTTGACTTTGTCCTACAGGGACATTAATCCTGGCAGGTGTATTCATAGCGGGCACATGTGATTTTGTCACCTTTGCTGCATCGTTAAATGCATCAGGTAATCTGTTTGTAATTTCTTGTAAGTGCACAATTCTCCGGACTTCATTTTCACATTGTGAAGTTCGTGGATCCAAATGAGACAGAGTGGAAGTATTCCATGTTAATTCTCGTCGTTCTTCAGGAACAGGTCGTTCTACAGGAACTATGTTATCTCCCCCTAACGGCGGGAATATTGTCTCATCGAATTGACAATCTGGAAAACGAGCAGTGAAGACATCTCCTGTCATTGGTTCTAGATATCGAATAATTGAGGGAGAGTCATAACCTACATAGATTCCCAATCTACGTTGTGGTCCCATCTTAGTACGCTTAGGAGGTGGGATTGGGACTTGAACTGCACAACCAAACTTGCGCAAGTGAGAGATATTGGGTTGATGTCCGGATGTAAGTTGTGCAGGAGAAAATTGATGATAGGCTGTGGGTCGAAGTCGAATTAACATTGAAGCATGCAACACAGCATGTCCCCATGCACTAACTGACAATTTGGATTGCATCAGCAGAGTCCTAGAAATGAGTTGGATGCGCTTAATCATGGATTCAGCTAAGCCATTCTGGGTGTGGACATGGGGGACAGGATGTTCGACAACAATTCCTATGGATGAACAAAAATCATCAAAAACCTGTGATGTAAATTCTCCTGCATTGTCAAGTCTTATAGACTTAATGGGAGAATCAGGGAAATGAGCCCTAAGTTTGATTATTTGAGTTAATAGACGGGCAAATGCTATGTTCCTAGTTGAAAGTAGGCAAACATCAGACCAACGGGTGGAGGCATCAATCAAAACCATAAAATATCTAAAAGGTCCACTAGGGGGATTTATGGGTCCACAAATGTCACCTTGTATCCTTTGCAGAAAGGATGGGGATTCGTATGCAACTTTAGCAAAAGAAGGTCGGGTGATCAATTTTCCTTGTGAACACGGTGTACATAAGTACCCACTAGGTAGGGTCAATTGATGGTTCTCTAAAGAATGCCCAAAGGAGTTATCTATAATTTTTCTCAACATAGTAGCCCCAGGGTGACCTAACCTATCATGCCAGAGCTGTAAAGTCTTCGGATCACTAAGCTTCGGGCTTAGTTTAAGCTTCGGGCTTAACTTTGTTGTTTTGCTCATAACCGAATGTGATTCAACATTTAAGATTGTCATGTAATATAACCCTGAGGAGAGTGCACTTAATTTTTCTAGTATTTGCTTCTGGCTTCCAATACTAGTAACAATGCATAAGAATTCCTTGTTACCTTCACTTACAGTCTCAATGTGGTACCCATTCATTCTGATGTCTTTGAAACTAATCAAGTTTCTTCGGGAACTATTTGAGAACAAAGCATCTTTAATGAATAAGTGGGTACCATTAGGTAACATTATGTGGGCTCTTCCGGAGCCTTCAATTATTTGTACAGGCCCAGCTATGGTTGATACCTTTCGTGGAATAAACATCAATTCTGAGAAAAATTTCTGATTTTTCAGAATGGTGTGTGTTGTGGCACTATCTACCAAACAAAGATTGTCCTCAGTTCCATGATCCATACCTTAAATAAAATAATAAAACAATATAACTATGCAATCATATGATAAAATTGAAATAATTAAACCATTCATTAGGACATGAAATAAATAAATAGAAAGAAGTTTAAGCAACATGCATCTCAAAAGAATAAAAAAAATTTAAGTTTGTAAAGTTTATTGGCCTTCTAGACCATGCCAGGGGGTGATCCCAAGTGAGTGTTAAAAGCCTCATTATTCAAAGGTTGGCTATCCTCATCCTCAAAAAAATCTCGAGTCTCCAAGTTTGTAATGTCAATTGGAGGTATCTCTGGTGTCATTGCATTCCAATTCCATCCTTCCAGATCATTTGTCTCTGCTAAATGAACAGAGGCCTTGTATGCTTTGTATTGTTCGGCCACTTCCTTTGGTGCACGGCAAGTGCGTGACCAATGCCCACTTTTTCCACATCTGTGGCACGTGTCATCAGGACGGTGGGTAGGATTAGCTGGTGGATTCTGGTTGCTCTTAGGCTGAGGGGCAGACCACTTCTGGTGATTTTTGAATTTTGGAGGGGGACCTTTAAAACCACCTCGTTTGGAGGAGTTATGTCTTCCTCTCCCCCTTCCTCTCCCTCTGTTTGAGCTAAAACTGGCATTTGCTTCAGGAACTGCCAAAGATCCAGTTGGTCTGGAGTTATGATTTTTCATCAGTACTATGCAATTTTGTTCAGCAACTAGGAGACAGGAAATAAGTTCTGAATATTTGGAGAAACGTCTTTCTCGATACTGCTGCTGCAGGAGCACGTTCGAGGCATGAAAAGTTGATAACGTTTTCTCCAACATCTGCTCTTCTGAAACCTTTTCACCACAAAGTCTTAATCGGGAAACAATATTGAAAAGAGCAGAGTTGTATTCAGATACGGTTTTATAATCCTGCAACCTCAGATTTAACCAGTCATTTTGGGCAGCTGGTAGTATGACCATCTTCTGGTGATCATATCTATCCTTCAGGGATTTCCATAGGCCTGCTGGGTCTTCTTCAGTAAGGTATTCATGTTTGAGATCTTCATGTATGTGATGACGCAGGAAGATGAGGGCTAATGCCTTTTCCTCTGGGGACATCTTGTTACCTTCCTTTATAGTCTCTCCTAGTTTCTTGGATTGCAAGTGGATTTTAGCATCCAATTGCCAAGATAAATAATTGTCCCCATTTATGTTAAGTGCTTTAAAGTCAATTTTAGCCAAATTTGGCATCTTGCAAGAACTGTAATATGAAATATATATGAAGTTATCAGTGTGCATATAATGATAAAAAAAATATTAACATCAAAAGTAATTAAGAAAGGAATTTAAACATGGAAAAAATAAAAATTTAACATGTTCTCATATTTGAGAATCAGAACTGCTGGTTCTGTCAAGACTTCAGGCTTGATTTAGAACTTCAGGTTCATAATACATGAAATTAGAACTTCAGGTTCTGTCAAATCTTCAGGTTTGGGGTAGAACGTCTGGTTCTAACAAGTGATCAGAACTTCTAGTTCTATCAAAAACTTCAGGTTTAATTTCATGGCTTTATAATTTATATGGATTGTTGAATCAAAAACTTCAGGTTTTGATTTATTGATACGAATCTTCAGGTTCATATCATTATTCCAACTTCTACTGGTCCATGAATATGTGAACTTCAGGTTCACTTTTAGAACTTCTGGTTCTCTTTCTTTTTTCTTTTTTCTTTTTTTTTTTTTATAATCAATTTATAGCATTAATAAAATTAAAATAAAAAATCGTGCAAGATAATGAATAGTAACCAAACACTATAATGACAGTAAAATAAATATCATAAATTAATTTTATGTATTCTAATATGTTGGATTTGAACTATGGTTTGGATACTACTTACTGTATTTAAAGAAAAATATTACTCTTTTCTGAAATCCATGCTGGGAAGGATTTTGCGATGGAAATCCGCGCTGGGAAGGAATCCGCCCAGGGAATCTGCGATGGAAATCCGCACTGGGAAGGAATCTGGGATGGGAATCCGCGCTAGGAAGGAATCTGCACAGGGAATCCGCGATGAAAATCCGCGCAGGGAAGGAGTTTGCGATGAAAATCCACGCAGGGAATGATTTCTTCTCTTTGGGCAAGAAGACCTGGTTTTCTTCCTTCTCTTAGAGCTTCGTGCTGATAACGTGTTATAAAAGAGAGAGACCAAGAGAAAGAAGATTAGAGGGAGAAGAGAGAGCCTTTCTGATATCTCATTAACTGTGTCTAAATACATACGGAGAGAGCCTATTCATAGGCAAAGTAAACTAAAAAGGAGGAACCCTAATTCTAACCCTATCTTATCACAAGTGGGCATCCACCCAAGATCCATATCTTATAACAGAATCTTATTTTAAGCCTAATTTTAGCCGAAAAAGGACATTAAAGGTTCGGTAATAAAACGAGGTACTCGTACTTTTGATGTAACATAATCCGTATTTTTGTCAAAAATTTTTTTTTTTTTTTTTTGACTTTTTTCATCAAACGATCACGTCAACGCTTAATATCGAGATTTAGTGTTGATGTCGTCGCTAATTCGTCAAATTTGTCTCGTCTCCGACCTTTATTATATGCGATTGTTGCTTTTGTACTAAAATGAAACAGAACAAAATTTTTCCCTAACGAGGTAGGCATAGCACAGTTTGACCTTCTGTCATGCGTTATCTAGCATAGAGCCTAAGTTTCATGCTTACTTTTTGAGAAAAGTTCAATAAGATTTTGATATATAGTTTAATTATTTCATTATCTTTGTTGTATGATTATTTTTGGATGGCTAAATCATCAAGAAAATGACCTTTTGATGAATGAGTAAAAGAAACCGCTAGAGAAAGGGGGAAAACAATGGGAGGAATAAGGGGAAAAATGGGGGAAATGGGGTTTCGGATGATTTGTATGAGTTTGAATGCAACGACGTAGTCACACGTTTAAACATTTAATAATAATAATAATAAAAACGGAAGTGGTCACAGGGAATAGTTTTTCGATTAGTGGCTATCTAAGGTCATTTTTTTTTTGTAGTTTTCTCTATTTTAAATTTACTTTTTAATTTTGACCCAAGTGATTTTCGGTTTCTATAATTACTATAAGTTGTTTTTTATTTATAAAACTGCTAACATACTCTCCCTCCACTTTTCATTAATATTTTTTTTTTGGACTTACGCCTTTCTCCTTTATAACATACATAGAATCTTATCTCTTCATGCATACCCGTGATTAGCATGGATTTTTATGCTAGTATTTTATTATATAGATCCAATGGAAAGAAAAAGAAAGGGGAATTATTAGTGAAACCAAATTGGTTCCTTAATCTCGGCCATTAATTCACATACTAGGATCCGAGGTCTAAGAACGAAGCTAATTTATATGGGATCATGCTTTTATGTATGGCGAGGGCTAGAGCTAGAGTAAATAAACTCCTGCCTTTTGAAAAAAAAAAAACTCTCTCTATTTTCAATAGCATTAGATGATCAATTATATTAGCAATTTGGATTTCAACAAGAAATGGGTACTTATATGTGGACACATTTGTGTTCATGTCGTAAAAAATCAGTACCAAGAAACATATTTTCTTCTGCTATATTTTTTACCTCCCATATGGATTTTATTTTTAGATATCATGAAAAACTTAGCCAATTTTTTTGTGCTTTTCCTGGAGGAAAAGTGAAGGCATCAAATATGAATTTTATTATAGCATATGATTTAGCTTCCACAGTCCTTGATCTTTTTTTTTTTTTTTTCTTTTCTTTTGTTGGAAAGTGAACTACACAAGCATGGTCTTAATAATGTGACCCCACCAAATAATGGGCACTTATAAGTGGACCCCACAAGGGATTAGACTTTTATCTCTCTCTCGAGCTGTAAAAGGAGCCTTTTTCTACAGCAGTATGTGCTCGCTGAGATTTCCATACAAGAGAATTAGCGGAGCCCTCCCAATATGTTAAATCAATGAGTGGGGAAAAAGGAGAATGTTCTCCTAGCTAGGGGTGTTTGTGTGCTGGGCCGGATTGGGTTGAGGCATATCCAAGCACGGCCCAATTTTAAAAAGACAGGCCCAAGTCAAACATGAGCTGTAAAAGTTAGGCCTAAGCCTGTCGACTTGGTCAATTGGGTTGGGCCAGACCAGGATCTGGGCTTGCTATTGCTTAATGTAAGCCTAGTCCAAATACTAATAAGGCTCGGTTAATATATCCAATCCCATGTCAAAATAGGTTGGGCAATCCAGGCCCAACCTATTAAGCATGAGTGCGTTTGGATTGATCATTCTCCAGAATCATTTCTACCATGGTTATCTAGGTCCAAACTTAATTAAGTGAGGAGTTTCAAACTTGTTCCAAGCATGAATTCCTTGCTTCTGAGGAGAGATAATTTTGGTTTGCAAGTTTTTAGTTGCAATTTAATAAGAAGGTAACTGAATGTATAATTATGCTACTATAATTCTTAAAATATTAGCACTATCGAGTTATTATTTGAGGGTCGTTTCTTATTAATTTTTAAGGCTAGTTTGGCACTTTACTAATACAATAAAAGTCAAATAAAGTATTTATTTTTCAGACAAGATGTCACATCAAATGCATTTTATTCAAAACTCCTCCAATATTTAAAAAAATAAAAAATAAAAAATCAACTAGCTTTATCCACTAAAATCCAAAAAAAACTTTACTTTTCTATATAAAAAATTAAAAAAATTATATAACAAATAACTAAAAACAACATACCATTATAATATACTTATATTTTATTATTTTTTTAAAATCATCTTCACTTCACTTGATTTTATTAGTAGAGTTACCAAATGCTAAAAAATCTCCAACCGGAATTTCCAAACGGAAAAGAAAGCAAAAAAAGAAAAAAAAAATCAGAGCAAAAGAAGACGCTTTCGGATTCCAGTCCTAGTAGCAGTAGGGCTAAGCAAGACCATTGTCCATTGGGTGGGTGGAGACGAGCATGGGAATAGGAGGCTCATCAGCCGTATAAGGAGAAGGTTCCGAAAGCAGCAGCAGCTGCGGTAGCTGTAGTCATAGAAAGAAAGAAAGAGAGTTGGAAGTTGATTGGAAAGGCCAGCATGTCTTCTACCGTCATTCGAGACTTGGACGATTTCGTGAATGTCCATGGCCTCCTCCTCGCATCTTCCGGCATTCCTCCCTCTCTCTACAACCAGCTCTTCCTCAAGCTTTCTTCCGAGACATTCGACGGCGGCGATTTCTTCCAGATCGAGCCCTGCGAGGATGGCCGGCAGAGGCGCCTCGTCCTCTCATCGGATTCCATGGAGAAGGAGTCCCACCTCTTCCTAGTCGACCATGCCTGGACGTTTCGTCTCTCCGACGCCCGAAAGCAGGTAGGTGTTTTCAACTTTCTACAAAGGAGAGAGGGTTCTTGTTTTTGTTTTTGTTTTTGTTTTTGGCTTTGGCTTTGCCCACTCACCCAGGACCAGGAGATTGCATAAGCATTGAGTGAATCCCCCTTAAAAAGAAATGGCTAACTATCACTTTACCATGAAATTCCCATGATCTCCCCTCGCCTACCCATGGGGACGGTCGGAGAATCATGTTTTCAATTCTTTTTAGCAAAAGCTTCTTCTTGTCCACAATTCTTTCCCCCCTCCTAACTAAAACTTGCTGTAATCTTGAGCATATGCAGCTGCAACAAGTTCCAGGCCTAGCTCAGAGGATGGCTGCACTCATGTGTGTAGACTTTGATTTGAGCTCAGATTCCAAAGTGGTGGTGGATGAATCAAGTGGGAAGCATGAGAATAATGCTGGCAAAGGAAATGCTATGCAAGTGGTGGAGAGGGAAATGCATAAAGCCCAGGTGGAAGGATATGGCGCTTCAACATGGTTAGAGCTTGACGAGCTTGATATAGATGATGATATGCTCATCTCTCTGGATTTATCTAGTAAATTTCCGGTCTGTCTCTCACTTTTACCCAGGATAGACTACTATATTTCATGAATACATCTCCTGATGTAGAAGTTTTATCACTATTGAATCTCATATATATATATAGTATTAATTTGTTCAGAACTTTGTAGTAGATATATAAGCAGATACAAACACACACACAAAAACTCATTCCCATCCCATCCCACACACATGACACAAGTCACACAACCACCATCACAAAGAAAAATTCCCAACTTCCACCCTTATACAGATGCTCTTTTGAGCTTCTTCTCCTTCCCCTAGAACCTTGACATGGATGCTGCTGACTGCAAAGAGACAATCTATAGTTTAACTCAGGGCTTACCTTTCTCAAAGGAGCCGATAGAATGACAGAGCCAGTGCTGGAATGGGTATATTCATTCTATTACGTTGTTCTGCATGAGATTATTTTGTTTATCAAAGTATTTCTTTCATTAGTTCCTCTTACATGTGTAATGTTTGATCGGTAACTGTTAGATAAACAGATTCAGTCTGTTGGAGGCATTGCCACTGCATATCCTCCTTTTATACTCCTAACCTGGTTCTGACATGATCTTTTAGGTATTTAATTTATGCTATTCTCCATTGGAAAATGATCTCAGTTATAGTCTGAAAGGAAATTGTGGGGTTGAAAGACATGTATGAAATTGTGTAGGGTTTGTGAGCCCCTGACTTCGTATTTTTGACTGATACTTGGGCCTGATTACTTTGTAATTTGTATGTCATCTTATTCCATGCTTTCAATGCGTCAGCAGGCAAGGATGTGGAGATGAGGCTGGTTGACTGAAATTTGACACTTCAGTTTTCCAGTTCAGAATAAATTGTGGGTCCCCATAATGCTGATAGCTCCATGATCAAGGTAGTTGGTAGGATTTGGATAGGCTAGTTGAGATTCTCCAAAAATTGCTCAGAAGCAAGAGCCTAAATATTTGATCATTGGTCTGAATAGAAGGTTAAGAAGCTAGTAGAGCAATGATCATAAAGGGGCAGAAGAATAAGAGATCAAATCGTCTAGTCAAGAGGCTTTTGAGACATTATATCCAAAGTGGGACAAATTAGGTTAATGGTCTGGATCAATGAATAATGGGCTTCATATGTAGTAAAAAAGTGGGTGGCACAACCGAGTTGACATTTTCAGGGGTCCAGGATCTTATAATTCCATGCCATTTCTGAAGATCTGAAGGATATACGACAATTTATTAGTGTTTGGCAACTTTAATTCCTTTTGTGCCATTTTCTTAAATTGATTTTCAGCATGCTTACCACATCACCTTGATTGTTACATGCAATTTTGTTTTTTATTTCTTTTTATTTTTAATTTCCCTATTTCAATTAGATAACGTATTCTGTATTTGCTTTCACCATGTTTCTGAATTAGTGGTTATTGCAACAGAATCTGGTTGCCCTTAATCTGTGGGGAAACAAGCTCCAGAATGCAGAGGTGGTTGTCTGGGAGGTCACAAGAAATATCAATCTTAGAGCTGTTTGGTTGAATGAAAACCCAGTTATTCAAAACTGGTAAGCTTGCAGCTCTTAATTTTCCTTCCCTCTCTCGCCTCCCGCCCCCATTATTTGCCTTGTCCCTTTTATTTTAGGGATAATGTAAATCTTGTCTGCTAAAGTTGATTGCATTTATTGACTTCTTGTTATTGGAACAAGCAGAAGAGATTATTAGTTTATAGTGTAATGAGATGTCCACACCACAATGTCCATAAGTAATGTAGCTATATTCTTTTTTATTTATTTTTATGACCACATCCATAAAGTGGAATAATATGTGGAAAATCCTAGCCTTTTGATCTCTGGCCTTTGTGGATTATTAGTGAATGATGCTATTAGTGAATGCTAAGTTGCATGAATGTATGTGTGTTTCATACTGAAAGAGGGTAAAACTCAGCAAATCTTGGCATAATACATATACATTTTCATGAATGTTCATTTTAAAAAATAGCTTGCAAAAAATAACACCAGGAAAAATAATAGGCAAATCTTACTCCGAGTAATCAGGTATTTCAATATCTTCAATTTCAACAGAAGAAAAATGTAATAATGTTTAAATCAGTAGCAGATGAATCCATGAAGAGTTTGACATTCTGTTTTGCCCAATACATGTCCGATGTGGGTACATTAGTCATCTAAAATAATCTGCGCAACTTAGCCTAAATGTTTTCTTACCATCTATCTTGCTAAGTTGCATGAATGTATGTGTGTTTCATACTGAAAGAGAGAGTAAAACTCAGCAAATCTTGGCATAATACATATATCATGTACATTTACATGAATGTTCATTTTAAAAAAATAGCTTGCAAAATATAACACCAGGAAAAATAATAGACAATCTTACTCCGAGTAATCAGGTATTTCAATATCTTCGATTTCAACAGAAGAAAAGTGTAATAATGTTTAAATCAGTAGCAGATGAATCCATGAAGAGTTTGGCATTCTGTTTTGCCCAATACATGTCCAATGTGGGTACATTAGTCATCTAAAATAATCTGCGCAACATCGCCTAAATGTTTTCTTAACCATCTATCTTGTGGGGGATCGAAGCTAACCCTCTATTCAGGAGTACCTTTTGGGCATTCCCCATCCATGGTGGGCACGTTACTGCATTAAATGAAAATAATGAATGCTTCCTTCTTGAAATAAAGGACACTGAATTGGTATATAACTGTACCAGCTGCCTATAACTTGTAAATTATAATATTCTTCTAAACAATAACATGCAAATGATAATATTTACAAAAGAAAAAAAAAACTTTAAAAACGAAAAGTCTCTTCTTGTAAGTTGGAAGGCTAAAGAACAAGATGGCAGCTATTACATATTCAGCTTCCAGAGGCTGTGCTGTGATTGTTTAGGTTAGCAGTGGAAGTGATTTCTGTTTCACTTTCTTATATTGGCTATAGATCATTTTATTTATAAGAGTGAGTATAGATATATTTTATCTGATAAAATATTGTTCTATATGTTTTTCATTTTTTCAGTGACAAGGGCATTGCAGATGCTATTATTCGAGCTGTTCCTGGACTTGAAATTTATAACTCATGTTTCACCAGTAATTTTGGTGAGTGGGCATTGGGTTTCTGTGGAGGCTTATATGGAGAGGACAATCCATGCAGTACCCAACACATTTCTTATCCCTTGAAGGACATTACCGATCTCAATCTGTCTAATAGATGTATTCACAATCTATCCAATAAGGTGAGATGTTTGACTTATTTTACAACGACTACAGCATGATGACTCCAATTTAAATGATTTATACAAGCATGCCACTTCTCACAAACTTGATGAGCTGGGAAGTGTGGCCACTTTGAGGACATGTGGGACATATGGTTTGATTATTCTGCATTGTTGATCTAACATGCTCCACTGCTAATGGAACGTTCTCAAAGATTTCCGAGATCGAGAGATTTTAACTGTTTGATCATTATTCTTCTGGATCATTATGGTGTTGTCTTACAACTATCTATTTGTAGGGTACCAGATGAATTGGTAGGGTCTTCCAATCTTGGAAATTGGATTATCTGTGACCCATGATGAGTTCATCATATCAACATTGTGGATCATAGAACCATGGGTTCACAAATATGGATTTCTATGGACAAATATGGGATGTGTAGCAGTTATACAGTTAGAGTGGCAAAGTTCCCATTATTTCATCTTCATGTTTTCTACCCATTTGACTGTTGCAACATATCATCTTGTTTATTGATAGTTTAAAACTTTAATATGAATTTCATTTACCCTTTAGCATCTATAGTAAAAATAGCAAGTTCAGTGCCAACTCTGTTTCCTTTTTCTCCTATCAGGCTTTTTACCCAATAAATATGCCATCACTTTCATATTTGAATCTTCGGGGGAATCCATTGGATAGGGATTCTGTTGATGATTTGTTGAAGGTGCTACGAGGATTTACTTGTTTACAAGCTTTAGAGGTATCCATTACAACACCAACCTTTTATTTGGTAATGTGATGGATTCACAATAGTTGCATGGTATCACTAGCATGTACACCATCTTGCAGGTGGATATTCCTGGTCCTCTTGGGGAAAGTGCTGTAAAGATTCTTGAATCCCTTCCTAATCTTTCTCTTCTAAATGGTGTTCGCGCATCACAAATTTTAGAAAGTAACAAACATGTTATTGACTCAATGCTTCAACCACATCTTCCTGAATGGATTGCTGGTGAACCTCTGGCTGAGCTCGTTATTAGTGCAATGTGGTTGTATTTAATGACATACAGACTTGCTGATGAGGAAAAGATTGATGAAACTTCTGTATGGTATGCAGGCTGTCTCATTGCTTTGTTTTACTTATGATAGTATGTTTTATTGTTTCCCCAACATTCTCTCTCTAACCCTATGCTATGCATGCCCATGCCTCAAAATCCGGCCCTGAGCTGATGTGCTTTATTGTCGTGGCTTGTGGTTCTTGTGGAACAAATATACCTTAGTTGCTGGATTAAAAGAATCATGCACTTTTGTTATCTCTATAGTACATGCCTCTTGGTATAATATTAACTGTTTTTAGATTTTGTTTGGTGTGCAATCCTTCCAAATGTCTGCTAGATTCAATAGGATTCAGATTCTAGCAAAAGTGACTCACTTATCAACTGGGTGTGGATTGCTGAGTTTCAGTATTATTCCATATTCTGATGGATATTTCCCTTGGGATGCAATGTAGGTATGTAATGGATGAACTTGGTTCAGCTTTGCGGCACAGTGACGAACCAAACTTCAGAATAGCTCCTTTTCTGTTCCTGCCAGAAAGAAAGTTGGCATCAGCTGTGAGGTGCTCATTTTAACATTCTTATGCTCCTTTGGCTGGTCGTCCTGACATTATTTAGTTGATTTCTTATATACTTGTGGAGTCATAGATTAAATAGGTCATCATGATGTTCCTTTCAGGGTGTGTTGGATGTACACAAATTGTATTCAGTAAGAATGTACAACATGTCTGCAGAAAGAACTGTTATCCTTTCCGCTTCTTTCGCAGCTGTATGAAAACCCAAAATTATGTTAAAGTGGTATTGTTTTTCCAATTTGTTTATTACAGATCTATATG
Source organism: Litsea cubeba (assembly GCA_012931725.1). Lineage (NCBI taxonomy): Eukaryota > Viridiplantae > Streptophyta > Magnoliopsida > Laurales > Lauraceae > Litsea > Litsea cubeba. Next base: position 160,354,099 of record CM022944.1, on the reverse strand, counting down.
GGTAAATGACAACATGTTTTTATTTTTTTGAAATTTATTTTTAGCGAGGATGCAACTAAATGCTGAGGACAAGACCAAAACTCTAAAACTAGGCTAACCGCTTAGGTGATATATAAACGGCTGCAACAAACAATATATAGATTAACTACTATTCGGATAGGATGGGATGAGTATAAATGCTGTTGTAACACAATTTGCTTTTGAACTTCTTTTTGGATATCTGCTTGTCTCCACCAGCTATGATGCCCAGACACGGCATGGTTACGGAAGGGATACCCCCTGGACATGGCAAGGACACGGATTTTACGCATAAAAGGTGAAGTATTAGATACGATACGACACGATACATTACCCACTTTGAAGTATCCGTGCATCATAGTCCACCAGGCTTCCTGAATCCATTGGTGAATGCTGGAATTGTACCTGTTGTCCTGAGTTTTGTTAATGACAGTGATATTTTCTCTAATTCTAATGTCTTAGTTCACCTGAAATTGCAAACATAATTTCAAACCAGTCGCCAACACAATGATCTCTGCTGTGTTAATGCCAGTGTGCTGTGGATGTACACAAACCCTAGATTCCTTTCTAGGCTTCTAACTATCCTCCTGTGCCTGCTACCCTCTGTTCATCAGGCCCTGCAGTATCAGAAATGAAACTGGGCCTAGTTTCCTTCTGCTGGTCTCAAGTTTTCTTCCTATCTGAGGTCCTTCATGACCCTCCTTGCTACTCACAGGCCTTGCAACACTATGTATAGTTCTTCCCACCTCCTTTTGATTGACTGGCAAGTTCAAGCATTGTAACGACCCCGGCCCACTGTCCACATGATATTGCCCACTTTGGCTCATAGGTTTTGAATCCAATCTTGCCTCACGGTTTTAAAAGGCCTCATGTGGAGTTAAGACTAGGTCACACATTATAAGCCCAAGGTCAGGACTTGGATATTTCCGATGTGGGACTTGGACAAAGCCTCACGGTGCTAACCGAAGCACTCCACTCTTACCCCTGCGGATTCCCCTTTCTTGGCTCACAGGAGCACTTGACCTGGTCTTGCCTCAAGGGATTACCTAGGCGAATTAGGGTCTCACACTCTCCTCGACCAGCAATAGAGCCGTCCTCGGCTTTGATACCATCTGTAACGACCCGGGCCCGCTGTCCACATGATATTGTTCGCTTTTGGCTCATGGGATTTCAACCCAATCTTGCCTTACGATTTTAAAAGGCCTTATGTGGAGTTAAGGCTAGGTCACACATTATAAGCTATGATGCACGGATACTTTGAAATGGGGCAACGTATCGTGTCGTATCGTATCCGATACTTCACTTTTTATGTGTAAAATCCGTGTCATTTCCGTGTCTATGGCGTATCTTAGCCATATCCATGCCGTATCTGGGCATTATAGATTATAAGCCTAGGGTCAGGACTTGGATACTTCCGATGTGGGATTTGGACAAAGCCTCGCGGTACTAACCGAAGCACTCCACCCCTACCCCTGTGGATTCCCCCTTCTTGGCTCACAGGAGCACTTGACCTGGTCTTGCCTCAAGGGATTACGCAGGCGGATTACGGTCCCATAGGCATGGTGTTTCTTGCCTAAATAACAGACAATTCCTATCATTCCATATGTGCCAAAGTGCAATACTACCCTTGCTTGTGATCTCATCCTGACTTACCGGATATGTAAGGCTACTAGGCCTAGTATCAACTGCTTTTGGGATAACTCACTAACTCTGTTCAGCCCTAAATTCAACCATGAGCATTTAGAGATGTTGAAGAGATTAGCATCACATTTAACACAGGCGAATTTATGAGCAAACAACCATTCTCTGATTGGGAGCCTATCTTTTGAAAGAAGCTAGGGCCCGTTTCTTTGCTAGAATTCAAGGAATTCTTGTTTGGGGAATTTCTGAATTCCTAGACAAGGTAGAATTCCTGGATGCTCCCTTGGACTTGAGCATCCAGAAATTCCACTAAAATGCAAAGGAGCTGGAATTTCTGAATTCCCAAAGGTCATTTGAGACCTTTCAAGTGACTGAAATTTTAAAATGCTTGGTAAGAAACAAGGCATTTGGAAATGCCAAGGGTCAAGATGTCACATTATGCCCCCAAAACCGCTACATCCTAAATTCCTGTCAGGAATTCTAGTAAAGAAATAGGCCCTAAAGACGGATAGCTTTGGATGGAGTGGGGTGCGTCAAGTTTGGTCCCACTATTGGTGATGTCCTAGAGGTTCTCCTACTGATTCGCAGCAAATGGCAACAAATATCGATAGGGTCAAATAAGCAGATATGCTATAACCACTGGATTTGGTTTCCACTTTTGCACAAAACTTATGTGTGTTTTTTTATAATGATCTAGTGCACACCTTGCGCACAGTGCACGCCTCCTAGTGGGGCTCGCCCGATCACCATTCCGAATGGACCATCCAAACCCTCCCCTCCTTTATATCACGAGATCCCATGGGTTTGCACCGATCGTTTGGGACTAGACCGTTGGATAGGGTCAATTTTTTTTCCTTTTGATATAAAACCATTTACTTGTGGGCCTTGGATCAAGGGGTCAGGATGATCTGGTGGGCCTGAAATTTTATATAGAGGTAGGCCCATCCAGATCTTTCAATCCCCTACCTTACCAATCCCAGTGGGGCCCCACCAAGGTGTCCAGATTTCAAATAATTATATAGGCCTCACCATCTATATGCATTTGGGATGCAAATGTGTAGAGCTTTGCTAGTGTATCTGTTCATGTTGATGGTATGGCATTGTATCCTTTTGATATTATCCTATCCAATATTCCAATATCTCTATTCCCATGCTTGTAAATTTAAGATGACTGGGTGTGTACCCTTGTAAATCATAATTCTTCTTTTGATATATGCATATTCCAAAATTGTGGATGTAATTATTCAAAAAAAAAAAAAAAGTGGATGTTATTTACTGGTATCTTTATCTTTATTTTCTAAACAACTGACTCTTCATCTGTCCATCATGATCATCCATGTCAACTTTTAGGTGTTTTGTGTATTATTACATGAATGTTGGCACAAACATTGTCTTCATGTAAATGTTGATGACTTCTACAGAACTAAATGGACATAGGTACTCCATTCTTTCTAGGAATCTGACATCAGCTCATCCTGTTGACAGCTTTATTGTTAATGTTGTTGTCCATTTTTTGTGCCTTTGAGTAATGTAATGCCATAAGTTTTCTCTGTGAAGGGTGCAAACTAATTTTTCGGAGACTAAGTGACACTCGTGGTGTCTCTACCTCATTGGAATTTCGATGCTTATTCAAAGTACTAGCGTTGCATTTAACTTTAAGCAAAATGGTTTCAGCTTTTCTGTGTTGTGGCCAACTCGAAATGTTCAGAAGGGGGATGAATGTACTCGTGATTTTTTGTTTGGCATTGGAGAAGATAAGCAGCGGTCGGCCAGGCTAACAGCTTGGTTCCACACACCACAGAATTACTTTATCCAGGCAAGTTTATGCAGTTTATTAGTATATACTAGGATGACATTCATTGGGCCCGTTTGTTAATTTCACCTCTAAAGTTAAGTCAAGTTAAACATCACATCAAAAGCACTTTTTACCAAAACTTCCTCCATCTTTTCCAACAAAAAGTAAAAAAGCAACTACATTTACTCACTAAAAGACAAAACAACTACATTTCCCTATACAAAAAATCAAAAATATTCCATCCCAAACAACTAAAAATAAAATACCATCATAACCCACTTATATTTTATTCATTCTTTTTATTTCACTTTTTCACCCATAAAAAGCAATGATGTGACATATACATCACCTTCACTGCACTATTTAAATTAACAAACGGGCCATGTGTTTGTGGTAGTCTTCTGTGAACGGAACACTTTTAGCTTTCTGGATAGTTGTCTCTTAAATTCAAGATGAGCCCTGTCCGTTCTTGATTTTTGAATGGCATTTTTGCCCAAGATTTTATTATGAATTCATATGTGATTTTTCCCTTATATTTCCAACTGCCAAAACCAAGGTACATTTTATTTGGGTTAGTTCTGTGAGTTCTACTTCTCCATTCATCGCTCTGTTGGGGTATATCCTCTCTGTAAAATACCAAAATAAACATTAGAAAAAGAAAATATCTTAATTTTAGCATCATTGAAATGAGTCCTTAAAACAATTCATTTGTTTGTATCATTCAGGCATATGAGAGATACTGCCAGCAACTCCACCCTATAGTTTTTCGATCTCCTCCCAGTACAGAGCCCTCTAGGATTCAAAGTATACTTCCATGTGGTGGGCATCCCCTTTGTGTGCATACTGATATACCTCATGTAGAGGAGTTCTTAACGCGTTCAGAGTTCACTCTCAGTAAGTATATGCACTTATGTGCTAATGAAGCCTTGCTTAAAATACTTTTCCTTTTGTTATAGTCTCTTTTTATTATTTAGTTTTGAGATTCAGACAACTTACTTTTTACCATGTCAGAAGTTGACTGTCTGGAAGGTGCTCTTAGTTGCAACCAGGAGGTTGTGAGGTTGAATCATGTTACCTATTTGAGAAAAAAAAAAGGCTAGATGTCCGTAAATTTTTTGTGAGACAGTAGTGTTGGCTCGAGCTATCTCATTAAACTGAAGTCCAGTTTACAAAGACGCTAAAATTAAGGATTCCAAGGCTAGGCGAGCAAATAAGGAATACCAATAAAAAAAACAGTGAAAGATGATAAGGTGATAATCTGTAATAAGTATGACCAGCTGTTATAAGATACAAGGTCAAACATTCATAACCAACGAGGTTTGGTACTATGTTGTGCTAATGGAAATGGGACATACTCCTCTGATGACCATGGCTGGGCAATAGAGCTCTTGTCCATCATACTAGGTCAAATACTGATTGACTAGAGATGGTGTCCACATTACCTTGCAACTGATGAGTGCACTCCCAAAATCTCATTCAATAGCAAGTGGTGTGAATGGGGTGTGGACAAGAGTGTGAGTTAAAGACAAACTCATTGGAATTGAAGGTGTCTCAAATGGAGGGAATGATTTGTGCATGTGGGGTGCACTTTGTGATATTGGACACCTAACTGCTCTCTTTAAATTGGTGCAAGTTCCCATATTATATTTCTCCTTGACTTTCAACATGTTTTTTAATTGTTTTAAGAGACCTTGTTCTAGTGAATGATGTTAATCTTTTTTTTTTAGATGGTAAAAAGATGTTATGTTTAGGAGATTGAGTTATTTTTAGATGTCAATCAGAATAAGAAATTGGATTAGTTGAGACAACTCTATTTAATTTGTAGGGCTGTTGCCCTTGATGTTGACTGTTAAGGCCTCTTCACACTCTTGCATGAGAATGGATTTGAAGCCCTTGGAGATGAGGTCTTATTCCATCCGATCTTCATATTACTGTTCAAATTTGGTTCTTATCATTTTTCTTCTTGTTCCTAGGTCCTCTTGGGAAGATCAGTACTGCCACAATTAGTTTACTTAAAGTCATGGGATAATGACTGTACGACTGCTATTATATCCGATAATTGCCCTAAAATGGTCGAAAATGATATAATTCCCGCAGAGCTGTTCGTACAAGAAAGGACGCTCTGAAAGTTACGATTTTACCCTTAATTTTGTGCGATATCCTAGGGCTGTAGGATATCGCACAATGCGATATCCTATGAATGTAAGATATTTCACAAATCTAGAAAATTCTCACCCTCTTCCTTTCTACTTAATAGTCTGTTACTTTCCGATAAACAACGAAAAACAAGTGCAGTTAAAACCCTTTTCATTGAGGTTCATCTTCTTCAATTCTCTTATGGTTTTCCCTCCCTTTTCATTTGACCATCTTACTTCTGATATGGCAGGAAGACATCCTTCCAGCTCATTCTACTTCTTCATTCTTTGCAATTTCTCTGGCAGAGAAAAGCTAGTGGTTCTCTTATGATTTTCCTGACGGAGTTGCTAGCCAGTAATCCCAAAATCAATTGGTGATAGGAAACTGCACAAACAACTAATTAGCATTTCCCTCGCTTTCCATGCATTAAAAAATGAGATAGGGACCACGTACTTGTTGTGACGACTGAAATGGATGAAATTTGGATGATAGAAAATGGTTTAGTAAGAGCTCTAACTCAAGAACCCACAACAAGTAGAAATGATGAAGATAAAATAGAGTTCTGAATTTGTGGTGATTGTGTTTTGGGTTTGAGCGAGAAAGGGGAATTGTGCAGCCATAGGATATCGTATTGTTGGATATCCTACAAACATAGTATATCGCACCATGAGCTATCCTACAACCATAGGATATCACAAAATTAAGGGTAAAATCGCCTCTTTTAGAGCATATTTTCTTGTACGAACAGCTCTGTGGGAATTATGTGTTTATCAATAGTTTTGGGGCAATTGTCGGGTATAAGGGCAGCTGTACGGTCATTATCCCTACATTCATTTTAGTCTTATGATCGGTAACCATACAGCTGTATGTTAAGATCCATTGGAAATAGGGTTTAATTGATTGTTGTCTTTGATTCTCAAATGTTGTAAATTTTGTGCTTTCCTTAGATATAAATTAGGGAGTAGGGAGGTGGGAGACTGTACTCCTTTCTTGTGCTTACTTTGCCACATCAAGATGGCTAATCCATACCACTTTAATTTCCCATATTTCATGGGAGAAAAGAACCCAAGATTGACACTTCTATGTGGAGTTTTGTTCAGCGTTGCTGATCCTACACTACTGTTGAATTATTTGGAGTCTTTGATTCATTATATCCAGTTCTTATTGTTGTATTGATATCTAGGTCTCAACACATTTACTCTGACAGACTTCTTCAATTATGTTCTGTTTTCAGCACCTAATCCAAAAGATGCAGATATTATTTGGACAAGTGTGCAAGTGGACGAGGAAGTGAAGAGAGCTATTGGACTAAAGGACCACCAATATATAAATCAATTTCCTTTTGAAGCCTGCCTTGTCATGAAGCACCATTTGGCAGAGACTGTTCATAAGGTTAGCAACTCACACTTTGAGCCTATTATCACGTGATCAGCAGCATGATGCTGATCCATTATGGTCCTAGGACAGTTTTTAACTGCCGATTACTTTTCACTTTCATCTAAGAATTCTCGTGGTCACTTTTCTAGAAGCTATGTTTATATTGGAAATGATGGATGCCTGATCTTGAAGCAGAAGTGCAATTAACATATTTTTTCTAAAAATTTGTGATTGCATTTACACAAACTTATGATATGGTTGGGGCCACAATGGGAGGAAGTGAAGGGAGAATAGCAAGTGGACGAGGAAGTGAAGGGAGAATAGCAGATATTTGCAAGGGAAATGAGCTTTCCAATGGCCATGGGTTAACCTGGTATGCCTAGATACGGCATGGTACTGCAAGGTTGCGCCATGGTTATGGCAGGGATTCCTTTTTAACACAAAAGATGATGCATTGGATACAATACTAATAGTTGCTTATTTTGAAGTATCTGGGTATCATAGCTTGACAATAGGGAGCAATTTGGGCTGGGCCTGGATCCCCATGACCTGGTCCGACAAAAAAGTTTGTGTAAATGTATATACTTGGATTGTGCTTGTTTGGCTCAGGCCTGGAAACCTGCATGGAATTTAGTTTGGGTATGATTTGGGCTTCAAAGACTTGTATCCAATCTAGGTACCCAACTAATATATATCATGAATAGCACAGGTCATGCACTGTTTATAAATATTATACACTGTATATACATTTTCTAAATTTTACCCTTTAAAAGTACACTTTCAAGTTTACCAGTGGGTTGATCACAGTTGTTATTTTTGTTTTAAACTCCATTTCGGTTTAACTTCTTTCTTTTGGAAAAGAAATTCGGTTTAACTTCTTGATTGAAATATATCTGCCGGTTCGGCATTCGGTGTTTCATTTCATACTTCTACTTAAGTTAAAGTTTAGAAATTAAACTATATATATATAGTTAGAAAATTTTTAAAAAAATTGAAAAAAAAATAAAAATTATCAATGTCATATAGCACATTCACATAATCACTACACTTGGTAGGGTACGCTAGTACCTAAATCAAAATAAGAGCTTTTTTGTTTAAAAAAAAAATGACAAAGAAGCTATACTATTACCCCTGTTCGGCTTGAAAGGGCCAAATAAGTTCGACTTCTGGACTGAAGTTTTTATACATGAGTACGTGACTGTTTGGTCCAATCACCTGATTGGACCAAATTGTTTCAGCTTGTCTGGCCAAACCAAACTGAAACTGATTACTAGTTACTACATTGTCAGTGTTCAATGCCAAAGAATCACATCGATCATCTCTTCAGGTGGTTCAGCATATATGTAGAATGTGGACTGCTGCTCAACTTTATTGGTCATTCATTTTATTTATACACTTGCACACCTTGTGAGGGATCCACTTTTTGGGGGGCCAGGCACATACTGATACCGCCTGATGGACTAATTTTTGTGCTGTTTTACCCAGGCAGGCAATGGCCTCTTGAATGTAAGCTTGTTAAATTCTTTCCTCGCATTTGAATATGTTACCACTGAAAAAGGGTTGAACCTGGACCAGCAATTACAATATGAAAAAAAAAAAAAAAACACTTGGTTTTTCTTTCTTTTACCTTTGTGAATCCATTCTTGCATTTCACACATGAAGTTTGTCATGCTGATAAAAAATAATAATACTAATAAATACACTTGAAGTTTCTTGTGTTTGTAACCACGGTCTTGAATGAATGAGGCAGTAGCTAACTCTTAAGTGATTTTGAACAACAGGCAAAAGGATCTGCTGAATGGCTTCAGCCTACCTATAATCTGGAAACACATCTATCTGAACTCATTGGAGATTATTTTGTGCGCAAAAGAGATGGTCTCAACAATCTATGGATTTTAAAACCCTGGAATATGGCACGGACTATTGATACAACTGTTACTGATGATTTATCTGCTATTATTCGACTTATGGAGACTGGTCCAAAAATATGCCAGAAGTATATTGAGCATCCTGCTTTATTCCAAGGGAAGAAGTTTGATCTCCGGTATATTGTCTTGGTCCGTAGTATGAATCCTTTGGAGATATTCCTTTCTGATGTTTTCTGGGTATGGACTTCATCTTCTCTTTGTAAATTTCTAATTCTTGCAAAACCTCCTAGAAAACGTTATTCTAGTTATTTCTCAAACCTGTAGGACTTCTTTGTTATATGATTGTGCGGTATATGCTATTTTGTCACGTGTGTTTCTTTTATTTCTTCTTATTTTCAGAAAATTAAGTTTGCTTATTGCAATTTGAGGCTGGTAACTTTGACAGCATAAAAAATATCTTTCAATTAAGAGATTCACTCTCTCCAAAACAGCAGATAAGCTAACTTATTAAAAGTAGGAAGGGATAAGGCCAAGCTTTCAATGGCATATCCATCACACCGCATAACCATATTTCACATGCATATTTGACTTCTTTTTCTTCATCTGGTAGACCCTACTCTGAGTGGGCCACACTCAAATACGACATAGTTGGACAATCCCAACCACTACATTGGAAGATGTTCCATGAAGGGAAAAATCAGTGGTTAAGAAAAAAACCATATATTTTCGTTTGGCGATTTTTTTCCCTTTGCATCATCAGCTTTTGTGTTAGGATTGTGCTACTTGTTTGAGTTCTGGATTGTGGCCCTGCTATGATAGCCCTCATAGGGTGAACTGTTGAACAGTTCAATCTTTTACTTGTGCATGCTTAGAATAGCTGATAATTTTAGCAAACAAAAGTGACAAACACCTTCTGTTTTCTCTTTAGATAATAGTAGTAATCAGCATCACTTCCACAGCTTTATCCCATCTATATGGGGTGTGCTCTTTTCCACTTGAGCATATTTAAAGCCATGTTCCTTTTTTTTGGGTTTTTTTTTTTTTTTTTGCAGGCTAGATTGGCAAATAATCCATACACTTTAGACAAGAGCAGCCTTCTTGAGTATGAAACTCATTTCACTGTCATGGTAAGTTCTAAGCATCATTCTAGCATGAAAACCAGGAGGTCACCCATAGGCCTTTTCACATGCTGCATGTGCTGTTGTGGCGTACATGTAAAATCCAAGCATGCAGATCAACTAATGGGTCAATTAGTTGGGTCGGGCCTTCTGTGATGAACCATTGCGCACAATCTGCCTTCAGCTGGTCCATGGGCTTGGCCCAATGGGATTGTGTTGGCCCATGGACTATTGGCCGCAGGCTGATGCGCATCCTGCATTAGCTGGGTATTGCGTACAAGTAAAAAGCTATGAAACTTGATTTTCTCCTTGAATGAATTGAAGAGATTTTTGTTGGTTATGAGCTCGTCTTCAGCTTGTATTATAGAAGAAGATAATAGGTTGTTGGTGGATGTAGCTCCTTCAAAGGGGTCTTGAAGGTTGCTTTCTTTCAAGGCGAAAATTACCACATCTCGTTAATCATTTCTTTTTGTAAATTGATGTTTCTATTTCATCCTTTCTTCAGCTCATTAGTCTCTCTCTCTCTCTCTCTCTCTCTCTGTGTGTGTGTGTCCCCGGTAGATTATGGCTCCTACCCTTTTTTTAACTCTTCCTTATTTCTATTTGTGATTTTTTTTTAAGCAGTTTCTAATAAAATCATTTGCCTTGAAAGAAAGAAAGAAAAACCTGTGAGAGGCAATGGTTGAGAATCAATAAACACCTGTCACAAACAGTCTGTGCCTCCTGGTTTTGCATTTGCACGGCCTATAATCATTTTCTTTTCCTTTTCAGAACTACGTTGGACGGTTGAATCACATGAACACATCAGAGTTTGTGATGGAGTTCGAAAGGGAACATCAAGGTTTCTCAGTCATCCCTGTTAAATATTATAATTGCAGATCTCTCTCTCTCTCTCTCTCATATACACACATTGCAGCTCTTTCTATACTTCACATCTTTAAGGTTATCTGCTGTTGCTTGAAAATTGAAATGGTTCCTTGTGCTTTCAGTTTTTCTTTTTGATCTTTAACACTTACTTTATTCCCTATTGTGCAGTAAAATGGCTAGATATCCATCAGCGAGTCCGAAATATGATTCGAGATGTGTTTGAATCGGCTGCATCAGTGCACCCAGAAATGCAGTCCCCGCTGTCAAGGGCCATGTATGGTGTGGATGTGATGCTTGACTGCTCCTTCCAGCCAAAGCTATTGGAGGTATGTCCAGTGAGGTTTCCTTTTTGCTAGCAATTGAAGTCTTTGGTGTCCCCTCTGCATAAAGTCGGTCAAACATGTACACTGAATGAGGATATCGAAAATCTCTCAGTAACCATACCGTGTTGTACTTGAGACCCCCATTCACTGTATTACTGACCTTGAGCATAATGCATGCAGCTAAACCTAGCCTAATTACAGTTGTCAAATTGACTTCTGAGTGATGGATAAAAATTACAGGTTACATACTGTCCCGACTGCACGAGAGCATGCAAATATGATACAAGAGCAGTAGTTGGAAGCGGTGATGTTATCAAGGGAAAAGATTTCTTCAATATGGTTTTCGGTTGCCTCTTCCTTAATGAATTAGCTCATGTAACACCTCTATGAGAGTGCAAAGCAAACTAAACTTATGTATATTATGCATTTAAGGTTGAAAGTTTTGACGAAGTCCACTTGGCAGTGCCTTCTGGAATGATTACTTTTGAGATGTTTATCAGTTGACTGTTAATTGTTATCAGTTAGCCCTTTGCCTGAAGTCATTTGAGTGTTTATTTTTTAATCACTGGCTAGGATTTCTTTTCCATCACCATGTTTTACAATTACATGGGTTTCTTCATGAGGGCAATTTGCCCCTCGGGGGCTCCGTCCACATGCGAATTCCCGCAGGTTAAAAGGGCTCTGTTTTCATGTTCCCTCTTCCAAAGAAAATGTGCCTGTATCATGAACCAGGTTTACATGTTTGACATATAGAGAGTGATACAAGTGATTTGACTGGCAGAAGGTCGGGAGCAGAGGATGAATCCACACGACTTTGGTGCAAGACCACTTTGATTAGGCACTTATTGTAAATTCACTATCACTTGATTACAAAGACCAACCCTTTCAATCGCTAAAATCAACTGGACCGGTACATGTAATCAAGTGGCACCGGACAGGATGTGCACGATGGAATATCACTATAGACTTTCTTTTTAGCCAGCTTAGGCTTATAAAAATGATAATTTTACCTAATCGCCAACATATGATATCATAGGAAAAATAAATAAAGGGCAAATTTATCATTTTTATTACTATAATTTTGAGGATTTTACCAAAAAAAAAAAAAAGAGAAAAGATTAGGTGAAAAGATGATTTTAAGTGAGCTTGCACCAGATCAGTCATTTTGTCTGCAAACGTGTTTTTTTTAGCACTTTCTACTAGCGTCCTTATCGACTTTTGTTTTATAATGTTAAGGGTCCCTAGCGATCCTGCAATATACGCTTATATATAAATGGAACTCATCCTCATTCCCTCTTAGTGAAAATGACTGATCCCAACAAATTATTTCAATCCCTTGAGGAGGTATGCAATGTGATTTGTGGGGTTTCAAATCCTAGTTCAATTAACTCAATTTGACTCATAAGGCAGAGTCAAGCGACTCGGTCAAGAACTCAGCCATACTTGCCCGAGTTGTGAGTTACTTGGGGAGTCCAGTTTTCAAGTTGTGGTTAGTTATCTGATTCAATTTTTTTACTATGTTTTGCAGCTGGATTATGCAGTGCAGATTTGTAGCATCTCTCTCACACAGGATCGATATGATGATGCAGCTCTTGTTTTGAAGGAAGTAATGACTCTTATGCCATGATACCATCAAAATGAAATATCACTCTCTCTCTCTCTCTCTCTCTCTCTCTATATATATATATATATATATAGGAAATATTCAAGTGAGAACTAGTTCTCACCTATTATATGAGAACTTTTTTACGGGGCCCAACTAGCAACCCATTCAAACGTAGTAATTAATAGGGAATCCCCTCATAGTCACATATCTCAAGGATCGACACACATCCGAATGGATTGAACCGTTGGATCGAGCCGGGTGGACCAAATGGACCAAATGGAGGAGTGCTTCGGGGGTCTTGTGTGATCGGAAAGTCCCCCTCAAGGTTAAAGGAAAGTATTATAAGGTGGCGGTACGGCCAGCGTTGTTATATGGATCAGAGTGTTGGGCAGTAAAGCATAATCATGTCAAGAAGATGGAAGTTGCGGAGATGAGAATGCTAAGATGGATGTGCGGGATCACAAGGAGACATAGGATTAGGAATGAGGAGATTAGGGGCATAGTAGGAATAGCACCGATTGGAGATAAAATGAGAGAAAATCGACTGAGATGGTTCGGCCATGTTAGAAGGCGTCCAACAGAGGCACCTGTTAAAAGGTGTGAAAACATAGAGTTTGCCAAGAGTAGGAGAGGGAGAGGGAGACCCAAGAGAAGTTGGAAAGAAACTATTAAACATGATCTTGCCTACATGGATCTAACGGAGGACATGGCCCTAAACAGATTTGATTGGCGTCGTCAAATCCATATAGCCGACCCCACCTAGTGGGAAAAGGCTTGGTTTGGTTTGGTTTGGTTTGGTTTATGAAGCCATTAAACTTGTGGGCCACGGATGAAGGGGTTAGGGGTATGGGTTTGGGGTCAAACTTGATACTTATGGTAGTCTCACATAGATCTTTCCATCCCTACAAAAGTCATACTCGTAAATTCTTATATCTTCAAAATGTATCCAATGAAGAATGAAAAAAGAAAGTGTTAAGCTTCTTTGTTGTAGTGTTTATTTATCTGGGCCTTGGGCAGGATCTGCAGGTGAAAAAAAAAAGCTTTTTTCAATATTAGCTTGTTATGATCAAAGATTTGCCCAAGTAGGGTTATACCTTAATCTAATCAAAGATGAAACCAACCAACCTTCCTATTGAACTTTATGCCTGATTCATTGTGCCTAGTAGCAAGTAAGGGTTTATCAAAAGTATAAATTCATATTTTAGGGCAAAGTATAAACTTCACCTTTCCATTGCTTTGCCCTAAACAAAGTATCATATGCACTTTAATGTTCTCCACCAAACAAAAACATGTGGCTTTAATGGTCTTTAAGAGGTGAGAATGACCTTTGGAGGGGAAGCAAGTCGAGTGTCATTGTTTTTTCACCAAGAACAGGGAATGAGGATGAGTTTCGTTTATTTATAAGCGTACACCACAGGGTTCCTGGGGACTCTTAACGTTATAAAACAAAGGTCGATAGGGACGCTAGTAGAAAGTACGAAAAAAAAAACACGTTTTCGGGCAAAATGACTGATCTAGTGCAAGGTTACTTAAATTTATCTTTTCGGTCCACTAGTCACTTAATCTGTTTTTTTTTTTTTAATCCTCAGATTTATCATAGAAAATAAATAAAGGGCAAATTTATCATTTGTATTAATATAATTTTTTTGGTGATATCATAGAAAAAAAATAAATAAAGGGAAAATTTATCATTTTTATTACTATAATTTTTTTTGGAGAGCTACTAAATCCACATCCCTTTTTACTTTCCCCACTCCCCATTTTTTTTAAAAAGAATATTACCATTATATCCCCATAGTAAATCCCCAAACTACCCCGCTCCCTCACCTTGCTCACCTCCACCCGCCGCACGACCCCACTCGCCATCCGCTCTCCCTTTCCGTCTCTCTCCCTCTCCTTCTCCTCGTGTCTCTCCCTCTCCTTGTCTTTCTCCCTCTACTTGCTCGCCTCCACCTGCTGTCGCCCGCTTTCTCTCTCCTTCTCCCTATTCCTCTCTCCCTCTCCCCCTCCGGTGGTGTTGTCGGAGGCGGTGGTGGCTGGGGTGAGGGTGGGGGTGGGGATAGTTTAGGTATTATGGGGGGCGTGCAAAGGAAAAAAAATTGAAATCCTCATTCTTGAATGGTGTGTGAGAGAAGGGGTGTGGAAAAAGAAATTATGGGTGTGGATTTAGCAGTTTTTTTTTCTAATCTCATTCGTTAAGGATAAGGTCCTGACCCATCCAAGCAAACAAGTGAAGTGAAATGATTAAACCCTAAACCCAAAAAATCTCCAAACTACCCATGTCCCTCTCCTTCCATGCTCACGGTCCACCTTTGCCCTCTCTCTCTCTCTCTCTCTCTCTCTCTCTCTCTCTCTCTCTCTCTCTCCGTTCGGCCATTCAGGGCTGAACAAATAAATGAGTATAATGTTCAGCCCTAGGTGGGCGATATCAAAGAGAGGTAGAGATAGGGAGCGGGCGGAGGTGGGCGCCGAATAGGAAGAGGGAGAGAGACATGGAGAGAGGAGTGAGAGGGAGAGGGCACGAGCGGAGGTGGCGCCAGGGAGAGAAAGGGTAGGAGAGAAACAAGGGTAATTTGAGAATTTTTTGGAGGAGTCATGCGGATGGATGTACAACGTTACAGAGAGCAATGAGGGATGTGTAAATAGCCCCTCCCTTTATTTGCCATCTTTTCTTCGATGATCTTATATAAAATGATACCAACATGGTATCATCTAGTAAAGTAATAAAGTCAATGAGGGGATTCAATTACGACAGTGATTCCTTCTCCTCGTGGATCAGACAAGAGTATTTGGTCTAGATCCTAAGTGGAGTGGGACCCACTCGATGAGCGAAGTGGTGAGCAAGCAAGGGCCAAGTAAATAAAAAAAGAAAAAAAAATGGAAAACCCACCGTGAGCATCATATTTCATAGAGAAAATTAGCGAAAGGTCCCCTCATAGAGGTCTTGTAAGGCCTCCAGTCCATCAACTTTTCATCTAAGGCCGGTAGTCCATGTAGCTTGAACATATTTCGGCGAGAGGTCCATAGATACACCACCTAATGGCGAGAGGTCCCTAGATACGCCACCTCATATATTTTTATGACTGATTTGCCCTTTCAACTGTTTAGGCATGGAATTTTGAATTTTAAAAATCCAAATCTTCCATTCTCCCTCGTTCGTTCGCTCTCATTTTATATTGTCCCGAAAAACTCCATCGGAAGAAGAAGATAGTCAATCATCGCCTGCCGCTACACCATCTGTAGTTACAGAAGGATCATGGGCTACCTGGGCCATCTGTAGTTGCAGAAGGATCATGGGCTACCACTGCACCATCTGAAGGCAGGGAACGGATTGGATTTGATCCTCGTGAGAGTCACGGATCATGCAATCAAAGATCAGAGGTGTTCTGATCAATCAGGTGGGCCACGCTCGAGGACAAACGGGATTTCGAACCCTAGTTTGGTCGTTGCTGAAGAAGACGACTGGGCCTGTTCAGTCGTCGGAGATTGCACGATCGGGGTTTTTGTTTTGCAAAACCCGATCATGGTTGGGCATGTTCAATCGCTGCCGTCCTTTCATCGCCGAGGAAGACTGGAGCCGCCACATCACTGTCGGTTTCTCTTCGTCATCGTCGTCGCCTTGCTAGTCCAGCCGCCCGCCCGCCCATTGTCGTCGCGAAAGACAACAGTAGAAGGAGGGACAACGCCTGTTGCAGGCGTTGGAAGGAAGAACGGTCGCCCGCCCATCGTCGCTGCAGAAGACAACAGCAGAAGGAGGGACAACGCCTGTTGCAAGCGTTGGGAGGGAGAAGAAGACGACCTAGTTGGGTCCATTCCAGGCCCCAGGTCTCGGGTCAGTTCAAGTTAGGTTCGACCTGACTCAGCTTGCGAAAGCCTAAAACCCAGAAACATTAACGGCTAAAGTTTGTTTTCACGATATCTTGATGATCTGGAGTCCGATCTGAGATCCGAACGTAGTCGACGGTGCTGCGCTATCGCTAGAGAAGGAAGGCAGGAGAGTTATTATATCATTTTTGACAAATTTATATGAGTTTTTATGAAATTTATTTGAGTTTTTGTGAAATTTATCTAAGTTCTTAAGAAATTTATATGAGTTTCTGTCAAATTTATCTGAGTTTTTTCATTTTTTTGTCAAAATTTATTTAATTTTTGCGCAAATTTATATGAGTTCTGAAAAAATTTCTCTGGGTTTTTGACAAATCTATATGAATTTTTGGCTAATTTATCTGAGTTCTGGAACAAATTTATCTGAGTTATAGATAAATCTAACTGAGTTTTTGGAAAATTTATTTGAGTTTTTATTATATATGTCTTTTGAAATTTATTTGCGTCTTTCAAAATTTATTTGCATTTTTTAAAAATTTATTTGGATCTTTTGAAATTTATTTGCGTCTTTCGAAATTTATTCGCATTTGTTAAAGTTTATTTAGATATTTTGAGATTTGTTTGCGTCTTTTTAAATTTATCTTCATTCTTTTGAAAATTATTATGTTTTTTGAAGTTATTGTGTCTTTTTGAAATTTTATTTACTTCTTTTGAAATTTATGTGCGTCTTTTCAAATTTATTTATATTTTTGTAAAATTTATTTGGATCTTTTGAAATTTATTTACGTCTTTTGAAATTTATTTTCATTTTTTTAAATTTATTTGGATCTTTTGAGATTTGTTTGCGTCCTTTTAAATTTATCTTCGTTCTTTTGAAATCTATTGTATTTTTTAAAATTATTGGGTTTTTTTTGAAATTTTATTTACATCTTGAAATTTATTTGCGTCTTGTCAAATTTATTTATATTTTTTAAATTTTATTTGGATCTTTTGAAATTTATTTGTGTCTTTTGGAATTTATTTATATTTTTTTGAGATTTATTTAGATTTCTTGAGATTTATTTGCATCTTTTAAATTTATTTTCATTCTCATTAATGAGATTTCATTAATCGTGGTCAATTAAATGGTAGTTGATTATTATTAATGATACATCCCACTAATCGTATGATATGATTTTGAAGAAATAATAAATTAGATATATCCGGTATCAGGTATGAGAACCTTTGATTGCATAACCTTGGGGCATTTGGGCGGAGGTCCCTCAACTGTGATTTTTATTGCAAACGGTCCATAACATTTTATCGTACTGACGGCAGTCCTTTTGTAAAAGTAACTCATTGAAAAAGACAAAAAACACCCTTGTACACGTCAGCAAAAGCAGAATCAGACAATTTATCTGAGTTTTGGCAAAGCTCAGCAATAATTCAAATGAACTTCTCTCAATCCATTGAGGTTTGGATGGCGTTAGAGTTTCAGAAAGACAAAGTGGTCTTCATGAAGTTTTTAGAGGACGTCTTAAGCTTTTCAGAAAGGTCTGGTTCGCAAAAATTCAAGTTCGTTTGGGCCTCCAAGCGTTGCTTCAAAATAAGACCGGAAAAACCGATCCAAAATTCATGTTTTTACCAGTAAATTTCAATGAGCCATAACTTGAGTTTCCGAAGTCCAAATCGGGTGATTCAAAACCCTAGAATCATCTACACATCTAGGGCTACAACTTTCATGAAGAGACCAAGTCAAGATTCCACCGTTATATCATAGAAAAATACCTCACAAGTTGGACACAAACTCAGATAAATTTGTCTGAGTTTTATCAGAAATTCAGATAAATTTGTCTGAATTTTGCCAGAAACTCAGATAAATTTGTCAAATGAACTTCTCTCATTCCATTGAGGTTTGGATGGCGTTAGAGTTTCAGAACGACAAAGTGGTACTCATGAAGTTTTTAGATGACGTCTTAAACTTTTCAGAAAGGTCTGGTTCGCAAAAATTCAAGTTCGTTTGGGCCTCCAAGCGTTGCTTCAAAATAAGGCCGGAAAAACCGATCCAAAATTCCTGTTTTTACCAGTAAACTTCAATGAGCCATAACTTGAGTTTCCGAAGTCCAAATCGGGTGATTCAAAACCCTGAATCATCTACACATCTAGGGCTACAACTTTCATGAAGAGACCAAGTCAAGATTCCACTGTTATATTATAGAAAAATACCTCACAAGTTGGACACAAACTCAGATAAATTTGTCTGAGTTTTATCAGAAATTCAGATAAATTTGTCTGAGTTTTGCCAGAAACTCAGATAAATTTGCCAAAACTCAGATAATTTATCTGAGTTTTTTTTTGAAAACTCAGATAAATTATCTGAGTTTTGCAAATTTATCTTTATCAGAGTTTTGTAAATTTATCTTTGTCCGGGCCATGTGATGGATCGATGGCAACAGGAAGGTCATGGTTGAAATGAAGAGATTATTTTGATTCAAGACAGTCAAGTGAATGATCCAAAATTGATAGTGCTACAAATGAATGGAAGTATTGCTACTATAAAACAAGAATTTTCACTCTTGCTTTCAACTGTTATAGTTGATGATGAATACATTATCATTGGGTCAGCAAACATCAATCAAAGGTCAATGGACGGTGCGAGGGACTCAGAGATAGCCATGGGAGGATACCAACCACATCACCTGGCAACTAGGTAGCCAGCCTGCAGACAGGTCCATGGTTTCCGGATGGCATTATGGTATGTGCACCTTGGCATGCTTGATGACTCCTTCATCCAGCCAAAGAGCATCGAGTGTAGCCAGAAGGTGAACAAGATAGCTGACAAGTACTGGGACTTTTACGTGAGTGAGACCCTTGATTGCGGTTTGCCTGGCCACCTGCTCAGTTACCCAGTTAGAGTCACTAGTGATGGAGATGTCACAGAGCTTCCAGGCACAGAGTTCTTCCCAGACACACAGGCTCACATTCAGAAAAGTTGTTCAAAACTCAGATAAATTTGTCTGAGTTTTGCCAGAAACTCAAATAAATTTGTTAAAACTCAGATAAATTTATTAGAGTTTTGGCAAATTTGTCTGAGTTTTTGTCCAGTTTATCAGAGTTTCTGGGAAATTTATCTGAGCTCGGCGACACCGAAAATCAGAATACGAAAAATCAGATTCTAATAAAAATTGAAATCCAAAACAAGAACACTTGATGACTATTATCCAATCGAGAAAAGAGAAAGGGAAAACAAGCAAAAAAGCAAACTACTATCTTTTAAATCAGTTGTACAGAGAGAG
Organism: Litsea cubeba; assembly: GCA_012931725.1. Lineage (NCBI taxonomy): Eukaryota > Viridiplantae > Streptophyta > Magnoliopsida > Laurales > Lauraceae > Litsea > Litsea cubeba. The sequence goes on along the minus strand of CM022944.1, from coordinate 160,334,250 downwards.
ATTTGGATAGAGAGAGATTTCAAAACCGATTTCATCTTTGAAGAAATGAAATAGAGAGAATCGGAAGTCATGGCATGGTGGCGACGAAAAGTGCTCTGCAACGATACTCCAAACCATGGAAAGGAATGGAAAATGGAAAATGAGAGAGAAGAAGAAGGCAGGAGTTCGAATGAGAGTTGAAATAGGCAAATTAGTCATGAAAATATATGACGTGGTATATTAGGGACCTTTCACCGAAGTATTTCTAGAGACATTAGAGAAAAAATTATTGTCCTTAATGCTTTAAACTTTTTTTTTTTTACCGTTTGCAACAAGCAACCGACCAAACACCCCTATTTCACATGCAGCTGCGAGCCTGGCTCGCATTCTTCCCCACGTCGCCGGGTGTGTTTATTTTTAGTGCGGGAGGGAATTCAAAGGAATATCATCAGATAATCGTGCCGTGCCCCACTCCACCGTCTTCTTCTACTTCTACTCTCTGTCTCTCTTACTTCCTTTGACCGCCAAAGTGAGAGAGAGACAGTGCACACTATGATGAAACATTTGAGGAGGAGCTGAAAAGATCTCTTTCTCAATAACCCTAGAAAAAAAAATTAAATTAAATTAGAAGAAGAAGAAGAAGACGACGACATGTCTTATCACGACAGACAGACTCCCTCTGCTTCTTCTCCTCCTAACCAAGAAGAAGATCTGTAAGTTTTCCTGAACTTCGTCTACTCTCTCTCTCTCTCTTTAGAAAATACCCAATTATAACACATGGTTTTTCTAATTCTTCTCTCTTCCTTTTGGATCTGATGTATATAATATATTTATATATACTTAATTTTAATTTTGACTTCCAAATGGAAGATCTCTGGAGTCCAAAGGACGATTTGGAACCCCGCTCCCCTTCCCTTTTTATTTCTCTCTTTTGAAAGAATAATAAATATTGAGGTTTAGCCGTTTAGGTTGGGACGTACTTAACCTGAAATTATGTATTAAGGAATTCAAGAGTCCTTTTGCATTGTAGTTTAATCTGTGGGAACACTCAATTAAGCAGCATCGACGGTCGGAAGAATTACATGAACATCCTAAGGACCGGTGCTTGTGATTTGGATGCAAGTGCATCTGTTACCGTTAGATCCAGTGTCCACTTCCACATTGAAATGACTGATTTACAATTGATTGCTTGTCTTCCTTCATATCATTTATATATGTAATTGTCGGCCTTTTGCCTTTTGCCTTTTGCCATTGCCGGCGTTCCCTTTCTCGCATCTTTGGGTTTGTTTTGTACAAGGTGGATGGACATTTGGATATGCTTCCATCTTTAGGTTTTTGGGACTTCTAATTACTGATTCTCTTATCATTTGGTTGTCTTCTGTCTGTCGGCTGTCTGAAACTGGCTTTTTTTTTTTTTTTTTTTCAATTTAACCTTTCTTTCTTTAATAAACTGATGTCCCTAGGTCAGTGAACTGTTCTGGGTCTCAATTTTTTAGTTGCTCTACCTAATTCCCATCACATGATGGGGTTGCCTTTAACAAGTGAGACTGGTTTCCTAGATGAATGCATGACTAATCAATCGTACTTGACGTGTAATGTGATGATCTATCAGTGTACTCTAGCTTCTCTCTACATGAACATCTCCTAAACCTGATGACTCATTTGATGGGTTGCAAATTGACAGTAAAAATCTTATGTGCGGCTGATGATTGCATCTAATAGAAGAAAGCTCACCAACTGAATGGTAATGATCGTCAGATAGAATTGACTTTTAGAGCATACATCCAAAATGGAACCAGACAGTTGAAAGGTCTGGGTTTTGTAAAGGTGGGACCCACTTGTACAGTTTCTGAGCAGAGCAAAATGGAAAATGGAGAACATGTAACTTCAGTGAATGTGCAGTTGCTTTGGACCAATGTTTATGTTGGGCATGTAGGAAATTGAGAGAGAGAGAGAGAGCAGGGCCGGTTTTGCCTAACTGGGAAGTTATTCAGATTATTCCTCTAGAATGCCCATCTAACACTTGTATTCATCTTAATTATTGTGTAAATGGGCCATTAAAAGTCCCAACCTGTTGCTCAGCTGGCCAGGGATGTGTTGTCTGTGCGGGTGTGAGAGTTTGAGTCTCTTGTGAAGCAAGAAAAAGGACCATTAAAAGAAAACATAGCCAGTGATCCACATTCAACTGCAAGTGACCAGCAGTTTGTTCTTGGGATTGCTCGGTGGGGATTTTTTTTCCCATTGCTTATTCTGGGTGAGTACAGCGAGATGAATGATCTGGATCACTGAAATACGGGCCTCACTTTAATGTATTTCTGGGCTTGGAAGAACTGGAGATTCTCTCCACTCTGTGTGGTACAGTGCTTTGAGCTTTTTAGCTTGGTTTGCATATGTTGATCTCTTTATGGAGAAACACACAAGTTTCCTTACTGTGTAGCTCTTTATTAATTAGTTTCTAATTAGTAAGGTGCGTTCTTGCCTGTTCTGATAAGAAATGTTGTCATTTTTCTATTCCAGGTTTCTTGATATACTGCATGAGGCTCCTTTATCTGGTCAGCGAAAGCGCACAAGGATTCTTGGGAGCATTTTGTACTGTTTTCTATTGGCAAGTATCTGCTCTAATCTGCAAAACTGCTGTGTCCGCAACTGGGTCATCTGTGATCTTCACTTTAGATTGAACATTTTATTTTTTCACGTTCCTTACTGAAGTTTCTGGGAAGTAGAGGAATGATCCAGTATGGCGTGTGGAGAGGGCCATGTTATTCTATTTGAAATGGGGATTGGTGAAAGCTTATTCCTGCACTGATATGGGCTGTTTTCTATACCAGCTCTTGATTGGAAGTTTTTTTTTTTCCAATCGGGCAGGTTTTGGTCCATTCAATATAGGAATTAGACACCTTCCTGGATCATTCCTCTGGATATTATTCATCCTTGTTGAGGAGTTAGTCAAAATTTTCTCTTCTTTTGGTGAATTTGGATTAGATTACGTGCTCACGGGTTTTATCTTTTCTAGGCAGGTTATGCTGTTGTGGCTGCTGCAGCTCCATGGGTTTTTCTTCCTATTCCCAGATTGATTCCGCCCTTGCTTTGCAGTTGCAATGTTGTTCTTATGATAATAACAGGTTTTTATCAGGGTTACTTTGTGGACTACTAACTTTTTATGCCGTGGTTCTTATTGTCAATGAATTGGTCAAAATCTTTTCCTCCTTAACTAACATTCAGGCATTTATCATAAAACTCGCCCTGCCCCCTCAAGCTAATGTCTGCAAGTAAACCATCTTTTGTATATCTTAGCAAGTGCGAGGTTGATATATATATATATATATATGGAGATGCTCCTGTGAGAGTAGCTCTTACGGTACTGTAAGACTAAGGGTTGGGGCCCCACATCCATATCCAATGCCAACAGACTAAATGTGGGGGCCCCCACCCCTTACTCTCACAGTACCGTGAGCATCTCCCATATATACATATATATATATATATAGAGAGAGAGAGAGAGATTGTTCGATTTTATTTGAGCTTATTTCAATATTTATTTAGTTTAAAAAACATAATAATGTTCACCTCGCTTGGAGGTGGGGGGTGTGGTTTCAAACATGTGAGGGGTTTTCTCATGCTCCCTTCCAAAGTCCTCTTTACCACCGGAGTATCGCATAAAAATAAATCTGTCATCTTCAAAGCAATGCTTATTACCTCTGAGGCTTTCTCATGCTCATTGTTTTCCTCTGAGGCGCTGATGTATCTGGTATTCTGCTGTTGCTTGTTCCTTGGTGGGCTCTTTTGGGCAGCATCTATTTTCTCCTGCTCTCTACTGTCACTATATTTTAATAAAATTTCAGTTTATTAGTGCAAAAGTAAAAAAGAAAGGAAAAAAAAAGGGAATAGAAGGAAGTTGTGGTATTACTTTGGTGTAGTATATGGCAAGAAACGGTGATGACTGTCCAGACTTCTTGCGTCTCCTACAGTGATATATTGCTTTGTAAGATTTTCTGTCTACATGGTGTACTTCTGATTCTGGTCCCATATACCTGACACTTTACAGTTCTTATCATGGTGCAATGATTTAGTTTTCAATATCTCTTTCGTTCCTTTTCTCATAGATATCAATTAATCTCTTGCACACACAGACATATGCCACACGGAGTGAATACCTCACTTCATTGATCCTAAGTTGTAAAGTCAGAATATAAGATGACATAGTATCTCTATAGTTTTTTGAAAGGTAGTATCTCTATAGTCATATGGTAGAATTCTTCAAGTTGACCCTAGATAGATGGTATAAGGCTAAGTTGAGTTGTTGTTGCTGCTGCTGCTGTTAATGGTCTTGAATTTCTATAGGATTTTACCTGTTTTTATATGTAATTACTAGGGCATTTTTATATTCTTGTTGATTATTGCTTTATTATGAATGTTTTGCAGGCATCTTTCAGCAGTATCTGGTCTACCAAGTCAGAAAAGTGCGCCTACAGGTTCCCCTATTTCTTTGCTTATTCGATATTGTGTTCCTACTTTATAGACAAGATCCCAGTTCTTCAACTCCAGAAGCATTTGTGTTTGCTGATATTTTGGTCTATTGAATTGTTAATGAAGGGCGATGAAGGTCACATTCAGCTCCTTGTTTAAGCAACTCCTTTCACAAAAAATTCTAAATCATCTCCATGAAATCTTCCTTTAGGAAGTCCCATCCTACTTTGATGAAGGAGAAGTCGAAGCATTCTAGCGCAGGAGCTTAATCCCCTGAAGGGTGCTTTATCCCCTCATGCACACCCAATGCCACCTTCTTTTAACTCTATCTTTAACCACTCACTGATCTCTGCATAGATCGAGGGAAAAGCCTGTCACAACCCGAATTCCGGGGTCCTGCCGGATCCCTGGGTTCGATATGACCAAAACCTTGAATGCTCCATGCGGCTGCTGTTGAAAGTTGGCTTCAGCCAACCCAACTCCCCCACCTAGTCTGCCACTTACATCTAACCTATCATCTTCTCTCGTGCCTGCCCTGCTGTTTTCCATGTATGGAAAACTGAAAACTCCGCCCGGTCATGGCTCAATTTGATGCCTACAAAACCTCGGGAAGCTCCACTGCTTGTGCTTTACTCCACAAGAGAACTCAATGCATTCTCCAAAAGAAAATGCTTTTTAAACTCCTCACCTCTACTTCGGGCGCCAAGACCCCAGACGGTCTGTTAACAGTCTTAAGTCAAAGTCCTACTTGTCTGCAACCTTTGGGCCTCTGCATGAATCTTTTTATAGCCACAGTTGCCTTCAATCCATATTCGTGCACCTTATCATTTCCAATGTCGCCAGCTATCACTCCGGTGTTCCTACAATCGTCGTCTTCAAAAACTAATTTATTGCATAGTGAGGATTCCTAAACAACACTGTCTTCTACCTCCAATCTTCCTCTATTGCAATTGTCATGTGTCTCACGTCTTCCATTGTGGATTCACTGGGCTTGTCAAAGCTATAATCCTCTACATCTGAAGCCTAGCCACATGCTTCTACCTTTCTAGCCAAAGCATATTGCGGCAAGAAACTCACCTCCAAATTCCTATTCTCCTCCCACCAGCAGAGGAAAGGATAGCCAAAACAGTTTCACTTTCACTTCCTCCTGTATTCTTTTGAAGTTGCTCAAATTTTATCATTAGATGGCCAAACTCCAGAACTTCTTTGTTGACACTGATCCTGTCTACAGCCACCACTTCCCAAGCTTATATATGCAACCATGTGATTGCAGGTACAAGTCATCTTGCCAAAAAGAGAAAAGGACAGAGAGGCACCGCAAATCAGTGGATTCAAGTCTTGTTCAACAGGAACACCATTTCTCCATTGCAAACATGGACCTTTTAGTTGCTGCTCCATATCTTTCTTTGGAGGCTACATGCTTCCCTTATTTCTCTTGACTTGCTATGAGAACCCTGGTCTATCTCTAGCTATACGCAACAAATTTCACAAGAAGTTTCTTCCCCTAAATTAGCTCCATTCCTTGCTTCAGTGGCTTTTGACACCTCAAATTTCTCAAACAAAAGCGAATTTTCATTGGGCCTAGTTCGGTTGGTCCATCTATTTCTCGGAATATAGATATTCATCACCTTTGTAATCCAAGAGAAAGCCATGACTGCCTACCTAGTTGACATAGGAAAAGGGATATCATCTACCAAGATGGTGACAAGTTTGTCTGGATGAATTGGTGCCTCTCTTCTCTGGATCAATCCACTTCCCGATGTAGAATCTCTCATCTCCTATGCTGATGTTCATCTTTCTGGTTTTCTTCCCCCGTCCTATTATCTTATTCAAGTTTAAAACCTTCTTTCCTCATTTCATGATGCTTCTTTTCTTGGATACCTGCTGCTGCCTTTAATTGATTGCAGCCGCAAATGTTGCAATTATGTTCAGTGATTAAAATCTTGTTTTATCATATCATATAATTCTTAAAGATCTTAAATGTAAAAGAGAAAAAGATATGGTGGATTGTTGAGTTACTAAAAACATGGCTGCAAATAGGGTCGAGTGGAAAAGTAGAACTCACAAATCCTAAATAGGACTGGGACATTATCCAGAGAAAAGGATGAGCCCGTGGCAAAAAAAAAAAGGGGGGGGCATAAAAATTGTACACTTCTGATTCATTCGTAAAACATGATATTGGCACTGGTAAACTTGGTGATGTGTATTGATGTTATGGGAAGTATGAAAGTAGCGACCTTACATTCTAAGGATACTTTCTGATTGATACTATCTATGTATCTCAGTTTACAGCACTTGAATCATTTGTTATTTTAGACCATTTGGCTGTTATGAAATTGGTTTGGATGTGAGTTTACAGGGTTATTACATGTTCAGTCAGAAACTGAAGCACATTGTCCGCCTTCCATTTGCCACTACTGCGTATGGTGCGCATTATGTAATTCCCACCTTGTTGTTTTCTCTTGCTTTCTTCACTTTCTTATATCTACTTCTAAAGATGTAATATATATTTATATATAGAGAAAGGCTCCCCTAAGCTCAAGCTCAGGGAGAAAATTTCGTAAGCTTGTTCTTGTGGGGCCCACCTTTGGTCCATCCAAATGGACCAAACACATGACCCCCTTAAATTGCACATGTCCACCAACTTTCGGTAAGATCCAAATTTACTGGACCGTTGGATTGACTATATATCAATCTGAATGGATTGTTGACCATTAAACTCTTGGGCCCATATGGAGATGATAGAAATTACGGTTGGGGCTAATTTTTTGCAGGGAGGAAGATCCTAGGGAGTCCTTGAAATCCCCCCCCCCCCCCCCCCCCCCCCCCCCCACATGTGGGTCACCAAGTGGGCCCCACCATACAGTTGAGCTTACCTTATCTTAAGCTTGAGCTTAGGGGAGCTTTGCTCATATATATATTTATGTATATATAATTTTTACGGCTGTTACATTATAATTACTTGTCAATTTTGCTAGGAACTGCTGCAATGCTGCTTGTCATGGTTTGGCAACCACACATCAAAGTTTTATCTGTTTCTACATTACTGAGGTAACCTTACTGCTTTACGTTCTTCTCATACTGTTGTTTGTGGAAGACCTTACTATTTTGCCATTGATGCTATTGACTGCCTATTTTCTATACCAAACAGTACCCTATGAACAACCATGTTAATGGAAAAAATGGCCTTTGTGTCATACTCTAACTCGGGAAGGTCCACAGCCATTCTTAACTTGTGTCTTGGTTTTTGAACTTGGCATTAGCCTTACATATGGATTCTCAAAAATGGAAATCTTGAATTAACTTTTATCCATGAGGCTAATAATTTGCGGTAGGCTCTAATCCATAAATTATCCATTCTATTGTGCTGAAACACAGAATGACTGAAATCTTGTCTGCTATATTTCCATAATACTACTTGCTTACAACTGTCATTTTGTTGTCAAATGACCAGGATCATTATATTTGGTGAAGTCATATGTGCTGGATCATTTATGAGCCTATATATTGGTATGTTGAAGATCTTGATATCCATGCTATGTTTCCAGAATGTTTATGAATTTTCTTTGGCTTCTTTTATCAGTAATTCACCTAAAGATGGAAGTGTAAGTGTACAGAAATCACAGAAATATGCAGAAGGTATGTGAATACTATCACAACATGATATTGTTAGTGATAAAAACTGTGCAAATTTCACCAAAATAGAAGCCAACTGCCCTCTTCTTTTGACATGAGCCTAACGAATTGCATTTTTGGTCTCCTTCAACAATAACCTAAATAATCCATTACTTTTTAAAAATTAAAAAAAAAAAACCCTAAATCATAGGCTAAAGAGATGGCAACAGAAGACACATTAAGTTTTTTGGTGCAAATCCACAAGCAAAAGCTACAAAGCAACTTTAACCAATGCAGTATTTGACTTCATTCAGGGAAGTGAATTGGTCATCCATACCAAAGGACATACTTTTACTGACTAGCTTTTCCTGCATTCTTATTTCATCTTCTATTTTGTGATCTGAATTAGAATAGAGGTATGTATGATTGAAAAAGTAGCTCATATATGCAATCGATGTTCAAACAATGTGCAATCCGTGATTTACTATAATAAAAAGAAGGCAATAGCTTCAAACTTGAAAGCTTATAATTTTCATACCTTGTACATGTAGATGCGGATGTAATTGTTCATTTGGAAGTCGGTCTTGTCGCAACCACGAGGTTGCTGGTTCGAGTAATTTTACCAGTCAGAAAAGCGGAATGCAATTGTTTGTTTCTTTCTTTGTCCATGATTTTATTTGTGTATATCGAGTACTGATTGGTCCTCTAAATCGCTCTTCACTCATACAATTACCTTATGGTTGGCTTCTTGTCACCATCAATAGCAGTTGCTAATCATTGTAGTAAATTTTCCAACCCTTTAGATTAAAAATGCACAAGTCTTAAAAAGTTTGAGAGATTCGTGATACACCTGATAATCTTATTCCGCAATCTTTTGGACCTTTCCATTATTGGAGGACACAAGTCAGACATTGAAGTATTTTATTTCTATGGTCACTGGATGCAAATCTTGTTTTCTTTATTTCTTATCCTAATTGGAAGTTAGTCACATGTCATATACTTACCCATCAAATATGAGCTCCAGGAGATTGCCTCCATTTATAGGTTAAATAAATACTGCAATGTTTTCGTCATCTTTTTTAGCAATTCTTGCTTTACTGTTTCTTATATGTGTATTTTGATGCTTGCAGGGTGTGTTCATCAGTACAATTCATTGGACTGTCAACCTGATGTTTTGAAGTCGTTATATTCTTCATTACAACCATCAAGTCCGCTTGAAGAGTTGAGGTAGGGATTGGTAGCTATTTCTATTTTTCTTTTTTTGTGGAGCTTTTGCGATTACTACTTATCATTTTCAGCTTCCTATTTCCATATTGTAAGATATAATAAACCGATACCAAGTTAAAGAAGTATCTCTCTATTTATCATATATGCTATTTTCAAACTCAGATGCAATTTATTACACAGCTTAGGTAACAAAAGATTACTTTTTGTTTTGGTTGATTCGAATTATGCTATGGTTTCGAACCAAAAAATTAAATCAAGTGAAATATCTGAGGTGGGGCTGGAGTAGAAGTGGTAAAATTTTTGCACTACTATGAAATCAATTTATTGAGAAAATGATCTGTTATAGAAAGTTTAGATTACACCTAACATATTGTTTTATTTTGTAGTGAAAATGATCTGTTCTATAGAAAGTTTTGATTAGAGCAGGCAAAATCTCATTTTATAGAAATTTCAGTATTGTGTTTTGTAACGACAGAAGAATCCATTTTTAGGCAGATTTGTGGTGTGGTAGGACTCTGTTGAATGATCTATTCTCAAACCTTTATGTGGTGGAAACTAATGAAGATTGTTTCGTCCTAGACTGTATTGACTGTATTGGTGGATAACTTGTTTGGTTGCCTTTTTTCATAGGAATATTAATGATAGACTATATGTAAATCACCATCTTAGCAATCCATATGAAAACTTCATATGTGGTGGAAATGGAGAATCCATATGAAAATTTCATACACCGTTGAATGGACTGTCATTTCCATGGAAAATAGGAGCTGCACAGATGTGCCTTTAGTATTGTAGAGCTTTGGATATATATGCATATTTAGTGAGTTTTGCTCAGCTTGCTTGATTGTTTGCACTTCTAAACTTGGCACCATACTGGGTTACTAATAAATGCCCTGTTGAATAGGTATCATGATGGAGGTCGTCTTTCTGATCAGCAAATGGCTCTGTTGCAGTATCAGCGAGAAAACCTTCATTATTTGAGTGAGGAGGTATTGCGTTTATTTTGGTCATATAATGCTGCATATCATAGTCATGTGATGCTTTCATTAGCTGACACTTGTTGGGTGGTCACTCTAAAAGTGGTATGCCGTGAGACATGCCACTTGAATGGTTGCTAATTCACTATGTAGCATCTAGTATAACCAACCTGTTTGTAAAACTCAAGCAAAGTGAGATAGATAATACAATTCATATTTTAACAAATTGCAGGTGCTTCGTTTACAAGAATGCTTGAGCAAATATGAACGCTCTGCTGATGGAAGCACTCCTCAGGTATGTAAGGTCCCAATGAAGAAAATTTAGCTTCATATGAAGAGAGATGAGAAGTTGATTAGATCAATTTGCTGTGTTAAAAGATGCAGTTAAAACTCCTCAAGGAAAATTAGCCGAAAGACTCAAAAAATCCTTCTCTTGATGGAATGATTGATTCTCTTAGTGTAGTCTTGTGATAAGATATTTTACAAATATTAATGCTGCCTCATAATTTTCAGACAAAAATTTTCACATTGATTACGACTGGGAAAAATCTCTCACATATATTAATGCTTTGCATTTACATATATCAGTGATTCCTCTGGGTTTTCGGCTATGATGCCCGGATACGGACACAGGTACGGATACGGGACATGGGAACGAGCGTCCGATACGTCAACTTCAAAATTTTAGGATATGGATACGGGTATGGGATTTTTAGAAATATATAAATATAAATATTTAATTGGGAGTTTATTTTAAATGAAATATATATATATATATATTGCTGGAGCCGTCAATCTAGAGTAAAGAGATTTTTATTGTGCTGCTTTTTTTTTTTTTTTTTTTTATAGTTGGGCTGAGCTTGACTCGATCTGAAGCCCACAAGATGGGCCCTGCCTCACTTGAAATTGAAGTGGGAATACATGGGCATTGACTCACTTTTAAATAAGAGTGGGAGACAGGGTTTGAAATAGTAGTGGAGGACAAAGAGAGATGAGGGGAAAAACGAAAAAAAGCATTCGTCTCTTTTCTTTCTGCCCTAACGATAATAGAGATGAGGGGAGAGAGAAGACAGTAGGCGACGATGATGGTGGAGGCGACGACGATGCGATAGCGACATCGGTGCAGGTACGCCCCTTTTTTTCCCCTGTTCCTCTTCTCTTCTCTCTCTCTCTCTCTTTTTTTTTTTTTTCTGTGTCTGGGTGATGGAGGCGAAGGGGAAGGGGTTCGGCTGAGAGGGGGTGGGGTTGTGGGTGGTCGGGAAGACGGAGTTTCGCTATTTTCGATTTTTTTTTATAAAATACAACACAGCCGTATCCTGATTTTTTTGCACCGTATCCCTACCGTATCTTGTGGTATCCCGTATGCGTACCCGTATCGTACCGTGTCTGCACGGGTACCATAGGTGAGTTGCCGTATTTGGGTATCATAGGTTTTCGGACTTATTAAATTTCACATTTATTTTGATTGGGCAACTTCTTCTTTTTTCTCCAAAATGTCACAGGTTGTATTCTGTTCAGAGTGGAACTTATACCATGTGACCTAAATCTCTGTAAGTCCACAGAGAACAGAGTACAATAAAATTAAATGAAACCAATGTTACGATTCTAAATAAAATAAAATAAATGGAACTGTTGCAATTCTCAAGTAATTGGCTTTTTTTTATTATAAAGCTACACCTTCATAATTGAGTAAGCATTATTGCTGAGTAATTTAAAGTACCATACATCCATGATTTCATGAACCATTGATTAATTATCTAAGTCTCTAATTTAACGTTTAAGTTCCTGGACAGCCATATGATCCAGCCATATGATCCAGAAGTTTCTTACAATCTTTGTAATCTAAATCATAGTTATCAGGAGAATTGTTTCCCATCGCAAATCCCCATGCTTCTCACATCCTATTGCCCACCTCTTTTTTCACTTATACATAAATACTGTACCTAGATGTCAGAAAATGAATTATTTCCTGCATCTGTTCTAAGTCATCCAACTATGACCTATTCCCATTGAGGCGTTGAGGCCTATTTAAGTCTAGTTGACTGGGTAGATGCCTCTTTTTTTTTTTACTGTGGCAACACGTAGTAGGTTTCAGTTATTGATTTGTGATTTGTAGGTTTTGTGGATTTTTAAAAATCACAAATTGGATTTGCTTTGGTTAAAGAAATCAAATGAAAATTTTGTTAATTAAGCACCACCTGTTGCATCTTACTGCAGGTTGATCTTGCCCATCTTTTAGCTGCTCGCGATCAAGAATTACGAGCGTTATCTGCTGAGGTAATACATTATCTATTCTTGCCATTCTACAATTCATTAAGAGATGCTGTGAGTTGAGATTATGGTCAGCCTACTGCAAGTCTGATGGTCTTGATGGAAACTGTCTGGATTGATAGGGCCTGCAGAGAAATAGAACATATAAAAACTACAACTGCATTGGAGAAGAGAGATGGTGGTTTGACAACATATGTGAAGTTATCACTTCTGTTTCCTTGATATGTTGTAGATATGAAATCCAACAAGGTTTGGGTAGAAGAACTTGAGACATGGAACACACCAAATTCTCGGGATAAAGTTAGGGAGAGAATGGGTACAGCACGGTTAGCTGTAACTCTTATAGGACCTTTTATTTTGAAAGATTAAGATTTTTCTTCTTTGTGGTAATAAAATTCAACACTGCAAATACAAATTCTGCATGTGAATTACTTTTTTTTAAAGCTAATTGCTGATTAATTTTTTTTAAAGGAGAGAATCAGAGGTTGGGGTTTTAGACCAGCTAGTACTGGCTCTGGAAGAGGGACAACTAGTTTTGGAGTTCAAAACATTATTATTATTATTAATTCAGATTTTGGGAAGGGAGAGTCTATCTGCATCCTCCTTTTTTTCAATTTGTTTTTTAAGTTTTTTTATGCCCTACCCATTACCAAATGGCAAAGGACTTCCTGAGGAAGCACAAGAACAGCCTACAACAGGTTCAAACTTGTGACCCGACTTCGGAGGGAAGGTGCCTTTTCCACTGCATCAATGTGATGTGTCTGCCCAGCAAAGCAGCTTGTGTCAGAGAGATTAGCCTTCAATGGGAATGAGTGGAATTGGAGGACTCACAATTCTGTGCCCCAAATATCCGTTACAAAAATGCTGACCTTAATTAGATGGATGAGGCTTTGGTGGTGGTGGTGGTGGAGACGATGATCATGATTGGTTGAGATCCAGTATGTTCTATATTGCCACGTTGCTCTGACAACACAATTTAGATCAATAGATGCTAAGACGAAATTGGTCAATGCAGATGAATCAAATTCAATCAGAGCTACACCTTGCACGGAAATTGATTGCAGAACGCGACTCTGAGGTTCAACGTATTCGCACAACCAATAATCAGGTATTGTTCACTCACCATATGTCTGACGGGTTTTTCACCCTTTCACACTAAATAATAAATGTTTTATTTTCTAATCATTCTTGGACTTCATTTTTATTGTTAAATTCGTGTAAGTTATCCTGCCTCCATTCAGGTTTTGCTGGTATTAGCTTCTGGCATATATTTCTGTTGATTGCATTTAATAGTAGAGCTCAGAAATTTTACAATTCTAATAACAACACTGGTACAGTATGTTGAGGAAAATGAAAGACTAAGAGCCATTTTGGGGGAATGGAGCACTCGAGCTGCAAAGGTATGTTCTTTCATGTATATTACTGAAGCTGAAAAAGTCAACATAGGATTAGAGTTTAGTCTGCATTTGTCTCCTCATTTTGGTAGCAGAGTTATTTTCTGATTTTTATTCCAGGACCGGTTTGTTTCACATTTCAGGGGGAAGACGTCTCTACCTTTACACACTGTTTTTAGTTAAATTATGTTTGGTTCACATGGCTGTTTCCAGAGCCATGGTCAATATAATTCTAGTTCTTACTAATAATATTGCTTTGAATGGGCTCTTTTGTTCTTTCTTAATTAGTGTATCCAAGGCAGGACCCTTTTCCTCCCTCTTCCTGGCTGGTCACACAACTAATGTGCTGGTGCCATTTGAACATGAAACCAATAAGCCCCTTGGGTTTGCTGTCACTTAAAATAGTAGATGTTGCTAAGCTTCTTTTTAAAAAAAAAAATGTGCTCCTTAATTCTGGAAATTCTCACTTATTTTAGGGTTCTTTTTTTTCTTTAACCTTTTTATCTTATTGGAACCTCTTGTCGATATATGCTATTATCCATGTGTAAAGCTTGAGCGGGCACTGGAGGCAGAGCGCCTATCGAATATGGAATTGCAGAAGAAGATAACAAAGCTGAGAAGTCATCCAACTCAAACTTCTGAAGAGCAAGGGGACTGATCGCTGTCACGTTTTGGTGAATACATCCTTAAAAATTTGTTGTGCATGCTTTCTTTTGGAGATAGGAGGAAGCCTGGAACCTCCACATCAATGAACTGAGAGTTCAAAACAGTAGTTTGTGAAGGCACTAGATTTGAACTAATGGGATAGAAGGATTTCAAGTTGCTACTGGAACCTGAAATTTTTTTTAATGAAGATTGCTTTTGTACTTTAAAATTCCATAAATATTCTGAGTAGGAACCAGATAATTTTCGAGCTAGGGACGTGAGCTCTTGAGAATAAACGAGTGCCACACATGGTGTGGTGGTCCGTGTCATTGTTATCATGGTTGTGGATAGAACGTGTCAAAATATTCATCATAGATGAGGCGATGTTGGTGCCATCACAGAAGAAAAACAGCAATGTTAGTATGTTACACATTAAATGGAGAAATGACCGAAGACTTTGACAGCCAGGATCTTCGGTCTTGGATATTTGAATGACGTGATTTTTACATGGTTAGAGCCATCAGATAAAGCAACTGACCACTGGGTCATCCGCAGAACTTACCAACAAAAATTCAAATTTTAAAAAAATAAATAAATAAATAAAGATTATATTACTCTTCTATGGATGAGGATAAATACCTAACTAGTAACTAGAGCTAACTTGACCTAGTTAGGCCATACCTTGTTTGGTTAAGCATGACTGCATGAGCCCCATACAGGAGTATGAAGGTCACACATTCCCCTAATAATCAGGCACCTCACATGATAAAGGGGTGGATTAGAGGAGGAAAAGATAAAGAAAGAGAAAAGGGGGGCCAAAACCAGGTTGTGCTTGTCCTAGGTCCAATTCAAACACAAATGGCTCCAGTTGACTCCAAGTTGTTTTTGCCCCTGTTCTTTTCTTTTTTGTCCTTTTGAAATGGTTAAATCTGCAGACCACAGAGCAGTCCAATTCAAAAAGATTACTCGAAATAGTACTCATTATGAAGAGAATAAGCATGGATTGGGCCTCGAGTCAGTGTCAACGTTGTTGTGGTTGTATTATGTGATGGTTATATGTTGCAGATGCAGATTATTACATATTGCTCCGCACTTGTGCCAGGCTAACGCAAATTGATATCCGGGTCATGCACCTTGGTGCATTGAAGCTCGAGAAAAGACTCTTGTGGATTGAAAAGCGGGTTGATGACAGCCTGAGATTGTCGTTTGGTCATTCCGGCAGACTCAGAGAGAGAGATTTTCCTGATTGTGATGAATATGCTTGAAGAAGAAGCCGCTCCTTTGGGATAGCAGCTCTATCCTAAATGTGATAGAGAGCGGGTCAGAGCATGGGGGCGCCTTTCCTGGTGGGCGGTCTATACTGAATTTTTTGTTTTTTTTTGGTTTTTTTTTGGGGAGGGGGGACCTTTTACTGGCCCAGTTGTTTACATCTGGTGGGCTCTGGTCATCCTGTGTTACCTCTCTCTTACAGCAGAATTTAGATCCCATTTAGCAAGATGAGCTTTTCTATTTTGCCATGAGCTCATGTGAGCCCCAGAAACCTATCCATTTCAGCACACGTCAGCCAAACTCAAGCCCGCAACTGCTATGAGCCCAACGATTCCGAACGTGTTCATCAGTCACCTGAAATTTGAAAGTGGTACCTGGGGCAGTTTCTGATTTTTTATTTTTTTTATTGGTGCACTGCCCTCCACCTGTTTTTCCACGGCGGTTTTTGTTGAAGAAACGTGAGAAGATTGGAGAAGGTGTCCCTTGTCTACTACTCTACACACAAAAAAAAAAAAAAAAAAATTGTTTGGGTACAAACATACTTGTGGAATATGAGGCCAGGCCAGGCCAGGCCGTCTGTCTGTCTATCACTGATCCACCGATGGTGGGTGCTGGAACACAAACGATTATCATCAGCATGTGATAAGGCAACGCTCGAGTCATAAGATATTACTGTAACATGTGATGCTCATGCACTGGTATACAATGATAAATGAATGGATCTGGAATTGATGAAAAGCGTAGTAATGAATACTAGGGGCACGAGGAGATGTGGATTTAGGGAGGTTCTTCTGCTTTAACGACATTGTCTATTGTTTGACCTATAGATCTAAACCTCTGTCACGCATGAATAAGCCTGCTGGTTTTTTTTTTTTTTTTGGTAGAAAAATAAGCCTACTGTTAGTATCATCCAACCATGAATATCTTTTGGTAGATGTGGTTAATCTATAATATTTCCCAATCAAGCGAATGGTCCGAAATTCCCTCTACAACCAACATGTTCAGAACTCAGCTAATTTTATTTTCTATGTTGGTGATTGATGAGATCGCTGTAAAAAAGAAAAAAAAAAAAAACTAAAATAGAAATCTTAGCCATATATTCGTGGAACTAACTTGATACATCGATCGAACCCAGCCTTACTCATTGGGTTTGGGTTTGATTTTTATTGAGTGAGCTGAGATTGGACATCATGGAATGGAACAACATGCGACCTATTTCTATTTTTTACTCTGAATTATTACCAAAGAAAGGATGGCCGGAAGCTTCCAGCATTAAAACTTGGGGTTGACTATAACCATATCCCATGATTTTTTCTTGGCCATAATAGAACAAAGTTTCAATAATCATCCTGTTGCTTTGAAATTAATTACTCTCTTTCATATGCGATTCATTTCTTTTTTAGAGAGAATTTCAAATACGGCCTTAAGTTTTTCTCTTTTTTATAAAAAGAACACAAATTTTGAAACTTTTCAAATTTGTCCCCATATTTTCTCAAAACTCTTCAATTAAGGACATCCGTCCATTTAAAGCTATTTTTTTGCAACTTTTTCTCTTAGTTTTTTTAAAATACTCAAATTATCATTCGTTGAAATAAAATCCTCCTTCACTTTTTATATATTCTCCTTATTTTCTTCACCAGTGTCCTCACTGTAATTAAGAACAACTAGCGTCCCTGCACGATGCATGTAGTAGCTGTCGGAACATGTCATGGCTAAATGAAGGGTAATTTGGGTATTTTTTTTTATAAAAAAAATTCAGAAAATACTGGCTGGATGTACTTAAATTGAAAACTTACCGAAACACTTAGAACTAGTTTGAGAACTTTTGAAACTAATTCTATTTGAAAACCTCCCTCGTTTCTATGATGACATTTGTCAGACCCGTTTTTCTTCGTCCATTAATTCCACATGTTTGGTAATTTTCAATAAGGTTGTTGGGTTTGTTTTCACTTGACATGACCAAGAAGAAACAAGCTATCTCGACTGCTGAAGCACTCATCTAAGCATCGGTGGGCCATGGCTTATGTTCAACTTGTGTAGGTTTTAAATAAAAACAAAATGGTAGAGAGCGATGATGTGATGCCAACGAAAATCAAGTCGCTGGTTGATGGGCTTCCAAAATCAACAACCCTAGCTCATTTTCTCCCCGTGCTTGTTTTTTTTTTTTTTTCATACAAATGGAAAGACGAAGTCCACAAAATAAAAAGGAAAATCTATATAAATGGGAAGAATTACCGAAATAGGAACGGATCTCTCAATAGCCGCCGGGGACATGTGGGACTGCGAACCAATTGAGCAGTGCCTTGCCCATTTTCTTCGCATGGCCAATTAAAAAAAGGCTAAAATATGCATTAATGCACAACCCAAATGAATGCAACGGTTGTCATTTGGCCAAGCATTGCATTCAGTGGTCAGGATTGAACATTATTTGTGGGACGACGCTCGTATAATCCTGATAAGAATTTATATAGAAGTGACCACGTAATAAAAAATTCTCAAAGCTCCACAGGATTCCTCCAAGTCCAAGAGGAGGCCGAGACCGTGGGTGGGTGTACCGGAAAGGGGCCCGCGGCCGCCCCGCCCATAGAAGCTTCTTGCCATCAGCTGACTTTTATTGCCTGACAGAGTGACCGGGGCCATCTCTCCCTCTTTTCTTTTCTTTTCTTTCCCTTTGGGTGAATAAGAATTGAATTGAAGATCAAGGGGGCAGGGCGGTTTTGTCACCCATATATTTTTTTTTATTATTATTATCATTATTCCCAGGATATTTTCTCTAATATATTATATTATATTATATTATACCCCTGAGTCCGCAAGGGACGGAGTCAAGTTCTAGAAGACTAGGAACCACTCTACAACTGCTACCAATTAAAAAAATACACCCAGAAACTGCCCTTTTTCTTGCTCTAATATATGTTTTTCAGCTGATACCAACCATACAACTAGTCAGAAACGCGAACATGAAAAAGAAAAAGAAATAAAGTCTCACGGAGTTGCTTGCTTGAAATGTCAGAAACTAGCCTCTAATCTTTTTGTGTTTGTTGGGCGACCAGAAAATTCTATTAGATCTATTTTTTTAGAACAATAATTCTTGTAGGTGCCTAAAAATTCACGGACTTGGAAAGATGAATCTTACTGGATCTTGGTGGATATAGAACTCCTTTGGAAGGATCAGATGCCTGCAACCTGAAAGGGGAGAGAAGAAGAACAATGGTCAGACGACCTTGACTGCCGTCAGCACAAGGCCCTCCGATGCCTAAGTCAGTTCAACAACTCGACTAAGGATGGAGAAGAAGGAGTTAGAATTTGAGGGTGAGAGATGTGTATCTGTTTGTCTCTGCCCCTTCTATTGGTTTGGCTCCTGTGTACAGGGGCAGATCTAGGGGGGTGTCGGGGGTGGCTGCAGCCCACCTCAACTCCCTAACTTTCCAAAAAAAAAAAAATGGTGCTTGAATGCGAGGCATTGTTTGTCAATCAGTTGATGCTAGCAAGCCTCGATCTATAGTCTATATGGATTAGATGTCGAGATGCTTAGACTCCATCTTAGAGCTTCAATCAATATTTGGTTATACTGAGCATGAACATGAGTGGTATTAGTCCCTTTTGGAAGAGTATTCAGGATAACTACTAGTTGCTTAATAGTTGGATGCCTAGTTATCCAGGATTAATTTGATGACTCCCAAAAAAAAAATTTTTTTGGATGACTCCCATTTTGTTACCTCCAATTAATTTGCCACTATTACCTATTAAAAAAAATTTGGAGTGACAATTAGTAGTAGCAGCCCCTCCTTACTGATAATCCTGGATCCGCCCCTGCCTGTGTATATGTAGAGGAGGAAGTTGACTCTGGGAGTGATGTCTCATCACTCCTGACAGGAAATCCCATCGTGGCTTATTATGTCACATCGGGCCTTACCCTGGCGCCTTGGGAGTTGTGGATGCCGCTCTGTCAGGGAATACGAGCGGTGCTGCTCTGTCGTGTCGCACGTTCTGTAACGTGGTTGAGTGTCCATATAGGTACAGTTGTCAGTGCTCAGTACCTTTACCGAGACCAAGGCAAAGACATGGTACCGAGGTCAGGACTCTGGAACTGCTACCGAGATGGAGCACCTAACCGAGATAAGGCACTTGGCCGAAACAGAGAACTTAGCCGAGATGGAGCGTCTGGCGGAGGTGGAGCATGACCTGGAAGCATGCTGGCACCGCTGCCGAGATGCCTGGCGCTGCTGGCCGAGGTGGAGCAGTCTGGCACTGTACTGAGATGGGAGACCCTGGTACTGCTGGAGGAGGCCGAGACCAGAAGCAACAATATGGCAAAAAATGCCTTTGTCGAGGTCGAAACGATGGAATTTGGCCTAAAAACAAGAAGTCCATTGCATAGGAATGAATTTTGAAGATCTCGCTGATTCCCTTTCAGAATGGAGTTTCGTTCGTGATTCTGACTCCGGGACCCTCATTTCGCCTAGTACCGTTTGGGCGCTGCACGGTGTATCTTACTTCGATCCAATGCATCCATGTATTCATCTGCTTCGATCTGCACTACATCACTGGTACTCTTTACCGAAACTAGGGTGATCTCGGTGTCTTAGCAATATCCCCCACACAATTCTATTTACTCTAAAAAGAAATATGGACTGAAAACAATCAAAAAGCATATTAAATTATATTATAAATCAAAGGAAAGAAAAAAAAAAGCACGAAAAATCCCCTCCTTAGCATGAAAAAAACCAACCCACATCATCGGCCTCTCAAAGTTGGGACGGGACTTCAGAGTTATTAGATTTATCACTAAACATTACCGAGTTGGGACTTGGGACTGGACAAGACCCACGGAGTTTATTTAGTTAAAAACCAAAACTGAAGATTTAAGTGATTCTGTTGCCTAGTTTCAGTGTGTGTATAGACAGCATCCCGCTCAATTTTATCCAAATCCCTAGACCGGGTTTAAGAGGAAAAAAAAAAAAAGGCCACTCTACGTGAATGATGGGGCTTACAGCTTACCTTCACATGTGAATGGTGAATCCAACTCCAATTGAACTGAAATTTGACTAACCTAATGCCAACAAAAGAGGTCTTAAGCACTTGTGGATCGCATTTATAATTAAGGATGGCCTCGAGGAAGTTTCAAAATATCATCCGGATTCATGGTCAATGCAATGAGACCTGATACCCATCATGTCAAGTTTTTGTTCCAACATCAGATTAGCAGCCTTAGATTAGGGTGCCAGTGTGCCACGTGTACCATAATTAGCCGCTAAAAGTTTTAAACTCTGGCCTCCATTTCAAAGAAAAGGTCTACTCTTATTTATTTATTGAGATAAAGAGGAAGCATGATTTCCACTTCGATTTTTTATCCCAATAGGAGAGCTCAATCAAATATGTTCATGATGAAGCTTCAAATCAATATTTAGTTAGTTAGTTAGTAGGTGAGGTGACTGATTGTAATGTTGCTATTACTATTATTATTATTATTATTAGTGGTCCTGGAAATGGTAAACACGTTAGGGAAGGGCATTTCCGTCATGTAAAAAAGTAAAGAGAAGACAAAAACACTCCATTTCCATTTCCGACGAATTCATTGATGAAGATACAGGACCTGCTTGCATTAGCATACATAATAAAACAATATAAGCAGTGCATTTCAGCAGTTGGGCAGAAAAAATAGACACAACAACATTGGATAGGAATAGGGACTAGGGAGTCGGGAGTCACTAGTGAGTACTTGGTTGGTGGAAGGGGGAAGGACTAAGGGCTTTAATTATTGAGATGATGAAGGCCTCGAAATGAAATAATCCAGCAGCAGGAGGTGGTAGTCCCTTCCTAGTTCCTACCCTCCCGATCCACAACCCCCAATCCCATTGAATCAAGAATCATTCATTCCTTTCTTTCTTTCATTCTCTTCATCCATCAAAAAGATTTTTTTATTTCTTTCTTTCAGCTGTCCCTGTGGCATGTATTCTTTCTGTCTTGTGTGAGGACTGAGAATGCTCTGCAATATCGGATCATGGTCATGGAGAAGTCTCCTTCCCAGTTGCTCGAGACCATCATCTTCTTTCTCTCGTTTGGTCCGTCGTCGTCGAAAGAAGCGGGTGCGGGTCAAGAAACAGGTCTCCCTCCAGAGCAGGCTATCCTTCTCGGACCTCAGCAATCCGGCCTCGACGCTCTCCCCAGAGGACCTGTCTCTTTCCCTCGTGGGGTCCAACCTCCACGTCTTCACCTTGGCAGAGCTCAGGGTGATCACCCGCAACTTCTCGTCCAGCAATTTCCTTGGGGAGGGAGGTTTTGGGCCTGTCCACAAGGGCTTCCTTGATGACAAGATCAGGCCCGGTTTGAAGGCCCAGCGAGTTGCAGTCAAGCTCCTGGATTTGGAGGGTGCACAAGGCCACCGGGAATGGCTGGTGAGTTACTTCAATCTCCAAAATGCCAAGTTCTTCTTCTTCTGCTTCTGCTGCTTCTTTTCCCTCAATTTAAACTCTTCGCTGAATTATATCATCACCTTCATTATCATCGTCATACAATAATTTTAGCAGCATTGTTGATGAGGATTTTTGCAGACGGAGGTGGTCTTTCTTGGGCAATTGAGACATCCCCACTTGGTGAAACTGATTGGATATTGTTACGAAGATGAACATCGGCTTCTTGTGTACGAATTCATGTCCAGGGGTAGCTTGGAGAATCATCTGTTTAAAAGTAAGTTCTATCATCTGCTGCTAATCCTCTCCAGTCTCCACATTCATTATTTCCAACTTCGAGGGTATTTGGTAAATTGGTTGACGACTGGGGACAATTATTTTAGTCTCTGTTTCCTACCTAGAGAATACATCAGCAATTCCAATAACCTTAGGGCCTGTTTCTTTCCAAGCATTTCTGACAGGAATTCAGGTTGTCTGTGAATTCCTGAATTCCAATCAGAAATTCTATGTTCATTTACTAGAATTCGCAGCATTTGAGGCAAGCAGTATTTTGGAATTCCAAAAAAGTGGAATTTCCAAATGCTAGCCCTTGCTCCAGCATTTACAAATTCTGGCATTCCGGGAGGCTTCCTTAGAACACCGGCTCTTCTTTACCGTCAAAGAAGAAAGATTAATCAATATGAGTTTGGTGGAGATTGAGAACATCTGGCGGGGCCCACTGAGTGATTGATCACAATCTCGTCCATTACAATGGCCGTACAGGGTTGGGTGATTTTGATGGAGGAGCCTGATTTAAATTTGATCAGTGGGGCCCATGATTTTGTAGCAAATCAAAATCCCAGGCGAGAACGTGTTCTCTGTTTGGGAGAAGTTCTGTTGCAGAACGTGTAAGGATAAAGAAGAGATGGAGGGGTTCCAGCGGTTTGTGAGTGTATGAGAAATAGTGTGGCCACCACCCTCTTTTTTAGTTTCTAGAAAAGTGGAGAAGAATTTCATACACAGGATTCAGTCCTACCGGTCTGTGAGTGCATGAGAAATAGTGTGGCCACCACCCTCCTTTTTAGGCGAGAACGTGTTTTCTAGAAATGAATTTCATACACAGGATTCAGTCCTACCATTGTTGGCAATTTCTGATGAGACCCACTCTTTGGCTCATGGACATGTGATTAATTTTTGTATGAATGTTATTTTTTATTTTTTTTATTTTTGGTACTTGAATTGTGGAATTGGTATGTAAATAATGCATACATGAATAAAATTCCAGTAAAAAATCCTTATATAGTTATGAAACAGAAATCCAGGAATTTATGAATTCTCAGGCATAAATTCAGACATAAAAGAAACAAGGAATTCAGAAATGACAGAATTCAATAGCATTTCAGAATTCCAGCATTTGAAAATCCCAGACAGCCACCAGACATGAATTCCAGGAATTCTAGGAAAGAAACGGGCCCATAGTGATGGCCCAATGTCCCAAAATAATGATAAGATGATCTTCACCATCTATTTTATTTAGTATCTATTTTATTTGGTGCCGCTAAAAAGTATTTCAAAAAGTCTACTGGACATATTTTTTGGCATGAATCTTGGACAAACCCCTATGTTACCCTTTGAATATCAGTATGTTATCCCTTGAATATCAGGGGTAAGATAGGAATTTGTCCAAGATTCATGCCAAAGTATGTCCTGCTAGCATTACTCAAAAGTATTTTCACTATCCTCTTAAGGGATGACTTTTAATAAATATGGTATGAGAGCCGATCAGTCACGAATTCAAATGTTAGGTCTGCATGTCCTTAGTAATAGCTCAGATATTTTGTTATGGTTGGTTGGCAGAGAAAATTTAATAATGGCTAGCTATTAGAGGGAAATATGGGATGTAGTTGTGGACCTCCAAAGTTTAACAGGTGAATGCACATGATAAGGATCATCCCCAAAATTTCTAGGCCTAATTAGCGTTCATGCGTGGCAACTGTATAGTGGATAAGTTGCCCCTAAAAGACAGCACAAAGAGCCAGCTCATACTCTTAATCAACTAACAGCATATTTGCTACAGGTGGATTACAGGGGAACCAACTAATTTAATCTTTAGCAAAATCAAGAAGAATAGGAAGAGACCGTTCATGTTGTGTTAGCAAACTATGTGCGAGCAATATCATCTCCTTTGCAGCTTTAGTATTATAAAACCTGGCTTATAGTGTTCATCCGAAGAGCATTTCTCTCTGTTTGTTCTATAACTAAGAATAAGAGGTCCTGACGCAGGGTTTTCAGCTTCTTTTCCATGGTCCGTGAGACTGAAAATTGCGGTTGGAGCTGCAAAGGGCCTGGCATTCCTTCATGAAGCAGAGAAACCGGTCATCTATCGCGATTTTAAAGCTTCCAACATCTTGCTAGACTCGGTAAGCTACTTCACCACTCTGTAGTCTCTGCTTAATAGTGTTTGTTTTCATATCTATAAGCAGATCCATACTAAAATTTGTCTAAAATATCAGACCTACACAGCTAAACTTTCTGATTTTGGGCTTGCAAAAGATGGCCCAGAAGGAGATGACACCCATGTATCAACGCGCGTCATGGGCACACAGGGCTACGCCGCACCAGAATACATCATGACAGGTAGTGCACCTGCTTTTTAAGATGGTCTGATCAATGTCTGCCATGGAAATCCAAATGGAAGTTTGCTGGTTTTCAACTGACCCAACAACCACTTCCCAATCATTTGTTTTTTCAGGCCATTTGACTGCCATGAGTGATGTCTACAGCTTTGGGGTAGTCCTCTTGGAGTTGTTGACAGGAAGACGGTCCGTGGACAAGAACCGCCCGAGCAGAGAACAGAATCTCGTGGACTGGGGCCGGCCCATTTTGAAAGATCCCCGGAAGCTTAACGTGATCATGGATCCACATCTGGAAGGACAATATTCCCCCAAGGCTGCTCAGAAGGCTGCTGCATTGGCTTACCAATGTCTGAGCCACCACCCCAAATCCAGGCCCACCATGACCACTGTGGTCAAAACTCTGGAGCCACTTGAGGACTTGTTGGATGATATGCCCTGGGGACCCTTCGTTTATACAGCAAAGCCCGAAAACGGAAGAGATGACGCCGAGAAGAAAGCCGCAGAAACAGAGAAGGCCCACCAGCATCACCATGGTCGCCAGAGACGCACGGCCCGTTTGCCCACAACTGCTTCAGCTAACGGAAAGGAAGGCCATATGAGAAGAACCGCAACCAAAGAGAACCACCACCCTCATCGCCTTGCTCAAAGACACAGAAGTCATCCACCCTCAGCTGTAGCGGCATTGTCAAGCTACTCAGATACTGCCCTTTACAAGAAATACGGGAACGGTCTGGTTCTGAGCAAAAAATAGTCCCAAGGCACCACATACTCCAAGTGATTATTTGCAAACTTCCCTGTACTGCTGTACATGTGTAGATAATGATTTCTCTGAAGCCGCACGCACATTCTACAGTTGCAAGTGAGGGAACTATGCAAAGTCTGCAAAAACCTGCAGAGGCCCAGAAGCTCTTCAGGATGCGCCGCTCATTTCTGAAATTCTATACACAATTCCATTGGTTTCTCAAAGAGAGCACATGTCTGCATGTAGTAACCACGATCATGTAGAATTAGGGATTATGTCAAACCGGAGATACACTTGATATTGTATCCAATCCCCTGTTGAGCCACCACGTATAAATTAAGGTTTTGCTGCTTCCCAATCTTCTAAATATATAATTAAGTTCGCCATCTGATCTGATATAATGTAAAGCCATATTTCATTGAAAATTGTGGGACACAACTCTTTGTGAATCAAATTTCTGCATAACATATTTCTTTTTTATTGGTGGATTTATACATTGCAATTTTTGTAGTTAATTCTTCTCTTCCGTAGCTCATTTTGCTCAATAGTTCGACTTTGTAAGCCGACCCCAGTTTGATGGAGAAAAGGCTAGGTAAGACCCCGACCCCGCCTAAGTTTGATTAAAAATGAATTAATCTTGATTAAGTGCCTAATGATTGTTTTGGACTGTTTTGTGATGAATTTAGGTAGATTAGAAATTTTATGGGCCTTCATGAGCATTTCATCAAACACCTCCCCTTCATCATTATCCATAATGGGACCCAGCTCATTAGGTCCAACTCAACCCATTTGCAAACCCAAATCCATTCCTACCTAAGAAGCCCCTTATCCAAATTATGTCCAAATGAGTGGACTTTTGTGCAAAAATACACTCCCTTACCCCTTTAAAAGCCCTCCTTGCCTTTTTATTCCTTTCATTCATTTCTTTCCTCTCTATTTCCATTACTCTTCTTTTTCTTTTCTTCATTTCCTCTTCCTCCAATCACTATGAGAGAAAGAAAGTGCATGTATCTTGAAGACCAAGGTTGGAACCCATCTTCATCTTCTCCAACCTTCTTTTCACCATGTTGACAAAGAGTTTTCCCATCACCTCCCTTCTCTTTCAAATTCGGAATTATAGCCAAGAGGTAGGCAACAATCCTCTATTTTCATAATTTTGAATTGCATTGAAGTCAATTAGACTCATACACCCACATGCATAGCATTCTCATAATTTTCCATGGATTTCTTTGATTAGGGTTTGACATAAATGGGGTTTTTTGTCTCTTGAGCTAATTAGAGTGAAGGAAGCTTTGGAAAGCTTATTTGAGGCAAGTATAAGCTTTAAATTGGATTTATGTATTGCATCTTTCGTATTAATTCATAATATTTGATTTTTATGGATTTACTTCTTAATAAATGAATGGTTTTGATTATTTTTATGGATTGATTGAATGGAGAAGATGGAAGGATTATATGTGTTGTGAATGGGAGTAAAGAGACCCTGTTATATGGGTTTTGGAGTGGAAGAAGAGAGAGAGCTTCAGAAATGTATAAAAACTCATTCAGAATTTTGCCCGCAGGTCGATGGTCACCTGGCGGCTAGCCGCATGACCCTCAGGCGGCTAGTCGAATTTAGCGGTCAGCATTCCAGAAGCTTGCAATTCTGGCAGTGGAGCGCGGTTGGCAGGCGGTCACCTGGCAGTTAGCCGCGTGACTACCTGACGGCTAGCCGTCCCACTGGCGGTCAGCTTTCCAGAATGAAGAAATTTTTCCAATAGAAATGGCGGTTACCTGGCAGCTAGCCGCCTGTTTCACAGGCGGTTAACCGCCTGGTCACCGCCAGCTGACCGAACTTTTATAAAACTAAAATTTTTCTTAAAATTTTAAGAGACCTTTTAGGCCATGTTTTGATACCCTGATCTATTATAAGCCCAATGGAAACCTAGGAACTTGAATAATCTTAGTATTAAGACTCCCCATAGGTAATTAGAATTTCTAAAACCTTATGGTCATAGGGATGGAACCTTTAACCTCTTTTAATGGTCCAATGGGAATTTAAAGTTTGATTACTATGCCATGAAGATTAATTTAGAGGTTCAACGTATTTTTATAATAAGTGACGCCGAACGAGTAGTAATACGTTGATTCATTTAAACTTATCTTGTATTGGATAGTAATAGACCATATAAATAATTAAATTAGTTAAGAAACGTCTTGATTTTCTTAATTAAATTGCGTTGTATTTTGAGGTTGAAAATTCTATTACTATCAATTCTAATTGATAAAATGGTTATATTATTCATATCATTGACTTGGTTTCCTATTTTCCCGATTCGTTATTTGATCGTCATACAATTAGTCGATAATTGATGAAAGATTTGAATTGAATAAGTATTCGATTATATGAGTTGCTATTTGATTTGATTTGTGAACGAGTACATAAAGATACTCAGATTTGATTTGTTATTGATTTGTTTTTATCGGCACTACTTAGCTTCGACCTTGTGATGCCCGACGGGAATTTAAACTTGGTTTAGTTATAGAAGCTACTGCAGTATGTCATCTGGAGTAACCGGAACTCTAGAACCCGGGTGGCCAGTTAGCCTTTGGCCGGGCCATTGGTGACAACCCAACTAGATTTGCTCTCATATAGAAGATGAGCTCATGTAGATGCCATATTTATATATAAATTATTGATTTGAATTTCGAAACCATGGATATGTTATTGTTTTAATTTTGAAATCATGGATTTATCATTTATTGAACAAACATTTGGTTAATTCTTTTATATTGATATTTATCAATCAATCGACAATTATTTCATTCTAAAACATTATGTAACTCCTGTTTATTTCCTATACTTGCCAAATCGTCGTATTTGAGGTACTACCCTTGGTGTCACAGGGATCCAGGACATCGAAGAGATCAATTAGTAACCAAACAGAATTAAAGATTGATGGGTAAGTTCTTCAATTAAATATGATGGCCGGAGTACGTTTTCGAATAGTAATCTTGAGTTAAGTCTAAGTATTTTGTATTTCACTTAGTTTAAGGTAATGCATGAGTTGTAGATTTGCATTGTATTAGGATTATGTTCAATTGAGATAAACATCTAGTTGATATTCATTAGAGTACTTATGTACTTAACATTTATGAGATTTAAATTATTAGCTTTGTTAATGATAAATTATAATATAATGGAATAGTCAATGGACTGCTCATGGCTTTGTTACTATTGACTTCGTACGTGCTTCCGCAACTAACTGATGATTGACAGGTGTCAGTGAGCACTCCTCACACGTAGAAATGCGGAATTTTCTCCTTCGTGAATTCGGACTTGGTCCGGAATGGGCACGAGTTCACAAGAGTACGCGTGTCACACCTTAGGAGCCACCCTAATCAGGGGATTCTCAGGTCCGGGATGTGACAGGCTACGATGATGTCATTCACGGCATCCAGCTTGAAGTTAATCAACAATTCAAATGATAATTGAGAGAATGGTGGGAATAATAGGAATCAATCACTACAACAAGCAGTTCGTACTCGAGGAAATATAGAGTCCTACTATGCAGCAAATGAGCAGCACCATACATGTGAGGCGCCAGAGTATGGAGTAACAAATTGTTGCTGTGATGGGCTCCAAAGCTGTAACGCCCCAATTTCGAATATCGAGAAAAACGTCAAGGTACCAAAGTTGGCGCGCTACTTCCCGAAAAATCCGAGAACTTCCAAGATCGTAAGTCCGCAGTGAGGTCCAATTTAAAACTTTTTTAATAATATAACATCAATGGTTAAATAACGAAAGCATAAAGAATAAAGCGGAAACAAATAATAAGATAGCGAAAGCATAAGGTATCATCAAATATATCAAATGTAAACGGGCTGAAGTCCAGCTTAAAATGATAAGTGATAAAATCAAAGGTTTATTACAAATTAGACTAAGCCCTGCTCACTACAAAAGACACTAAAAAACCCAAACAAAGATGCACTCTCAATCCCCATGTACTGGCTCTCCAACCTCCAGCTCAACCTCTTAGTCGGCTGGTCCCCATCCGTAGTCCCCTGCTACGGGTGCCTCAACAAGCGCGAGCTCCCCGTCCTCAAACTTGGGGTCGAGACCTAAGCACCAAGAATGAGTCAGATCTAAAGATTTGGCAAGTCACAGTATGCAAGTAATATAGGATGTGTGCATCAAAAGAGTAGAGACAGTAATAATGTTAAAGAGAGTAACAATGATATAAATTATAGGCAGTTGAGCAAGATAAACAAATAGAATTAAGATAAACATAATATTAAACCTACACAATATGGCGCATTCACACGAGCTAGATACCGCGGGATATTATGCCGCAATCCTCCCATACTGAACACAGTTGTGGCGGGGAAACCTCACCAGTGCTGGGGATTATCTAGCCCCACAAACAACATCCTCAACACACTCCAAGACCGGACCCGGTATCACACCGTTCGTCTACAACAATGCCCATCATGATAGCTCACTCAACACTCCCAGTAGCTCCTACCAGTGATGATCAGTTCAAAGGTTGAGCTTAGATCAACTGAGTGAATGTCTATGCCGACTCGAAAACAATAAAGGTCTGTATCTGTCTAGGCTTTACCTTGTGTGAACAAGGTTCCAACAAAGTCCCTAAGAGGTCCAAGTACTCAATACAATCCATGGATCATAATCTAGGTCCAAGTCCAAACATTAGATCCATACCAAGGCCCACCAAATATATGGCCTGGTCTATAACAGTCCAATGAAGTGATAAGTCCATTTTCAATGATACACAATCCATTTACATTCATAATGAGTTACAAGTCCATAAAATCCATCCTCTCCAGTCTAGGGTAATCCACATTCAAGCTTAGGCCATATTGGGGCCCGCCTAGCCACAGACACGGGTTAGTGTACACCCATTCTTATCACCAGGTCACCTCTAAGTAGTCCTACGTCCAGATCATCCATTCTCCATTTAATTAACAGGTACAAGCAATGATAAGGACAATAGAGTGATAGCAATAGCACAAAAGAGATAATCTCCAAGGACAAGAATCAATGGGAGATATCAACAGTCCAACCTAAGTAATTGGTCCACTTTCAGGTTCAGGTTCATCTCAGGTAATTCAATCTCTAAATGGAGTCTCAGATGCCAAGGATACTGTGTTTGGTGCTCCTGAAGTTACGGGCATCATTGACAATGTTTAAGGATCGAATCATCTTAGATTATACAACCTAAACCTTAATTAGTGGGCCCCATGAGTCAAGGCTTGAGCCACACCATTGACTCGTGCTTGGCACAGTGATAGAAGTTCATTTGGATGGTCAATGGGCCCCACAATCATGGGGCCCACTAATCAAGTGTCCTCCTGGCCTAGGTGGCCGACCTGGCACACTGGGATCAGAAGACAAACACCCTACAGGTAATGCCTGATTCATCCAGAAGTTCTCGTGAGTTCGGTTGACCTCCTGGCCTGGTAAGTCAAGCGTGCACGCAAGAATTCCTGGTGGGAGGGAGTCCTTGGTTTCAACTTCTTTTCCTGAAAGCTTAGAGTTCGATAGGCACTGAGCTCGGTCAAGCACTGAGTTCAGTCAAGCACTGAGCTCGGTTAAGCACTTAGCTCACTGAGCTCAGCTAAAACACTGAGCTCGGCCAACCTGCCTAGCTAAACTCGGCCAACCAGTGCAGAGCTGAGCTCGGCCAACTAGTGCATTGCTCTACTACAACTTCCAGAACTCCAGATATCCTTCTTCTTCAATTCAATCTTCCGTCAAAACTCAACCAATCTCGCCCAATCATCAAAAAAACATCAAAGACATAAAATGACACTTCAATATACATCCAACCATCCAATTCATGTGCCATTGATCTTTCAAATGAGATCAACCCATCCATCAATGGCCAAACATCCATGAAAACATACTCAAAGGTAGATCTATCATTTCTAACATCAATAGAATATAGAATAGAAAATTTCAAAACCAAAGACAGTAAGCATGCATTCTATATTAAGTAAGCATATTGCACTTGCCTCAATTGATTGCAAGAAGGTAGAGAGAGAAAAGAGAGATCCAAGCCCCAAATAGCAGAACCAAGCTCTATGGTCTTCTTAGACAGAAACCCGCCCAAATCTCAGATCTAGTGAGAGATCTCTACTCCTAAACCCACATCCACAGAGAATTGCTATAAGGAAGGAGATCTAGAGAGAGAAATAGGGCTTTCTAAGGGAAATTGAACTAGAAGAGGGCACTTACCTTAATTAGGAGAGGGAGGAGAGATGATCAAGATAGATATAGAAATCCTTAGCAATAGGTTGCAGCTGTAGCAGGTATTCTTCTTCTTCTTAGAGTTCTAGAGAGAGAATGAGATGGAGATGGGAAAATTGGAGGGAAATGAGGGAAGAAGAGAAAAAGGGAGAAATGAGATGAGAGTAACAGTAGCCAACGTATGGCATGGGAGGGGTTAGCTTATATAGGTTGGGATGGGTGGCTAGGTACTAAAATGCCCTTTTAGTTTGAATATGATTAGGGTTAGGGCCAATGGTAGTTTGGTCTTTGGGTGGGGTTCTAGAAGATTCTCAAGTGAATACCTCTATAGTATATACTAATATCTAGCTAGGGCCTCTAACAAACTAACTCACTCTAGAAATAACAAAGGACACTCTATTGACTCTACTAATTGCACAACAAGGCTAAACCACTAAAAACTTAGGAAAATACTCATCTACCCCCACTAAACCTATTAATTAGAATAATTAGATATAATAGGCTAAGATATAGTATTCAAATTCAAATTGAGTGCCCTCAAGGGGTGGGGCCTCACAAAAGTGGATACTTATAAAAAAAAGGCAAATTAGAAAGCCATAGTAAAGATTATCAATCACACTAGTATAAAATAAGGAGGGCACTAGGATAACAAACTGAACATTATCCTTGTAGGGCTCTCTAATCCATCTATACCATGAAGGTGCATTTCAGTCATGCTGCAGCATCAATGCATAGTGTGGTAAATGAAGTAGCTCGTGTAGTTCTTGTCATGTCCAACGTCATGTCCAACAGACTGCAGTGTGAGTGTCAATTTTTGAGTAGGTGCATGACATTAGTATCTTACTGCTCAGCATTACATCACTGATTCAATCCCAAGAATTTGAGATTCTTCTCATGGAAATCACCGGATTAGGTCGTGTTGGATATTTTCTAAAATCCAATAATTTAAAAAACAAAATTTCAAGAGGCACTCGAAACTTGGATTTGTCTTTCCAAATATTTTAAATTTTATGTCTTTTCAAAAACATTTGTACCCTTTGGATGAGATGTGTCTCTTGGGCCCATTTGAATGGATGTGACCTCATTTCCAAAAGTTACTTCAAACTCTATAAATTAAGGTGATTTTTAAATTTTTATATAGCATTCAAAATAAGCAGAATGCAGTATTTTTCCAAGTAAATTGTCTAATAGCATTTTCTTCGCTTTTATTTTTACTGTGCTTTTAAAGGCGATTTTATATTTCTGATTTTAGTGTGCAGACTTCGAATGAGAGTTAGACGTTGTATCCTGGGATAAAATTTCATGAAAACCACATGCATGTGGGAAATTGTTGTCTTAAAGAAAGCGTATTAATTGCCGAGCCTTGTCCATTTTTCTTTTGCTTTCTTATTCAATTTCTCACATTCACAATCATTAACTAATTATTTATTTGATTTTTCGATTGCACATTCTTCATAAGTACTTCCCCGACAGGTTGGAGTTGGACCTACCAATCAAGAGGAAGTTTGGATGCCCATTCACATGGAAACTGGACATTTTGAGAAACCCATTCATGGATGAGTTTTAGGTGGGAGCTCAGCCAAGTCAAATTTACACTATGTTTGGGAAGGGGGAGGGGAGGGGAGGGAAGATTTGAGGGGGAAGGAATATGAAGGGGAGGGGAAGGGAGGGAAAATTAATTTTACCTCCTCTTGTTTGGATAGTCAAAGAGCAGGGGAAAGAAAAGTGAAAAAGTAGAGTTTTGTTTGTTTGCGAGGTAGAGAGGAAATTACCAATTTATCCTTACTTTGAGAAAAAGTGAAAAGGGCAGTTTAGTAAAATGACAAAGATTCCCCTCTTTCTCTCATACTTTCCCCCCATTTTTTAAGGGAAAATTTTAAGGTGGGCCCCACACGAATAAAAGTGGAATCATCGCTAATAAAAGTGGAAGATAGATTCATGTCATGTTCGTCACGAGTAGGCATTTTACTCGTGATTCAGTATGCACCCAGAAATATGTTAACGCAGATTCTTCCAAACGCAAAACATATGGCATGTGGACACATAACGACACGATTCTTGTGTTGGATTCTTTCCTTCTTATACAGTATACAAGTCTCTGAATTATTTTTAATAAAAAAATCTTTTTACTTTTTTTTTTATAGAAAATTACCTAGAAAATCTCCTTAGATGTCCCGTACATGAAATAAGCCCTCATAGTTCCTTTGTAACAATGAAGGCTCTCCTGCCAATTTTTAAAACTTCTATTGAGCGACATTATCATCGCTATTCTTTCTTCCTCCTCTCCTTCCTCTTTCTCCATTTTTCCCACTCTATTTCTCTCTCAAGCTGTCACATTTGCAATCTCTCTCTATATATATATATATATCGAACAATATTCCATCTTCCTTCCATTTTCAAAAACCCACACTAGACCTCCACTTACATGAAAACCAGCTATCATTTTACCCTAAGAACATCATCTTTCTTCGATTATAGGAAACCCACACCACGGCTTCCATTTCCATAAAAAATCACTTCTCATCCACCTTCTAAAACACCTTTTCTTCCCATTTCAAAACATCCATTAACTCTTCATTCCCATAAAAAAGAGCTCCATCTAAAAATTCTTGAGGCACCCTTTGCAAGAAAATCAATTTCATGAAAGGAATCTCTCTTAAAAAATGGCTATGATGGATTTCTCCAACGGACTCATCTCCTTATTCTTCATCTTCGGGTTTTTGGGATTTTCCGAATCTCACTACCTTTGTTGAGGAATTCATGTTTGTGGGGTTTTCCGGATCAACCCAAGGAAGCATAGAAATTCACAACATTGAATCTCACTACCTTTGTTGAGGAATTCATGTTTGTGGGGTTTTCCGGATCAACCCAAGGAAGCATAGAAATTCACAACATTGAATAGTAGAGCTTTTCGGCAGGTTGGGTAAGGAATGGAGTGGGTGGGAGATGGAGGAAAATGATGAAGAAGAGACGAGCAACGATATTGTCTATTAACAGAAGTACTGACACTCAACAGAAGTACTAAAAATTGGATGAAGGGCCTTTACTGTTATAGAAGAACTATGAGAGCCTTCTTGGTGCACTAAGACATCTAAGATGATTTTTTCGGTAATTTATTATTATTATTATTAAAATTTTAAATAATATTTCACTCCTCTTCTAATGCCATCGCTTGCGTGTCTAATTATAAGATCAACCCATGGAAATCTCAATTCCTTTTTAATGAGATTTGAGAGTTATCGGTAGAAATGTAAAACAGGCCATGCTTGAGTACTCATGCTGGGCCATGCCGTGCCTCCGTGCCTATCGTGCTTTGTCGTGCCAATCTCGTTTGGTTATTTCGGCTTAAAAAACTATGGTTTTACACTAAAAAAATTAAAACATACACACTGAGAAGAGCATGACACAGATTTAAGTGGTTCGGTCATATTCGACCTACTCCACTGATAAGAGAACCATTTAGATCTTTTATACTAGAAGGTTTTTCAATATGATTACCTTCAAAACATTTACACAATCTTTTGGAGAACAAAGATATAAAAAAAATAAAAGACTTTATGTTTACAAATTACAATGAAGAAAAGAAAAGAAAATAAATCTGTAATCTGCTAATATATTTGGTTGGATCATAATCTTCAAATTCTGTCAACTCTTGCTTTCTCTTCTCTGCCTTTGTATGCTTTTCACCAAGCTAAAAATGTCAAAACTATATGCATCATTCATATCTAATATACCGGAGTTAAGATACGAGGATAACTCCGTCACAACTTAACTTAAGCTGGAGGCTCTGCTCGAGTTGCTATAAAAGAAATCACAAGATACTCCACCTGATTGCTGAACTTGTTGAAGGGCCACACTAGCTCATGTTGTACCCATTTGGCCACAATAAAATTGATAAGGTGTTTCTAATTTTGTCCTTAATTTTGAAAAAGTATTTAAATATGTGTTTTCCATATTATTATTTATTTCTTCAAAAAAAGATTGTACACCAATTAATTTTAATGTAGGATCTAATGCAGCAGCAAAACAAAATATCATTGGAGCATCTTTCCAATATTTATTAAATTTTTCTTCCATTTTTTTTTTTTTTTGCAAATGTCACTAAGTAAAACATGATCTCTATATTTTTTAAATTGTAAACCAATTTCAAAAAGGAAAGTTTAGAGCTCGATTAGAAGTGGGATAATACATCCCAGATAAATATAATGTTGCATTATTAAAAAAACTTGTAATAAATCTCTTTTTTGGCCACACATCTCCCAATGTGCCTCAGTCATCAAGTATTCTTTTGCATTAAAAGCACAATATTCATTCAAAACTTCTTTTCTTGAAATAACCTTATTTAACAAATCATACATAGAATTCAATCTATGTTCAATGTCTAACGTTATTTTTATGGGTGATATATTATGCCTAGCACATATTGTGGAATATAATTGTATTCTTTGTGCGGAGCAGAAAATAAACTTAGCAGTACTTTTAATTTTTTCTGTTACCATTGAAATATGTTTCAAACCAACTTCTGCAATCTCATTAGATCAATAGCCACTTGATTATTTGTTGCATTATCTAAAGTTACAGCTATAACTTTATCCAAAATATTAAATTCTTGGAGTTTTTCCAAAATAAGGGACCTTATTCTATGGCCAGTGTGTTTCCAAAAAAATAATTTATTTAGTAATAAACCATTTTCCATCTATGTTATAGGCAGTAATACAAAAAAGCTACTATCACTTCTAGGTTTTCATAACTCTGTAGTTACAGTTATTCTACATGGACTGTTTGTAAAGTAATTTTAAATATTTTCATTCTCACTTTGCCAAAGCTAATAGCATTATTTCTTACAGTATTTCTAGAAATCTTTCTAAATTGTGGGCATATATAATTTGGACAAATTCTTAAAAAAAACTCATTTTCAGCAAAAATAAATGATAATTCAACTAAGACAATCATTTTAACAAGTGATTGTCTAGTAGTAACAACATTATAAGAAAAAAGTCTCAAACTACTTCCACTAGTACTTCAAATTTGGGTCTGTGTCCCTGACCCCTCTTCTTAGTAAATGGCCAGTAACCTCAGCTGATTCAGCAATATAAATCTTGTCACGATATTTACATTTTGCCTTATCAACCTCCTTTTCGTGTTTGTCCTTAACGTTAATAATTCCATATGCTTACCAAACTACAGAAGTTCAGGGTCTCTTAGATGTTCTACGAGCACTAGTAGCTTGTATTATGACTTCTTTCCCTACTTCTTCTTATTCCAATTTGACATAATCGTCTTCTTCTCCTAAATTAATGAAAGAAGCCTCTCGGGGAATATTTCTTCTAGAAGATCGTCAAGCCATATTCAAAAAACTAAATTTGAAAAAAAAGATATATAATAATAGTAATATAGATTTTTGTGATAATTAATATAAGAAAGGGGAGAAGATGAGAGCTAATATAATGTAGTATTGTCACGTCCCCCGAACCCGATTAAAGAATACACTGGATCCGGAGAGTGAAATTTAGGACTAATTAAAAATTTT
Source organism: Litsea cubeba (assembly GCA_012931725.1). Taxonomy (NCBI): domain Eukaryota; kingdom Viridiplantae; phylum Streptophyta; class Magnoliopsida; order Laurales; family Lauraceae; genus Litsea; species Litsea cubeba. Next base: position 160,296,856 of record CM022944.1, on the reverse strand, counting down.
GTCCTTTGGGCCCACGGATCGTAAGTCCACGGTGAGGATATGGTATTTCAAGCCTCATGTAGTACAATAAATGTAGAGTTCATACAACTCTAGGCATATGGAATATCAACAGTGAATAATTCTTCTCATTAAATATATAAAGTTGCAAGAATGAATAAACAAAAACTAACCAAGGAGTTAAGATAATTTATTACAATTGCCACCCAATAACCAAGGCCATTAAAAGAAAACCAAGTCAATGAATAAAGGTCCAACGAGAGAAATAAATAAAAGAATATAACTTAATGAAGTCCATGTGAAACTCTTTCGTGCCAGATGTGATGACGCTACTCTATGTCATCGGCATGCCACTCGCGTTCCTCCTCTGCTGGTTGGAGATCCTCTGGGATCTCCTCACCGGCCTGCTTCTCGTAGTAATAGTACTCACCTGAGGAGTCTACACACCACGAAACAGAGTCAACGACATGTTGAGCACTATATAAGCAAAGCATAATAAACATGCATGTATCAAAATAGAGTAATGACAAGTATATAATCATGAGAATGCAAGAATAGCGAGGCTAGGCATAAAGCGAGAATAATAATCAACAGAAATAATAAAAAAGAATCGTAGTAATCATCTAGCAATAACCACAATCCATGTAATGCTAAACAAGAAACAAGAGGGAGACTCCGAGGATGTCCAAGCCACCTCCCGGGGTACCAGTAACAATCCAAGCAAGATTACTGATACCAAAGTCCGGCTCCAGTGGGATCCAAGCTCCCGGTCCTGGGAATAGCAGCACGGTCCAAGCCCGCTCCTAGCTATTCAATGCCATAAATGCCGTCCAACCCCGACTTGCCACCCCAACGACCAAGTAACCGGCCCGTCAATAATACCCCAAGCTGCAGATGGCCATGATATGCGAATAATAACAGAGTGGTGTTGACATAATAACAGATAAGACAAGCAAGTCTGGCTAGCTCAATGTACAGGACATGAGTATATGGATTATCTCATTCAAGACAATACAAGATAAGTACAACACACGATAATCCCTTTCCATGCTAGCCAATCATGTTTATCAAGACATAACACAGGTTCCTAAGGTACATTCCAAGTCAGGTCCAAGTCCTAAATCATACAAGGATTTATGTTTCATAATTAATTAAGTATGTTATGCCAAGAGAATGTACAAGGAATATAAACGACGGATACAAGTTACAAGTCAAGGAGATATTACAATCCAATCCAAGGCAAGTGGTGTTGTTCCTGTATTCTATAAGTGCTAACAGAGTATGTATGAAATTTGGATCGATGATGCTCTTAGGGAAATCCCTTGGTGTGCAATCATGTTAAGCATCGGTCGATTCAGTTCCATACGCATTCAATTAAACCATATGTAATACACGAATACCTTGATAACCTAATCGAATTCACACCAAGCCACGTGTTTCGATTCAATCCCATTTATGGTCACGTGATAGTAGATTAGAGGTTTCCAACATCTAAGTCCCAAACCTAGGTTATAGTCTTAGTCCGGAATAAAACAAGACAAAAGGGTCAATTTTGGTTAACCCCTCGGTTCGACTAACTGAATTCATCAGTTCGGTTAACCGAACATGGAAATTCGGTTTACCGAACTCAGAAGAGCTGAAAACCAGCTCTCTAGAATTCTAACCGACAATGGGTTTTCGGCTGACCGAACTCCCTGATTTCGGCTGACTGAAATCTGACCGAGAGCTTAACCGACGTTCACTAGAGACTAATAAATAGCTCTCTGGTTTTCTAACCGAATTGGGGTTTCAGTTGACCGACACAGAGTTCGGCTAACCGAACTACTGTTTTCGGCTAACCGACAGTGCGGGATCAGTGCAGTTTCAGGCCATTTCTGAAACTGTTCCGTTCCCAATCATCTTCCTCCCTTTCGAAGCTGTCACGTCCCCCGAACCCGATTAAAGAATAAACCGGATCCGGAGAGTGAATTTTAGGACTAATTAAAATTTTATCTTTTGGGCCTACGGATCGTCAGTCCGCGGTGAGGATATAATATTTCAAGCCTCATGTAGTACAATATATGTAGAGTTCATATAACTCTAGGCAAATGGAACATCAACAGTGAATGATAATTCTCATTAAATTTAAAGTTGCAAAAATAGTAAACAAGAACTAAATTTAAAGTTGCAAAAATAGTAAACAAGAACTAAGAGTTAAGTTTTTACATTGGCCAACCCAATAAACAAGGCCAATAAAAGAAAATAAAGTCAATAAAGTTAAAGGTTCAACGAGAGAAATAATAAAAGAATAAATCTACATGAAGTCCCATATGAATCTCTCTCGTGTCGGAAGTGATGACGCTACTCTACGTCATCGGTACGTCACTCTCGTGCCTCCTTTGTTTGTATCGCTGCTAAGGTACTGGAGGGCGCTGATATGGAGGCTAGGGTGGTCGGACAATCATCTGCTGCTGCTGTTGCTGTGGCATTGCCTGTGCAGGAGGCATCTGTCTCAACGATTACGTAGGATGTGGTGGCCTGGGCGCCGGAGCTAGAAATGTTGGTGGTGCCACTCCTGTCTTCCCTGGGCAAAAACGAACCTTATGCCCTGGATCCCCGCAATGGTAACATGCCCCTGACTGCTTCCTGCAATCCCGACCAAAATGATTCCCTCCACAATGTATGCAAGAGACTCGTTGTAGCTGCTGTCAGAGCGTAGGCTCGAATCGTAGCCTCTTAGGTGCCGGCTGCTGATAGTACTGAGAAGAAGAAGAAGAACCCTATGACTTGGGCTGAGGTATCAAAGCTAAGATCCTCTGCTGCTCCAACACAATCACCTCTTTCACGGACTCCTCTACCCAATAAGTTTCCTTAACCATGACGCCTCGGAGTCCCACATCGACTATAGAGAGGAAAGTGAATGGGATTATATGTAGATCTCACACCTTTACCTTGCATGAGGCCTTTTGATGGGTTGAGGACCATCAGAAATAAAATTGTGAGGCCTGTGGGCCAAAGAGGACAATATCATGCATGCGTGTAGGGTGGGGCGTTACAAATGGTATCCGAGCCGACTCTCGACTAGTTCGAGTGTGGGTCCCCTGCCGTGGTCTGGTGCAAGTGGGCAGGTTTCCATGTGAGTGGGCCAAGAGGACTGGCAGGCTACAGGGGCTGGCATGCTACTGTACAGGGACGTGCAGCCTTAAGGGGGGTGAAATGTGACGCCCCGGAGTCCCACATCGACTATAGAGAGGAAAGTGAATGAGATTATATGTAGATCTCACACCCTTACCTTGCATGAGGCCTTTTGATGGGTTGAGGCCCATCAGAAATAAAATCGTGAGTCATGTGGGCCAAAACGGAAAATATCATGCATGTGTGTAGGGTGAGGCGTTACAAAAGCCTTTCTAAAGGCTACCACCTGCATAAAATAGAGCATGTAACGCCCCAATTTTGAATACCGAGAAATCCGTCAAGGTACCTAATTTGGCACGCTACTTCCCAGAAAATCCGAGAACTTCCAAGATCTGAGGTCCAAATTAAAACTTTTTGAACAACATCATATTAATGGTTAGAATGCGGAAGCATAAAAAGTAAAGCGGAAGCAATAACAGAGATAGCGGAAGCATAAGGTATCATCAAATATATCAAGTGCGAACGGGGCTGATGTCCAACCTAAAATATCAAGTTATAGAAACAAGGTTTATTACATTTTTCCATAAACTACCATCTCACCACAAAAGACACTCAAGTCCCAAAAACAAAGAATACTCTCACACCCCCGGTGCAGGCTCTCCACCCTCCAGCTCGACCTCTTGATCGGCCGGTCCCCATCCGTAGTCTCCTACCACGGGCGCCTCTACGAGTGTGTACGCATCGCCCTCGAACTCGGGGTCAAGACCTAAGCACAAAAAACGGATCAGATCTAAAGATCTGGCAAGTCACAGTATGCAAGTAATATATGATGCATGCATCAAAATGAGTGACAGTATTGATATTAATATAATAGTAATGGTACAGATCCTAGGCAGTTGAGCAAGATGAAACAGTATAGAATCATGATATACAGAATATTAAACCTGCACAATATGGCACATTCACACGAGTTGGACATCGCGAGATATTATGCCGCGACCCTCCCATACTGAACACAGTCGCGGCGGGGAAACCACACTAGTGTTGGGAATTATTTAGCCCCGCAAACAACATCCACAACACACCCTGAGACCGGACTCGGTATCGCACCGTCCGTCTCTAACAATGCTCATCATGATAGCCCACACAATACTCTCAATAGCTCCTACGAGTGATGATCAGTCCAACTTGCTGAGCTTAGATCAACTGAGTGAATGTCTATGCCGACTCAGGAAACAATAAAGGTCTGTGTCTGTCTAGGCTTTACCTTGTGTGAACAAGGTCCTAACAAAGTCCCTAAGAGATCCAAGTACCCAATCAATCAATGGGTCATAATCCAGGTCCAAGTCCAATTATTGGATCCATACCAAGGCCCACCAATACATGGCCTGGTCCACAACAGTTCAAATGAGATAATAAGTCCATTTCCAATAATATATGATCCATTTACATCCATAATGAGTCACAAGTCCATATAATCCAACATTTCCAATTTAGGGTAAACCACATCCTCACTTAGACCATAAAAGGGCCCGCCTAGTCACAGACACGGGTAAGTGTTCACCCATTCATACCACCGGGTCACCTCTAAGTAATCCTAGGTTCAGGTCCTCCATTTTCCAATTAATTAACAATAATAAGGACAATAGAGTGATAGTGATAATATAAATGAGATAAATCTCAAGTATAATATTCAACGGGAAATAACAATAGTCCAACCTAAGTGATTGGACCACTTTCAGGTTTAGGTCCATCTCAGGTAATTCGATCTTCAAATGAAACCTAAGATGCTAAGGAATACTGTGTTTGGTGTTCCAGAAGTTATGTGCATCATTGATACCATTTAAGAGTCGAATCATCTTAGATTACATAACCTGGACCTTAATTAGTGGACCCCACGAGTCATGGTTGAGCCACACCATTGGCTCATGGTTGGCACGGTGATGGAAGTCTATTTGGATGGTCAATGGGTCCCACAATGATCAAAACATAAGAAACCAAAATCTGGGAAAGTCACTGTACACAGTGTGCTCGGTCGACCTCCTGGACTGGGCTGTCGACCCGGCACACTGGGATCAGAGAGCCTTCACCCTTCAGGTAAAGTCCTGAATTCTGGAATTTCCAATGTGCTCGGTCGACCTCCTGGCCGGGTCGGTCGACCACTCACACTGCAAATTCTGGTAGAAGGGTGTCCCAAGTTTCAGCTTCTTTCTCTGGAATTCATATACTCGGTCTTTCTGGCTCTGAGCTCGGCCTAACACTGGACTCGGCTAAGACACTGAGCTCGGCCAAACACTGAGCTCGGCTAAGACGCTGAGCTCAGTCGATCATTGAGCTCGGCCAAAACATTGAGTTCTGCCAACACTGAGCTCTACCAACACTAAGCTCTGCAACATTAAGCTCTGCAACATTGAGCTCGACCAACACTGAGCTCTGCAACACTGAGCTCGGCCAGTGCACTGAGCTCTGCCAGTGCACTGAGCTCTGCAACACTGAGCTCTGCAATACCAAGCTCGGCCAGTGAACCGAGCTCTGCAATACCGAGCTCGGCCAGTGCACTGAGCTCTGCAACACCGAGCTCGGCCAGTGCACTGAGCTCTGCAATACTGAGCCCGGCCACCCTCTGTTGCAAATTCCGAAATTCTAGATTTCTTTCTTTTTCAGTCCGATTTCCATCAAAACTCATCCAACCTGATCCATTCATCACAGGACCATCATAAAACATGATAAACACTCCAATAACCATCCAATCCATGGGCCATTGATCTTCCAAATGAGATCAACCCATCCATCAATGGCCATAAATCACTGAAAACATGCTCAAAGGTAAATCTAACAGTTCTAACATCATCTAAATAGAATTACAGAGAACCAAAAACAGTAAACATTCATTCTATAATAAATAAGCATATTGCACTTGCCTTGATCAATTGCAGACGGAAGAGAAAGAAAACAGAGATCTAATCCGGTAAAAAGAAAAATCCCAACCGTAGGGTCTTCTCAGACACAAAACCAGCCCAGAACCCAGATCTAGAAGAGATCTCTACTCCTATACCCATTTCCACTAGAGAATTGCTATAAGGAAAGGGATCTAAAAAGAGAAAGAGAATTTTCTAATGAAATAGAACTAGAAGTGGGTGCTTACTTGATGTGAAGAAGGGGAAGAGATGACCGAGATGGAAAGAATGAAATCCTAATATAAGTTGCAGCTGTAGCAGTTCGTCTTCTTCTTCTTCTTAGAGTTAGAGAGAGACGAAGAGAGGGAGATGGGAGAATTGGAGGGAATTTGGGGGAGAGTTAGAGGAAAATGGGGAAGAAGAGAGAAAGAGGGAAATGAGAGAGGAGAACAGTAGCCATCGTATGGCAATGGGAGGGGTAGCTTATATAGGTTGGGGGTTTGGGCTAGGGACTAAAGTACCCTTTTAGTTTGAATAGGATTAAGGTTAGGGTTATGGGCATTTTGGTCTTTGGGTTGTTTCGAGAAGATTCTCTAGTGGACACCCACCTATAGTAAATATTAATTCTAAGCTAGGGCCTCTAACAAACTAACTAACTCTAGAAATTATAAAAGACACCCTATTGACTCTACTAATTACACAATTAGACTAAACTCACTAAGACCAAGGAAAATGCCTTTCTACCTTTACCTAAACCCCATAATTAGCATAATACATAGTCTTAGGCTATAATTTAGTATTCAAATTCAAATTGAGGGCCCACAAGGGGTGGGGCCTCATAGAGCATCCTGCTCTCCCAACAATTCATTCCATTCCATTGAATCAAATAAACAATTCTAAACAACCTAATATCAACAATTTATCCATTTCAATCCAATTTTTCTCCAGAAACCTAACCTAACATATAATTTCCAATTAAAATCAGAACATGCTTATAATTAAGGGAAATCTATCAAGAATCATAGCCAATCGAATGAAAATAAACATACATGCATAAAAAAATACAATGCAAATCTACTTGCCCCAATGTCAGAAAAGATAGAAATTGGGTATAACTTGAGGAGAAGCCTTTCTATCACGAAATCCCAAATCTAACCCAACAAAATGCAATCTAGGAAGCCAAGAAGAATAAAGGAAGGAAAAGAATTAAGATCAGACTTAATCTAAACAAAAAGAAGGTGATTGAAAATATGAAGTGAGGGGATTGAAAGGACGAAGTATAGCGGTTCGGATCTTCAAGTTGGATCTTCTAGGGTAGAGTTCTGGCTTGAGAAGAGAAGAGGAAGAAGAAAGGGGGCTGTTGTTGCTTTCGTTGCAGAGAACGAAATAGGATTAGGGCTAATCCTTGCTTAAGAAGAAGAAACGAAGGAAAAGACTAAGTTGCCCCTTTAAGTGTGTCCGGTGAAGAATGGCCCACTTGAAGGATTTCTGATCTCCGGATTGTGACGAGTCAAGAGACAAAAATGATCAGTGCGACGAAACCTTTTCAACGAACCCAAAAATCACGGTATTTGAAATATTTCGGAAAACACTCAATTTTTCCTAAAATGCAAACTACCTCCCTGTTATGATCAAACGAACTCGGAATCGCACAAAACTTCGCAGACACTATTCTAGTGCTAAAAGAAGCTCGCTCATAATCTAAACCCACTTAAATATCTAAAATATAATTAATTATAATAATAACAAATTAAACGGGTCAGGGCCTGATATTAGGCTCAACTGACCCAGTAAGGTCACAGACCTTACAAGTATAGACTATATATAATTGTGGAATCTCAAATTTAAATGAAATAAATACTTAAAAATCTTTGAAGGCCCTTTAATCTTGTTTCTTGATAACTTGATCTTTGGCCCAAAAAAACTTCTTAGAAATATGATTAGAGAGAATTATAGAGTGTTGAGAGAGTGAGAGAGTTGGATGATGTTGGTGAGAAATGAGAATGGGAGCCCCTCCCATTTACTGACTTTTTAAAATTCAGAAATATAAAAGAAGCCCCTAAATGACTTATTTATGGCTGTTGGGAGGGGTCAAAACAGTCAAAACACCCCTTATAGCAGTTTTATGAACGTTTTTTTTTTTTTTTTGGGGGGGGGGGGGGGGGTTAAAATGGTCATTTTACCCCTTGTCATGCTGCTGACGGGTAGTGTCAAATCGTGCCGGTCGTGCATGGTACAACGGCCCGTGCCCTTGTTCGTGCCACAACGCGTCGATTGCCATGCTGAGCTGTGCCAGCCCTGCCGATTTGACATCTCTATCGGCTTCCATCAATGTTGTGTACCAGGTACTAGCTAAGATAAGCCAACTCTTTGGTGATGCGTTAGCCAAACAAGGGGTTGATAGGGTGTTTCCTTGAGAGGGTATCATTTTGTAAGTGAGGTGGGGGTGGGCATTATACCTCTTTTTGTAGTTTCGCTTTGGTAATGTCCATTTCATTTAATGAGTAATTTTGTTAATATCTCAATATATATATATATATATATTTCACTCCTTTGAAAAAAAAAATGAAGAGGATTTTATGAGAAAACTTTTGGCAGGTGGCCGTTGCATGAAAAATGGCCCCGTAGTTTGGGTAACAGAGTTTAAGTCTTCCGATTTTTTTTCTTTTTTACTTTTGGGCTTCCTGCTGAGCGACGAGAGCGTCACCCCAAAAGTTGCCCCCATCTGAGGCGCTGAGATTGATGAACTAGTCCTCCTTCCCTTGCTTCGGCAACATTGCCACCGCGTGTAGCGTGACCGTGATCATAGTCGACCCCTTATAGGTCACCATTTTCACATTTTTGAATACCCTGACATTATCGTACCCGACTAACATCTCTTCGACCACACGTACTTAGCCAGCTCTATCCCACATCTGGGTCTTGAAGAACCACTGATTTTGCTTATGGGTTCTTCATTTCTCCTCGAACCGTTGGGAATAGGGGCCGACCTAGGTGTAGGCCCATGCCCCCCCCCCCTCTTCAAATCACTAGCCCCTATATATAATATGCTTTAATGAGTTTATATATTAATTTTATAACAAGTGCGCCCCCCCCCCCCTAATTGTTTGCACAAACTAAAAAAAAAAAAAACAAATTGGCGCTTCAACCATTTCCTCGTATGAGGTCTCCCAAGTCCTAAAGCTAGACAAGGGAAGTCCAGAAGGCCAGAACCCTAAGTCCCTACCCCCTAACATTCTAATAGGAAGAATTGAAGAAGAACGCCGCGCTGCGCAGACCATCTACTCGGCTGACGTCGAGTTCCATTTTGATGGATTATGGAAGTTGGAATGTACTAAAATACAATTATTTACGTCAGTTAGATCTTGGTTTTATTTTTAATGCGAAATTTAGTCTTTGATTTTAATATATTTATCATGCTTGAACTTAGAGATATGTCCAGAAAAAATATATAAAAAAAATATTAGCTATCTTGATTTGTTAAAATATATTTATTTAGGTTTGGCCCCCAAAGATAAAATCCTGGGTCCACCCCTGATTGAGAATCGATCTCGATAAGCTTGTATGCTGAGTTGAAAGAAGACGATGAAGAGGTCCTGTCTAATGCTTTCAACACCAACATCTGCTACTGGTTCTTGAGAAGGTTGTGGGGTTTTAGAGAATGATGGGTTTTGCTAGTTGGTTATTGATATCTCCTTGAAATGTTGAAAATCGAGCTCGAAGTGTTGCTTGTCAGAATGAAGCGAGGCACAAGTTAGAATGAGCCACGCCACTCATTTTTCAAAAAAGGAAAAATTACAAACTAGAGCTCAAGTTTTTTCCAGATTTCAAATCCGGACAAAAAAAAATCTTATATTTCAAAACAAGCCTTTAAGTTCTTCATTTACATTTTAATTAGACCTCCGGCCAAATATGAGTTATCCGGCAACTTTTTTGTCATTTTTTTTTCAAAAATACCAAAAATGCCCTTGGCCCTTCTGCTCTCTCAAGATCATGATCTAATCTTTGTCTCCAGGTTCGGCGACACCAACAATCCAGCCCCGCAGTCCCATACCTTTTGTTCTCCTCCAAAGTGTTTGTCGATGCCTCAACCATCACAATCAATCTGTTTGGGTACGATGAAGCCACACCCTGCTCATCCCCGTTGTGCCGATGAGTACAGCAAGCTCGCCATGACGTCTGAGAGCTTTGGAGACGTTGAGGCCCAAGAGTGGAATTTGACTAGAGAGATAATGGAAAAGAAGAAAAAATGGAAATGGAGAGAAAGATCGACTCGAGAGATGATGAGGCTATTTGGTTGTAAGTTTGGGTGCTCCATTTTCAGGTTTGGTTAGGGTATGACTGCAAGGCTTCTGGATTCACTGAAGTTGTCATAGGTGGTTGTGGAGTAGGTTGCACCGTTATATGAATGGATCATATCGGTTTGTTTTTGGGATTAATAGGTGGCTGGTCTGGGTTGAGGTTGTTGGAGATCTGGGTTCATTGCAGGGTGCGAAGCGCATGTTTGCAAGTTGGAGATGATGGTTGAGATATGGGCGTGTCTGATTAGGAAGATAAAGATTTGTAGGGCTCAGTTTTCGTGGAGAAGAAAGAGGGAGATGCAAAGGATGGTGATGGAGCGAAGATGACGGTAATAATAGTGAAGATGGTGGTGGTGGTGGCTTGCAGATGTCAAGAGTGTGAATGGGTTCAAGAAGATGGTGAGAAAGATGGTTCGGGACAAAAAGAAAAAAGATGGGTTGTGAGAGATGAAAAGTTGCGGGTGGGTCTTGAAATGTGTTCTGATAGTGATATGTGGTTTGAAGTTTCTTCTGTGATGGTTAGTGATGAATGAGTTCTGAGTTTTGAAGATGGTTGGAGGTGATGGTTTTAATCGGAAAGAAAGAGATGGGGAAGATGGAATTGGGTTCGATTGTCTGGTTTTGTCCTGAGGTGAATGGAGCATTATTGTTTTACGAGTTTTGTTTGTGTCACACCCGAAATCGGGCCCTGCAGTGATCCGATCTCGGGATGTAAAATTTTGGAATAGATTTGAAACATTTGTTATATTTCCTAAGATCCGCGTGAATGAGGATAATAAAATTCCATCACAATTAGAGTATATTTTCACGGAAACTAATTATGGTGTTACGACCCGGAGTCCGTGGCCATCGGATTCCGTGTCGCACTCGACCAATATCATAAAGCCATCATATAAGCCGACTGGCACGAATCATAAATCATAGAATACTGAGCTGGTAGTAACAAAACTATTTATTTCCCACATATTCAAGTTACAATTAACAAATGTTTTAATTACAAACCCAATGACCAAGGCTAACAAAGCCATACAAATAAACCACTAAATAACATACTACCCTAAGTGATATTACGAGCTCCGGTGCCAAACTTGACATCTATATGACATCAAAGGGCAGTCTCTCGCGTCAGACCGGCGGCTCCACCGCCTCCTCCGATCAAACACCTAAAAACAAAAAGAGAGGAAACTGGCACCAAACAAACATGGTCAGACACGACGGTCTGGCAAGCAAATAAACAAGTAATATGTAACATGGGCATTTATAAAACCTTATGGAATCATTGTAAATCCATTTAAAGAGTCTAAACAATAATATCAGTAAATCATGATAAAATGATCGAAAGACCGAACGTAAATATCAAAGCAAATAAATGAACAGTCTCTGAAGTATAAATATCTCGAAAAGATAACAGCCTGCATAAAACATTAAATAATTGGAAATACATTTAATATCCTGAATAATAGAGACAATACGATAAAAGATGGATTTCATAAACATTAACAAATTCAAAGAATATACTGAGTATAAACAAACAAGAATCGTAAAACAAATTAATAAACAGGTAAATCATTGGCAACCACAAATAGCTATAATCTCCTATTACCGAAATAACAAGAACAGACAGAACCGTAGGCACTACACGTGGGACCGGAGGTAGAATCAGGACCGTAGCCATACAAATGGGACCGACATATCAAAATCAGAACCGTAGCCACTACGCGTGGGACCGGCAAATAAAAACCATTGCCATGGTCGGTACAGACAGAATCCAAGTTGCAGCTGGCGGACAAATTAAAGATCCCAAGCCGGGTGATCAGCCCGATAAGGTGACCTAAGCCTAGTGGTGCCTTTAGTTTTTAAAACTTGAACCAATACAAATCAAAATACTAATCCTTTTGGCTCATGGGCTCACACCACCGGGCTCCGGCCCCATCTTGTCTCGATGTTTTATTTTTGAAATCATAGCCTCTTTAGCTCATGGGCTCGCACTACAAAGCTCTGGCCCCGTCTTGCCTCGAGGTTTTTATTTTCAAAATACTAATCTTATCGAAATAATAGTCTCATCGAAGAAATCCCGAATGTGGCGAACCACTCCAATCTCCTTCCAAATCTATTCGAAGAAAACATACGAATGCCATGGTAAACCGCTCAAATACACATCAAAGTGATTTATATAAAATCATACGATCAATCCTTTCGAACATGGAAAAACCCCATGATTTTATAACAAATCACCGATGCTATCTAAATTAGTTTACCGAAGAGTACAAATACAAATACCTTCTCTGACTTGAAATGGAATGGATAGTGGAGAATGACTTAATGACTTACCAAGGAACCATCTCAATACGCATTTAACCTTTAAACATTGATTAATAAAGAGTACGTTTGATGCCAATGAAAATCCACAATATTTAAATGATAAAGTGCGTATCGAGACTTGAAAGATTCTCGGGTAACTTCACACATGCTCATTCTCTCATTGATCCCATTCCCATTTCACAATTTTCCAAGCATCACAAGTAATCCCAAATCTCTTTAAATCAGGCCCACAGCTGGCCCTAGACCAAGCCCCAAACAGTCCACCCATTTAGCCCAAAACAGCCCTTAATTGGATCAAGAAACAGGTCTTAAAACAGCCCAAAAACTGACCTTGAATGGCCCAAGGAACGGGTCTTAAAACAGCCCAAAAACTGACCTTGAATGGCCCAAGAAACAGGTTTTAAAACAGCCCAATATCAGGCCCTGAAATGGCCCAATATCAGGTCTTAAAATGGTCCAAAAACTGACCTTAAACAGGCCCAAAGAAGTCTCGAAAACAGGCCCGAAAAACTGTTTTTAAACGGACCCAAATTCAACATGAACCAGGCCCCCAGGCTGGGCTGGGCTCGCTCGAGCGACCCAAGGCCCGCTCGAGCGAAGCCCAGACAGAGCCTGGGTCGCTCGAGCTACCCAGTGGGTTGCTCGAGCGGACTGGGCTCTGTCCGGTCCGGCTCGTTGAGCATTTTTTTCTCCTTTTTCCATCTTTTTTTTATTCTTTTTCATTCCCAACCTTTCATACAAATTTCCTAGATCATTTGGGCCCTTCCTTGACCTTCCAAACTCATCAAATCACCATTCATTAGCAATCCAATTAACCAAACAAACACTTTTAAAAATCAAAGTTTTTCCCCATTTCTTTGAACACCAACTTTTAACACAAAGAAATCAAATTTTCTAAATGACCAAGGTGAAAGCAAACTTCCAATACATTGTAAGACCATAACATAAATGGAAATCAACATAACATTGGTTCATTCATTCAAAGTAAATCCATAAATCATAAAGGATTGGAACATAATAAGAAAAAGCCATGAAATGAAACCAAATGAGATGAATCATCATATTAATTGTGAAATCTACTTGCCTCATGTCTGAATGAGAGAAATAACACTCCTCAAACAAAGCTCTAGGGTCTCAAGGTCTTCCATCTACAAAAGCCCCAAAATAAACCAAGAGAAACCCTAAAAATCAATCATCCTCAAATCTCCAAGAAAACCCTTTGCATATGTGAGAAAAATACTCCAAGAGGTTTGAAAAACCAAGATCTCATGAAAAGAAAACCATTGCTAACCTTTTGGTGGTCCAAACAAGAAGAAGGGCTTGAAGAGGAGGGTTGTCCTAGCCCAAATCCTTAGAAAAAGGGTTCTTTGGAATGCTTGAGAGATGGGGAAGAAGAAGGTGAGATCAATCCTTCACTTGGTACTCAAGAAGGAAGCTTGCAAAAAGGAGAGAGAGAGAGAGATGGCTGGAAAGGGAAAAGAAGAAGCCCTCTCCCTCAGCCAAAAGTTGCTGGAAAAAGAATGGGAGAAGAAGAGTCCAGCTGGGCTTTTATAAAGTGGGCAATGTGGGTCCCATGGGCCCCAATCTTACAAAGGCTGAAACTAACATTTGCGGGTCCCGAATGAAAACGACGAAGAAGATAAAAATGATCAGCGAAATTTCTACTTTCCAAAAAGTATATTTTCCCCAAATTCTGAAATTTTCAAAATTTATGGACAGATTTAGTGTGAAAAGTCAATTTTGCCCTTTTTCTCGAAAAACGTATTTTCTGATCATCAAATCATAATGGTCAAAACATGAAAGTTGTTAAACTTAATGAGATGAGTCAAAACATACCAAATTCGGAATTTTTAAAAATCAAAAGTAATTTCTCATAAAAATACATATCATATGGACCGGGTCAAACTAAAGTCAACGGTCTTCAAAATCTCCAAGGCTATGGAAAAATCTAGTCAAACTCAAAAACAAAGTCAAACCAACTCAAATCTTGCTTAAAAAGCTAAATCATGATTAAAACAATACTAAACAGAGAAATTGGGGGTCGGGGTCTTACAGTTTGTGATGGAGTTGGGTTTGATGAGAAACAGGGCCGAGAGATGGATGTATGAAGTTGGCTTGTGAAGATGGGTTATGTGCAGTGGTTTGGGTAGAGAGGTTTGAGTAGGAGGGCAGGTGGGAGGGTGATTTCTTTTCAGGGTTGACACTGACTGACGGTGGGGTTGCCGAGCCGGGGACGATGGGGCTGTCGAACAAGGAGGCATCAATGATCATGTGACTGTGGATAGAAGGGCCAATGGCATTTTTGGTATTTTTGAAAAAAATGGACAAAAAAGTTGCAGGAAAACTCATATTTGGCCGGATGTCCTGATTTGAAATGTATTTAAAAAACTTAAGGCATGTTTTGAAATATAAGATTTTTTTTTGTCCTTATTTGAAATCTGGAAAAAACTTGAGCCCTGATTTGCAATTTTCCCTTTCAAAAAATTAAAGAACCAAATAGGGTCTACGGACTCGTTTGTACTACCCGTGCGATGAGGTGCTTTTTCAACGGCCACCTACCGGAAACTTTTCCACAAAATCCTCTTTTATTTTTATTTTTTGAAAAATGAGGGTTGCTAATAATTGGTTTCATATCAATTTTTCAGAACTTGATAGGAGGAACACTTCTCTCTTGAAAAAAGGACAACATTGTCTTTTATCAGGGAAATGACTTCTAAAAAATTCTACAGAAATATTCAAGGATCAAGAAAGCCAAAAACGAGAAGGAAAAAATAGGGAACCACACCTTGGGGGGGGGGGGGGGGGGGGGGGGGGGCACACCTTGGGGGGGGGGGGGGGGGGGGGGGAATTCAAATTATCCTCGGGTCGGACATAGGTCGAAGTCAAGTCAACCTGACCTGGACCTCTGTTTGAGCCCAATAATGATTCAAAAGAAACGGTAATGCTGCAGATAATTGCTTCTGAAGAGCAATAATGAAGGGAGTAACTCACGGTTTAAAAGCAGCACACGATGGAGGCTCCAAGGGGGAGGAAGACGTGGACAAAGAAGATGAAAGATCAAGAAAAAGAGATATAAAAAGGGGAGAAAAACCAGACCAATGGTATGTGAAATAAAAAGCAAGAAGAATACAATTAGAAAAATAAAAAAAGAGTAATTCCTGACTTTATCATCGGAGAGTCCTCGATCGGACCAACCGATCGAGTTCTTTTGATGTCTTCTTTGTGATCTAGTGCATGAACGCCTGTCTTGTCCAAGAAGAAATATAGAGATCTTTGTTGCCGAGCAGAGCTAATCTACATTGACTACCAACACCTAATGTGGAGATCTGGACTCAAAAGTTTACATGTTACCTATACAAAACAGAAGGGATAAAAACTAGAACTCCTAAGCACTGATTCTGGGGTTTCTGGTTTTCTTTCCCTAAAAGCTCAAAGCATTTCGAGTAATTTTTGCAACACATTGACTACCATTTTTGGACTTAAAGAGATGCCAAGTTGCCAACCACCTCAGTTTCCAAGGGACTTCAAAGCTAACGTGATTGAGGCCCACCTTTTCCAGCAACGACGAGTTTCCTCTATTTTTGCTTTATGCTTCTTCAACTATTTAGATCTGAGCCGGCGACACTTGTTGTGCCTCAGTCTTCCTTTCCGGGCCTGCAACACTAAACAGATCTCTGTCTCCATAACTATTCTGGAGAGACCTATTCACTTGACCGGCAGCGTCCAACAGGGTCGTGGCCCACCCTCTCTTTCATTTGCGATTTCTTGTTGCCACCAAATTCAAGAATAGGGGCTACGACGTTTGCCGCTGTCAATAAAGAAGACGATAATGGAGGATTTGGACGAGAAAAACCTAAGCTTAGAGGAGCTTTTCCGTGCAACGAACCGTTACCAAAAATTATTTGGTAAAATCCTCTAAATTAAATAATATAGGGTTCAGTTAAAATAAAAAAATTATGGGGTCTGACGGACCCTACCCGAGTTAAGGAGTACTTTTTCCGTTTTTCGTGCAACATGGAAAGTTTCTCTTAAAATCCTCAAAAACAAAATGGCAAACCCCTCCTTTCTTCTCTCTCATTTTGAGTATCGATTTTAATTTTCTTTTCCCATGCGGCATAGACAGTACTAGTAAGCAGTAAGTAATAGCATATGGGCAGCAGCGAAGCTGAGACTGCTGTTTCAGTGTGCCGCTTCTGCTGTCAGTCAGGAATCCCATTTAAATGTAAATGAGAGAAAAAGGCAGCGGCAGCAGCATTCATTCATGCTGCAATCTGCGGCAGCAGCGTTCAGACTGCTCCACACGCACATGCCCTCCGCAGAAAGTAAAAAAAGAAGACGAAAAAAGAAGAAGAAGCTCTTGCCTCTCTAAAACCCAAAACCCTAGCCCCCTTTTCCTCCCCCTCCATCCTTCTTCTCCGTTCCTCCTATTCTCGCTGATTGTACGATGGCGACGGGTTCGGCAAATCCGTCGTCTTCTCCTCCTCTTCCTGAGGCGCCCTGCCACAGATCCCCGCCGCGCTATCCGGATTTCTACGGAAAGCATCGGAAGCAGGTGGAACTGCAGATCCTGAATCGGGAGATCGGCTTTCTAAAGGTATATTCAGCAGCGCACTACCCTTTTCTCTTCTCTTCCGTTTATTTTTTTCTGTTCCTCTCATTCCGGAATGCAATCGCAATCGTTCGTTTACCTTGTCGTGGTTGTGATTGTTGTATGCCTGAGGTTTTTGGTTCCACTCCATAGTCCATAGCACAACCAACATTCATGGTTGTGAGGACTGTGGACTACTACTGGCCTCAAATAATAAAGCTCGACTCGCCTCTTTTTCTAGGCTTTCTTTATTTAGTTTTAACTGATCTATGTCTTTACCAAAAAAAAAAAAAGAAGAAGCTGATTTATGTATTTCTACGGTAGTTAGGACTCTTGTACCAAATATCAAGAGATCACTGATAATAATAATAAATAAATAAATAAATAAATCCCAATGGAAACCAAAAACAGAGATATACCAAGTAAGAATGCATTGTTTGAAATCTGATTAAAGAAAATGCAGACAATCTGCATCTGAGATATACCAAGAAAAGTAAGTATGTATTACTACTGGAGTTTTTCTTTGCTTGTATTTGTCCTCTGCCCCAGAATGTCATTTCTAGTGTTATCACAATCGATTCCTTTTTTCTTCAAAAAGTGATGGGTTTGGGCGTGCCTCATCTTATAGTGTAATAACTTATCCAGTTCAAACAATGTTGCTCTGGATGATCCAAAACATATATATATATATATTCCAATTGGACATGTGCAATGTCTGACGGCATTGTTCTGATTCTCTCTCTCTCTCTCTCTCTCTCTCTCTCTCTCTCTCTCTCCCCTTTTTTTTTTTTTTTTTTTTTTTTTTTTTTTTTTTGTGTGTGTGTGTGTGTGTGATTATAATGACCACCAGAAGCTGTCATGCCATCTAGATAGTGTGCAAACTGACTAGCTTTCAATCATTTCACTTATTTCATTGCGGTATCATTTTCATTTGTTTACCTAAACACACTCTGATTGATTTAAATTCTTTACAGACATCTGTTATCACGTTACTATGCCATACAAACAATTTTTTTGCAGTAACATTATTGTCTGAAAGGAGGCGATGGACCTCTGCTGCTAGTAACATCTTAGGCAAAACTCAAGTTCACTACAACTCTCCTTGTTAAGTGAAAAGCTTTCCCTTTTTTTTTTTTCTTCTTTTTGGTAGCCGCACTATGCATTCTAGGATACTTCGTAAAATACCCTAAAGTACGGCATATATTGATTGGTAACATGACTTGAACTCACAACCTCAAGGTTGCAATAGTGAGCACCGTCCATTGTGCCGTTGGGTTTTTGTTAAATAACCATCTAGTTTGTGAATTCGAGTTTCTTTTGTTTAGGGTTTTTGTATGTGCCTTTTGTAACATATGCTGCACATTTCTCTCCTTTTAATACAACTGCTATCACTGCTCAAAAATGAAAAAAAAAGAGAACAGAGTATGAGCCTAAGAGGATATAATTCAGATTGAAATGGAAGAATTCAATTGGGTCTTTATTCCATCCACTATCTCAATTAATAAGGCACCCAATCAAGTTTGTATTGGGTACATCAAGGTGATCTATTCTTGCCATCCTTATTTCCAACGGTAGCCAAAGGTTTAAGCAGTTAACGTCAAGTAGTAAAGGTCAATATTTTTTCAAACTGCAATACAAAAATCAAACTTTTGCATTTGCAGTTAGTCAATGAAATGTTTGGTTCCAGTGATGCCTACCCTTGTCAAATTAACAATTGAGAGGTGCTCTTAGATGCTTCCAGGTTGCATCAGTGATAAAAGAAAAATTTAGTGAAGAGTGCCTCAATTAGGTGGGATGAGATTAGGCATTAGTGAATTCCTAGCTATTTCAGTGCGATGTGAAATAGAAAAGCTCCTAATGAAATTTGTTAAACTTTCTCTGGATTCTGGAAGCCACTCCAGGATCTTTGTTTGCATGATGCCTAATAGTAGAATGGTTGGAAAGAAACTTGAATTTTTAGAAGAGAAGTTCTCTATTGTTTTATGTCGACCATTTTTTACCAATTCAACACTTTTCATCCCTTTAATATATCACTTCTCTTCCCAAAATTACTGTTGTGGTAGACAAAAGTTGGAGAAGTTGAGGGTTTTTTTTTTTTTTTTTTTTTTTTTTATAGATGAGAAGTTGAGGCGCGCAGGCACGCACACGCACGCACAGAGAGAGAGAGAGGAGAGAGAGAGAGAGAGAGAGAGAGAGAGAGAGAGAGAAGCTGAGTGCTGGGGGAGAAGGGAGAGAGAAAGATGAACACACCGAAAATACTAACTCTATATTATTGTGTTATGTTGTATTTAGAACTACAATCACCTATATATATATAGAAAACCCGTAAGCTAACTTGCCGTGGAAGAAATCTATCCACAATAGGAAACCCAATCCTAATAAAATAAGCAACCCTATACTAAATATAAACCTAACTTAGATAGTGTCACCGGCCCAACCCCTTCTGTGCATGTGCTGAGTCAGCAATGACTTCAACACTGAGGGTTATTGGCGAGAAAATAAGTTTTTGGAAGAACATTTAGGTAGGGCATTCTCCTATGGCTGAGAGATGCCTAAGGGCCTGTTTGGTTACTAGAATTCCCGAAAGAAAATCCCGTATTTAAGAAATTTGAATTTCTATGAGGAATTCTTCGTTTGATGAAGGGCATTGTTGGAATGCAAGAAACCCAACATTTAAATTCTTAATGCGAGAGGGTCTTGAGCATTTGTTCAGCAACGAGAAACTTTTTGAAGGAATTCACCTAAACAGATGCCCATGATTTTGAGTTCCAGTGCACGGCCCAGGGTAAGAATTCTCATCATCATCATCATCACCATCATCATCATCATCTTTCCTTTCTTCAGTTAGCCTTTTGTAGATTTTCAGGCATGTTCTTGTGGAGATTTTTTAGGCATGTTCTTGTGGTTTGATTGATGAAACCTCCACACCAAGAAAGGGAATTAGAGAAATTTTGATTTTGGAGAAACTATTTAGGAAATGCGAAGACCGATTAAAAGGTAGCCCTCTAAGACTTGTGGAATTTGTGTTTCTAAAAGTTCAACAATTTCTTTTTAAAAAGAACAGAGGCAAAATGAATACCTTCTTTTTCAATATTAAGTAAGTACCTTTTATTTGTGATTTGTTCATTTCACCGAGTATAGCTCAGAATTGGCACGTATAAAACTAACAGATAAAAAATGATGATTTTCACTTGTATTGCCGCTTTATCCCCTTTTGGGAAATGATTTCCTTATTTTACTGCTTTATTTCTTTTCGGAAATGACGACTACATCAATAATTTTATTGCATGCAGGAGGAATTACAGTCAGTTGGGGACCTTAAACCTGCTTCTAGTTGCTGCAAAGAGTATGCTGTCATGCTGTAACTAGTTCCTTATATCTCTAGAATTATCTCATGCTTTTTCTTAATAAGGCTATATTATTACTATCTGATCCTCTGTAGAGACTCTAGTTTTAATTAATTGATACCTCAAGTTGATGCAAAATTGATGTAGGAAACAACCTAGGTTCAGGCCTATGATGCCGGTGAAATAATCTGTGATGAGATTAGAGGAAGAAGATGAAGATAATTTTGGTGAGAAAACTCAATGATCAATGGATCATCGACAGTTCTGTTTTTATAATCAATTGTTACCTTAATCAAGGCACTAAATAAGTGAAGATTACAAATTAGAATAATTGAAAGATTAGAAAGAATCAATCTAAATCAATCCTAGTCTATACAAGGAAAATATAAAGACAGAATCAGATTTACAGGGATTTGACTAAATCCTACAAAAGATAGGCTTTAATGGGCCTCTGTTGGGCTGGGCCTAGGGCATGTTAGCATAAGCCTTGTTATCTTCTACACTCCCCCTCAAATTGATGTGGTAGGGCAGAAAACATCAATTTGCTAGTGAGATCATGATGACGCGGTTTGGGGAGAACTTTTGTGAAGATATCCGCCAACTGGTTAAGAGTAGAGACATGAGGCGGAGTGATCTTCTCCGTAACAACATGCCGACGAATGAAGTGACAATCAATCACAATGTGCTTCGTTCTTTCATGAAAGACCGGATTGTTGGTAATTCTGGTAGCACTTGTGTTGTCCCCATGAAGAGCTGTAGAACTACCAATAATGACACCAAATTCACAGAGAAGACGGCGTAGCCAGATGATTTCAGCATTTCAGCACTAGCAGACGACATTGCCCGATATTCAGCCTCAGCAGAAGACTTTGAGACGGTGGTTTGCTTCTTGCACTTCCACGAAATCAGAGTCCCCAAGAAACATACACCAGCCAGTGGTAGATCGCCGAGAATCTGGGCAACCAGCCCAGTCAGCATCCGCATAAGCTGTTAAGTGTAGAGAAGCACCCGAAGAGTAGAATAGACCATGATTAAGGGTGCCTTTGACATAGCGGAGTATGCGCAAGGCAGTAGCAAGGTGAGGTTTGTGAGGATTGCTCACAAACTGGCTGACCGTATGAACTGTAGGTGGAAGATGGACAAAGCATAAACAGCCAAAAACACGCAAGTGAGAATATGATCGAAGAGAGCTTCATATGGAGTAGTCTTTCCTAGAACGGAGCTAGGATGACGATTGAGGAGATACACAGCAGTCTGTGCAGCATCACACTAAAATTTGGGAGGAACTAATGATTCAAGTAGGAGAGTACGAACGGTTTAAAGAATATGCCCTTTCTTCCTCTCCGCAACACCATTTTGCTGTGGAGTATGTGGGCAGGATTTTTGGTGAAGAATGCCTTTATCAGAAAGGAAGGCAGAAAAATCATGGGACATGTATTCTCCGCCAGAGTCAGACCTAAGAATTTTTATATCTTTTTGAAATTGTGTGTGAACCATATTATAAAATGTTTGGAAAAGAGAAAAGACTTCAGATTTGAAGCGCATGAAATAAATCCAAGTGAATCGAGAATGATCATCAATAAAGGTCACATAATACTTAAACCCTGTCCTACTCAATGTGGGTGCAATTCCCCAAACATCAGTGTGAATGATATCAAAAGATGCTAACGCACGAGAACGATGAATGGGAAATGGCAAAATATGACTCTTACTCAAACAACATGTTGCGCATTTTGATTGAAGTAAAGAGGACATCATTTTATTATCAATAGTGGGTTCTAAACAACCAATTTTAAACAAAGAAAGCAAATAAGGATTGTTTACATGACCAAGACGACTATGCCAGTTAGTCCACAATTTATTGAAATTAGGAGAAGAAGAAGAAAATAGGGAATGATGTCCAATGTCCAGCAGAAACAGTCGACCATGTTTACTCCCCTTCACGATCACCTACCCAGTTTGCCGCTCCTATATGACACAACCAGTGGAAGAAAAGTTAATATGGTACCCATCATCAATAGGTTGTTCGACAGAAAGTAAATTAGCTAATAATTTGGGAACAATATAAACATTGGAAAGGTGGAGGGACTGGCCAGAGACACTAGATAAAGTAATGGTACCAATTCCAGAAATGAGTAATTGGTATCCATTAGCAGTGGTTATTTTGTTTTTGCCAAGGTAAGGGTGAGAGGCTGTAAAGCTACTTTCCATAGAAGTCATGTGATTTGATGCTCCTGAATTTAGAAACCAGGTAGATGGGGTAATGGAGGAAGGCCGCGAGATTGAAGAATGAAAAGCAGGAAATGCTAGAGGAGAATGAGTTTGATACCGATCAGACATCAGATAGAGAACCCCTGGGCGACCCCTAGAGTGGTGGACCTATGTGGAGTGGGTCCCATCCGGCCCACTATCCAGTTGCCTTCAATATGAGAAGCGTGAGGCCATGTTGGGAATCTGTGGAACCTGTGTTTTATCTTTGTAACTCTTCTGAAATTACCATTAGACCCTCCTGTCTTATATAAATTGTAATGGGATCCTAAGTTTTCTGAAATTGCTAACAAAGGCTTGTTATTCATTGTTATGGTTTCCTTTAGTTCTTGATTTGTCAAATATGTATTCTGGACACTGTTATTTGAATATATGGTGATTGGTGACTTGAAATATGTATGTGGATTAATATGCTTATGTCTTTGTTATTTGGGGATCTCACATGGTAGATTGTGTGGTTTGTATACGTAATATGTTGTGGTTAATTTGGTACTTGAATAATTACCTCAAAACTGTAAAGGGTGAGTTATGTAATTGACCTCTCTCATCTCGTACACCAATTTTGATTCGGACTGGTGCAGATTAAATCCACATAATTTGAAAAGGGGTTGATTATGGAATTCGCTCATTACTAATGTTGAGGACATGCTATATATCATATTTTTGATGAGACGTGTATTTGCTATTTGACTGGAAAACTGAGATACGGTGACTTTGTCTGTTTGGAGGAACCTTTTGGACACCCCTAGACCACAAGCATGTATGGCCGATTTTGTGAGGATTGTTGATGTTGGACTTAGTGTTCGGGCCGTTATAACGGCTGGTCCTTAGTGGACGTGAGTGGCCATTATGATGGCTGGTCCTTAGTGGACGTGTCTGACGAGACAGGGTCATGGTGACCGGTATACATGTATACGATGGACCTTGGTGGTCGATGATTTTGGACCTTAGTGGTCGATGGTTTTGGACCTTGGTGGTCGGATTTATTTTGGACCTTGGTGGTCGGTTTTTGGGCTGGTGCTAACAGGTGGCTAGGAGGTTGTCGTTTGTTTGATCAGATTCCAACCTTGGCTTGAATGAGACTTTGGATGTTACTTTAATTTGTTGTGTAATCTTATCTAAGCATATGTTTAAATGCACAAATAGATTATAATATCTATTCACTCAGTTGTACTGATATTTTGTGGATTTGCCCCAATCCAGGTAACCAGAACTTAGCAACTCAGGAAAACCGTGATGACCGGGAGATAGACTTTGGGATGCGTACTTGAGCGTCGAAGTCTCATATATGGAGAAGATTTAGATTTAGATTTAATAGATTGTTCAGATTATTTCATTTTATAGACATTGCAATTATTTTTATTGGACAATGTTACATTTGTTTATTAGAATTGGATTTTTAATACAAGTTGGTTTAAGCTGGTAAATGCCTGAATCTTTATGTGATCTTTGATTTAACCTATGTGTGTGATGCTTATGAGTCTCGGCACGGAATTCGAAGGGCCCCGGATTCCGGGTCGTTACAAAGAAGATCCACGCCAGGGAGATTCAGTGGATCAATGAGAGAAGAAGATTGATCATAACCTACGCTCTAATACCATGATATAATCTGTGATGAGATTAGAGGAAGAAGATGAAGATAATATTGGCGAGAAAACTCAATGATCAATGGATCATCGACAGTTCTGTTTTTATAATCAATTGTTATCTTAATCAAGGCACTAAATAAGTGAAGATTACAAATTAGAATAAATGAAAGATTAGAAAGAATCAATCTAAATCAATCCTAGTCTATACAAGGAAAATATAAAGACAGAATCAGATTTACAGGGATTTGACTAAATCCTACGAGAGATAGGCTTTAATGGGCCCCTGTTGGGCTGGGCCTAGGGCCTGTTAGCATAAGCCTTGTTATCTTCTACGGCCAGACCCAGATTCTGATCCAGACCCAATGAAGCAGGACCAAATGTAGACTCAGACAAATAGGAGCCAAATCCAAATCAAGTTAAAGCTCCAACTGGGCCCAGTCTTGGTCCATCACAAAGCCCACTTATCTAGCATATACTCGAAGTGGGAGCCATGGTCCAAGTGGCAACAGAATGCAAGCTTTGCACACTAATATCAGATGTCGTGTGACTCATGTTATGATCCAATTACTTTCATAATTTTAAGCACAATTTGGTGTAGTTATGTTATCTATTATTGAAGGTTTAAGTTAAATAGGAAACTCTCTCTCTCTCTCTCTCTCTCTCTCTCTCTCTCTCTTGTAAGCCAAGACACCATCAAAAGATTTGAGAGGAAATTGAATGTCCTACTTTGAGGTTCCATTCTCTGTTTATAATATCAAACTTACTATAATTACATGATGGTAAAGTAAGCAGTAATGTAATACATATCATACAGAAATAGAATGCTGGCTGTTAAATGAATGACCATATCTTTCTAGAAAGATTTGGTCAAATTGCCAAAAGGAGTGTGAACCCAGCGTGGGCTGGATCATGGGCCTAAGAGGCATGATGGGCCTCTACACTTCTACACTCCCCCTCAAATTGATGAGGAGTAGAACATATCATTAAATTGCTGGAAAGGAAGGTATGTCTGGCCATAGTCATAGACTTGGTGAAGAGATTTGCCAGTTGGTAGTCGGAGGGAATATGAGGTAGACTGATCATTTTTGCCAAAAACTTTTCTCGAATAAAGTGACAGTCAACTTCAATATATTTTGTCTGCTCATGAAAAACTCGATTATTTGCTATCCTGATGGCATTGGTGTTATCTGCTAAGAAGCACGGACACGGACACGGGACACGGACACGACACGACACGGACACGCCGACACGGCATTTCTCAAAAAAGTAGGACACGGACACGTTCGGGACACGTTAATAATTAATAATAATTAATAATATATCTAATCATATACTAAAAGATACTATCATTTTAACTTTGTAATCAATTTAGCAATCAAATAAGTTATGACCTTTTACAAACAGCCCCATTTTCTTTCATTTTTTACTCTAATTTTATTATTTTAACTTTGGAATCAATTTAGCAATCATTTAAGTTATAACCTTTTACAAACAGCCCCCTTTTCTTTTCATTTTTTTCTCTAATTTTATTATTTTAACTTTGTAATCAATTTAGCAAACAAATAAGTTATGACCTTTTAGAAACAACCCCCTTTTCTTTTCATTTTTTACTCTAATTTTATTATTTTAACTTTGTAATCAATTTAGCAATCAAATAAGTTATGACCTTTTGCAATCAGCCCCCTTTTCTTTTCATTTTTTACTCTAATTTTATTATTTTAACTTTGTAATCAATTTAGCAAACAAATAAGTTATGACCTTTTACAAACAGCCCCCTTTTCTTTTCATTTTTTATTCTAATTTTATTATTTTTTTTCCAATTAAAAGAGGCCAGCGTGTCCCCAGCGTGTCCCAGCGTGTCCCCAGCGTGTCCTCAGCGTGTCCCAGCGTGTCCGAAATATTAAAAATAAAAAATAATCAGGATACTCTTTTGGGCGTGTCCGACACGTGTCGGAGCGTGTCCGGAGCGTGTCCGTGTCCGACACGTGTCGGACACCGACACTCTGGCCCCGGAGAAGTGTCCGTGCTTCCTAGGTTATCTGTATAGAGCGGGGTAGGTTGTATAAAGAACACACCGAATTCTGCAGTAAGACGTCAAAGCCAGACAATTTCACTTATGGCTGATGACATGGCCCGGTATTTTGCTTCAGTGGAAGATTTTGAGACAGTAGTCTGTTTCTTGCATTTCCATGATATAGGAGAGGTGCCCAAGATCAGACACCATCCAGTGGTCGATCGCCTTGTATCCTGACATCCAGGCCAATCAGCATCTGCATATGCTTTTAGTAGCAATGGAGAGGTGGAGGAATAAAATAATCCTTTATTTGTTGTACCATTTATATACTGCAGAATATGATGCACAGCTGATAGATGATTTTTGTGTGAATTGCTTACAAACTGACTTACAATCTTAACCGCATAAGCTATATCTAGTATCGTCATTGTCAAATAGATTAGACTTCCAACTAATCGACGATACAATGTTGCATCAGGAAGGGGATTACCTCCTTTAAATGAAGATTTAACTCCATAGGCGTGTCTGCGGTTTTGCCATTCTCTAATTTTGCCACTGATTAGAGATCTTCAACATATTTAGGTTGATGAATATAAAAACCTTGAAGAGTGCGTTTAATTTCCAGACCAAGGAAATATGTTAGAGCACCTAGATCTTTCATGTGAAAAGTTCTCTTGAGATACTCTTTAAGAGCACAGATGCCATCATCATTGTTCCCACTAATGATTATATCATCGACATAGATCAACAGAATTGTACATCCCTTCGATGATCTCTTAATAAAAAGAGAATGATCATTATTATTCTGATGGATCCCCGTTTTGACAATAGCTTGCCGAAATTTCCCGAACCAAGCTCGAGGAGCTTGTTTGGGGACATAGAGAGATTTCTTTGGTCGGCAAACCATCTTTGAGGGAGAAGAATATCTCGGAGGTGGTCGCATGTATACAGTCTCATGAAGATCGCCATGAAGAAAAGCATTTTTGACATCCATTTGCCATAAGGGCCTGTGGCATACTGCAGCAATGCTTAATAGTGATCTTACAATTGTCCTTTTGCAACTGAAGCAAAGGTTTCTTCATAATCGATGCCATATTCTTGCTTATATCCTTGTGCGACTAGCCGAGCTTTATATATGTCAAGTGTGCCATCTGACTTGATTTTGATGGAGTAGATCCACTTGCCAATAATGGATGCAAAAGGAGGCGAAAAAACCATTTCCAAGGTCTGATTAGCTTTCAAAGATGATAACTCCTCTTCCATTGCCTTTTTCCAACATGATTCTTTGGCTGCCTGTGCTGAGGAGGTAGGAACGGGGATGGAATCCAAAGTGGTGAACAAGGTTGAAAATCCGTATCTATCAGGTGCTTTGGTTTAGGCATGTCAAGGCACGGCCCGCTAAAATCTTGGCCCACCCGTGCCGTGGGCCGGGCCGGCACGGCCCGCCCCAGCTAACGGGCCGGCACGGCACGGCCCGCCAGGGGAAAACCCCTGGCACGGCACGGCCCACTGGCACGGCCCACAGTGGGGCGGGCTGGAGCGGGCCGTGCCGGGCCGGCCCGCGGGCCAGGCGTGCCTCTTTTTTTTTTTTTTTTTTTTTTTTTTTTCTAATAGAGTTATAGGCGGGTTGGGTTGGCCCGACCTGCGTAATTTGTATAGATTTTTAAAAATAAATGTGTTTGGGTGAACTCGATCTCACAACCTAATGGTTGTGAAAGATAAACACAACCACTAGACTACCTAACTTTTGTATACTAATATGTATTCAACAATATTAAAACTAGTTAGATGAGGATGTGAACCTAACCATGAATATTAAACTATTAGTTACATTAGGATGAGAACTTAACCACTTTAGATGATGATGAGAAGCTAACACCTTTTTTATCTAACTTTTTACTCTTTCATTCAAACAACCTAAAATATAAAAAAAAAACATATCATGTCCTTTTTTCTACTCATTTTTCAGCCAAATTGAAATGCCATGGTTAAGGATATTTCAATTGAGATGGCAAACTCAATTTCTATTTTTTGGCTGAATTATCATACTTTAAACAAGAACTTAGCGCGGTTAAATATTTCTACTTTTATCAATTATCATCTCAAGTCTTCCAAATGACCCACCATGAAACCACAACCTTGGACTTCATTTTATTTAGATTTGCATCAATTTCTTTATTTTTTAGTTATGGGTTTTTAGTCTTAGTCAATAATTCTCATTATCTTTATCATGGTTACATATTTTTTACTTCTTTTTCCTAGTGTTCATATCAATGTAAATATATGGCTTCATGTGATATGATCGAGAGTGGAGTTATAGGTACATGTGACGAGATTATATTGAACATAAATGACTGAATTATGAACATATTCTTGTGTTTAATCCTGAGCTTTCCAACCTATAAAGAATCTCAACTTCTCAAATGCTTAGGGGTTCTTGAATATAGATGAATGCAGGTAGGGAATTTCATTTGAGATTCTCAAATATCTCTGAAGAAAATAAAATTATTGAAGGCAAGGGGCCGGGGCAAATTTAGTAAAGGTAAGTGTGTCACACCAAAACATTCCCCTTATTACTTCTCCCCAAAAACACATTGCCCCTCTTTATTAGTGTGACTAATTTACACTAAAGTCCTACCTTACCAAGTTATGTAAGTGTTTTTTTATTAGAAAATGCCTAGGGTTGTTAGTTGGATGGGAATTAGATTTTTATAAATTTAAAAAAATATATAAAAAAATAAATTTTTTTGGCGGGCCAGGCGGGCCGTGCCAGGCGGGCCTGGCGGGCCACAGGGGCTGGCCCACTAGGCTGGCGGGCCGTGCCTAACGGGCCAGCGGGCCTGCGCGGCTCGGCCCAGCACGGCCCGCGTCATGGGCCGTGCCGTTGACCGGGCCGTGCCGTGCCACGGCCCGTTGACTAGCGGGCCGGGCCGTGCCGGGCCGGGCCGGCACGGCCCACTTGACATCTCTACTTTGGTTGGTCGAGAGGACCGCCGTAGAGGAGGTGGATCACCTGATGCTGCTATTCCTGGATCTGGCAGCTGGGAGGGCTCAGGGGCCTGTCATATTAGAGGCAAGTTCTGTCTCTGACTATAGACCTGCAATGGTGGAGAAGAGGATTCCAAGTCTTTAAATTGAGGAAAAAAAGAGATGTTAGATATTTTGATCGGTGACGGAATAGAGAAGAAAGGAACATGTTCGAGAAAAATGACATTCCGAGAGACCCTTGTTCTTCTTGCTTCTGGATCATAACATATGAAACCTTTATGGTCATCACTATAACCAACAAATACACATCTGGCTGCCGGAATCGAGAATCTTGTTCTCTCATGTATGGGAAGATGGACAAAGCAAAGACATCCAAAGACCCTCAAGTGGGAGTATGAAGGGGTTTGAGGGCAAGATTATTGATGGAGAATCCCTTTCTCAGATGTAAAGGAAGATAATTCTTTGGAAATGTATTCTCCCCCGAATTTGAATGAATGAACTTAATGGATTTATCAAATTGAGTTTTTTTTATCAAGTTGTAGAACTTTTGAAAAGTATGGAACACCTCAGATTTTTGGCATAGAAAATAGATCCAAGTATAATGGTATGATCATCAATGAAGGTAATATAGTACTTGTACCCAAATCTACTAAATGTGGGTGCAATACCCCAAACATCAGTGTGAACAATATCAAAAGGTGCTTTTGCCCTTGAAGCGTAAGGAACCCACTGTAATAATCCTGAAGTGATTTGTCTCCTTGATTATATTTGGCTATTTCACAGTCAAGAAAATATTTTCTAGCTTTATTGACTTGATGGTAGAGGGACTGTAAATGAGACCACGTGTTTGAAGCTTTGTAATATGACCGTAGCGATAATGAGATGGAAGTATTGATGGAGTTTAAAATCCATGTGATGACTTTGGAATTGTTTTGTTCCCAGTTGGTTTGATTCCTGTCATCCTTGATGGTAGTGCCATCAAGATATCCCAGAAGTCCCTTTTCGGCAACAAATGTTTTAACCGGAAAGCCCATCCAGAGTAATTTCTCCCATTAAGTTTAACTGGAATGATTTCAGTCTTATCCATTTAGAGATAAAACAGGGCAGAATTCAGAAAAAAATAAGCAGAACTCATAATTTGTGCAAAAACTGCACTTGGACGTCCCGCTTGTCAGTAACTAGAATGTGCCTGGTCTTGTAGTGAAAGACAGAAATCAAAATCTGCTTACAACTGGCTTTTCCCAGAGTATTATTCTAATAGCATGCAAAAGATCTTTCAGATCTTATGGTTCATCTCAAAGATCAATGGTTGTGATGAAAACTGTTCTTTGAAAACTGCCGAACAGAAGGAAGGAAAAATACCAACCTTTTGGAGCTCCAAAAATCTTGAAAATTTGCTCAGAAATCCCAGGAATATTAGACGACCCTGATGACGAAGATTCCCTGTGCAATAGAGATATGGCAGTGGAGCCCACTTTGTTATGAACAATATGCTAGAATTGCAGTCTGAGATGATCGTTCAGCAGCAACAGTAACCAATCCCTCTATATACGTCTTCAGAGATGCCACGATTGATGGGAGAGATCCAAATCAGAGATCTCTTTGATAACCAGGAAGTACTTGTATCTATAGTTCTATACAGTCGACTGCAGTGGTGGACCCAGGATTTTTATTTAACTGGGGTGGATCATGGTCAAGAAATCAATTAAAGAACATAAAATAAAGATAACTCACTGCCTAACAAGTTGTTCCAACAGAAATAAATTAATGATAAAATGTTTTAGTAAGAATTAAGAAATAGAGAATGGGTTTTACAGAGAGAGACCTTAATAGATAAAGGAGACAAAAAAAATGTTAATGGGTTTTACACTGTCTTTTATCTAATACCCAGTCCTACTATGTAGATCTAATATAGAGAGAACCAATATCAATCCAAATGCATCCCAACAGCTCAAAAATAAAAATAAAATAAAATAATAAAATTCCCACAAGTAGTCAAAAACACCTATCTCTTAATTAAATTCTTCTAAACCAAACCAAACCAAACCAAACCAAGCCTTTTCCCACTAGGTGGGGTCGGCTATATGGATTTGACGACGCCAATCAAATCTGTTTAGGGCCATGTCCTCCGTTAGATCCATGTAGGCAAGATCATGTTTAATAGTTTCTTTCCAACTTCTCTTGGGTCTCCCTCTCCCTCTCCTACTCTTGGCAAACTCCATGCTTTCACACCTTTTAACAGGTGCCTCTGTTGGACGCCTTCTAACATGGCCGAACCATCTCAGTCGATTTTCTCTCATTTTATCTCCAATCGGTGCTATTCCTACTATGCCCCTAATTTCCTCATTCCTAATCCTATCTCTCATTGTGATCCCGCACATCCATCTTAGCATTCTCATCTCCGCAACTTCCATCTTCTTGACATGATTATGCTTTACTGCCCAACACTCTGATCCATATAACAACGCTGGCCGTACCGCCACCTTATAATACTTTCCTTTAACCTTGAGGGGGACTTTCCGATCACACAAGACCCCCGAAGCACTCCTCCATTTGGTCCACCCGGCTTGAATCCTGTGACTTACATCAGTATCAATCCCTCCATCCTGTTGCACCATAGATCCAAGGTACCTAAAGTTTTCTTTTTCTACTATCTTTTGTGTGCCCAAACTTACTTCTATGTTACCAGGTGTCCTACTTTGACTAAACTTGCATTCCATATATTCCGTTTTGCATCGACTTAGCCTAAACCCTTTTGTCTCTAATGTTTTCCGCCACAATTCAAGTTTAGCATTCACTCCTTCTCTCGTCTCATCCACTAAAACAATGTCATCTGCAAATAACATACACCACGGCACCTCATCCTGGATATGTCTTGTAATCTCATCCATAACTAGGGCAAACAAGTACGGGCTTAACGCTGAGCCTTGGTGTAGACCAATCGTGATAGGAAACTCCTTAGTTTCGCCGCCAGTCGTCCTTATAGATGTCACGACTCTATCATACATATCCTTTATCGCCTCAATATAAGCGACACAAACTCTTTTCTTTTCCAAAACTTTCCAAAGAATCTCCCTAGGAACCCGGTCATAAGCCTTCTCCAAGTCAATGAACACCATATGTAAATCTCTCTTACCTTCTCTATACTGTTCCATTAACCTCCTCAGGAGAAAGATAGCCTCCATGGTTGATCTCCCAGGCATGAAACCAAATTGATTCTCTGAAATATTTGTTGTTCTTCTTAGTCTTCTCTCAATAACTCTCTCCCATAATTTCATCGTATGGCTCATCAATTTAATCCCGCGGTAGTTCGCACAGTTCTGAATATCTCCTTTGTTCTTGTATATGGGTATAAGAATACTTTTCCTCCATGCATTAGGCATCTTCTTGCTCTTTAGCACTACATTAAAAAGCTTTGTCAACCAACTAATACCATCCTCCCCCAAGCACCTCCATACCTCAATAGGGATACCATCTGGCCCAACCGCTTTCCCATTCTTCATTCTTTTCAATACTTCTTTAACTTCTTCCCTACTGATTCTCCTATAGAACATATGATTCGCTTCTTCTCTAGAAATGGTAAGCTGCCCCAATTGTATGTCACTTCTAAGAGCCAAAAAAAAAGTTAAGAGTTCAAATCTTGATAGCTAGGTGGCTTCTGCTCTTACCCAACAATCAAATGCCCAGAGAACCCAAAAAAAAAATACACAAAACAAAAAAATCAAAGACAGAAATTCAAACAAATCCAAAAACTCAAAAATTAAAATGAAACAATTCCAGAATTCCTAAAGGGCATTTAAAAATCTGAAAGTCATCCGTTTCCCACCAATTCCTAGTACCAAGTAATGATTTTGGTAGTTATAAGCCTATACCAAATCACCAAAATGTTACTTCATTTCTTCTAATGGAAGATCACAATTGGTTAAAAAGGATTGAAGACTCCTTCCAAGTTCACCGCTTAGATAATAGCTTCTCTAAAGAAAGCTTCTATATACTAACTTAATTGGAACGGAGAGTATCTAGTTATGGGCCCCCACCTTCCGGTGATCTGGACCGCTCATTAGAGTGTTTACATGCATGAATGTCTTAGAACTCTTCCTAAGGCCTCACCATATGTAGTTTTCCATGGTTTTCATGATTTCATCAATCCATTATCGGGCACGGTCATTGGCATTTGGCTGCACAACCAAGAGTATCACAGCATTGGATAAGATTGAAGATTGAGAGAGAGAGAATTAGAGAAGGGAGAAAGGAGAAGAAAGGAGTGCGACCTGAATAGGAGCGGGCCGTTTTGCCCAAGCCGGAGGGGAAGAAGGAGAGCTAGGGATTAGGGTTTTGTCTTTTGGGACTTTTAAGGTGGGGCGACGTCATACAAATAAGAGGGCATATGTCATTTGTCACATATCTTGTTTGGGCATTTTGACCATCGGTTGCCCCAGGTTCCCATAACGTGGGTCCGCCCCTGGTCGACTGTGACTCCTTGAGAAACACAAGATCACTTGTGTTGTTACTTGGCTCTGATGCCATGTAAGCCAAGACACGATCAAAGGATTTGAGAGGAAATTGAATGTCCTACTTTGAGGATCCATTCTCTGTTTATAATATCAAACTTACTATAATTACATGATGGTGAAGTAAGCAGTGATGTAATACATATCATACAGAAATAGAACGCTGGGCTGTTAAATGAATGGCCACATCTTTCTAGAAAGATTAGGTCAAATTGCCAAAAGGAGTGTGAACCCAGCGTGGGCCTGGATCATGGGCCTAAGAAGGCTTGATGGGACTCTACACTTCTACATCTCTCTCTCTCTCTCTCTCTCTCTCTCTCTCTCTCTCTCTCTCTCTCTCTCTCTCTCTCAACTATTTATATGCATATGAACCTCACCGTATTACAGTGGGAGCAACATAGTGGGGGCGGCCTTATGATCCATCCGAGCCATCCACACACACGAGACCCCCTGAATTACACCGGATCCGTTGAGTTTTCACTGATCCGAATGGATTGGACCGTTGGATTGAGGGTCACATTTTTTTCTTTAATATAAAGTTATTAAACTTGTAGGCCGCGTATGAAGGGTTAGAGGCATGGGATTGACCACAAACTTGATATTTGGGCCCATCTAAGATGTCTCTTTCCATTGGGCCCTAGGTGGGCTCTATCAAGCTGTCCCTCACCAAAATACAGTGAGGGACGTATGCATATGAATATTTCTTATATAGATTATCCAATGCACACCTTTGTGCACCTCATAGTGGAGCCCACCTGATGGACCATGCGAATGGACAACACATAGGGACACCCCACCCCCGATAATCACTAGACCTCTGGGTTTGCACCCATCCCAATGGGTCAGACGCTGGATCGACCCCATAACACAGAAGAAGGGTAAAAACAATGATATAAAAGAATAAAAGATATATACCAAGAAAACAATAAAATAAGAAGTTACATAGTTCAAGCAACCGAATTGGAAAACCTGTATTTATGGGCCATCTGGTAGCGACAGTAGAGGAAGCTTTTGGAGGGAACTCAATTTCATTAGAAATAAGTGTTGTGGCCCTTTGCGCCTATGAGGAGATTTCAATATGATCAGATATTCTGAAGACAGAATGGTAGGTTGTCGTGTCTCGGCAGAGATGAAGGATTTCTCTGATTGGAATAATTCTCACTCTCCGGGATTTGCAGCTCCATGGGCACATGGTCGAACCACCAAGAGCACCCAATTTTGTCTAGGTTGGATAGATTTCTCCTCTTTGGTGATTGGATGGATTTATACCTAGATGTATTGCAGAAAGCTCTTCCTAAACCAACATCTGACCATTGCCCAATTCTCCTAGACAAAGAGTGGTGGGGGCCGCCACCTTTCCTGTTTGAACTCATGTGGCTTGAGGAAGATTCTTTTCCCCATTTGATTCGGGGTTGGTGGAAAGAAACTTTGGTGGCTGGTTGGGAAGGTTACAAAATTATGACTAAGCTAAAGAAGCTTAAGCTCCTTATAAAAGATTGGGCTGCTCATCAATTTCGAAGTGTCGAACATTCTATGACCTGCCTTCTGCAAGAAATACAAGAGTTTGACAACAAAGAGGAATTAGGTAATCTCTTTCTGAGGAGTTCTCTAAGAGACTTCATCTGAAACATTCCTATCAGAAAAAAGGTTAAAGAAGAGGAGATTAAATGAACGCAGAGATCTAGAGTCAAATGGCTTATGGTTGGAGACATGAATTCCAAGTTCTTCCATAGTTTTGCTTTTTTCAGAAATGGGACCAACAAGATTGTCATATTGATGGACGGGGACAGGTGCCTTGAAGACAAAAATAGCATTTCCGAGCACATTAACCAATTCTTCAAGGCTTTGTATTTAAAAGATTCTTGGAATCGACCCACATTGGATCACCTGGCTTTCAATGTGCTTTGATTTGATGTTGCTTCTTCGTTGGAAAGTGAATTCTTGGAGTTAGAGCTTAAAGCTGTTGTGTTTGACTTGGGTGATGATAAGACTCTTGGACCCGATGGATTTCCAATGGCTATTTTTCAACGGTTCTTGAAAGATATCAAAGAAGACTTCAAAAGCTTTTATGTGAGAATTCCATGCTAGAGGTAAGCTCTCCAGGCACTCAGGAGCCTCTTTCACTACACTTATTGCTAAAAAGTCTGGAGCTGTTTGTATCAAGGATTTTCGCTGTATCAGTTTAATTGGTTCTATTTATAAGATCCTTATAAAGGTGTTGGCTAGTCGGCTTCAGAAGGTGTTGCCTAATTTGATCTTCCTAGCTTAAGGAGCATTTGTCCATGGAAGACAGATTTTAGATGGGGTTCTCATCGCCAATGAGTGCATTCACTCTAGGAGCCTTGGAAAAAAGCCAGGATTGATTTGTAAGTTGGATTTTGAAAAGGCATATGACATGGTGGTCTAGGACTTCCTATAATATCTCGTGTCGTATGGGTTTTGGGCAGAGATGGAGGATGCGGATTATGGAATGCGTTCAATCAGCTCATTATTCCGTTTTGGTTGATGGTTCTCCAAAAGGTTTTTTTCCTGCATCTAGAGATCTTCACCAAGGGGACCACCCTCTATCGCCTTTCTTGTTTGTTATTGTGGGTGAGGCTTTGAGTCGGATGATCGAAGCAGTAGCTAATGGGAACCTTATCAATGGGTTTAGGACTAGTACTAATGGCCCTACAGTTAGCCATTTACAGTTTGCTGATGACACGTTTCTCCTGTGATGCCGATGAGGATGAAATTAAGAATGTTAAGCCAACCCTGCTTTGCTTTAAAGCGGCTTTTGGTCTCAAGATTAACTTCTTTAGAAGCGAATTGATTGGTGTTAAGGGTGCCTGAAGGTTGTCTTCTCGCTTTCCCAGGGATTATGGGATGCAAGGTTGGTGTGCTTCCTTTGACCTACTTGGGGTTGCCTCTTTGCATCGGTGTTCCACCTAAATATTCATGGTCTCCGGTGATGGAAAGGCTAGAAAAGAGACATGCTTCTTGGAAGGCTAATTATCTATCTCTTGGAGGTAGAATAACTCTTAAGTGCCCGTTTGGGAAGTCTTTTTACAACCTCTTATTGTCTTAAAACTGCTTCAGAATGCTTTTAGAGCGTTTGGGAATGGAAATGGCAACATCTGTTTCAATCAGTATAAAGGGGAAATGCCTCTTTTTGAAATGGGACAAAAAATGAAGGGAACCGAAACAAACTCCAGGCTCTGAAGCGCACAGACGTGCATGTGAACAGTCTTGGACGTTATTTTCTCCTTATTGTTTTTTTCATTTTTTTTTAAAAAAATTTGGGACCCTCAATGATTATCCGAACCAGTGGAAGTATTAAGAAGGCCAAACATGGGTTGTGGGTCAAATTTCAACCGTTGATCTATCATTGACTACGAGATTTTTTTGGTAAACCTCATAACCATAGATCTATTTTATGGACTTCTGTGGGCCCCATAATCACAATCGGAACCGTTAATCCTCTTTGAAACATTGAAAAAAACTGTAAAATTTTCATCCCTAATGTGGTCCAAATCTTGAAAAAATGAAGAAAACTTGAGAACCGTTGGATAACTAACGTGTTGCAAAATACAATCTGTGTAGTAAAACGTGATATTGGGCAGCCCCTTTTTTGTTTCTTTCCTTGGAGTTTGGGCCAGTAAACTACAATCTGAACCATTGGGTATATGTAATGATCCAAACTATGGTCTCAAATTTTAGCCGTTGATCAATCACGGATAGTGAGAAATTTGCATAAAAACGGGAACCATTTGATTTAAATTCTATGGACTTTGTGGGGCCCTTTTCAAGATCCAAACCCTTTATCCTCTTAGGTATATTAAAAAACGGCGATGAGTTCAAAAGTCAGTCTTTGACTCCTTTTGGATATGGAGAAGCTTATGAAAAATTATGTACCATTCGATTTAAAAAGTCTATTTCAATCGATTATGTTGTGTTGCCAAACAATCTATTTCAATAACATCAATTTCAAACAGGGGACATTTGAAATAGATCTGTTTCATGCTATTCTGTTTCAAACATATAAGATTTGCCAAACAGGGCCTAATTAAATCGGTTCTCTCCAATCTTCCAATTTACTTATCATTGTTCAAGTGCCTGATGGAGATAAGCGCATTAAAAAATTACAGCATGACCTTTTGTGGAAGGGGTTTGAGGTGAAGAAAAAATCCCACTTGGTGAGATGTGGCCTCTTGTTTGCAAATCTAAAAAAGGAGGCCTGGGGTATTAGTCCTATTAAAACTATGAATGAAGCTCTTCTTACTAAATGGTTATGGCGCCTCGGGGATAGTCGGTTGGTCTCTGGACAGAAGTGCTTTCCTCTAAATACAGCGTTGCTAGAGGAGGTTGGGAGGTGATTCTCATCAACACTCCGGAATTTAGAAAGGGATTCTGTCTGTCCTGGAGTCCTTCTCTAAGTCCACCCACTTACATGTGGGCAAGGGAGATAGAGTTCTTTTCTGGTTAGATACTTGGATTGGGAACTCCCCACTAGCTTCCCAATTCCTAGACCTGTTCCGTTGCGCAAAGAATAAAAGAGCTTTTGTGAAGGATTATGT
The DNA here is from genome assembly GCA_012931725.1 of Litsea cubeba. Lineage (NCBI taxonomy): Eukaryota > Viridiplantae > Streptophyta > Magnoliopsida > Laurales > Lauraceae > Litsea > Litsea cubeba. The sequence continues at coordinate 160,258,364 of CM022944.1, read as the reverse complement.
GGATCGAGTAGGAGATAAGCCTACATGGGGTCCTAATTTTAAAAGAAACCTCTCTCATGTGGAAGAGGGTCAATTCTGCTCGCTCTTGGTCCTAATTGATGAGGTCTACATCCCGGTGGATGGTGGAGACTTAAGGATATAGTCTTGCTCTACAAATGGGTGTTTCCCCATTGCCTTTTAGTAGGGACGATTCGGGTGCTTCTGCTCAGGGGTGGACCTAATTATGACACAGGTGCGACCGCACCTGGGAGATTTGAAAAAGTCCTTAAATAATACCTTAAATTTTTTTATTTTATCATTTAACCTCTTAACTTGACCATTGCCCGCACCACACAAATGAAATTCCCGGGTCCACCATTGCTTCTACTATTGCCCAGTTGTGGAAGTTCAAAGCTCCTCCAAGGGTCCTCACCTTTTCTTGGATAGCCTTACATGAGGCACTTTGACCATTGAAACCTTCGACGCTGGAAATTGTGTATTGTAAATGCATGCCCCATGTGCTTGGCTGATGAGGAAACAGTGGATCACTTATTCCTAAATTTTAGGGTTGCACCTTTCCTTTGGAAGTCGATATTCAGTTGGTTTTGATGTTAGTGGGGTTCCCTCCAATTCGTGGAATTTGGGAGTTGGTTCTTGTAGAGGCCGTATTATGTGGAGTTCTTCTTTCGTGGCTACGTTATGGATTATCTAGAAGGAGAGAAACAACCGATGTTCCAACGAGGTCCTTTTTAGGGACAAGATTAAACACCTTATAGCTTCTTGGGTCTCTCCCCTTGCCTCCTTTTGGGGTTTCCCAGTGGATATGAATAAGAGAAATTGGAAAGAAGTGTCATGCTCCTCTCCGGCATAGCTCGATGTTATTCACAGATGGGTTCCCCCTCCTACAAGCAGCCTGAAACTAAACTTTGATGGCAGTGCCCGTGGTAACTCTGGTGTGGCCGGGGTGGGTGGCATTATCTAGCACGATGGGGTTGGGACTATTCTTTCCTTCTCGGGGCCTGCCGGTTTCAGCTCGGCAAATGTTGCTGAGTTATTGGCTATTAGGATCTGCCTTAGGGAAGCCAATCGCCTGAGACTTCACAATTTGATTATTGAAGGGGACTCCTTTTGTGCAATTCAGTGGGCCTCGGGAGTTGCTAAATCCCCTTGGAAGGTGGCTGGTGTGGTTGGGGAGATTTTTGATCTTGCAAAAAGTCTTCAAGTTTCCTTTCCCATATTGATCGAAGTGCCAACACAGAAGCTGATTGCCTAGCCAATGAGGGTGCTTCTCGTCATGATTTGCGGGTTATAATGTTTCCTTGTAGTTTTGGTTTTGGTTCCCCCCCCCTTTCTTTTTTTTTCTTCTGGGCGAGGGCTTGGGTCCATAGCTTTTTGTTGGGTCCAGGCTTCCTGCATTCTTTTATTACATTATACCTCTCCTATACTGTATAGCCTTCTTTTATTTTAATTCAGTCACTTTAAAAAAATAAATAAATAGAAAACCTGTCCACCCCTTGTTTCACCAAGGCATCTGTGAAACTATTAGCCGACCGCCCAACATATTGATACTCTATACTCTACTTTGAGGGCAAAATGGACTTGATCTCATTGAGGTAAAATTGAAACCTCCAAGGCCCTCTAGTAGAAGACACCCAAGATATAGCTTTAAGAGAAATCACTCTCCACAATTAAAGAAGCAAAGGATACAAAACATAGAAACAAAGGGCTTCCAGAATTGCCACCACCTCATCCTCATTAGACTCCATAGCCCTATATTCTGAGAGAATATCACTAGAACATCCCCTAGATCATTCTGCAACACCCCGCCCACACCTACTGGCCCTGGTTTGCACTGGAAATGGTAGAAGCTGGCCTGCTGGAATATTGATTGCTTTCTGTGTTAATGTTGGTGTTCCAAGCCCAAACTCGCAGGCCCATTTAGGCCCATTCATTATATGTATCATTAGTCAAAGCCTCATGTACATACTAAGTTTGTTAGCTAATTGTTAGGATCTAGATTTGATATGATTGATTGTAAATTGATTGTAATTGGGGATTCAGCCCCTATTTATATGAAGCATAGTCGATCCTCAAAAGGGGACATTTTCAGCTCATTCATTCTGTTTCTATCTCTCAAATTGTCATGGTATCAGAGCATGGTCAATCATCTGTGATCATCTCCTAGTCATCTTCCAAGCTTTGGAAGCCATTGATTTTCTTTGATCATCCCTGATCATCTCAGATCAGGTGTGGCCCACAAGTGATCATCATCAGCTGCTTCTGCTAGTCATCTTCCAGGATCTGGAAGCCTTTAAGAGCTTCTTATTTCACTCTGATCATCCAGACGTGGTCCTGATCATCTCAGATCAGGTGTGGCCCACTTGTGATCATAATCACCATATCAGCGGAATCACCCATCTTCGTCGTCTGGTGCTCTACTATTCTATTTTATGATGATTTTTTCAAGATTTATGGCTCATCAGAGGTAGGCCATCTATCATTTTTTCTGATATTTATGTTTTACTTAGAGGGTAAGGAATTATGGGGCCATATCTCTGGAACTGATCCACAACCAACAGAAGATGAGAAGAAAATTGTGTCATGGAACACAAAAGATGCTAAGATCAAATCTTGGATTCTTGGGTCCATGGAACAACAATTTTTCATGAATTTAAAACCATACAAAACTGCCAAAGATATGTGGGCCTATCTTCAAAAGGTGTATCATCAAGGGAATTCTGCCAGACAGTATCAGTTGGAATTTGAAATTGCAAATTATATGCAAGGGACTTATTCCATTCAAGAATATTATTCTGGTTTTCATAATTTGTGGACAGAATTAAATGAAATCAGATATGCCAATATTTCTGCTCATGCTCTTCCCGAATTGCAAGTAATACTAGCAACTAGTCATCGGGATCAATTTCTTATGAAATTAAGGCGTCAGTATGAATCACTCAGATCTAATCTCATGAGTAGGGTCCTTTCTCTTTCACTGGATGACTGTCTCAATGAATTACTGCGAGAGGAACAGAGACAATTGACGCAATCTGGTGTGCTCCACCAAGCTAGTCAGGGTGCTATTGATGTTGCCTATAGTGTACCCACTGCCTTTCAATCACCGAACTCATCAGTCAATGTTACTTATTCTTCCAAAGGGAAGCAACTGAACAGAGATATGAGTAAAGTGCAGTGCTTCAAGTGTCAAACTTTCGGCCATTACGCAAATCAGTGCAAGCAGCGGATCTGCAATTATTGCAAAGCATCTGGACATTCAATCAATGAATGCCGCAAACGTCCTCAAAACAGAAATCCGAAAGTTTACCAGGCGATTACTGCTACTGGCACTATTGATTCATCTTCCACATCTTCTTTGGCACCTGCTCCTGCTGCTCCAGTCTCCCCTGAAATGATCTAACAGATGATTCTCCAGGCCTTTTCCACTCTTGGTTTATCTGGTAAAAATCAATCTCCCTCTCACTGGTATTTTGATTCTGGTGCCTCCAATCATATGACATCATCCTCCAAAAACTTCTCCACAATTAAACCATATGAAGGACAGATTCAGGTCCATGCTGCTAATGGTACCACTATACCAATTACATATGTTGGTGATATTTCTCATTCTCTACCTTTACATGACGTTTTTTGTTCCAAAAATCTTTCTACCAATTTAATCTCTGTTGGTCAATTGGTTGATAATTACTGCAATGTTTGTTTTTCCTCCTCTGGTTGTGTGGTGCAGGATCAGGAGACGGGGAAGGTAATAGTGAAGGGGCCTAAGTGTGGGCGTTTGTTTCCTCTTCACATAGTAACACCAACTCCAGATATGTCTTTGTTTGCTTTATCAGTTGTCTCTAGGAATAATGTGCAGTTGTGGCACAATAGATTAGGCCATCCCAATTCAACCATTTTGTTATCTTTGTTAAATTCTGATCATATCAATAAAATGAAGTTTTTATCATCGGATGTTGCTCTTGATTGCACCACTTGTAAGCTGGGTAAAAGTAAAACTTTGCCTTTTCCATTACATGTCTCTTCTGTTACCAAAAGTTTTGATTTAATACATAGTGATGTTTGGGGTGTTGCACCAATTATTTCTCATTCACAGTATAAGTATTTCGTAACTTTCATTGATGATTATAACCGTTTTACATGGATTTATTTTCTACATGCCAAATCTGAAGTCTTTGATGTATTTAAAAAATTCTTGAATTATGTTCAAAATCAATTTTCAACATGTATTAAGGTTCTTCGTGTAAGATAATATTGAAACAGCCTAGAAACATAAAGATATGCAGACGAGAGAGAACTTTGCAAGAAGATTTTCTGTGTTCTTTGTATTGACGAAGATGTACTTTTATAATACACTGTTGTCTAGATTAGGAAATCTAATTACATAATCAAAGGAACATAATAAGAAACTAAATCTAATTACAGTTATTCTAACCACAAGATTTCAGCAGATTAGTATCTATCTAATCTTAATACATGGGCTGACCCAGAACATGGGTTGAGCTGACCTATTAGGTCGAATGGACCTGATCTGTTTCTTTACACCCCCTCTCAAGCTTTGGATGGGAGAAAGTGACCATCGAGAGCTTGGAAACTAGTTCTGAAAAACGAGAAGTGGAGTGGCTTTTGGTGAAGAAATCAGCTATCTGAGCAGCGGATGATATTTGACAAAGCTTTATAGTACCACTCCGAACATGTTGACGAATGAAATGACAATCAACTTCAAGATGTTTGGATCGTTCATGAAAGACATCATTTGTGGCCAGTTTCTTTGCACTTTCACTGTCAGTGAAGAGGGGTAGATTTAGGAACTTGAACTCCTAAATCCTGAAGTAACCAACGAAGCCAAATAAGTTCGGTAGTTGTGTGAGAGACAGCACGATATTCAGCTTCAGTGGAAGAACGAGAGACAACTTCCTGTTTCTTGCTCTTCCAAGAGATAAGAGAGGAGCCAAGAAAAATAGAGAAAACCTGTTGTAGAGCGCCGATCATTGACATCTCCTGCCCAGTCGGAATCAGAATAACCATGCAGGGTAAGATTTTGACTGGAGGAAAGGAGGAGGGCACGATTGGAACTTCCTTGTAGGTATCTGAGTATGCGCAGTACAGCAGCCCAATGAAGATGAGTGGGTCGTGCGACAAATTGACTCACCACATGTACCGCAAAGGCAATGTCAGGTCTGGTAATGGTCAGATAAACCAAACTGCCTACCACTTCCCGATAACGAGTAGGATCAGAAAGAAGATCTCCATCAGTGGTTCGAAGCTTCAAATTATATTCAATTGGAGTAGAGACAGGTTTAAGATCGGTGAGACCAGCACGTTGGAGAACTTCATTGCAATATTTTGTTTGTGACAAAAGATATCCTGTGTGAGAGTAGGCAACCTCAATGCCCAGAAAGTAGCGTAGATGACCCAAATCTTTCATCTCAAATTGTCGATGAAGAAACTGCTTCAAGGATTGAATACCAGATGTATCACTGCCAGTGATAATCATATCATCGACATATAGTAACAAAAAAACACAGCCAGATCGCGAATAGCGAGTGAATAGAGCAGAGTCATGAGCACTCTGAGAAAAACCAATGCTGATGATGCTTGTGCTAAATCGTTCAAACCAAGCTCGAGGGGCTTGTTTGAGACCGTATAAAGCACGTTTGAGACGACATACATAATGAGGAGGTCTCACAACGCCTGGAGGAGGGTGCATATAGATTTCCTCCTGAAGAAAACCATTTAAGAAGGCATTCTTAACATCGAGCTGATATAGAGGCCATTGTCTAACAGCAGCAACAGAAATAAAGGTACGAACAGTTGTCATTTTAGCAACCGGAGCGAAGGTCTCCTCATAATCGATCCCATATTCCTGATTATATCCTTTGGCAACCAAGCGAGCCTTGTAACGATCAACAGATCCATCAGATTTGGTCTTGATCTTAAATATCCATTTGCAACCGATAGCCCGTTTTCCAGAGGGAAGTGGAACAAGATCCCATGTTTGAGTTTTCTGCAGAGCAGCAAGTTCTTCTGTAATGGCAGACCTCCAGTTTGGATGAGCAATGGCCTCCTTATAGGAATGTGGTTCTGCCAAGTTATGAATTGCTGCAAGGAAGGACTTATATGATAGAGAAAAATGATCAGTGCAAACAAAGCCAAACCGAGAGGGAGGGATTCTGGTGCGAACAGGATACCTTGGAGCTTGAGGAGGATCCTGCACATCTGGAGCAGAAGAGATAGGCCCATGATCAGGAGTAAGGGGGATTGCAGATTCCGAAGGAGCAGACGGAGGTTTGGGTCGACGATGATATACCTGCAGGGTTGGAGGAGAAGGAGTATCGGAGGGAAACAGGTCTGGAAATGGATCAAGAGGATAGACTGTAGGGTGCTCAGGTGAAGGAGATTGAGAAGGTAATGTATTAGGCCTTGGAGGTCTGATGGGGCAGTCCCGTTTCCAGTGTCCTTTCTTCTTACAGTAGTTGCAAAAGTCATTGGTACCAGGAGGAAAATATCGATCAGTCTGAGGGGTACCAACATTTGCGGACAAGACATGTGTGGGTTCGACATGTTTCTTCCTTGTAAGAGAAAGTTGAGTTTGTTCTTCTGCCAAAAGTTCCGAGAGCGCCATATCAACAAAAGGCAGTGGTGATCGATGTAATAACTGACCACGAACTTGTTCAAAATCAGGGCGGAGGGCCATAAGAAACTGAACCAGACGAGTCTGCTGCCGATAGACTTCAAAGGTGTGAGCATCATCGGTTGTTTTAAAAGTGGGCTCCATGAGAGCCAGTTGATCCCATAATGCAGTCATTTTGATGAAGAAATCATGAATGGAGTCAGTGCCTTGATCTGCATTTTTGATTTCCCATTCTAATTGATATCGACGAGCAGCATTGGACTGAGTGTATAGTTGCGCTAAATAATCCCAAGCAGCCTTAGGATAATTAAATTTAGCCAACTGATTCCCAATGGATGGGGTGACTGAATTGGCAATCCAAGAGTTTATTTTTCCGACAGAAGCTTCCCATTCTTGAAATGTATCCGCCTTACTATCTGGTTGAGGGATCTGCTGAGCAACATATTTCCAAAGTTTCTGACCTTTAAGGAAATTTTGCATTAAGTGGGACCAATAGGGATAATTAGTACCATCAAGTTTGATGGTAATACCCGTGACAGTACGATCAGAAGACATTGATGCAAAACTAACTGCTTCACAGGTGTTCACTGTCTGAATATAAGTGAATCCAGCCCCAAAGCCAAGCAGAATTGAAATCCAGCCACAATAAGGAAACAGATCTTGAAAAAAAACAATTCAATAAACAGATCCAGGTCACTGGAAATTTAGTACAGATGAGTGCGATGAGCCACTGAGTGATCAGATTGCCAGATCACTTGAAAATGGAAAAAAAAATCCAGAAAAGGTCCCAGACGACCATGAATCTGGGCACAGATCTGTTCTGTGGGCCCCACTAGATGATCAACAGGATGATCAGATCACACAGTGATCTTTATCTCAAAAATCCGAAACACCTCAAACTGGAATGAAGGTGATTGCTTGGGGGGGGAATATGTGTCCAAACAATTTCAAGAATTTTTACAAGACAGAGGGATTATATCCCAACGGACTTGTCCCTATACTCCCTAACAGAATGGTGTGGCAGAACGGAAAAATCGTCATCTTCTAGACATGGTCAGGTGTTTATTATTAGAATCCTTCGTTCCACCTAGATTTTGGCCAGAAGCTTTAACCACTGCTACTCATATCATCAACCGACTTCCTTCTCCAAAACTTCAAAACACATCTCCACATTTTCGTCTTTTCAAAACTGAACCACAACACACAAATTTCCACACTTTTGGTTGTGTTTGTTTTGTTCATCTTCCCACACATGAACGATCCAAGTTATCCGCACAATCTGTAAAATGTGCCTTCCTTGGTTATGCTTCCCACCAAAAAGGTTTTGTTTGTTATGACCCCACCTCCAAGCGTCTTCGCATTTCTAGGAATGTTGTTTTTTTTGAACATCAGTATCTTTTTCAGTCTTATCCTGATTCATCTCCAGAAATCTCCTTTTCTAAAGTACCATCCTTTGATGATGAATGTCTTCCCTCACCTTTTTTCATCCGGTTAAAGTGTATACTCGTCGACAAAGAACAAATGCCACTACTTTGCCTCTTTTGCAAGAACCAGTCCCGAATCCTGCTCCAGCATCATCTTCACCTCCACTTGCTATTCGTCGTTCTGCTCGTATATCTCGTCCACCGGATCGATACGGCTTCTCTCATTCTTCATATTTTGCTACTTTATCCTCTGTATCCATTCCTACTTATTCACAAGCAGCAAAACAGGAGTGCTGGAGACAGGCTATGGAAGAAGAACTTAGTGCTCTACAACAGAATCAAACCTGGGTTACTGTTCCCTGTCCAGCTTCGGTGAAACCTATTGGGAGTAAATGGGTTTACTCTATCAAATTAAAGGCAGATGGTACTTTGGATAGATACAAGGCTAGGCTTGTGGCCCTTGGCAACCGACAAGAATATGGCATTGACTACGAAGAAACTTTTGCGCCTGTTGCAAAAATGACTACTGTTCGCACCATCCTTGCCATAGCTGCATCTCAATCCTGGCCTCTTTTTCAATTTGATGTGAAAAACGCATTTCTTCATGGTGATCTTAAAGAGGAAGTTTACATGCGATTGCCTCAAGGTTTCCCAAAACCATCAGAAGATCAAGTTGCTCTTCTGAAACGATCATTGTATGGGCTAAAACAAGCACCACGAGCATGGTTTGACAAATTCAAAGATGCTTTACTCAAGCTACAGTTTCAGCAGAGTCCTTATGATCCATCGTTGTTTTTGCATCACACATCAACAGGAATCACCAACCATTCTTCTCATTTATGTAGACGATATCATCATCACTGGCACAGATACAGCCACGATTCAAGATCTCCAATTTTCTCTGCATCAGTCTTTTCATATGAAGGATCTGGGCCCTCTGCAATATTTTTTGGGATTAGAAGTTCATCACTCAGAGAAGGGGTTGATTTTACATCAACATAAGTATACTATGGATTTAATTGAATCCGCAGGTTTGTCAAACTCCACACCAGTGGATACTTCTCTGGAACTGAACCTTAAACTCCATAGTGACTGTGGTGATCCCCTTTCTGATCCGACATATTATCGTCAGCTTGTCGGTAGTCTTATATATTTGACTACTACTCGGCCTGACATCAGTTATGCAGTCAACTTGATGAGTCAGTATATGACCAAGCCCCATCATCTTCATTTAGCAGCCGTTCGACGTATTATTCGTTATCTTCTTGGCACTTCTCACAGAGGCTTGTTTTTTCCTGTTGGCTCTCAGATGACCTTGTCTGCATATTCTGATGCTGATTGGGCAGGTTGTCCTGATACTCGTAGGTCCACCACGGGTTGGTGCATGTTCTTAGGTGATGCTACTTATTTCATGGAAAGTGAAGAAACAGGACAGAGTTTCAAAATCATCAACTGAGGCAGAATACCGGGCCATGTCTGCCGCATGCTCAGAAATTATATGGCTTCGTGGTCTTCTTGAGGAACTGGGCTTTTCTCAAAAATCTCCCACACCATTACATGCGGATAACACCAGTGCCATTCGGATTACTGAAAATCCAGTATTTCATGAGAGAACTAAACACATCGAGGTGGCTTGCCATTTTATCAGGGATGAATATCTACGCAATGTTATTTCCCTCCTGTTCATCTCCTCAAGCCTCCAGACTGCTGATATTTTTACCAAAGCACTTCCTCGACCACGTCATCAATTCTTGGCTGACAAATTGATGCTTGTTGACTCATCAGCATCAATTTGAGGGGGGGTGTTAATGTTGGTGTTCCAAGCCCAAACTCGCAGGCCCATTTAGGCCCATTCATTATATGTATCATTAGTCAAAGCCTCATGTACATACTAAGTTTGTTAGCTAATTGTTAGGATCTAGATTTGATATGATTGATTGTAATTAGAGCAGCTAATTGTTAGGATCTAGATTTGATATGATTGATTGTAAATTGATTGTAATTGGGGATTCAGCCCCTATTTATATGAAGCATAGTCGATCCTCAAAAGGGGACATTTTCAGCTCATTCATTCTGTTTCTATCTCTCAAATTGTCATTCTGAAGGGGTTGAATCCCATCCATCATGCCAACTTGGGGCTACAATCCAATTTGGTCAGGCTATAGTCGGGACTCATTGATGTTATAAAAAAAAATAATCAGGATTCATTGAGCTTAACTAGACTAGACTCATAAGGTCATAACTCATAACAACCCAACTAGCGTTATATTTAGCCTGATTCAGCTTCCTATTTACAGCAATGATACTTTGCAGGGTTGACGAATTTGTGGGGACGAATCCAGATCCATTGATACCTCAGTATGATTCTTGTCACCCTTTGCTTTTCATAAGCATATGCCAAATGGATATTTACAGATGTTTCTCTGTTGAGCAGAAATTTGAAGATTCGCAGACCCTTTCGCATCTGGAAGTGGCTATGGTAATTTTCATTACTTTTCTGACATTTTTCTTAACTTCCTATCTTATAACTTTTGAAATAAATTCTTTTTGAGATACATGCTGCTGCTCTTTTCACTCGTTTAAAGTTATTTTGATTTTGCAAATCTAAGTGTTATTTCTTATAATACAACTGTACTATCCTCATCTATATAGATAAGGGTGCATTCAGGTGTATCCTGAATCAGAGCTGTTCCAATATTTTAGTAGAAATAGTGGTCCGTGATGATAATGATTCGGGGTGGAAATTTTTTCCATCTAATGCGATTTCCAATTTGTTCTCCCTAGGGCCCGTTTGGCAATTTACTGGTAAAGGCTCACCCTAAGGGCTTGGTTGACAAGACCCCTCTTCATTTCTTATCTCTTAAAAGCGACCCTTTGCTTTGAATTCACTTTACCAGTAAATTGCCAAACGGGCATGCTGGAACATATCACCATCCCATTCTGCCGAAATATCCTATCCACAATACATCTGGGATAAATGCACCCTAAAGAGAAATTTTACCGGTCCACTGACATTGTTTCCAATGTTGATTCATGTGGCCCTCAAATGGTTTTCAATGACACCACTTCATGAGAAGAAATTCAAAGAGGATGAGTCATCTGGAATTCATCTTTTCCTTTTAACATGGTTAAGGAACATGTCTTTAAGTTTTTGTTCTTGTTGTTTGACATGCCATCGCAAAGAGGACATCTCTTTGCCTACTGGGTTATGGGTTAGGATTATAATAAACCACTCAGTACAGTGAGCTTCTATTTATGTAGATAGATGCAAGGTGTGAGTTAAATTATGAATCTTATTGGCTTTCATTCCCTAATAGACCAGATTGTCATTTAATTATTTGAATCTGTAAACATCTGATGAGAATCAAAATATTGCCTTTAAGAGATGTAGTGGCATTTAGAAACAAGTATGAAGGTGGTCCTCCAAATGAATGTAGGATGAAAACAGTCGCATGCATATGTTATCATCAATTGCTCTACCTCACATAGTTTTAAGGGTAAATGTAGTCACTCAAGAGCCGTTTGTCTTTTTTGCATGGGGTATGAAAATGAGATTTCATATGTAAAATTTACACAATCACAGAGTTGACAATGACTGGTTCGGATTACACATGTAAAACTCTCTTATCTCTCATTATCTCTGAAGATTTAAGACATGAAGACTAAACATTTTGGGGTTTAATCAGTCAATAAAAAATTTGAATAGATCAGATTAAAATTTTGGGACCCACAGGAGTTGGGAACTAAACATTGTGGAGCGCCCATGTTGCAGTGATGCAAAGGGATGAAATTGTAGAGATTATTGACTTGCAAGCTTATCTCAGCCTTTGCATTATGATGTATAAATAGATTTTACAAGAGATTGTTACTGAGAGATATCTTAGTTACATTTGAATTCAAAAGATTCATATCTGTTAAGGATTGGGAAGATTTAAACTTGTACACAGCCAGATAAGTAAGTCAATCTTATCCCTTAGATTGGACTGGGACTGGGTCAGGTCTGTTAACATGCCCCTGCAAGCTGAGCGGCTGTTTCACAACGTGAAGCTTGGTCATCAAAGTTTGAAACCTTGCCGGACTGAGTCCCTTAGTAAAAATGTCTGCTAATTGATCAATTGTTCCTATAAAGCGGACTTGAATATCATCACGGATGACTTTTTCTCAAATGAAATGATAATCCATCTCCACATGTTTTGTCCGTGCATGATATACGGGATTTGAGGCAATTGCAATAGCACTTATGTTATCACAATAAATGAGAGGTGGAATTTTAAGAAAGATTCCAAGGTCTTTCATCACCATTTGAAGCCAAAATAATTCTGCAGAGTAAGTGCCAGCAAACGATACTCAGACTCAGTACTTGAGTGTGACACAGTGGGCTGCTTTTTTGCATTCCAAGAGATTAAATTGGATCCCAAAAAGATGGCATATCCAGATGTAGATCACCGATCATCAGGATCCCCTGCCCAATCCGCATCAGAGTATGCAGTAAATTGAAGTGGGCCTTGGCGGAAGTAAAGTCCATGTGTAACTGTACCCTTGAGAAAACGGAGGATTCGCTTAGCTGCCATCCAATGTGGGGTCCTCGGGTCATGCATAAACTGACACACTTGATTGACATCGAAGGCAATATCTGGTCTTGTCAACGTAGCATACTGAAGTGCACCAACTATACTACGGTACTCTTGTGGATTGGTTATGCAATCACCATCAGCTTTGGAAAGCTTCAACCCAGGTTGAGCCGGGGACTTGATGGGCTTCGCATCATGCATCTGTGTTTTATGGAGTAAATCCCAAACATATTTTGTTTTTGTTAAATATAGACCAGAGGACACCCGGCATGCCTCAATGCCAAGAAAATAGTGAAGCGGACCCAAATCTTTCATAGCGAGTAGACTACCAAGGTCCCGTAGCAATTTTGGCAAAGCTTGAGCATGATTGCTAGTAATGACAATGTCATCAACATAAATTAGTAGAATTATGAATTCGCCACCAAAATGTCTCACGAAGAGAGAGGTGTCCGCATTGGAGCCGATGAACCCAAGACTCTGTAAGTAATTTGTGAGCCTAAGAAACCAGGCCCGCGGGGCTTGTTTTAGCCCATAAATGGCTTTATGTAGTTTGCACACATGGGTCGGTCTAGTGGGATCCACAAACCCTTGGGGTTGTTCCATATACACCTCTTCAGAGAGAACCCCATGGAGAAATGCATTGTGAACGTCTAGTTGACGAATGGGCTAACCAAATTGGATAGCAATTGATAATACCAATCGTACAGTGGTATGCTTGACAACTGGACTGAACGTTTCACCATGATCAACCCCGGGTTGTTGATGAAAACCTTTAGCGACAAGGCGGGCTTTATACCTTTCAATGGTACCATCGGACCGTTGCTTGAGTTTATACACCCATTTACACCCTACAACACTGGAACCGGGTTTAATACGAACTAAACTCCAAGTCCCTTGACGTTGCAATGCATCATATTCAAGTGCCATCGCTGCGCGCCAATCAACAGATTTTACAGCCTGAGAATAACAGGTGGGTTCTAATGGAGCCAAAGCAGCCTGTAAAGCAGTAGGTAATGGATACCTAGTCACCATCAGTGTTTTTGGTTTATAAATGCCATCCATTGACTGAGTCCGCATAAAATGATTGTGTGGCGGTACTGGATCCATTGAAGCAGTTGGTAGAGCACTTGATAAGTGTGTCTGAGTAGGCAAATGTTGATCAATGTGGTCACCAAGGTGTTGTGTCAAGTGACTATCACCACTAGATGAAAATCGGGGACGAATGGCGAAACATGGTGACATTTGCTGGCCATATTCTGTTGGTGACTAAGGTGTAATGAGTCTATCAATTGGTAGACTAGAATCCGATCTTGGAGCCTCGGAGCCACGTGGATACTGGTCAACGATTCCTGATGCATGTGTAGTGGATTTATTAGAGTTATCAAGCCGTGGGCTTATGTGACTAGTACCATGTTCATGGAGACATGGGCCCACAGAAAACTCATGTGCATCATGATCAAGGAATTGTGGGGAACTCTGAGCATGTGGAGTGGCTGCTGTGTCACGCAGTGGAGATGGCATATGTGCAGATTCCACAGGTAATGTAGGAGGCCGGGTAGCATGTGAACCAGTAGGTGGCACTCTTGGAGCAGCAGTGTTCATGCCAGGAGGCGCAGTTGGTACAGAACTGTTCGTCGCAGTGGATACAGGCATCTGAAGATGGCCTAAAATTACTTGTTCACTGGATGATACTGAAGGGGTGGCTCCATGTGACTGGGTAGAATTATTTGGCATGGTAAGGGAATAGACAGTCTCATCAAAAACAACATGACGGGACATGTAAATTCGCTGGGCAGCAGGATCATAACACTTATATCCCTTTTGATTACGTCCATAGCCAATGAATACACAAGGAATTGTGCGAAAGGAAAGTTTGCCTGTTGTATAGGGACCGAGAAAGGGAAAGCACGCACATCCGAAGGACCGTAAGATTTTATAGTCTGATGTTATGTGAAATAACTTTTCATTAGGGGAAAGGCCTTGGAGGACATGTGTAGGCATGCGATTAATAAGAAAAATAGCAGTGTCAAACGCCAAATCTGATCCCAGTATGACAAAGGGACACCAGAATGAGCTAAAAGAGCTAATCCTGTTTCAACAATGTGACGATGTTTGCGTTCGGCCACGCCATTTTGTTCCGGTGTATGAGGTCATGAAATCCGGTGAGAAATGCCATGTTGACTTAAATGATTTTTAAACCTATGACTAGTGTACTCCCCACCACCATCAGATTGGAGACATTTTATTTTGCGATCAAACATGTTTTCTACAAGGGCTTGAAAATGCAAGAATATTTCAAACACCTGTGATTTAAAGTGAATTGGGAACATCCAACAGTACCTACTGTAATTATCAATAAAAATGACATAAAAGCGACATCCACTAATGGAAGATGCAGGGGCATAACCCCAGACATCAGTGTGCACCAGTTCTAAAGGGAAGTTAGAAACAAAATTAGAAGATGGGAATGGTAACCTTGAACTCTTTCCTAGTTGACAAGCAGTGCACACAGTAGGAAGACTGGACGTTCCGCGAAGAGGAAGAGAAGACGCGATCGCTTTGAAAACTTGTGAAGAAGGGTGTCCCAATCGATGATGCCAAATGAGACTAGACGCGCGAATGCAGCTGAAAGCAGATGGTGAAGTTGGCAAGCTATCTGGACGAACCAAAGGAAGATGAAGTGGGTAAAGTCTATTATTGATCCGACCTTGGTAGAGGATCTTCCCCGATTTGTTTGCCTTGACATAAAAACCAGAGGAAGTGAATATAAAGGAACAATCATTATCTTTGGTAAATTGTGAAACAGATAAGAGGTTGTGAGAAATATGAGGCACATGCAATATATTTTGTAAAGAGAGAGGAGTACCATTAGATAGACAAGGAGAGGAACCAACATGAGAGATAGGAAGCCCCTTACCATTACCAACAGCAAGATTATCTGTACCCACATAGTTAGTGTGAATGGACAGATTTCCCAGATCAGGCGTCACATGGTTCGTAGCACCTGTTGATGCAGTCCGGTCCCTATCCAAGACAGGGACCCGCAACCGCAAGCCTTGACGGACCCAGCTGATGGGGTCCACATGTGCCTCACGTTTCCTAATTTTCTAAATTAGTAATATTACTTAGTTTGCTTGCTTTCTAATTTTATTGTTAATTAGAATTAGTAGCTTTCCTCATTAGCAAACATTATGCTCTATATATACAGAAAAGCCCTAATGTTATTTTTATGCTTATTTTCAATCAATCAATAATCTCTCAGTTGCTCACGTGAGTTTTTCATGCTTTCGTTTATGCCCTAGTGGCTGGAATCCCTCCTGGATTCGATCAATCCTTCAGGAGATTGATCTATCAACCCGATCACAGATCTTTGGCTGGGTCAATTGGTATCAGAGCCTAAGCGATCGCCGGGGAGACGCCTGTCCTTCCCGGATTTTTCTCTCGTCACCTCTGTTCCTCACGTTCATCATCTAACAAAAAAAAAAAAAAAAAAAAAAAAAAAAACCACCACGGAAACCCACTGTCACGCTTCCATCCCTACCAAACATCTGAACCCAACAACCCTTCCATCGAGCCACTGCCCATCCGCCACACCCCAAAGCTCTTCGGCCAAACCCACCTTCCTAAAACCCAAAACCCAAAACCCAAACCCACTGCCAAAACCCTCAATCTCTCCACTGCACCCCATCTCCATCAACCCAATTGCCATAACCCACTCTCTGCCTCGTTGAAACCCAACCCAAAAAAAAAAAAAAAAAAGCCAGAGGCCAGATGAAGAAGAGCGACACCAGCAACGCAATAAAAAAAAAAAAACAAGAGAGTCGCAGAAGAAGAGAGATAAGAGAAGGAGAGTTGAGTTGAGGGCATACCTGGCACCATCGGTCGTTTTCATCTCCACTGCAACGAAAGGCAGACAACAGCCAGCGCACCTCAGCTTGCAGCCACTCGCCTCGCTGTTAAGCATCACGGCACCACCGCCGAACGAGCAGCCATCGTCTCCAGCGTCATCACCCCCAGCTTCCCCATCGCCCTACCCTCTTCGTTTTCTTGTTCTCCAAATTGAAACAGGTAAACCCCTCCCCTTATTTCCCTTCTTCCTTTCAGCACGCGTCCCAACGCAGCAATAGAAAATTTCTCCCACGTTACAACACAGGCCTGGTGATTTCTGGGCCTAGTCTTTCGCCTGGGCTTGACTTGAGTCCGGGCCTAACCTGAGCAACACCCGGCCCACTAGCAGTTCTAAAAAAAAAAAAGAAAAAAAGTACAGCCCTTGTCCATGGCTACTCACACCGGGCAAATTTTTCGTGGCAGACTCTCTGACATTCAGCGCGATGATTGCATAAGGGATTTATATGAATGCGTCGACGCCTTACAACTCACTATTGATGAACTTGCTAAAGCCCCTTCAAACCCTCATGGCGAATCTTCCAACACTTCTGGTTCACACTCACCAATTGGAAAATATTCCCCGAGAATCAATCCAAGAATTCTTTCAACGTCTCTTTGCTGACAATTTACCACCCGGCCCGGGCCAAGATGATCTCCCGCGGAAAATCAAATTAGAGGTTGCTGATTTTTCTGGTCAAGGTGACGCTCGGGCCCTTCTTGATTGGCTTACTTCAATTGAGGATTATTTAACTTGGTATCATATTGAAGATCCTCAACGAGTCGCTTTTGTCAAGATGAAGTTAAAAGGTCCTGCTCGAATTTGGTGGAAAAATATTGATGACCACAATGTGCAAATGGGTCGCCCTCCTATTACACGTTGGGAAATTATGAAAGAAAGACTGGAAGATAAGTTCTTGCCTTCTGACTACATTGATTCATTTAATAGTGAGCTTATCAATCTTCAGCAAGGCTCTATGACCATAGATGAATACACTCATAAGTTCCATGAGCTTTGTATTCGATGCAAATCTAATGAAGATGATCGCTTGATGGTCACCCGTTATCGGGAAAGATTACGCCCAGATATACAGGATAAATTGGCCGTATTTGACTTCACCACTGTTGATGCAATCTCTAGCAAGGCACGGCGCGTTGAGCAAACGTTGCGTTAGCACACTGGGCGACGTTTCGGTCACCAAGCCGGGGAGCCCTACAAAAAAGGTCCAGATTCTACTTTCAATCGGACCCCACAGCAAGGGTTCCGACCACCTCCAAACCAACCACAGAACCAACTCCAAAGGCAGCCACAAGCTCCACCACAGGGTCCACAGAATCCTCAGCTCAATCAGAAGTGGACAACAAATCAGAATAATGCTAGAGGCACTGGAATAGCCGCTAAGCGCGGCATTGTCTGTCATTCTTGCTCATTATGCTAGAGAATGTCCTCAAAGGAATCTGCATTGTGATGGTGAACCTTATGATGATGAACAGTATGATGAGGAAATCGAAATGGAGAAACCTGATGCACAACTTCCAACAGAACCAGAGTCCGCACTTGAGGTCTTCACAGCTGATGATGACAGCCCATTACTTTTCCTTCACCGCCGCCTATTGGTTGCAGATGGTATTGAAGAAGACGATGAAAACCAAGCTCCTATTTTCCGAACAAGTGTCACTTGTAAAGGAAGAGCTTGCAATGCCATCATTGATGGTGGAAGTGCTATGAGTGTCATATCCAAAGAAGCAGTTGATAAACTTCAGTTGCCAACTATAAAGCACCCGAGACCTTACAGAGTTGCATGGGTAAATGATCATTCAATTCCCGTCAACCGCCAGTGCATTGTTCCCTTGAAGATGGGCTCGTATGAAGATAATGTCAAGTGTGATGTTATTCCGATGAATGTTGCCCACATCTTATTTGGTAGACCTTGGCTGAGGCGCTTGAAAGTCATCACTGATCATTCGGATAACACCTACACTTTCAAATGGAATGGACGCCGAATTCAATTGAAGCCCATGGAAACTCCATTCTCTGTAAAGCAATCTACTCCTACTGCGTCTCCTCACATCCTCACCATGCGCAAATTTGAAGTTGAAAGTCAAGAGCAAGGTGTGATGTATGCTTTGGTTACCAGACAGATGACCGAATCAAGTAAAAACTCCACGCCATTCACTCCCCAAGAGGTACAACCATTGCTCGATGAATTTTCTGATTTAATTCCTGATGAGCTTCCAAATGAATTACCGCCAATGCGAGACATCCAGCATGCAATAGATTTAACTCCTGGAGCATCTCCCTAATCTTTGTGCTTATCGCACGAGACCTTCCGAACATGCTGAACTCAAGAAACAAGTTAATGATCTATTGCTACGGGGATATATTCGGGAAAGCCTAAGTCCATGTGCCGTACCCACTCTCCTCACACCAAAGAAGGATGGAAGCTGGCGTATGTGCGTGGGTAGTCGTGCCATCAATAAAATCACTGTAAAGTATCGCTTTCCTATCCCTAGACTTGATGATATGCTTGATCTAATGACTAGTGCTTTTGTTTTTTCTAAAATTGATCTTCGCAGTGGTTATCATCAAATTAGAATTAGGCCAGGTGATGAATGGAAGACAGCCTTTAAAACTAAAGATGGTCTTTATGAATGGCTTGTTATGCCTTTTGGTCTTTCTAATGCTCCTAGCACATTCATGCGTGTTATGAATCAATTGCTCAACCCGTTTATTGGAAAGTTCGTTGTTGTCTACTTCGATGATATCTTGATTTACAGTAAATCCAAACGGGAGCATCTTGATCAGTTGAAGAGCATATTTGAACTTCTTCGCTGGGAACGCTTCTATGCTAATCTGAAGTGTACTTTTATGAACCATTCTGTGATTTTCCTTGGCTTTGTTGTCTCTTCTAAGGGTATTGCAATGGACCCATCCAAGATTCAAGCTATCATCGATTGGCTTATTCCACAAACTCTCACTGAAGTTCGTAGTTTTCACGGCCTTGCTACTTTCTATAAAAGGTTCATTCGAGATTTCAGCAGTATTATGGCTCCAATCACTAATTGTATGAAACAGGGTGAATTTAAATGGACAAGTGTAGCAACTAGAGAATTTGGCGAAATCAAGAGCATGATCACAGAAGCCCCTGTCCTTCGACTTCCAGATTTTAACAAAGTCTTTGAAGTTGCTTGTGATGCTTCTCAGGTCGGCATTGGAGGAGTTCTTAGCCAAGAAGGTCACCCGATTGCATTTTTTAGCGAAAAGCTCCCCGATGCCAAACGCCGATATTCTATTTATGATCTCGAATTCTACGCCGTTGTGCAAGCATTGCGACATTGGCGTCATTACTTGATTGGCAACGACTTTGTCTTATATTCCGATCACGAGGCATTGAAGCATATACAGTCCCAACAACATGTCAGTGATCGTCGACTTAAATGGAACTCTTTCCTTCAACAATTCACATTCAGTCTCCGTCATAAAGCTGGCAAAGAAAATATGGTAGCTGATGCTTTGAGTCGTCGGAAACATCTCCTCACTACTATGGCAGTCACTGTAACATGTTTTGAACAAATAAAGCAGGAGTATACAAATGACAAGGATTTCGGCATAATCTATGCGGATTTTCTTAATGGCGACAAGGACAAGCACCCTCATTACATCATACATGATGGATTCTTATTCCGAGGTAACAAACTTTGCCTCACTGCTACTTCCATTCGAGAACATGTTATTCGTGAATTGCATTCTGGAGGTTGTAGTGGTCATTTGGGACGTGACAAGACACTCGCTCTCGTGGATGATCGTTTCTATTGGCCGCGCATGCGGGTTCATGTTATCAGCCTATGTGAGAGATGTCGCACCTGTCAATTGGCTAAAGGAAACAAGAAGAATACAGGTTTATATCAGCCATTGCCTATTCCTAATGCACCATGGGAAAATATCAGCATGGATTTTGTGTTAGGACTTCCAAAGATTGCACGGAAAGTTGATTCCATCTTTGTTGTTGTTGATCGTTTTTCTAAAATGGCACATTTCATTCCATGTAACACAACATCTGATGCTTATAAGGTAGCTCAACTATTCTTCAAAGAGGTTGTCCGTCTTCATGGCATCCCTAAAACAATCGTTTCAGATCGTGACACTAAATTTATGAGTTACTTTTGGAAGACTTAATGGATGACAGCAAAAACAAAGCTTCACTTCTCTACTGCTTATCATCGGCAAACTGACGGCCAAACTGAAGTTGTTAATAGAAGCCTTGGACAGTTGTTACGATGCCTTGTACGTGATCATGTCACTACATGGGATCAAATTCTACCTATGACTGAATTTGCTTACAACAATTCAGTTAATCGGTCCACAGGCGTCTCACCATTTGAAGCAGTCACAGGTGTTCGACCGCGCTTGCCTATTGATCTTGTCCCATTACCTGTTGAAGCACGCCCTTGTGCTGAAGCTGATAACTTCATCAAACACATGCAACAAATACATGATGAAGTTCGACGACATATTGCAGCCAGCAATGATAGTTACAAGGCTCATGCTGACAAACGTCGTCGTTTTTTGGAGTTTTCTGAAGGAGACATGGTTATGGTCCGTATTCATCCGGAAAGGTTACCCCCAGGTGCAAACAAGAAATTACATCCGAGGAATACCGGTCCATTCAAAGTGATGAAGAAGCTTAGTTCGAATGCATATACGCTCGAGTTGCCTTCTGATATTGGTATCAGCTCTACATTCAATGTTGCCGATCTCACTCTCTATCGTGGGCATGATAATGAGGATGATTCTGACGAGCAACTCATTACGTTACCAGCTGCTCCGCCACCGCCTGATAAAATCATTGATGTTCTTGATGATCAAATTGTTTCTACTCGTCGCGACGGCTTTCAAAAGTTTCTTGTTCGTTGGCAAAACCGGCCTGTCTCAGATGCTACCTGGATTACTGCTATCCGACTTCCAGCGTCTGAATCCAGATCTTTATGAGCGCTATCAAGCGATTAACTCGCCGGAGTCGAGTTCTTTCAAGACGGGGAGAGTTGATGCGGTCCGGTCCCTATCCAAGACAGGGACCCGCAACCGCAAGCCTTGACGGACCCAGCTGATGGGGTCCACATGTGCCTCACGTTTCCTAATTTTCTAGATTAGTAATATTACTTAGTTTGCTTGCTTTCTAATTTTATTGTTAATTAGAATTAGTAGCTTTCCTTATTAGCAAACATTATGCTCTATATATACAGAAGAGCCCTAATGTTATTTTTATGCTTATTTTCAATCAATCAATAATCTCTCAGTTGCTCACGTGAGTTTTTCATGCTTTCGTTTATGCCCTAGTGGTTGGAATCCCTCCCGGATTCGATCAATCCTTCAAGAGATTGATCTATCAACCCGTTCACGGATCTTTGGCTGCGTCACCTGTGTCGGTAAACCAGGTGGATGAGCCTTGCTTTGATGCCACCATAGCTTGTAGTTTTTCTGGCGGCTAGTGTCCTTGAAATGATAGGTCCAACCGATGAAAGCAATCGAGAGCTGAGTGCCCTACCAGATTGCAAATCTGGCAAGATGGAGAGCTTGTAGGTTTGCCACTAGGAGAATTAGTGGCAGCATTGGAAGAGCTACGCCATGCATTTAGGCGGCCCCGACCACGGGAGTTAGAGCGGCCGCGAAAGCCAGAACGACCTTGAGATGCAGTGGTTGTATAGAGTGCTGTAGCTGGTTGTTCAATTGTGGGAGTGGAGTGATGTAACTCCAACCTCAACTCAAAAGTTAGCAGTTGACCAAATAGGTCTTCAAATGCAATTGGTGTATCTCGATTCACGATCGAAGTATGAACAGTCATATTCAGGGCCCAACCCATTCAAAATTTGGTTACAAAGATCATACTTAGTAACCGGTTGGGAAATGGCCTCAAGGGCATCCGCAGTGCCCTTCATCTTGTCAAGATAGTCGGTCACGGACAGACGTCCCTTTTTGAGATTCTGAAATTGTTGCTTTGTTGCAACACTCGGGATAGAGATCGGATCAGATGTAACTTCTCCAAACATTGCCAAACCTCTCGAGCAGATTAGCCCAACAACCCTCTGAAGAATTTGAGGTGTGAGAAGTGAATCTTGTTCGACCCACAGATCATATGTGGGGTTTATGTTGACGTGATCATGTTATCTTTATCACGGAGAAATTGTTCAGGGCACAAAGCAGAACCATCCACATATTTTAGTAATTTGTTCGTGCGAAGAATCGGCATAAACTGACTCTTCCATAAGAGATAGGTATCTGTGTCCAGTTTGATAGAAATAAGACTTGCATTGTTTGATATTGAAATGGTACCTGACGAAGAACCCGAGCCAGCCATTGGAATAATAAATTCGAAGAGAGATGTAGCAATATGAGAAGATGGTAACCAGGTGGCAGATTGCACAGACAATCAAATTACTGATATGATGAAGCAGCGTGGGTAAGCAGGTGTCGCAGAAGTGCAACTCTAAGTGTCGCTGCTGTAACAAAAGAGAGGTACCACAAACAAAGGGCAAATGTATCAGTTAACAAACTGGCGACTTGGCAGAGAAATTCAGCAGTGCAAAAAGGTCACAGAGAAAGGGCCGAAGCGCTCTGATACCATGTAAAGATTATTGGCTTGCAAGCTTATCTCAGCCTTTGCATTATGATGTATAAATAGATTTTACAAGAGATTGTTACAGAGAGATATCTCAGTTACATTTGAATTCAAAAGATTCATATCTGTTAAGGATTGGGACGATTTAAACTTGTACACAGCCAGATAAGTAAGTCAATCTTATCCCTTAGATTGGACTGGGTCAGGTCTGTTAACAGAAATAAGCTCTCCTGTTAATATATATATATATATATATCAGTAGAAGGCACCTAAATAAATGTCAGTTAAATTCATAGCCATCTTGTTTCTTTCCCTTTTGTAGACCATTGTTTTCTTCCTTTTGTCTGCATATTTGTAGTTCTATTGGCCATTCATCAAGTAGTTATAATTCACGAATCTGGGGACCTTTGAAGAATCATATCCATTGAGCTTTGTTGTATTTGGTAATATGGATCACTGAATAATGGGCTCTTCCTTTATGCATGGGAGTTGGGATCAAGATTTGTGCAATTTATTTTGGCTAAGGATCCAATAACTCCCCTGGAGAATGGATTGTCTCTGAAATTGTTGTATTATATATATCAATCATATATGTTTAGATTCAGAAGTTTGAAAGAAGGGTTGACATGGATATTAATGGCAAGAGAAATTATATGATCGTTGGATTTGTATACAAGTTATTACAATCAGTGGATTTGTATTGTATCCTTGAACATTGGGTCTGTACATGTAGGCTCGTGCTTTAGCCACCGGAATTATCAATCTGGGGGCCCGCAGTGGATTGACTATAGCCCATAACAATTGCAGTTCGAAGTACTTCATCCAATTTGTGAATACATCCTGTCTCTATTTTAGTTGCTAGTCATCTATTTGGCATGTGATGTTTCCACAGCGGAATTCTAAATCCTGAGACCTGCTTGTACTTGAGCCTAAAGATTCAATCCATATTCTCAAGCGTAGGATCATATAGCTTCGGTTAAGTCGAAGAACCCATCTATTGAAAAGAAAATGTGGTTCCTTGTTCAGTTTTTTCTTCATTTCAGATGTCCTCTTGCTAACACGTTAGATGCTAATCATTCTCTTGTACTTAAGGCCACTGAAACTGTATTCAGCCATCATTTTGGCCTCCAGACTGGTTTTATATTAGCAGTTTCCACTCTCCATGTTACATTAGTGATGCTTCCAGTCATGTGTCATGTGGAGTTATTTTGTCGAGCAGTGGAAAGTCTTGTTTCAATGCATCATGGATCTGCTGCTCTAGCGGATGCTTGCCCCATTTGGAAAGGCCTTGCTGTGCGTGTGATCCATCAAGGAACTGTCAGTGTTGCTGCCGCCGCAGTGGCTGCTGCTTGGAGAAGCCTTGTTGCAGGTCTTGCTGTCTTCTTTCATCTCTATCTTGCTCAGATTGTTCTTGTCGCTGTGTGTGGTCCTGCGTTGGATGCAGAAAGGTATGCCATTGCCAAACATGTACAAGAAACTGTTGTCTTCCTTGCTGCCTGTGTTCCTAGACATTTTTCATTGCTTTAGTTGCTTTATGCCCTTTTTATCCGAGTGGATTTATATATATAAAATCATGTAGATATGAGGGGTGTATATTAGAAACATTGCTTAAAATATTAATATGGCGAACAGATTGTGGCCAAAGCGGTTGCTGGGCCATTCTTTTTAGTGACAGTTGATGATGTGTGTTGGCAAAACTGTATTGGTTGTCAAGATACAACTGATGTGAGCAATGGATTGCTGCACAACTGTGGTGAAGAGCATTGGTAGGTAATGCCCAGAAATCTGTGCCATGACATCAAAACTTTTGGTATTTCCGACTGCGCGTGTCGAACATGGCATGCAATGACTGAAATGTGGAAGTAGTGACCTTTTAAACACTGCTTTCTTTGGTGCCATAGTAGCATTATTACTCATTATAGAAGCATCTATTTAGTCTGAAATTGCATAGTGGTAGGTAGTGGACCACGGAAAGGACTTTCCCAAATCAAATTTCTACTTGAAAGGTACAGCCACCGATTCGAGAAATTAATGTCTCGATGCTGGACCGTGGCTTCTATTCATTTGATTTCCCATGTGAAAAAAGTACCCCTTTTATTCGTGATTGCCCATGTGAAAAAAGCGACTTTCCCAAATCAAATTTCTACTTGAAAAGTAGCAGCCACCGATTCGAGAAATTAATGTCTCGATGCTGGACTCTGGCTTCTATTCATTTGATTTCCCATGTGGAAAAAGTACCCCTTCTATTCGTGATTGCCCATGTGAAAAAAGCACCCCTTCTATTCGTGATTGCCCATGTGAAAAGCTGACTGCAACAAAATGATGGTTAGGAATTCATCCCACGTTGGGACTTGGAAGGGCAAGAAATAAACATGGAATTGCAAATCGCTTGAATATCCTTAACAAGGGCATGTTTATTTGGAGGAGAGGAGTGGAGATATATAAAAGGTCGAATCAAGAGAAAAGGAAAGAGGAGAGCAAGATAAAAGGAAAGACGAGGGGGTTGAGAATAAAATATAAGATTTGGATCTCATTTCATAATAATTGTTTTGCTAACCACCACAAAATGTGTGAGAGAGAGGATTGGTCAAGGGGATGTTTTATATAGGATTTTTTTTTGAGGTGTGTGAAAATGTGGGGTCCTTTTTATAAAATAAAAATAAAAAAATTTTTTTTTTTAAATTTTAACCTCATTGTACAGTTATCAATGTAAACTCAGATGGCTACAGCAGTCGTCGTCGTCATCATCCACCAACCTTACGCCTGAGCCCAGCTATCTATCTAGGTAGGCCTCGTTCGTTTTGCTGTCACCTCCACTTTTCCTAGATAGACCGGCCTGGATCGTGTTCGTGGGTGGGTTAGAGCGAGTTGCTCTCTACAACACTGGCCCAAGTCCCAATCTAAAGCGCCCAACCTGACCCATCGCCACTCCCCTATGTCTTTTCACCCGTCTCATCCCGATCCTATGTTGCAACTAATACACGAAAACAGTGCAACACTTTTCAAAAATCCTATTGTGGGCCTACATAGAGATTATTCAATCAGTTAAAGATAAATCTCTTCGCTCGGTGACTGACAGGAATTGTCTGTGAATTCCAGTCAGAAATTCAATGTTTACTTATTGAAATTTCCAACATTTGAGGTAAGTAGCAATTTGAAATTCCAAAAAAGTGAAATTCCAAAATACTAGTCATTCCTTTAGCATTTACGAATCCAAGCATTCCGAGAGCCTCATTGGAACTCCGGCTCTCTCTGACGGTGGAATGTCATCTTCTTCGCTGCACCTCTAAAAGAATTTCATATATCTGGTTCAATGAAACCCAAAACATCCAAATCCGCAGCTTTTTTTGATATAATCTCAATTTCATTTTGATCTGACATCTTTCAAAACCCTACCATCCTCTTCATGCTTGGACAAGAAATCCATCTCCTCTTATATCGAGACCGAATAAACCCCAGAATTCATGTATCCAACCTCTTTGGACAGAAACGTGAGACAACATTCAATTCAATGGGATTTGTAGGGGCATCATTGTGATCTTGATTTCCTTTGAGGCAAGCGGCTATGAGCTCCTGGATCTTGATGATGATGATGGAGATGTTGGGTAAGGAAGATGGGAATGGGATGATGATCATTGCGATGTGCAGAGATTCAAGTACTAATGAAATTGAAAATTTGTGGAATTCAAGTTGCATGAAATTCTCAGGCAGAAATTCTAGGTATAACAGAAACGAAGAATTTAGGAATGCTAGAATTTGTAGCATTTCAAAATTCCAGCTTCTCAAATTCTACAAATTTCAACAGACATGAATTCCAAGAATTCTTATAAAGAAACAGGCCCTAAGTTTCAGCTCCAAATGAGTGGGTAAATGTGATTTAAATTAGGTCAGCGGCGATTCCATGCCAGCACCTAGTGATGTTTTCATCACATGTTCAGTCGGATGGTGAGGCCTACTTATTTTAAGCCGAAGCTTGGGGATGTGTACTGGTTGGATGGGATGAAATTCATCTCGAAAGGAATAGATTATCTTTACATGGGCCCTACAATGGAGTTGCACGAGGAGTGCTACATGGTTACCATTTAACAGCTGCGTCAGAGGATCGGACTCCTCGCTTTATTCAAACACGTAAGGATTATTGAGTGAGCAGGTTACATATACCAAATCATGTCAAAATCAAGCTTAAGGAGAGCCCCTTTGTTGAATGAAAACGGAGTTGAGTTGTTGGGACATAAGAGAGAGCCCGCACGCACACGGAAAGGCAGCTTACATAAGAGGAAAGAAAGTCCATACAAGTGGAAAGAGATGACGTACTGGGATTTGAATCCCGGATAGTCACATAAGAACTGACACTCCTTACCACTCAGATAGAGAGCTGTTCTTTAGAGCCTAGCTTGTAGCCAGCTTAACTTGTAATACACCCTTAGATTGATAAATAAGTTGTCTTAAAATTTTGGTCAACTACGTTTTTTCTGCTACATGCTCATACAATCATACACCCGCACACTCACACACTACTCAAGTCTTTATTGACAGGGAGATGCCTCACTACTGAGCTACCTGTGGATTGGCAATTCTATCAAGTTCTTAGAAAAACGAGGATTTGCCCCCAAATTGCAATGCATACTGGAGAAATTTTCGCTCCTGCTGGAGATCTGCTTTTCCTACCTGAAGTTTATCTACGGTGGCCCTTTAACTTATCACTCCCTTCTGCAATTGCAGATGATGATCAGATTATCTCGCACGTCTAACTGTTACTGTATTTTGAATTTATAATTGATTAAAGGTTCTATCCGAATGCACGCAAAATTAAGCATATCGTCGGCTTTGAAACGTATGAAGCTTGACAAGCTTACAATATTCAATTGCAAGGGGTTTGTTTGCGTGTACATCTGCAACAATAAATTGTGCCTTTTAAATAAAAGATATTTGACTTTGATTTGAAAATGACAAAAGCATGAATTATGACAAAAGCATGAATTATGCTTGTAGTTTATTTTAAGAGATCAGAGATACAGAGCAATGTTTCAAAAATCAGATGGGAGGATCAACTGGACTGGTGGACCCAGTTTGATTGTCCTATTACATCAGTAATAGAAAGTTAAAAAATAAATAAAAAAAGTTTTAACATAATCACTTTATTTATACCGATTTAGACTGATGTTTACCGGTTTTAAATTGGTGTCCAGATCCATAGGCCCTGATCTAAATTCAATTCAATTTTCACAACCTTTGACATAGTGGACCTGCCCAGGCGTCCTATACTTTTTTCTTTTTTTTGTTACCCTAGCTAAGGGACCCCATTGAGCTCTAGGGTGACGGAAGTAGACCTAGGTGAGGTGAGGGAGCCCTCGCAATTGTGTGAGATGAAAAGCTCACGGGTGAGAGAAGGTGGCAGGGTCAATCCCTGGAAAGCTAGGTGAGAACCGATGCATTTTACCACTAGAGTAAGATACAAGTTTTATTAGCCAAATGTTCTGGCCTAAATCTCATATGCATATGGATAATTTTTTCAGTTCTTGTGCGCCTCGATCTTGAAAGCTAAAGGTGTCGACATTGTTATCTTTCCTTCTTTTAAATTTTTGGATTTATCTTTAGATTTTCAGGTACCTTTCCATAAAGACAAGTGCAGAAATTTATCGTCTATATTTTTCCTTCAAAGGCAACACTTATCACCTATATATTTTACTGTTCTAAGCACCTTAAATGTTGTTACAGTTTTTTTTTTTTTTTTTTTCCCTTTTTTTTTGGTAGGAATGTTGTGATAGGTTGAAGGCACACGTTTCCCTCCTTTCTTCTGTAATAATGAGGAGGAAGAGGAAAAGTTTTTTTTGGGGACGAAGAAAGAAGGGGGAATCCACTGGTAGCTCGGTTGGAGAGGTGCCTGTTCACAAATCAATGTTCTCTTGCCATAGACCTGATGGTGAGGGACTTGGGTGAGTGTGTTTGTGTAGAGTGAGGTAGCATTTGCTTCGCTGGAATGACTTTAGGCAGGAATGAAATGGAGAGTGGAATGAGCCTGGAATGGAATGAAGCATGAATAGTCATTTCCATTCCAATATTTGATTTTACAGAAGAATCAATCTAGTAATGGAATTCTTATTTTTATTCTGGCATTTGGTAAGCTGGAATGATGCTCGGAATGGAATAAAATTTACACAAAATTGACCAAAATACCTCATCTCCCTCCTACCCCCCAGTTGCCAGCTGGGAAGGAGACCAGTCAGCAGCCCCAGCCGGCATCCCTCCGCCCCCCTCTCTTCCTCCCTCCTCCACCTTCCTTTTCCTCTTTTCTTCTTCCTCTCTCTTCCTCATCTCTATCCCAGTTCCTCGCCGGTTGGGTGAAGAGGGGAGAACTGGAAGTAGTCCGGGAAGTCAGGGAGGAGTGACCGGGCATAGTCCTCCGGCAGACCCAGATCGAATTTGAGCCGTTCGATGAGGGGGAGCGGCAGCTTCTTATCTGGGGCGACCATGAGGAGCCTGAGAAGGCGGTCAGCGGCGTCTCCCGCGCAGGATTGGTAGAGGGATTGCTCGTCATCGTGGAGGCAAAGAACATCTGGGGTGAGTTGATGGCACTGAAGGGGAGGGAGAGGCGGGACTTCATGTCGGAGATGGTGGAGAGGGGGAGGGATTTGGAGGGCTTAGAGACGATGAGGTTCTTGAGAGAGAGGAGAGGTCTTAGGTGCTTCTCTTTCTCCTCGACCATGCTTTCTCACCCATTTCATCTGCGCGCCTTCCACGAAGGTGGCACACTGATGATTATAGTAGTAGGAGATGGGGTTTGGACGGCCATGATGGAGAGATGAGCAACAAAGCCTGAGGGGGAGGGGGCGGCTGGGGCTGCTGCCGGGGCCTTCTGGCTGGTCTCCTTCCCAGCCAGCAACTGGGATGAGGAGGAGGACGGGTTGATGTGATAAAAGGGCATTTTGGTCTCAAGTAAAAATTATAAAGGAATGAAATGACCATTCCTTTACATCGCCACTTTTTTCGAACCAAATGCGATAATGATCATTACGTTGGAATGACTATTCCATTCCGACCTTCATTACAGAGGACCAAACGCTATCTAAGGATCTTAGGTAAAGCAGCCCTTTGAGGATTTTGGGGCGCTGGCACTTGGGCTGGCCATATACTGAAGGTATGGGAAGGACATCACTGGGCCGGCCGGCGTGAAAAAAACGGTGTTCGTCCATGAATAAACTACTAATCCGAGCAAAAAAATAAAAATAAAAACTACCAAACAAATCCAAGATTTTAGAGACGCATTCCATAAACCATATTGTCAAAGACAAAAGCTAGTGCCAATTACAAAAGGGAGGTGATGCATGTGCTATATATATATGTAGGAATCTCTTTTATGTGTATATATAGCACACGTTTTTGTTATTAGGATTGTCGTAAAGCTATAAAGATAGTGCGCATTTTTGACAATGGCGCACCACTCTCCCAGTCTCCCAGCCACCGGCTAGGATATGGACGACACACAGAGTGACGGGACCATGAGCGCCTGTGGTGGCTGGGATATGGACAACACGCAAAGTGACAGGACCATGAGCCCCTGTGCAGGCTAATAAAATCAGCATCGCAGACCTGATTTCTTCCGGCGACTGGGGCCACACTTGGGGCACAGATTGTAAGAAATCTCGGTATTGGGTTTAATTTCTTACTGCCCATTTGAATGATGAACCCCAATCTCAGAGTTTTGAATTAGTTCTTTAAAAAGACCAATTACTACTACTACTATCAATTACAGGAAAGCTCCTATTAATTTCAGTTCCATCTTTTATTACCTTTTTCAGTTTTTAAATTTTACACACCTATTGGGCCCCAACTTACCCCTCCATAAAGATTTATGCCTGCATCTTTATAGCTGATGACAATCATTGTAATTTCACACACCAATTGATGGAAGTATAGGGAACGGCTCCTTTACCCTTGGCTGGTGGGTGTAAAAAAAAAAAACTGAATGAAGTATAGGAGAGCATTCCACTGATGGCCCTGATCCCTCTATAATTTTAAAGAAAATCATTCCTCCTTTTTGGGTTCTTTCTGTAATCCTTATTTGATGTTTCTTTTTAATGAAATCTTTCGTTACCATTTAAAAAAAAAAAGAATGATAAAAAAAGAGAAAATGGCCACTTAATTCACTTGATTTAGTGACTTCCGTTGACGGTTTTTCTTTTGGGAAATAATTAGGTGAGAAATGTTCTCATAGTTCAAATCGTGAGAATTATGGGTAGGGCCCACCTATTGCCCAATCCAGAATTTGCAATGGACAAGAACCCCCTTGATAGTCAAACGCCCTAGAATTTGGCACCAATGCGAATGAACTGGACCGTTGGATCAACTATATACCCATACGAATTGACTAAGCTTGTCGGCCAGGGATGAAGCGGTTAAGAGCATGGGATTTGGGCTAAACTTGATACTCGTGGGTACCCATATAGATCTTTCAATCCCCACCGACCCCATCCCAATGGGACCCCTAGTGGACCCCAGAAAAAAGTCATCACGGTGACTACATGAGAACCGTTCTCACTTAATTAAATCCCTTTTCTTTTTTCTTTTTTTTTTAAAATGGTCTGGTATCTATGGGAGGGAGACGCCCACTGAACTATGAGTATATGGGCGACAATTCATATCAATTAAATAATTTATATATATATATATATAAAGAAATGATTGGTGCAGGACGAGATGGGGTCAAATAGCTAAACACCTTTTAACATCATATTATTATTATTATTACTACTATAACTTATTTATTTATTTTGCTTAACTGGAGACTCAAACTCAACTAATCCCATACACACGTCCTTAATTAGCTGAGCAATGGCTAAAGAGTTATTTTTTTTAACTCAGCTAAAGCCTTACTATCAGTAGTTGTGTTACCTGTGGGCATGTCTCTTTCAAATCTCTCTCTGGTAAATAGTAAAATCATCCATTCTTTGTAAATAGTAAACATGGGAACGATCAGCTTTTCTTATACTAACATTGACTCAATTCTTTGTCATCCGTCGTTTGGGAAACAATTTTCTGCAATGGTAATCAGACATAATACTACTCCTAATTAAGTTTTTGAAACCTTGAAGTCTCTGTTTTGTAGTTGTTTGCAGATTAATGTTTAGTACGAGACTTTCGAATGAGCGCCATGCACAGAGTTTGATCCACGGGGACACATTAACAATCCTTCTCAACCGCAAACGACCTGGCCCATTGAAGACTCTACCTAAAAGGACGTTGGTTACGTCAGACTCTGTTCTAATGGATTGGAGTCACCCTCAATGAGACTCAAAGAGATCTTATGAGAAATGAGGGTTCATATGATGTTGCATGCAGTTAATGGTGCCTCTGCATCAAAGAAGGAAGATGGCTGGGGAACATTGAAGAAGTCTGTCCAGGGCTCTTCTAAGGGCACTGCCGTGAATGATATAGGAAAGGTGTGCATGGTTGGGAAGTGCAACGATCAAAGAAAGGGAGTTGTGTTGGCACTACGATTTCTTCTCTTTCCATCGCAGTTATTATGCTATTTTTTTTTTACAATAATAATATTATGTGAAATAACTAAAATGAATATCTCATAATCCATGTTGAAAATCAAATCCTTTTTTTCACACACATAACTCATCTCTCATCTCTCCCCTCTTCACACACATAACTCCACTCCCCCTTCACCACCGGTTTTCACATTACCATTCCTTCTTCCCCCCATTGCACTATCTCTTCCCACATTCCCTTCTTCCTTCACTCTCTTTACGGTATTGTACCACTCTCCCACACTTCATCTTCTTCCTTCTTCCCCGTGCTCCCATCATTTTTTTTTTTTTTTTTTTTTTGTAGTTCAATCAAACCAAATATTGCAACGGACAAGGAAATTAAAAAGGAAATCGTGTCTTTCATTCCTACTAGCAGCGAAAAGGTAAGTGTGGTTTATTATTTCAATGTTTTCGCCAATTTTTTTCAAGTTTTGTATAGTAGATGTTTGCGTTTTATCCGGACTGGTATGACCGAACATATGTATAATGTTCGGCCAAATGGTACCGAACAAATCCTTAATGTTCAGATATAAATATCCGAACATTAATCATATATTCGGATATAAATATCCGAACATATGTGTTATGTTTGGATTTATGATTCTGAACAGTACTGAGACGGTTTCTTGCCATTTCGTTCAAGTATTGAATTGAAAATTTTCTTATTTGTTTCCAATTGCAATATGTTAACATGAACCCAAATCATCCTGTTGAAAATTTTCTTATTTGTTTCCAAAATTGCAATATGTTTCCAATTGAAAATTTTCTTATTTTTGCAGGTTTTCATGAACCCAAATCATCCTGTTCCACCTATTGCCAATAAATGGAAAGAATTCCATCTTCCTTGTGCAAGCCAATGGGAATTAGCATACGAAGATAGAATCAGGCATTTTAAAGAGATTATAAGTCTAGATGTAGCAACATGTGAGACCGTCTCATTGGACTGAGGAGATTGTAATTATTTTTTGTGCTTGTAATTTTCACTTAGCCACATGTCTGGCAAAGTTCATGTAATATCTAACAGAAGATCCCATGTACGCGCAACACTCATAATTAGCACTGCAATTTGAGTTCTTCTTCTTTATTGCCTTCTTGTGCTTCTTCTACAACCTCCTCAGTTATTCGACGGCGCCTCCTGTTGGAAGCTGTCGGTCTTACTCGGGAACTGCATGGCCTATCCATTTTTGAAACATTGGAAAATAAGTGATTTAAAAAAAAAAATTCAACATGTACTGTTCGGTACTGTGTGTTCGAACAAATCTAAAATGTTCGTCATGTAATAGCCGAACAAGTCCAAAATGTTTGGGCTATATATTTCGAACATTCCTAAAATGTTTGGCTATAAATGTTCGAACATTTTGAGAATGTCCAAAATTTCAGGACCGAGCATATCGCAATGATAAAAAAATAAAATTTGAACAACTGCAACCAGTGCAAAAAAAGTCGATTTTGAGCGACTCAAACCTACTCAGTATGTACCTTTGAACATATTTTTATGTAAGATAGTTGCTACATTAACCTATTTTACTCAAATAGCACAATGAGAATGGTGAAGAAGGAAGGTGACTTACCTTGACTAAAATGGAGGTTTATGTGACAAAAGAGATCTTCCTTCTTCTTTATGTGCTTCTATCCTTTCACTTGGCTAATCGTCCAGCAAAATGTACAGGTCTAAATAGGTAGTGGAAGAGCCTTCTCTGATGACAGTATGAATAGAGAAAGGGGAGAAATTTTTGAAGAAGATGTGTGGGAAGAGAAGAGAGGAGTTGTAAATAAAAGGGGCAGTTTGGGTATATTGATGGGTGCAGAGAGAAAAAATTATTAATAATCATACTTTATACATCGGCGTGGAGAGAAATGCGGTGGGAAGAGAACAAATTGTGGTGCCAACAGAACTCCCCATCAAAGAAACCGAAAAACAAAAATGCAACTTCACCTAACAAATTGATGGATTTGAGTAACTTGGGATGGTGACTCAAACATCTCAGTTGAAGAGCTTTGGAAATCTCAGAATGGAGGCTGGGAGTTGGGGAGGTCCCTAACAAATGCTGGTACTACATGAGTGTGGGACTGGGTTTCTTTCTTGGGGTTTTGACATATTGGTTCACCTTAGATTTTGTTATCCCAATTTCATGACTCAAATTTATATAATGTCACCAAAGTCGTTTGACTCTGGTCTCCTCCTTTTTTTTTTTACGTTTTTGTCTTGGATCCCATGATATCATGAGTTTTTTAAAAACCCATGATATCATGGGATCTATATGTTAAAAGTTGAAAAGCTACATGGATCCCATGATATCATGGGTTTTTATCTATGGTGACATTTAGTGTCTTTTAGTCATGAATTTGGAGATTGAGTGTCTAAAGGGCTTTGAATTGTCAAATCCCCCCTTCCTTTTCTTTTCTACCATGTTTGTAGGCTTTTTACGTTATTCTGTCTTCTTGTCTTTTTGTTTATGTGGGCGAGTGCTCCTCTCTTTGCTATAATTTTGATGTATTGTATAGGGTCACTTACTGCGAAAGAGCCTTAAATATCTGTAAACCTCCAAAAAGCAGTTCTCAAATACATGTAATGCCCAAGAAAATCTTATACCATAGACAACATTTTTTTCGGACCAAATTACCCTTCATTTATTTTTTTGCAAGTTCACGAGGAATATCTCGAGCTCGTGAGTGTCGACAAAATCAACCTTCACTTTCTTTTCCTTTTTTGTTTCTTTTTTTTTTTTTTGAGCATGTGAGTAATGGCTCAAGCTTGCAAGTGTCATTTTCGAACTCACGAGTCATATCTCTTGGAAAATTTTAGGTGAGGTTATGCTGGATTCCATTTCTGAAATTTTAAATTCTACAAACTCATGTGAATGCCAATAACTAGCTGTGAATGACAACATATATTAAATTATCTTAGAGATGTCAAACGGGCCGTGTCGGCACAGTACAACAGGCCAAGGAGGCGGCCCAACACGGCACGGGCCGTGTTTGAGTCGTGTTGGGCCGTGCCATGCCTCCGTGCCTATCGTGTCATAAGCTTCGTGTGGTTCTTACCTTTTCGGCTTAAAAAACAAAAGTCCTATGCTAAAAAAATTTAAAGATACACAAAGAAGAGTAAAGCATACAAATTTAAGTGGTTCAATCAAATTTAACCTACTCCATTGAGAAGAGAATTATTTGGATATTTTCTATTTGAAGATTTTTTAATAGGATCATCTTCGAAACCTTTAGAACTTTTTTGGATTGTAAAAAAATAAAATAATAAAAGACTATATTTTTTATACTTACACAAAAAATATCAAATATCCCGTGTCGTGCCGTGCTGTGGGGAGTGCTAGGCCACGGGCCGTTGACTCTCTAGATAGTATAAAAAGTGCACTATCCATTTATTTACATCAATCGGTTCAATAAACACACAGAGTATCTTCAACTAATACTGTCATATAAATTATAGCTTAGTTTTGAAAAAAAATATATCCAACATCATGCAACTTAGACCGTCTTATTTGGTGAAAGTTTAACTCTCGAACTTGCAAGCATACTTTCGAGATCGAGAATAACTTTCTAGCTCATGATTGAATCATGTTTCAGTTATTCTCGTACTCAAAGTTGAGAAAGATGATAAAAAAAATCTATAACTTTGGAGCTAATTCTTGTAAAAGCGAAGGCCTACAAGTTCGTAAAATAGAAAGGGGGAAGATCAACTTTGACCTCAAAGGAAGTGAAGGGAAAAACATGCTGCAAGATTGCAGGTACAACCATAATCGCTACATGCATGGACATAATTGTGAGCTCGAGACATTACTCGCGTACTCACAAAATAACAAGTGAAGAGCAATTTGATCTAAAAAAAATTGGAATATAAAACTATACAAAAGAGGACTGTTGTGGGCAATACGTGCATTTGAGGATCGATTTTGAGGTATAGGGATATTTGAGGCCTTTTTGGTAAAAATCATTATTATGTAATAGACCAACACTTACCTTGCTAAAGAAAGAAAGAAAGAAATTAAAGAAAAGAAAAAAAAATTCAATTATTCATTATCCACAATGGGGCTCATATCAATTGTTGTGATAATTTCATTATGCAACAGCAGGAGGAGAGGATTTTCTTTCAAGAATACAAAAACTATAATTTAAATGGGGGAACTTACACCCATATGAATGTCCGCATGCCATGCATTAAGTAAATACAGTATATCCATTCGCCAGCAAGAAAAGATGTAAGTGGGCTGGGTTCAATTGGATACCTGTTTATTTGAATTCAAGTTTTTAATTTATTTTTTTATCATTTTGAGGGGGTTCTCATGTGAATGTGGATCTGGCATGGATCCTGCATATTGGATCCGGAGTCACAATTGGAGGAAAGAGAATCCGACCCCTACTCAACATTTTAATCCGGAGTTGGAATCCGGCACTAGGGGTTGAAGTTGATTGTGATATATATTTATAGAGCAAGGCTCTCCTAAGCTTAAGCTTATGATATGATTCCGTAAGCTAACGCTTCTAGGGCCCATCGTTGATCCATCCAAATGGACCAAACACACGGCCCCCTTAGATTGCACAAGCCCACCAACTTTTGGTCAAATCCGAATTTACTAGACCGTTGGATCGACTATGTACCAATCCGAATAGACCGTTGACCATTAAACTTTTGGTGCCCAGATGGAGATGATAGAAACCACAATTTGGGCTGATTTTTTGTAGGAAGGAGGGTCCCAGGGAGTCCTTGAAATCCCCCCCACCCCCACCCCCATATGGGTCCCCAAGTGGGCCCCAATATGTAATTGAGCTTACTTCAGCTTACCTTATCTTAAGCTTCAACTTAGGAGAGCTGGCTCCATATTTATATATATATATATGTGTGTGTGTGTGTGTGTGTGTGATGTTTATATGAGAGATGCTCTCACCTTACTATGAGAGATAAGGTGGGAGCCCTCACATTCATATCCAATGCCAATAACTTAAATATGAGGGCCCCCACCTCTATATCTCATAGTAACGTGAGAGCATCTCTCATATGAGCATCTCCCATATATATGTGGTTATGATCCTTTTTGACATCTGCATATGTACTTTTGGAGTGCAGTCGGGTCGAAATCTTTTAAGTTGTGGTGCGTGGGCTCGCCAAATAGGTTAATATTGCTATCAATGTCTTGGACTTGCACTTAGACTTATAGCCAAAAGATTTGATTTCTATTAAAAAACATTCAATAAAAAGTTTAGTAGGTTCCATTCAGGGGCGGCCCTGAGTTTTCGGGGGCCCTAGGCAAGTTCCTAAAGTGTGGCCCTATCCGTATACCCACCGATAAATGATAAAAAAATAAAAGATAAATTTTTTTTTATTATTTGATTTAAAATTAAATTTAAACTCCTTACCTACTCTTACTGAATCAGAATTGTGTTTCACATTAACCAATTAACACCAAAATTCAATTACAAAAACTAAGCACTACTGAAAAACTACTAGTCTTCTTGCATTTCTAGCTGTGAAATTACTAATTAAGTCTTCATAATCAAGCTTTTCTACCAAAGGCTTTTCAATAGATAACATAGTTAATCCATTTAATCTTTCTTGGGACATGGTCGATCGAAGGTAAGATTTGATCAACTTTAGCTTTGAAAAGTTTCTTTTTGCAGATGCAACGGTAACTGGTATAGTCAGCAGAATTATGTATACAACCCATGCATTTGGAAAATAATTATCCCGTGACTTCAAAATGATTTAGCACGTCGATTGCTTTCTTTGCGTTATCTGGTAAAAGATCTCTCATGATTCTTAACTCCGAAAATAAATCTGTCCCATCAATATCAGAAACACTGTCATGTTTCAAAAAAAATTCAAGATTGTTACAAGAAGCCTTTAAAATATCTAGATTTGCAGACTTTAACTTCTCCAAATCAAACAAGAACCCAAAAAATACCTTCACTGCGTTTGCATAGAGAGTCTGAGAGAGAGAGAGAGTCTGTCACAAAAACGCCTTATAGCTTTTCAGTTCTAAACTACAAGATGCATTATTGAAATAAAATTAAAGAGTGCTAAGTGGTTGCCCTAGTATTGACTAAAAAGATCTCCACCGTTAGAATCTGGGTTCCATCCGCAGTCCACAATCTTGATCATAGCAATACAGATTAAGGGTTAGTTTTCCATATGTGGCACTGTAAATTGTGTCCATGATTCTAGTTCACCAAAAAATTAGTCAACGAGTGTCAAAATCCTGATCCTATTCAATTTTGATATTTGTTTTCCAATTTAAATATATAGATCACAATAGATCATGACCAATCATGGACCCATCTTATTCGACTTGGGGGCCCCCATTTTGGGCCAAATTTGGGGGCCCCAGCCGGCTGCCTGTGTGGGCTGTCCCCAGGGCCACCCCTGGTTCCATTCCATATGCGTGAACACACCCACCAACATCCTTCCAAGAGAAATTTATCTCTTGAATTGGATTTGGAATAAGCCATCTACCTGCCTGCCTAGCCCCTACTATGCTAATTAACCACGTTTTGAGTACAAAATGGTCGGTCATTTCATGTGGATATGAATTATTGCAGGTACACGAGAGTGGTCCACACCACAGTCATCGACAATTAGATCAGCCATATATTGATGTTACATCCATCTCCAAAAAATCCGCGTGATTTCATTGGGAAAATATTGAGTGATGCATGTTAGTTGACGCCAAATGAATCCTATCTGCACACATATCTCTTCAATTTATTGAATTGAATTTCCGTTTCATAATGGGCTGAAATGTAGATATGATCTGGACCACAGATTTTGGTGGTTCCCCATCTTCCGTTTCACAGTCCAAAGATCTAAAACTTTTTTTTTTCTTTAACAAAGGTATCCCCGAGGTATTAACACATGCTTACAAATCTGGGGGGAATCAAAGCAAACTTGTTCCTTATGCCAAAGATCCAACACCCAGGGGTGTAAGATCTCACGTGATGCTATAATTGGATCTACATATAAGTTTCTCTGCAGTTGAATCTCATTTTAATATAGGGATTTTTACCTAAAAAGTGTCACTGAACTTGTATTATACGGATTTAATCAGAAATACACGAAAATGCCCATTTTGATGTTCGTACAATGATTTTTGACGCTTTTACCAATCCCTATTTCGAACGACATCGCCATCTACTTCCCTTTATTTTATTCACCCATATCGTTCCTTCTTTTTTCTTCCCCAAAATTTTTCCTCACTTTGATGGAGATGAGCAACAGGAGACTTGTGCAACCAAAATTGGTTAGCAGGTGCCGAGGGTTTTCTAATTTCGAATGGCCATCACTAGAAACTATTGGAATTAGTGGATGTCCCAAGTTGAAAAGTCTCTCCTTCCTCTCCAATGACACCGATATTGTAGCACCAGCACTAAGGGAGATTGAAGGCTCTAGTTCATAGTGGGAAGCATTGGAGTGGGAAGACAATGACATCAAGCAACGACTCCAACCTTTTATGAAATGGTAGATGATGAAAGTTCCGCTGGCTGCCTTGGCTTCAGACCATACAATGCATAGAAGCGTAGAAACATTTCCACCTCGATGTATTGAAATTTCAAAGCCATTTCCATTCTCTCTGCCTCTTGGTAATGATCTCTGCAATCCACGTTCTTTTGATCCAAACGGAAGCAAGCACATGCATGGACTGGTAGATATCTCTTTATATTTCTTCAATTCTTTTACTTCTCTTTTCTTCTTCGTCTGCAATACTTCTTTTAAAATTTATACTGCGTGTTTTTTTTTATTTTTTTATTAATGGTTTTCTTAGAACACAGAATCACATGCATGGACTCGGTCTAGAGGGTGACTTAAAAACTCAAATGAAAAGATGATGATCTCGCTTTGTTTAATGATATGCGAGTCCAAAAAAGGAAAAGAGATTGAACATGACATAACCCCCCACAACTTGCATAAGTTTGAATTCATCTCATATGCCCACAAAGTGTTTGATGAAATGTCTCAACCAATTAATCTTTATTGAAATATGCTTGTCCCCATGACTGGGCTTTTTGTTACATCTCTGTTACAAGTTTAGAAACTATTGTTCTCACTACGACCAAAGTTCTTGCTTGATCTTCTAAGCTTTTTCTTTCTTTTTAAAAAAAGAATTTCCTATTGTTTGCATGCTTGAAATCACATTCACATGTAATTTTTATAAATGTAATTTTTATAATAATAAATCTGCTCAAGAAGTTAATCATGGTTTATATTATTTTTTAAATATATCCAGTAAGAATGTAAGAAACCTGATCAATTTCTTTCTGTGTGTGCAAGTGTTTGTATAAATGAATGAAGGGGCCTATTTGGCTGGACTTTCGATTTGCATAGGCTATTTGCAAGATCATAAAAAGAGCTTGAGTATGAAATTGGACGTGGTACTAGGTCTAGCATGTGGGATAAAAGTGTGAAAATAGCTACACTGATCAAAGGTGGCCCCAGTAGAGTGGCCCCTAACAGAGAGGAGCTGTATAAGCAGTCCATTTAGCATGAGCAAATTGTCTTTTCTAGTGGTGACTAGTGATACTTTCATTTTACCCCTTTAACATGGAAATGGTACCTACCTAGTGGCGATCCATAAGCTACATGCATCAAAGTTTGTAGGCTTTGAGGCCATGAAAAGATCTTTCTTATGATTGGAGACATATTATGACATTGGACGACGACTTTGTTTGTGAATCCCTTTTTTTTTTAGCTTTGATTCAATCATATGGTAGATATTTTGGGTGCTGGTATGGCAAGACTTATGCTCTCAATGAACAATATGGCTTTTACTTTTTAATATGCAGAAAAATATACACGAGACACAGAGAAAGTTGAAATGCTACCTCTGTTTTGTATTCTTTTTTCATTGATCAACTCATTTACAAAAGACTCTTTAAATAGAAGCAATGGCCTAACAAACAAGTACGCCTAATATTAATTCCCTATAAACTTTAATGCTTGTGCCTGTAGTGTTTTCAAGTGTGATTTCTAATGCTTTAAAGTGTAAATTCCTGCATGTTGAATTACTCTTGCCATCCTTAACATTTCCAGGCACCTTTTGGATTACAAAGAACCGACTTATAAGCGTTAAGCATGTTCGGATCATCTTCTAATGTGGCGTGATGATCGGTAGGAGCTTAAGGATATAGTTGCAGCCAAAACAGTCTTCGATGGTTATTTTATTGGAAACCTGTCACAGATTTATGCATATTTGGGGGATGGGAGGGTCTTTGAGTTTTGCCCACAAGCTGTATTATTATTGCAAATGCTGCCACAATAACCTCCAATGATTTTGTATTATTAGAGATCTCCAAAAGTGTGTTTTTATATTGCTCAATGAAGGCTTTTCCACTAAATATAGCTGTTATTCTTAGTCTTGCTGATGGTGACGTTATGAAATTTTATATAAAGGGATTATAATGTTCTTGAGCTCCTCTGTTCTCCTTTCCTTTTCTTTTTTCTTTTGACCTTTTTGTTTGGTGGCACAAAGTCTGGAACCGTTGTTGTACTTTGTAATTTGTAAAGAATAGCATTTTCACTCTATTATTAAGAAGAATGCTCATTTTCTTGTCTGTTATCTATATATTATTTGCAAGCTATGCATACATTCACATCCTAAACAGATGGCCCACATCGCAACCAATTTCATAGGGCCCTACAAATTGAGTCTACATCAAGGGGCAACATCCCATATTCCATGAATGACTCAGTGGCAAAACCGACCATCGAGCATTGTTCTTGCCTTGGATAAGATATAGACATGTAGAATGGGATCTAAATTTGTTATTGAATTTAACCCTTCAATGCATCGCCATTGTATCGTTGTTGCACTCGCATCATTCTTGTTTAAGTGGTCTATGTAGCAATCAAGTTTTTGGGTTGGAATGCCACAAGTGTTGAGTTTTTATTGCTCTACATTAGTATGCTTACATTAAAGTTGTTGCAACACCAAGTAAAGCAATGACTTTACAGTAATAGATTCCACCTTGTTGATGTCAGTGGTATGCAGACTTCTGGTCCGAATAAGATCAATAATATTTAGTGATTTCTAAATTTTTTTGATACCGATATCGTTACGATCATTTAGAGTTTTCAACAAGATTGGCCCTGACTATATATTGAGATACATAAACAATGAAAAGGCTCATGAATCTCACCCATATTAGTGATTTCTAAAAAGTTTTTTGATAACGATATCGTTACAATCCTTTAGACTTTTTTCTTCATCTTTTTCCTATTAAGCAACGAGAATGGCCCTGACTATATATTGAGATACATAAATAAGGAAAAAGGCTCACGGAGGTTATATTCCAATAATGAAATCGTTGCCGTCCTTTAGAGTTTTCAGTCTCAAATTTATTATTTAGCAAGTTGATGGCCTCGATTTTAAAATGTTATCTTTAAACAATGAGAAAGACTCATGGATGCTGCTCACAATGGGAAAATGGCTCTGGATGGGAAATAATTAAAGGTTCTAACCTTTAAAGAGTGGATTCTAACCTTCGGGCTCTTTGAAATTTGGTCCAGGAAGTGCAAAAAATAAAGGTTCGAACCCTTTCTTTGAGGGTTCGAACCTTTATGTTCTCTGGAAAATAGCTCTGGATGGGCAAAAATTAAAGGTTCGAACCCTCAAAGAAAGGGTTTGAACCTTCGGGCTCTCTGGAATTTGGCCCAGGAAGGCAGTGAAGTTAAGGTTCGAACCATCACAACGAGGGTTCGAACCTTTGGGCTCTCTGGAATTTGACCCAGGAAGGCAGTTAAGTGAAGGTTCGAACCCTCAAAACGAGCGTTCGAACCTTCATGCTCTCTGGAATTTGGCCCAGGACCGCAAGGAAATGAAGGTTCGAACCCTTATTTGGAGGGTTCGAACCTTCGAGCTATCTGGAATTTGGCCCAGGAAGGCAGTGAAATGAAG
Organism: Litsea cubeba; assembly: GCA_012931725.1. NCBI lineage: Eukaryota > Viridiplantae > Streptophyta > Magnoliopsida > Laurales > Lauraceae > Litsea > Litsea cubeba. Next base: position 160,214,805 of record CM022944.1, on the reverse strand, counting down.
GTTCGAACCCTCACAACGAGGGTTCGAAGCTTTGGGATTCGCCAACCAAATAATGTTTTTTTTTCAGCTTTGGCCAAGACTGAGGGAGTATAGATCTAAATCAGTTCTAATGGTAGTGATTCTAAAGTTGTCATTGCAATTACCAAAATTCATCTGGTACAACAAAAAACGTGAACATATTATTAGATGTTGACAGAACAATGTCCCTTTAATCTGATTTGAGAAACATTATTTAAATTGCATAATGTGTGATGATCGATTATTTATCAGAACTAAACAATGGGACTATTTTGATTTCATCATGGTTTAAATGTTATCTAGGCAAAGAGAGCTGGTTCAATGTTGAAAAATCGAACAGTTGCAGCTAAGTGGTGTTAAATAATTGAAAAAATGGAAACCCAAGTTGCAGCCATTCTTCAAGAAGAAAGGTTTCTTGTTTGATCTTTGTATTTATATATATATATATTTGTTCCCACAGATTCTCGCTCTGCAATTATTTCTAAGAAACACCAGCCTCTTTGCAGGGAAGAGAGAGCTTTAAGAAAAGTTGAAATGGAAGAAACAAAGGTTTTATTTTCACCACACGATCCATGCATTCTTATTTGTTCTTAGAGATTTTATCTGCCACCTGTTTAGGACTTCTGCCAAATGTTGTGCATGGTACACTGAAACTTCACAGGCATTCTAGTAATACCTCAAGATCGAGGGAACGAAGTACTGTGTCTTCTGTGTGAGGTTTGCTTGCATCTTTTATTCTTTTCTTCTTAACAAATACATCTCTAGACAAATGGGAACAAATAAAAACCAGCCATTGAATTGGCCCAACATTGAAGTCCATTAGTGAATGAGGATTTTGCATCTAGTCTATTCATTGTAAGAGCTGCCTCTTGAACATGTTCAAATCCTCTAAGACTTGAAGACTTCTTTCAATTGACTTTGCATATCATACATGTTACACGACATGGAAAACCGTTTTAAAACTCAACTAAGAATTTGAAGATCATCTCTAACATTGAAAGGCTAAGTAATGATCACGCTGACTGGATTCATAATACAAAAAGATAACTCCCTCCGAATTGGATTTCTAACATGAAAATGCCGCCAAACAGTTTTGATAGATTGACGTAAAAACTCAAGAATCCTCGAGCTTTGTCAAAGTTGGCACTGGGCTTCCTAACAGGAAAGACTTGATGATGGGAAGAGCCAGCGTGGGTTTGTCAAAAGGAACCTGATGACCAGCTCCCCTCACTATGACAAGAGTGAGGCCTTCATACCCTTGGACCCATCCTCCTAACTGTAATAGCACATTACAAGTGTATGTTAACTAGCAAAACTTATTCCATACATTATAGAGAAAAAAAAATGCATTTGTTGATTAAACAAGCCAATTGACAAGAAGACACAAAATGCCATCCAAATGACACGCACCTATCCATCTTCGTACCAAGCATGCCAAGGAGTAATAGATGGAAGAACTCGAGCTTCTATATTGTGCTGGGTCGATACGACGGGCATTATCGCACCAGTGTTTCCACTAATAAAATTAAATGAAATAAGAAAAAATCAGACCTCTTTCATCAATAACATATCATTGAGATATTGTAACACATTGTTTAAACAATTCCACACCCATTAAAGAGTTGTATTTAAGACTAAACATTAACCAAGTATTAAAAGCTCACGTAAGAATCATGTTCAAATAAACCCATATGTACAACAATTATATGTAGATGGGCCACTTTGTCAAAAAAAAAAAAAAAAATGGCTGCTAGACATTACCCAAGTAGTAAAAGCTCACATAAGAATCATGCTGAAAACAACCTATGTAAACAACAATTATATGTAGATGACCAACTTGAAAAAGAGAGAGAGAGAGAGAGAGAGATAGAGAGAGAGAGAACAAAAAAAAAAAAAAACATAGCCATGCACAGCCTATTTACATGACAATTCCATAAGAATCGTATCAAAGGAAAATGAATATAAGAATCAAATAAGAATTCACGTAAGAATATTCTTATCATCACGCTCAAAGAAACCCATGTATATGACTAAACAAATCCACAAATACATACATAAGAATAATAAGAGGCCAGACTGGGCCTAGTTTGTACAAACCCAGCCCTCAAATTGTCACCTTTGTTTCCTTTTTTTTTTTTTTTCTAATCACAGCATTCACACACTCATCCAAATACCACACAGTGTGCACTAAAATCAAGTGGAATCCCTGGTTCTAATACAAGTTTAAGGACATTTATTTGGTAAAATTCCTTAGAATGAAAGAGTGAGGAAAATAAGAACAATTCATTAGCAATACTGAAGGCATGCAAGAAAGAATCTGGAATAGCAGAACTCGCATCCTTGAACTTATCATGCAAGAAAGAGCTCGTTTATCATGAATTTAGTGCACCATAGAGACACTTGTTTCTCTGGCTATCGAGTAGTTACTTGAAATCGACCAATCTGTGTTTGACCACCATCTTCTCAATCTCATTTTTTCTTCTATAGAAGGTGCTTGTAATTATCACATTCAAAGGTAGTAGCACACCTTTGAATGTGATAATTACAAGCACCTTCTATAGAAGAAAAAATGAGATTGAGAAGATGGTGGTCAAACACTGATTGGTCGGTTTCAAGTAACTACTCGATAGCCAGAGAAACAAGTATCTCTATATGGTGCACTAAATTCATGATAAACGAGCTCTACATGATAAACGAGCTCACATCTCTCACCAACCATAAAAAACATGACTAGAAAATAAAAGAAAAGGGGATAAATCAGCATAGTAAGGTAAAGTCATAGGCGTAACATTATATGAACTTGAATTCCTACTCATACGAACTTGAATTTTGTGCCCGTCATTGTTTTTTGATAACGATATTGTTACCATCATTTATAATTTCTTCATCCATTTTTTGTGTCCAATAAGAAAATAATGGTGACTTTATATTGAGATGCATAAACAATAAGAAAGACTCACGATTTCACTCACAATCTAATTTTTAAAAATTTCCTGATAACGATATCGTTACAATTATTTATAGGTTCTTTGCCCATATTTTGTCTCAAACAACAAAATGACAATGACTTTATAATGGGGTGCATAAACAATGAGAAAGGCTCACAAATTTGGCTCATAAATGCATTTTCCTAATAGGTATAGTTTGCCGCTCGCAGATTCTACACTTGGGTCTCGAGTTCCCTAGTATTGGTTTCAGTTTCTTCTTCTTCTTCTTCTATTAACTGAACCTATACAAACACATCCCTCTATCTTTTAACGTACACAAACAGTTATTAATTTTGTCTATGGATAATTGGTTCAAGGCCTAATAAAAAAAAAATCAACCCTACAGGACCCTGTCCCCAGTGGGCGGTGCTCAACTATACCTCTTCAACTTTCTTTTTGGACTATCCTGGGCATTCAGCCAAACTGTTAATGCAACCTACATCAGTGGTAGGTATCATTTCCATGTTAAAGGGGTAAAATGAAAGTATCACTAGTCACCACTAGAAAAGACAATTTGCTCCTGCTGAGTAGACTGCTTATACAACTCCTCTCTGTTAGGGGCCACTCTACTGGGGCCACCTTTGATCAGTATAGCTACTTTCACACTTTTATCCCACATGCTAGACCTAGTACCACGTCCAATTTCATACTCAAGCTCTTTTTATGATCTTGCAAATAGCCTATGCAAATCGAAAGTCCAGCCAAATAGGCCCCTTCATTCATTTATACAAACACTTGCACACACAGAAAGAAATTGATCAGGTTTCTTACATTCTTACGGGATATATTTAAAAAATAATATAAACCATGATTAACTTCTTGAGCAAATTTATTATTATAAAAATTACATTTATAAAAATTACATGTGAATGTGATTTCAAGCATACAAACAATAGGAAATTCTTTTTTTAAAAAGAAAGAAAAAGCTTAGAAGATCAAGCAAGAACTTTGGTCGTAGTGAGAACAATAGTTTCTAAACTTGTAACAGAGATGTAACAAAAAGCCCAGTCATGGGGACAAGCATATTTCAAGAAAGATTAATTGGTTGAGATATTTCATCAAACACTTTGTGGGCATATGAGATGAATTCAAACTTATCCAAGTTGTGGGGGGTTCTGTCATTTTTCCTTTTTTGGACTCGCATATCATTAAACAAAGCGAGATCATCATCTTTTCATTTGAGTTTTTAAGTCACCCTCTAGACCGAGTCCATGCATGTGATTCTGTGTTCTAAGAAAACCATTAATGAAAAAAGAAAAAAAAAACACGTAATACAAATTTCAAAAGAAGTACTGCAGACGAAGAAGAAAAGAGAAGTAAAAGAATTGAAGAAATATAAAGAGATATCTACCAGTCCATGCATGTGCTTGCTTCTATTTGGATCAAAAGAACTTGGATTGCAGAGATCATTACCAAGAGGCAGAGAGAATGGAAATGGCTTTGAAATTTCAATACATGGAGGAAATGGAAATGTTCCAACGCTTCTATGCATTGTATGGTCTGAAGCCAAGGCAGCCAGCGGAACTTTCATCATCTACCATTTCATAAAAGGTTGGAGTCGTTGCTTGATGTCATTGTCTTCCCACTCCAATGCTTCCCACCATGAACTAGAGCCTTCAATCTCCCTTAGTACTGGTGCTACAATATCGGTGCCATTGGAGAGGAAGGAGAGATTCTTCAACTTGGGACATCCACTAACTCCAATAGTTTCTAGTGATGGCCATTCGAAATTAGAAAACCCTCGGCAAATGCTAACCAATTATGGTTGCAAAGGTCTCCTGTTGCTCGTCTCCATCAAACTGAGGAAAAATTTTGGGGAAGAAAAGAGAAGAAACGGTATGGGTGAATGAAATAAATGGATGTAGATGACGATGTCGTTCGAATTAGGGAGGGTAAAAGCGTCAAAAATCACTGTACGAACACCAAAATGGGCATTTTTTTATATTTCTGATTAGATCCGTATAATACGAGTTCAGGGACACTTTTTAGGTAAAAATCCCTTTAATATATGGTTCTTAGGATCATTTTTAGGCCCGACATTATATAATTTGGGGACTTTCACTTCAAACATCCCATTAAATAGGGTAATTACAACCGAGGATCCAAAATTTTTATAATGACGTCCAAGGACCTCCAGCCCAAAATCCAATATTTCATTCCGTTTTTGCCTTTGGTTAGTTGATGTCTACATAACCCTACAAAGAAAAAAAAAACTTTCTTCACCCCCAAATCAACAACAACAGTAGAATAAAAGAAAGAGAGGAAGGAGAAGAAGGAAATCAATGTCCTATCCCTTTTTTCTCAATCACAGTGAGAGAAAGATTGTTCGATGTCAACAAAATCCTAAACAACGGAAAACTTAATTTTTGTTAACACTAACTGAGCGTTTTTGTTGACGTCAACACAATTTTATGTTGATGTCGACAAATCTTCTGTCGACGTCAACAAACTCATAGGGTCACTCATGCTGTTAATTGGGCATCTTTTTTTACGTCAACACAATTTTATGTTGATGTCGATGAATCTTCTGTCGACGTCAACAAATAAACAAGGTTACTGATTGTAATAACTGAGCATTTTTGTTGATGTCAACATAATTTTATGTTGATGTCAACGAATGTTTTGTTGATGTCAGCAAATATTACTCATGATAGAATAGGGAACTGGTTATGTTGACATTAAAAAAAAAAGGGGGGGCAAAACGGAAAAAAAAAAAGAAGAGATGATTTGGGCTGGAGGTCCTTAGCCGTCATTATAAAAGTTTAGGGTCCTCAACTGTGGTTACCCTATTTAAGGGGATTTTTGTGGTAAATGTCCCTATAATTTGATTTGCAGCTTCAAGGATATCATTTGTCATTGGCAGTTAAATTGGGGTGCAAAGTGCAAACGCAAACCACATGTAAACCTCATAATCAAACTCTAATCACTGACGAGTTGCTAAGATTATTATTGCAATTGTTATTGTGCTGGATAATGAACCTCATAGGTGTGGCTGGGGTTGTGACATTGAGCACCTTCCAATTATGCTAAGAATCTTTGCTGTAACTAAAACTATTTCACCCTCATAAATAGCAAATCATATCTTAAGCAAAAATATAAAAGAGTTCCAAAGATATAGTCATAATCATCATTATTGTAGCGCACCTTATCCCATCAATCTAGGATTTGCAAAGGGCCTATTTGGTTGACAACATTTTTTTAAAAGAATTCTCTTTAGCAGGAATTTCTAACAGAAATACAAATGTTGTATATGAGGATTTTAAATTTCCCGTTTGATTTGCTTTGAAGAGTGAGAATTAGCTGTGCTGGCCATGTGGATCATCACTTTTGGAATTCTACTTTAGGGGACATGATTTGGAATTCTCCAAATGCTCCAAACAAGATATCCCCAAATGCTTACAACCCAACAAGCCCTAAAGGCTTATTTCTTTAACAAATTCTTGATAAGAATTTATTATGTTGGGAATTTGTGATGTTCATAATAAGGTTCTCCCCTTTGCATTTAGAAATGCTATATATGTTTTCTTGATAGGATTATTCTGAATTCCAACCACCTAAAAAGTCACAAATTTCAAATGTAACTCAATTAAATATTGATTGCAAATATAAAAGAAACTTATTAAATAAACAAGCACCGAAAAAAGGATGATATTTAAGGTAACTGCAACTATTTAGGCTCAAACCAAACATATTTTCTTAAATAATGTCTTTTTAGTAAATATGGGCTAGGTCAACACCTTCATCCACCAGGCTAAGATCTTAGTATGGGGGCCAATTTCAACGGATTTCCATTTTTGTTAGAGAAAGGAGTTTTGCATTCTTACCACTAGCATAGGAAATCAAGATCTCCCTATGGAGGAGAATTAGTTCAATTTTTTTACCCTTTCAAATGGAAAATTAATCAAACCAAACTGCCAAAAAAAGGAGTAGTGTTATAAGATATGGATCTTGGGTGGATGCCCACTTGTGCTAAGATAGGGTTAGAATTAGGGTTCCTCCTTTTTAGTTTACTTTGCCTATAAATAGGCTCTCTCCCTATGTATTTAGACACAGTTAATGAGATATCAGAAAGGCTCTCTCTTCTCCTTCTAATCTTCTTTCTCTTGGTCTCTCTCTTTTATAACACGTTATCAGCACGAAGCTCTAAGAGAAGGAAGAAAATCAGGTCTTCTTGCCCAAAGAGAAGAAATCATTCCCTGCGTGGATTTTCATCGCAAACTCCTTCCCTGCGCGGATTTTCATCGCGGATTCCCTGTGCAGATTCCTTCCTAGCGCGGATTCCCATCCCAGATTCCTTCCCAGTGCGGATTTCCATCGCAGATTCCCTGGGCGGATTCCTTCCCAGCGCGGATTTCCATCGCAAAATCCTTCCCAGCGTGGATTTCAGAAAAGAGTAATATTTTTCTTTAAATACAGTAAGTAGTATCCAAACCATAGTTCAAATCCAACATATTAGAATACATAAAATTAATTTATGATATTTATTTTACTGTCATTATAGTGTTTGGTTACTATTCATTATCTTGCACGATTTTTTATTTTAATTTTATTAATGCTATAAATTGATTATAAAAAAAAAAAAAAAAAAAAGAAAAAAGAAAGAGAACCAGAAGTTCTAAAAGTGAACCTGAAGTTCACATATTCATGGACCAGTAGAAGTTGGAATAATGATATGAACCTGAAGATTCGTATCAATAAATCAAAACCTGAAGTTTTTGATTCAACAATCCATATAAATTATAAAGCCATGAAATTAAACCTGAAGTTTTTGATAGAACTAGAAGTTCTGATCACTTGTTAGAACCAGACGTTCTACCCCAAACCTGAAGATTTAACAGAACCTGAAGTTCTAATTTCATGTATTATGAACCTGAAGTTCTAAATCAAGCCTGAAGTCTTGACAGAACCAGCAGTTCTGATTCTCAAATATGAGAACATGTTAAATTTTTATTTTTTCCATGTTTAAATTCCTTTCTTAATTACTTTTGATGTTAATATTTTTTTTTATCATTATATGCACACTGATAACTTCATATATATTTCATATTACAGTTCTTGCAAGATGTCAAATTTGGCTAAAATTGACTTTAAAGCACTTAACATAAATGGGGACAATTATTTATCTTGGCAATTGGATGCTAAAATCCACTTGCAATCCAAGAAACTAGGAGAGACTATAAAGGAAGGTAACAAGATGTCCCCAGAGGAAAAGGCATTAGCCCTCATCTTCCTGCGTCATCACATACATGAAGATCTCAAACATGAATACCTTACTGAAGAAGACCCAGCAGGCCTATGGAAATCCCTGAAGGATAGATATGATCACCAGAAGATGGTCATACTACCAGCTGCCCAGAATGACTGGTTAAATCTGAGGTTGCAGGATTATAAAACCGTATCTGAATACAACTCTGCTCTTTTCAATATTGTTTCCCGATTAAGACTTTGTGGTGAAAAGGTTTCAGAAGAGCAGATGTTGGAGAAAACGTTATCAACTTTTCATGCCTCGAACGTGCTCCTGCAGCAGCAGTATCGAGAAAGACGTTTCTCCAAATATTCAGAACTTATTTCCTGTCTCCTAGTTGCTGAACAAAATTGCATAGTACTGATGAAAAATCATAACTTCCAGACCAACTGGATCTTTGGCAGTTCCTGAAGCAAATGCCAGTTTTAGCTCAAACAGAGGCAGAGGAAGGGGGAGAGGAAGGGGGAGAGGAAGACATAACTCCTCCAAATGAGGTGGTTTTAAAGGTCCCCCTCCAAAATTCAAAAATCACCAGAAGTGGTCTGCCCCTCAGCCTAAGAGCAACCAGAATCCACCAGCTAATCCTACCCACCGTCCTGATGACACGTGCCACAGATGTGGAAAAAGTGGGCATTGGTCACGCACTTGCCGTGCACCAAAGGAAGTGGCCGAACAATACAAAGCATACAAGGCCTCTGTTCATTTAGCAGAGACAAATGATCTGGAAGGATGGAATTGGAATGCAATGACACCAGAGATACCTCCAATTGACATTACAAACTTGGAGACTCGAGATTTATTTGAGGATGAGGATAGCCAACCTTTGAATAATGAGGCTTTTAACACTCACTTGGGATCACCCCCTGGCATGGTCTAGAAGGCCAATAAACTTTACAAACTTAAATTTTTTTTATTCTTTTGAGATTGCTTAAACTTCTTTTTATTTATTTATTTCATGTCCTAATGAATGGTTTAATTATTTCAATTTTATCATATGATTGCATAGTTATATTGTTTTATTATTTTGTTTAAGGTATGGATCATGGAACTGAGGACAATCTTTGTTTGGTAGATAGTGCCACAACACACACCATTCTGAAAAATCAGAAATTTTTCTCAGAATTGATGTTTATTCCACGAAAGGTATCAACCATAGCTGGGCCTGTACAAATAATTGAAGGCTCCGGAAGAGCCCACATAATGTTACCTAATGGTACCCACTTATTCATTAAAGATGCTTTGTTCTCAAATAGTTCCCGAAGAAACTTGATTAGTTTCAAAGACATCAGAATGAATGGGTACCACATTGAGACTGTAAGTGAAGGTAACAAGGAATTCTTATGCATTGTTACTAGTATTGGAAGCCAGAAGCAAATACTAGAAAAATTAAGTGCACTCTCCTCAGGGTTATATTACATGACAATCTTAAATGTTGAATCACATTCGGTTATGAGCAAAACAACAAAGTTAAGCCCGAAGCTTAAACTAAGCCCGAAGCTTAGTAATCCGAAGACTTTACAGCTCTGGCATGATAGGTTAGGTCACCCTGGGGCTACTATGTTGAGAAAAATTGTAGATAACTCCTTTGGGCATTCTTTAGAGAACCATCAATTGACCCTACCTAGTGGGTACTTATGTACACCGTGTTCACAAGGAAAATTGATCACCCGACCTTCTTTTGCTAAAGTTGCATACGAATCCCCATCCTTTCTGCAAAGGATACAAGGTGACATTTGTGGACCCATAAATCCCCCTAGTGGACCTTTTAGATATTTTATGGTTTTGATTGATGCCTCCACCCGTTGGTCTGATGTTTGCCTACTTTCAACTAGGAACATAGCATTTGCCCGTCTATTAACTCAAATAATCAAACTTAGGGCTCATTTCCCTGATTCTCCCATTAAGTCTATAAGACTTGACAATGCAGGAGAATTTACATCACAGGTTTTTGATGATTTTTGTTCATCTATAGGAATTGTTGTCGAACATCCTGTCCCCCATGTCCACACCCAGAATGGCTTAGCTGAATCCATGATTAAGCGCATCCAACTCATTTCTAGGACTCTGCTGATGCAATCCAAATTGTCAGTTAGTGCATGGGGACATGCTGTGTTGCATGCTTCAATGTTAATTCGACTTCGACCCACAGCCTATCATCAATTTTCTCCTGCACAACTTACATCCGGACATCAACCCAATATCTCTCACTTGCGCAAGTTTGGTTGTGCAGTTCAAGTCCCAATCCCACCTCCTAAGCAACTAAGATGGGACCACAACGTAGATTGGGAATCTATGTAGGTTATGACTCTCCCTCAATTATTCGATATCTAGAACCAATGACAGGAGATGTCTTCACTGCTCGTTTTCCAGATTGTCAATTCGATGAGACAATATTCCCGCCGTTAGGGGGAGATAACATAGTTCCTGTAGAACGACCTGTTCCTGAAGAACGGCGAGAATTAACATGGAATACTTCCACTCTGTCTCATTTGGATCCACGAACTTCACAATGTGAAAATGAAGTCCGGAGAATTGTGCACTTACAAGAAATTGCAAACAGATTACCTGATGCATTTAACGATGCAGCAAAGGTGACAAAATCACATGTGCCCGCTATGAATACACCTGCCAGGATTAATGTCCCTGTAGGACAAAGTCAAAATACAACCGCAAAAGAATCTGCAATACGCCAGAAGCGTGGCAGACCTATAGGTTCAAAGGACTCAGCTCCGCGGAAAAGGAGAAATGAGCAATCATCATCATGTCCTCCCGAAGAGGCACGTAACACTCTTGAAGAGGTTCCTCCCGAAGAGGCACGTAACGCTCCTGAAGAGGTTATGACAAAATTCGTTCTCTCTAGAATAATGGAAGTCCCTGGTGAGACTTTGGAAGCCCCTGAAGAGGCACCGGTACCGGATAATGAAGAGATCTCTATATTTTACAATTATTCAAAAGAGAGATGGAATAGAAATGATATTGTCATCGATGACGCATTTGCATATGCGATAGCTACACAAATATCAAAGGTAAATGATGATGATGATTGGGACACAGAACCACGTTCTATAAATGAATGTCGACAAAGAAATGATTGGCCAAAATGGGAAAGTGCCATCAAAGCAGAGTTAGAGTCTCTCAATAAACGTGGTGTGTTCGGACCTATAGTACAAACCCCAAAAGATGTTAACCATGTAGGTTACAAGTGGGTGTTTGTAAGAAAACGGAATGAAATGAATGAAATTACCAGATATAAGGCACGATTAGTGGCACAAGGTTTCCTGCAGAAACCTGGGATTGATTATGAGGAAACATACTCCCCTGTCATAGATACAACAACTTTCAGATATCTGATAAGTTTAGCAGTTTCTCAAAATCTAGAAATGCGACTCATGGATGTTGTAACTGATTACTTATATGGGGACTTAGACACTAGAATTCACATGAAAATCCCGGAAGGATTTCCTTTGCCTGAAGCAAAGCCAAGGAGTACATACTCAATCCAATTGAGGCGATCATTGTACGGCCTGAAGCAATCCGGAAGAATGTGGTACAATCGTCTTAGTGAATACTTGTCTAAAAATGGGTATGCAAACGATCCTATTTGCCCGTGTCTATTTATAAAGAAATTCATGAAGGGATTTGCAATATTAGCAGTTTATGTGGATGATATCAATTTGGTAGGGACTCCAGAAGAGCTCGAAGAAACTGCTGATTGTTTAAAGAAAGAATTTGAAATGAAAGACCTTGGAAAAACAAGATTCTGTCTCGGGTTGCAAATCGAGAGAAATTCTAATGGGATGTTGGTCCATCAATCTAATTATACCGAGAAGGTTTTAAAACGATTTGGTATGGACAAAGCACACCCATTAAGCACACCCATGGTCGTCCGGTCTCTTGATACACAGAAAGATCCATACCGTCCTATTGAAAAAAATGAAAAAGTTTTGGGTCAAGAAGTACCATACTTAAGTGCTATTGGAGCCCTGATGTACTTAGCACAATGCACTAGACCGGATATTGCATTTTCTGTGAATCTACTTGCCAGATATAGCTCCGCACCAACTCAAAGGCACTGGGTTGGTATTAAACATATCCTACGATATTTGCGTGGAACAACTAATTTAGGAATATTTTATTCTTATAATCCTATGGATTCCAGTTTTACAGGATATGCAGATTCAGGTTATCTCTCTGATCCTCATAAGGGTCGATCACAGACAGGTTATGTGTTTCTAAATGGTAATGCCGCCATTTCTTGGCGTTCTACTAAACAGACTCTGGTAGCTACCTCCTCTAACCATGCTGAGATTTTGGCTCTTTATGAAGCCAGTAGGGAATGTGTATGGCTAAGATCCTTGATTCAGCATGTTCGTAGTTCTTGTCAATTACCTTCTATTGCAGGTATCCCAAATGTTATCTATGAAGATAATGAAGCATGCATAAAACAAATTCGAGAAGGTTTTATTAAAGGAGACAAGACTAAGCATATAGCACCAAAGTTCTTCTTCACTCATGAACTTCAGAAGAACAATGAAATTGAAGTCAAACAAGTTTGTTCGAGTAACAACCTGGCTGATCTATTTACCAAATCTTTGCCAAAATCAGTATTCCAGAAGTTTGTATATGAGATTGGCATGCGAAGAGTTCATCATCAAACTATGTAAATGGTTGCAATCATCAGGGGGAGCAGTTTATCAGGGAGCATCCTGAAGTATGCTTCCCAGGACATTTGTGCGCTGTACTCTTTTTCCTTTCCTAGGTTTTATCCCACTGGGTTTTCCTAGTTAAGGTTTTAACGAGGCAGCATTATGCACGTCCAACACCATTTCAATGATCTTGAAGAATGTTGTACTCTTTTTCCCTTCGCTTTGGTTTTTCCCACTGGGTTTTCCTTAGCAAGGTTTTTAATGAGGCAACTGTCATTAAATGGTGGTCATCCAAGGGGGAGTGTTATAAGATATGGATCTTGGGTGGATGCCCACTTGTGCTAAGATAGGGTTAGAATTAGGGTTCCTCCTTTTTAGTTTACTTTGCCTATAAATAGGCTCTCTCCCTATGTATTTAGACACAGTTAATGAGATATCAGAAAGGCTCTCTCTTCTCCCTCTAATCTTCTTTCTCTTGGTCTCTCTCTTTTATAACAAGTAGCGCAAAAAATAATAATTTTTTTCTCTCTACCGTGGATTACTCTCAGGCACAAACACACTCTAAAGTTTCATAGTCACGTACTCTAGATATATTTAGGGGGATTTACGGAAAAAAGCCCCATAGGTGGTCTCTACAGATAAGGACCCAGTAAAGCTTTGGAGACGGAAAAGGTCCTTAAGTTGCTTTTCTGATTTTATTTTTATTTTTATCCTTTTGTGATTGGTCGATATCGACCATTCTATCGTGTTCAGCAAATAAAAAAGTTACAGGTTACAAAAAAATCTTACTGATAGATTGGCCGATACCGACCATCAAGGCTAAGTGGTGATGGTCGATATCGACTATTCTATCATATTCAACAAATAAAATAGTTATAAGTTCGAGAAGATCTTACTGATAAATTGGTCGATATCGACCATCATGGATAAGTGATGATGGTTGATATCGTCCACGAGTTTCCTATTGTGGTTTCTGTATATTGGGGATTGGTGATTGTAGTTCATAATTCATAGAACAATGAGAGGACTGATTGGAGAAGAAGTGGGCCATGCTCAGTCTCAGAGACGAGAATAGAGAGAGGACTGATTGGAGAAGAAGTGGGCCACGCTCAGTCTCAGACGAGAATAGAGAGAGGACTTTGAATGGCCACTCTTGGTCTCAGAGACGAGAAGAGAGAGGACTTTGAATCGACTGGAATCGAAAAAGCTGGTTACAGACACCGTAACCGGAGAAGGAGACTGCAATAGCAAAACCGTCGAGATACAGGGGGCTCAATTTCGAGTCGTCGGTCGGGAAATGAGAGTCGTTAGTCGACGAATGCTGGAGACGAGAGCAGCGATGCAACCAGTGGCATGCGGTGTAACTATGCAGCCAAGGCGGGGCCGAGGCCTGGAGGGTGGTTCCGATAACGCGAACTGTGGCAGACAGTGCCAAGTACGCCGGACTTCTTTTTCTTCTTCTCTCTCTGTTTTTTTTTTTTTTACAGAGATGTTGTTCGAGAAGTGGGTCTCGATGATTGGTTGGGGTTTGGGTCACGAGCGGGAGGAGGTGAGAGGGGGTTTGGGTTTCGGTGAATCTGGAGATTACTCAGGTGTAAGTGCAAAAAAATATAACTCATAAAATTAGAAGGTGCTTGATAGGACTTATCCAAAGGGACTGATGGAGATTAGCTGCTAAGATCTTGAAAGGGGAGAAATCGATAGGAATTATCCAAAGGGACTGATGGAGATTAGCTGCTAAGATTCTGAAAGGGGAGAAACAAACAATCAGAGGACCCTGGTTGTGCGCAGGGCTCTCCGATGCTTAAGTTAGCACAAAGGTCGAAGGAGAAGAGAGACAGAGTAACGGCTCAAGAGTTATTCATATTTATAGAGGATTTTACCTGCTATCTTGGAGTGGGCCTATAGATTTGATAGGAGATTTGACAGGGATGGTTTCATTAGCCCACCAAGTAATAAATGAGGATCCATCATAGCCCACAATGCATTTATTGCGAGTCTGATCAGCCAACATCGCATTAAATGCATGTCATGTTAGGCCTGATCTTGTCCCGAGTCATTGGCAGTTGAGGTCCCAATGGATCCATCCTCGGGCTCTGCCCGGATATGGCTACAACCACTGGATGCCGCCCTGTCAGCGACCTGGTGAAGATTGTGGACGGCTGGGATGGCCCGTCTGTCTCATTCGTGCATGCCCGTACTCAGCTACGTGTCTGACGACATAGCAGAAGTAGGGAAGCGATCACAGCACTTGTCTTGGCTGGCAACCTGCCCCCTCGGTCGAGGTCAGGTGGATAGTCGAGGTCAGTGTGCCAGCCAAGGTCAGAATGCGTAGCCGGGGTAAGTATGATCTCGGCCAATGTTCTAACCCTATCGCTGAGGTGCGCTTGGGCGGCACGTGAGCGCTTAGCTGGCATCTTATCGCTGAAGTTAACGTAATCTTGGTACCTTAAAAGTCACTCCACACATCAGGAATTTGGGTTCTAGGTGCTTTGATTTGATCTTCAAGGGTTTTGATGAGGAGATTTGAGAGATCTAGTTTAAGGGGAATTTGGGGATTTTTGGATCGAAAGGGACTTAGGGTTCCAATGTCGGGGGAAATTGGGTTCCGTGGATTGTTTGGTGGTGGGGTTACTGGGATTTGGATCAGTAATGATGATTAGGGTTTTGAGGGTTGCGGTGTTCAGTTCTGAGGATTTGGCATCTGGTAGTCAACTGGTCGTGGTGGTGGCTTGCCGCTTTGCCGATATTGATGATGGTGGACCAACGACGGTGCTAGCAAGAATGATGGATTGCCGAATGTCGGAGCACCGTTGCTGCAGTTCGTCTTCACTGTACATTTGTACCGGAGAAGAAGGATCCTAACTCTAGGTGTCGGTTGCATAATTGCTAGGTAGCGACGGTGATCGCTGCAAGAAAGATGACGGTCCTGATGTGCAGATCCGAGG
Organism: Litsea cubeba; assembly: GCA_012931725.1. Lineage (NCBI taxonomy): Eukaryota > Viridiplantae > Streptophyta > Magnoliopsida > Laurales > Lauraceae > Litsea > Litsea cubeba. The sequence continues at coordinate 160,198,961 of CM022944.1, read as the reverse complement.
CAAGAGAAGAAGACAAAATGGTCAATATAGACCAATTGTAAGACGACAAGAAAACAGTCTGAAAAGCAACTTGAGGACCTTCTCGATCTCCAAAGCTTTATTAGGCTCATTATCTATGTAAAGAGCATTTATCTACCCCTTTTTAAGTTCTTTTACTTCATTTATCTAGCCCTCTTCAAGTTCATTTATGCTTTAATGGTAGTTTGTTGAGCTTTAATGGTGTATGGATTTAATGGCGTTAATGTGGATGATTCATGGATGGAATAGGAGGCTTATGATCCTATAATGATGTGCTAAGACCCCTATTTTTGTAGGTAAAGAGAGCTCCCTCGATTCTGAAGTGAACCAGTTCGGGGGAACTAATTTCTGGGAGCTATGGTTAGCCGTAGCGCTCCAATGGAGCAATCGTGGGAATGCAACGATTGTTTTTCCAAAAGTGCGCATTTCAACCATTTGTATTACGGTTAACTGTAGGGTTTCTTACATCTAACCGCAAAACCCCCACGGTTAATCGTAATATCCCTGTTAGTTCCAGGCTTTAGTTCAATGTAGAAAGTCGGACTGACAGGGTTCAACCATGGTGAGCTCACGGTTAACAGTAGAAAATCCACGATTAGCCACAAGACCCCATGGCTAACCGCAATTTAGTTCTGTCTCGGATATTGTTCATGCTAAGAGTCCTGACTGATAGGCTTTGATTTACGGTGAGTTCATTGCTAACATCAAGCTAACCGTAAGGCAACCCTTCCCTAGGTTTAGGACTTAAGAATTTTGGAACCTTTACCATAAACCTTGACTCTTACCCAAATCTAATGATGAATATGAGCGAGAGACTAATAGTAAGGGGATGTATGAGCTTGATATCCTTTTACGGGTCTTCCGATAAGGCATGTGTGGACCATATTGGACCAAGTGAGTGGTGCAATGGATTTTCTAAGGATAGCATTAAACTTTGGGAGCACCTATGAACTTTATGAGCTACCTGGGACCCACGTAACCACTGGATTGGATTTGTGTGGGGAGATTTCCAGAACTCCAGGATCAAGTTAATCACAACCATCAGATGGGACTAAGCACTCTCACGTGCCATCCGCGTGCCATCCACGTGGCACCAAACTCACCTCGGCTAGCAGGGCAGAGGCCTCGGCCGAAGTCAAGCAGCTCCGGGCCGCTAGCGCCGAGCTCGGCCACCCCATGCGCTCATCTCGGCCGAGAGCTCCACCTCGGCCGAAGCAGCCGGGACGAAAGCCGAAGCAAGAAAGAACCTCCACTCGCACCCCTCATCCCCCACGTCATCAGGCACGTGGAGGAATAGGGGCGCGAGCCAGTGAGACAGATGCGACATCCAGCGGCTGAAGCCACATCAGGGTAAGGCCCGAGGGCAGGTCCGGTGGTACCCCAACCGTCAAAGGCGCCCAACACGATCTGGCCCAACGTGACGCGCATTTAATGCAACGTGGGCTGATCCGACTGGCATTAAATGCAGAGTGGGCTGGATTGGACCGCATTAATTGCAACGTGGGCCGATCATGACTTACCAGTCGAATCATGAGACTCATGCCAAGATATCGTCCAAGATATCTTCCTAATCGTCTATAAATAGAACTGCATTTCACATGCAAGGTACGCACAATACAACCCAGAGAGCTGTTACTCTGCCTCTCTTCTTCCTCTCCTTCCATTGTTCCAGTTCTTTCACTGACTTTGGCATCGGAGAGCCTTGCGCCGCCCAGGCCAGGGTCCTCTGACCGTTTGTTCTTCTCTTTCAGGCTTTCGGACGGTACCCAGTCATCACCACCTTGGATAAGTCCTCTAAGGCTCCCCAGTTATTGTGGGTCATTATTTTCTGCACCTATAATTGGCGCCGTCTGTGGGAAAGTAATATCCCAACCTTCCTAACCTTCCCAACCTTCTCAACCTCAATCTCTCAGAAGCCATGCCTCCGAAAGCAAGGAAAGGCGGAGCATCCTCGAGAGCAGTGCTCGAGCTGCCACCACCGTCGACGGACGTCCCTCCTCAAGGGCGTTCCCGAACGGTGCATGGCGCATCTGCAGGCGAGGGCCGCTTAGGCTCGCAGATTTTCGTCGAGGTCCCCTCCAAGAAGGACTCGAGACCTCATTCTCAGCAGACGAAGTTACGCCACCCCGACGCGACGAGCGTCGGCATGAGCGCACTCGCAAGGATAAAGCCGTTGCCGTGGAAGAAGCGCGTCGAGTTCAGCCTCCTGCCGCTGGAGGAGATGTCGCGGCTCAAAATGCTCTCCTCCAGAAGCAAGAGCGGATGATCCGCGAGCTCCAGCAGCAGCTGAGAGCAGCGCAGACTGCCTCGTTGAGGCAAGTCTCTGATCCTCAAGGAAAGAAGAAGGACGCCCCCAGCAGGGCAGCCCAGCCACCTCGCGAAGATCTCAGAAACCATCTGGACCACAAACGGAGCCAGATCCATGACGAAGGCTCTAGCAACAGCCGAAGTCATCATAGCCGCGATGGCCGAGCCCATAGCCATCACAGCCCGAACCACTCCAAGCGAAAGTCAAGAGCCCAGACTCCAGAAAAGGACGACGAGCAAGAGCGATTTGACAAGCGCGTCAGGTTGGCTCTTCAGCGCAACCTGGACGTGCGGGACCAGAAGCAGATCTGTGGCCACACTGATTTAGGGGCCTCGCCCTTCACGAGGGACATCGAGTGCACCCCCTTGCCCAAAAGGTTCTCCGTCCCGCGGTTCGTCCCCTACGACGGACTGTCCGACCCATCCGCTCACCTCCGTCACTTTTCCCAGAAGATGTCCATCTGGGGAAACGAGGGTCACCTTAACTGCAAAATCTTCTCCTCCAGTTTGGGTGACCTCCCTCTGAAGTGGTTTTGCGCCCTCCCAGAGGAGTCGATTTCGAGCTGGAAGGAGCTCCAGCTCTCCTTTCTGAAGAAGTTCCAAGCTTACAGCGCCGTCCCCAAGAAAGAAGGGGACATTCTCGCCCTGAGAATGAAGCAGGGTGAGACCCTCACCAAGTTCGCCCGACGATTCTGGGCGGTTTACAGCCAGATCGAGGGCACTAGGGAAGAGATAGCGATCTACGCCTTCCAACATGCCCTGATCCTCGGCCACGACCTCCGGAAGCACTTGGTCGGAGACCCCCCCAGAATCAATGCCAGAGCTGATGTCCCGGATAAAGCGCTTTGTCGCCCGGGAGGAAGATGAAATCCAGGCCCGGGAAGAGGACGGAAGACCGGAGCCCGAGCAGAAGAGCAATCAGCCTCGACAGAGAGGCGGGGGGCCCTTTCAGAAGCAAGAGCCCAAGCAGGCCTGGTCCGCCAGTTCGGCGAAGCCTACGTCGTCCCGATCTGGGGGCACCTGGAGGCCCAAACCTCTCACCAGCGCCGGTCAGAGCGTCAACGTCATCTTCAAGGAGCCGACGTACCGTATCCTGAGCAAGATAAGGACTAAGCCATTCTTCCAGTGGCCTCCGCCCTTGAAGAATGAGCCCACCACCGGCAGCCGAAGCAAGCTCTACTGCTCCTACCACAAGGGTAAAGGGCACAAGACCGAGGACTGCAATTCTCTGAGGTGGTACCTAGAGAAGCTGGCCAGCGATGGCCACATTCCAGAGTTCGTCAAGGCAGATGATGCCGGCGGTAGCGAGGGCCGAGTTCACCAGAGCGCGGCTCGGGAGCCAAACAGCGAGGAGTCCGAGAAGATCATTAACATGATCCATCTGGCGTCCTCAGTCCCTTCTCCCTCGTCTCGTGGAGGCTCGCAGGCCCGCGCCGAGGCCAGGCGAGCGTCGCACGGGAAGGAGGTGATGAAAGCCGAGCTTGCACCGGCATCCAAGAGAGCCCGCCGCGACCGTCCTGCTATCTCGCTCTCAGATAAGGATCTAGAGGGAATCCAGCTCCCTCACAACGACCCCCTGCTCCTCACAATCAAGCTGAGAGACTTCACCCTGAAGAGGATCCTCGTCGACTCCGGCAGCTCTTCCGAGGTCCTCTACTACGACTGCTTCAAGAAGATGAACCTCTCGGAAGCAGACCTCACGGAGGTTCGTGCACCCCTACTAGGGTTGTCAGCCATGCCAGTCTATCATAAGGGTAGGATCACCTTGGAGACCCGGGTCGGCGGAGCCTCCGTGTTGGCCGACTTCATGGTCGTGGACGCCCCTTCTCCCTACAACGTCATCTTGGGCAGAACGTGGCTCCACAAGTTGGAAGCAATCCCTTCTTCCCTCCACCAGAAGCTGAAGTTCGTCCTCGAGAACAAGGAGGGCAAGATGGAAGTGGTCACAGTAGAGGGAGACCAGCAGCAGGCCAGGCAGTGCATGCTGGCCGCGGTCCCGGCAGTGAGAGAGCCAAAGCGTGTCAACCTCGCCGAATTCGAGAAAGGCCTAGACGAAATCGGCCGAGACCCCGAGAAGAAAAGCATCGAAGATCTGGCCGAGGTCAGGCTAAACTCGGCAGACCCAGATAGGTTCTTCCTGATCGGCACCCAATTGCCAGACGAAGAGAGAGACAAACTCTCGAGGTTCCTGATGTAGAACGTTGATGTCTTTGCTTGGAGCCCAAGCGAAATGCCCGGGATTGACCCAGAGGTCGTGTGCCACAAGTTAAACGTGGACCCCAACCACAAACCAGTAGTGCAGAGGGCCCGGAGGACAGGGCTGCAGCAGACAGATGCGGTCGTCGAAGAGGTCGATAACCTGCTGAAGGCAGGAGCCATCCGGGAAGTCCAGTACCCGGTCTGGCTGGCCAACACGGTGGTGGTCAAGAAGAAAACTGGTAAATGGAGGGTGTGCGTGGACTTCACAGACTTGAACAGGGCCTACCCTAAAGATAGTTTCCCCCTTCCGAAGATTGACCAACTGATCGACGCCACCGCTGGTCACGACCGAATGAGCTTCCTCGACGCCTACAGAGGCTACCACCAGATTCCACTATTCGAGCCTGACGAGGAGAAAACGTCATTCATAACCCCCCGCGGCACTTACTGCTATAAGGTGATGCCCTTCGGGCTAAAGAATGCGGGGGCGACCTATCAGCGCCTCGTGACAAATATGTTCCAGGCTCAGCTCGGCCGAACAGTAGAGGTGTACATCGACGACATGGTCGTCAAATCAGTGCACTCCAGCGACCACCTGGCGGATCTTGGCCAAGTCTTCGACATCCTTCGCGCGTACAAGCTCAAGCTAAACGCTTCCAAGTACGCCTTCGGCGTAGCCTCTGGCAAGTTCCTCGGCAGCTTGGTGACACGGAGGGGGATAGAGGCTAATCCGGACCAGATCACCGCAATCCAGGGCATTCAGAGCCCTTCTACCACGAAAGAAGTCCAGAAGCTTACGGGAATGGCTGCAGCACTCAATCGCTTCATCAGCCGATCATCAGATAAGTGCAGGCCTTTCTTGCAGCTTCTAAAGAAAAATTTGAAATTCCAGTGGACCCCTGAGTGCGACCAGGCATTGGCCGCGCTCAAAACTTATTTGATGTCACCACCCTTACTCTCCACCCCAACTCTGGGGGAGATTTTGTATTTATATCTTGCGGTCTCGGATCACGCAGTGAGCTCCGTCCTCATCAGGGAGGACGAGGGAATTCAAAAACCAACTTACTATACGAGCAAGACCCTGCTCGATGCCGAGACCAGGTACCTTTTGTTGGAGAAGCTTGCGTTGGCCCTCGTCAGTGCCTCCCGCAAGCTCTCCCATTATTTCCAATCCCACACCATTGTGGTGATCACGGAGCATTCACTCCGTTCAATATTCAAGAATGCTGACTTTTCAGGGCGAATATCAAAGTGGGCAGTTGAACTGGGGCAGTATGATATACAGTACCGTCCCCGAACTGCGATCAAAGCCCAAATTCTGGCAGACTTCATCGTTGAGTTCGTCTCGCCCAATTCAGCTCCGACCCAGCCCGGCACGGCACTGGGGGGCACAGGGCACGAGCCAGAACTGACTGAAGTCGAACAGCCTCCCACCTCGGCATGGAAGATCTTTGTCGACGGGTCATCCACCTCCAAGAGAGCTGGTGCCGGCATAGTCCTCCAATCGCCAGAAGGTCTGGTCATAGAGTAGGCTTTCACCCTGGACTTCAAAGCGACAAACAATAAGGCAGAGTATGAAGCGCTGATAGCAGGGTTGAACAGCGCCCAAATCCTCGGAGCCCAACACCTGGTGATCTTCAGCGATTCTCAACTGGTAACTAGCCAGCTCGCCAGAGACTACCAGGCCAGGGACGACAGGATGGCGGCCTACTTAGCCCTTGCGAAAAAACTGCTGTCTCATTTCCAGAAAGCCGAGGTCAGGCAAATATCCCGAGATACCAACACGCACGCAGATGCGCTTGCGAGCCGTCGAAGCAGGGAAGAAAAGGACCATCGAGGTTGGGTCAGTATCAAGGTCAAGCTTGGAACTCCATTCATCTCGGCTTGTCCTCTGTGCTGATCTCGGCCCAAGCTGGATGGATCCAATCGTCGCCTACTTGAAGGATGACCAGCTCCCTGAGGACAAGACTGAAGCCCACAGGGTCAGACTCAAGGCAGCTCGATTCTGGCTCTCTCCCGAAGGCAAACTCTACAGGAAATCCTTCACAGGTCCATACCTCCAGTGCGTCCATCCGAGCAAAGTGGACGACTTCCTGTATGAGATCCACGAAGGAATCTGCGGCAGTCACATAGGAGGTCGATCATTGGCCTACAGAGCAATAAGCCAGGGTTATTGGTGGCCCTACATGCAGAAGGACGCGTAGGTATACGCCAGGAAGTGCGAGAAGTGCCAGAAGTTCTCCCACTCTCTCCACCAGCCAGCACAAGATCTGAGTCCCCTCACTAGCCCATGGCCCTTCGCCCAATGGGGCCTGGACATTGTGGGGCCTCTTCACCGAGCTCCAGGAAACAAGAGATGGCTGATAGTCGCTACAGACTACTTCACAAAATGGATAGAAGCTGAACCGTTGTCCTCAATCACGGACAGGGACTCCAGGAACTTCGTTTGGAAAAACATCCTAACGAGGTTCGGTATCCCCCGGACCCTGATTTCGGACAACGGGACTCAGTTCGACTCCAAATCCTTCAGAGACTTCTGCCAAGGGCACGGTATCAGAAACCATTACTCCACTCCGGCATATCCACAGAGTAATGGCCAGGCAGAGATCTCTAACAAAGTGATCGTGGACGGCCTGAAGAAGCGACTGGACAAGGCAAAGGGAAGATGGACAGAGGAGCTTCCGAGCGTGCTATGGGCATACAGAACAACTCCAAGGAGGTCCACTTCGGCAACACCTTTCTCTCTGGCCTACGGGATGGAGGCGGTCATTCCTTTAGAAATCGGCCTTCCCACCCTGAGGACAGAGCTGGTCGACCAAGGCCGAAATGACACGAACCTGGCAATGGAGCTGGAGCTGGCAGACGAGCGACGGGAAGCAGCAGCCCTACAACCGACCGACTATCAGCAGCGGTTAGCCAGAATTTACAATCAAAATGTCAGAGAAAGAAGATTCTCCACGGGAGAGCTGGTTCTAAAGAAGACCCTGCCAGCTGACAAAGAACCAAACGAAGGGAAGCTGGCTCCGAACTGGCATGGCCCATTCAGTGTGGTCTCACTGGCAGGGAAATCAGCCTACAAGCTCGAAGACTTAGAAGGCAAGCCACTGCCGAGACCATGGAATGCATCAAACCTAAAGAAATTCTATTTCTAAAGATGTAATGAATCCCGAATCAATGAAAGCAGCTTTTCGCCCTGTCGTCAATCTGTCGTCTCTCTTTGACTGACTCCGGCAACTCCAAGGGTTCGTAGCCCTGGAAGGAGGCCTCGAGTTCGAACACTCGGCCGAATTCCTAAAGTCAGGGTTTTATCCCACTCCAAGGGTTCGTAGCCCTGGAAGGAGGCCTCGAGTTCGAACACTCGGCCGAATTCCTAAAGTCAGGGTTTTATCCCACTCCAAGGGTTCGTAGCCCTGGAAGGAGGCCTCGAGTTCGAACACTCGGCCGAATTCCTAAAATCAGGGTTTTATCCCACTCCAAGGGTGCCTCGAGTTCGAACACTCGACCGAATTCCTAAAATCAGGGTTTTATCCCACTCCAAGGGTTCGTAGCCCTGGAAGGAGGCATCGAGTTCGAACACTCGGCCGAATTCCTAAAGTCAGGGTTTTATCCCACTCCAAGGGTTCGCAGCCCTGGAAGGAGGCCTCGAGTTCGAACACTCGGCCGAATTCCTAAAGTTAGGGTTTTATCCCACTCCAAGGGTTCGCAGCCCTGGAAGGAGGCCTCGAGTTCGAACACTCGGCCGAATTCCTAAAATTAGGGTTTTATCCCACTCCAAGGGTTCGCAGCCCTGGAAGGAGGCCTCGAGTTCGAACATTCGGCCGAATTCCTAAAGTCAGGGTTTTATCCCACTCCAAGGGTTCGTAGCCCTGGAAGGAGGCCTCGAGTTCGAACACTCGGCCGAATTCCTAAAGTCAGGGTTTTATCCCACTCCGAGGGTTCGTAGCCCTGGAAGGAGGCCTCGAGTTCGAACACTCGGCCGAATTCCTAAAGTCAGGGTTTATACACCCCTCAAAGACCGTTGCCGAACTCATGCTCACATAGCCGAGACCAGCGGTATTCTGGATCCACCTCGGCGCACAAGCAGTTCGTCTCGACCAAAGCCAGCCATTTCGGCCAAAGATAGTTTTTAAGAAAGAAAGAACTGTGCAAGCACGAAAACACAAATATTCCAAGACAGTGCAAGGAAAGTAAAAGAGAAGACAAAAAGCACTACACACAATTCAAGTGATCGCAAAATTCTTCCTTTTTATTCATTGCAAACTGCTTCATTACAAGAGTTACAGAACAGAAAAGAAGAATACAGAAAGGAGGATCGCAGTCCTCTAAAAACAGAAAATAAAGTAAGACTGGGAGACTCTGATCTTCACCGACTCTTCAGGCTGCAGGCTCGAAGACGCCGGTTCGTTGCCTGGAGGTTCTGAGGGATCCTGAATTCCAGTGAGCTCTACAACACGCTATGGTTGGTCAGACCAAAGCATTCAGGATCCCCTCCAGTTCGAAGGCCCTGGACCTCGCTGAGCTCTTCAACACCCTCCGGTCAGTAAGACCAAAATTTGAAGAAGAACCCCCAGGTCCAGCGGGGCCACAATCCCACCCCGCATCCGGCGGTCTCGCAAGACCGTACCAGACGCAGAGGGCCCGACCATCCCACGGTTGCAGAGGATTCCCCTGCAACCTGACCAGGGACGATCGGCCATGAACCCGCGTTCAGAGAGCGCGTGGTCCACGGGGAGTTCCTTCAGAGGGCGCGCAGACCACGACGGGCTTCCCCCCTTGGAGAAAGCTGTCCACAGGCGCAGGGGTTCCCCCCGGATCAAATGCTTCTGAACGTCCACTGGACATGGTTCCTACAACTATGTGAATTAAACTGTCCTAAGTTCTTTTCTTTTCTTCTCCCATGGCGAGCCTACTGCCCCTACTTATAGGAAGAAGAAGGGCTCAATCTCCGAAGAAAGTTAAGAGGCGAAGTCTCCCACGCGTTACGTGGGACGCACGCCTTCCTGTCTGTTGACCAGCGATTTCTATGGCGCCACGTGGAGACGTCCGCCCGTTTCACTCATCGGCCGTATCACCGCGCTTATTGCTATTTATGGTCTCAGAATACGGAGAATCGGCACAGACAGCTATGTAGACCGTTTGACTCTCTCTACCTCGAAGGTCATGCGACACAGTAAAGGCATTCAATACCATTCAATAACACATCCAGAAACAAAAGAGAGAAAAATGTAGAGAAAAATGCTCAAGTAAAGAAGCCCGTCTTTCATTAATAGCAGAGAGTATTACAAGGCTGAAAGAAAAAGTATTACATATGGAAGGCCAAGGGAAGAAAATGGAGCAAGACTATTGTGGTTTCGGCGACTCCACCAGGTCAATCACCATATCTGCTGGACCAGTGGCTTCGGCCGAAACCATGACCTTGCCTGGAGCGTCGCTGGCAGAAGGGGCTTCAATCGGTACCTCAGCCGAAGTAGTGGCAGAAGAGGCCTCACCTTGAGGCACGGCCGAAGCGTCGCTGGCGGCCGGGGCAGCTAAAGCGCTGTCTGGAGTAGGAACGGTTACAGGAGCTTCGTCAGGGGTACTTCCAGCCGCAGGAGCGGAGCTCGGCTCAGGAGCCGGGTCCGAGTACTTCGGCAGGTCCCGATAGACAGGGTGGTCTTCGGGAACCCCCGCACGTCTCAATGCGGTCAGGCATCCTTCTTCGAACAGAATAGAGGTGATCTCCTCCACCTGCTTCTCATACAGCTCCGTGGCATGGTCCACCCCCTTTTGGAAAGCGGATTGGGCCTCGGACAGAAGGGAGGCCTTCTCCTTTTCCAGCTCGGCGTTCGCCATTTTCAGCTTCTCCCTTTCAGCGCGTCCGGCCAACACCTCCCCGCGCAACTTCGTCCCCTCGGCCGCCGATTCAGCCTTCGACCTGGCCAATTCCGACTCTAGCTCGGTGGTCCTCTTGTTCCTCGCCCAGACCTCGCCCTTCAAATGATTATCTCTCGACGTGAGCTCGGCGACATCAGTCAGAGCCGACGCCAGCCGAGCAGACTCTTCAGCGCTGGCCTTCTTCAGCCCCTCCATTCCCTTCCGCTGCTCTTCCAGCTCTTTCTTCAGCTTATCCCTCTCGGACTCCAGCTGAGTGACCCTCGCAGCGTTCCTGTCACTCCTTCCCACCACGGTCAGGAGCCTCTGCATGTTCTGCAAATGGAGAAAGATGGGTCAAGCTGGGGCAGTCGAGCTAAATTACTTGTAAGAAAACGCTGAAAACACTTACCAAAAGGTTAGCCTGAATCGCTGAGACCATTAGGCTCTCGTTGTCGAACCTCTCGTGCGTCTCCATGTCCCGCGGCAGAGCGCAGACCTTGGCGAGAGCTCCGATGACGTCGGCGTTCCCCAGCAGCCGATCCTCGACATTCAGAGGCTTACCGGGTTGCGTTTCCATCCTCGGCCTCCATGGCGCAGGGGCAGTTCGGGGTCCGGAGGACGATCCAGATCCTTGCCCCGCCGAGATGGTAAGCTCGCGGGTCATCCCGCCGGTCGACTTGCTGGCCGGCGCACTCTTCTCAGCCGGCGCACTCTTCTCAGCTGGTGCACTCTTCTCAGCTGGAGCGCTCTTTTCAGCTGGAGCCTTGACTCCGGGGGCCCGCGCAGGGGTCTTGCCCTTCGGAGGTTGTTCAGCCCCCAAGTCCTTCTCCCCCGCCTTGGACTTCTTCCTGGGCGGGGAACCCTCCTTCGAGCGATCCGGCGAGCGTCGCCGAACTCCCCCGCTCGGAGCGTGGGCAGGAGCAGAAGAAGCGCCAGCACCCCCCGAGCCCGAAGCTGAGCGGGTACTGGCAGATGATGGCGCCTCAGAAGACGATGACCTCAGCCTGAACTTGGCCGCCAGGTCCTTAACAACTGGCTCCCTTAAGCTTCCCTCCATGCCTTATTCTCTATCGGAAGAATAAGCGTCCACAATCTGCGTCAGGTTCGGTGGCCCCGAACTAGAAGTGGACGCCTCGGCACCAGACGCAGCGGGATCGGTCAAAGGGATCCCGGCAGGCACTGCAACGGAGACGGTAGGACGATCTGGGTGCGCCTCGTCCACCTCGTCTACTCCGGTTCTCCTGTAGTGACCACGATACCTCGGCGTGTAACCAAGCAGCTTCCACGCCGACCTGGTCTCGTGCCCCTTGTATCTTTCAACCTTGTTGATGTCGTCGGCGTTCCTCCTCCAACCTTCACTCGCAGCTCGGCGTCGCCTCGCGCCTGCCTCTGCACAACAGACAATAAGAGTGTCAGCTCGGCATCATCGAGATCAAGCGAAGCAGGTAAGAGAAAAGGAGCGGTGTTTACTTGGGACAGTCCCGGGGCGACGTGGGACCATCAGCCTCCTGCTCTCGCCAGCGCCGAACTCCCAGTCCCCCGACACACAGAAGAAAGCTTCTTCGGCATTCTTACTCGAGTCCTCCAAGGCCAGGACGAAGCCTCTTCGCTGCGGCTTCATCCGGAGATAATATTTCCCTTCCCCAGCCTTGCAGATATCGTAGGTGTCCTCGATATCGTGGACACCTAGGTCAGTCCCCAGAATCTCATTCAGCTTCGCCGTGCCCATGATGACCTTGTAACCATTGGGCATCAGCTGGCACGGGGTAAGGGACCAACTACTGAGGCAAGCCCTAAGCAAAGGGTGCAGTGGAAATCTGACCCCGCCCTCGATCACGGAGATCAGAGGGAACGGCATCCAGCCGCAAGACCAGCGCATCGTGGCATAGTCGACGGAGTCCGCCGGCTTGAGAATGACTCCCTCCGGAATACTGTAAGCGGCCCTAAATCTGGCTATGCCCTCTTCAGTATCTAAATCGAACCTAGGGGTGCCCATGTCTAAAAAAGGGGTGACAGCAAAAGCTAAACCCTAAAAGTCGCGAAACCCCAAAGAAAAGCTAGACAGAGGCACGAAGCAACTTACAGAGACAAAGGGGCAACTCAAGAACAGGTCCGAGCACGTCCTATGGTCGTCCTCGCTAGAAAAACCTCGAGCAGCAGAGCAGAAATCAAAGATGAAAGCGAAGGCGAAAAGAAATCAGAAACAAGGAAGGAAGAAGACGCCCCTTTTTATGGAAAGGGGGCCCTCGGCGCGCGCTGCTTTCGAAATTCGAAAGGATGGATTTCGCGATCCGCGCCCGTTCCATCAATAAGACAGCGCAATCAGTAAAGAGGCTACGCGTGTAGCCGTCGACTCGCTTCCCAGGACAGATAAGGCAGAATATTTATTACTTCAGAAAAGTTGAAACGACACCAGGCAATGATCGTCGCATCCCCAGACGAGTTTCTCTAGCTTTCGACCACTAAAGGCTTGACGCTTAAGAGGTCAAAAGCTAGGGGGCAATTGTGTGGAGAGATTTCCAGAACTCCAGGATCAAGCTAATCACAACCATCAAATGGGACTAAGCACTCTCACGTGCCATCCGCGTGCCGTCCACGTGGCACCAAACTCACCTCGGCTAGCAGGGCAGAGGCCTCGGCCGAAGTCAAGTAGCTCCGGGCCGCTAGCGCCGAGCTCGGCCACCCCATGCGCTCATCTCGGCCGAGAGCTCCACCTCGGCCGAAGCAGCCGGGACGAAAGCCGAAGCAAGAGAGAACCTCCACTCGCACCCCTCATCCCCCACGTCATCAGGCACGTAGAGGAATAGGGGCGCGAGCCAGTGAGACATATGCGACATCCAGCGGCTGAAGCCACATCAGGGTAAGGCCCGAGGGCAGGTCCGGTGGTACCCCAACCGTCAAAGGCGCCCAACACGATCTGGCCCAACGTGACGCGCATTTAATGCAACGTGGGCTGATCCGACTGGCATTAAATGCAGAGTGGGTTGGATTGGACCGCATTAATTGCAACGTGGGCCGATCATGACTTACCAGTCGAATCATGAGACTCATGCCAAGATATCGTCCAAGATATCTTCCTAATCGTCTATAAATAGAACTGCATTTCACATGCAAGGTACGCACAATACAACCCAGAGAGCTGTTACTCTGCCTCTCTTCTTCCTCTCCTTCCATTGTTCCAGTTCTTTCACTGACTTTGGCATCGGAGAGCCTTGCGCCGCCCAGGCCAGGGTCCTCTGACCGTTTGTTCTTCTCTTTCAGGCTTTCGGACGGTACCCCGTCATCACCACCTTGGATAAGTCCTCTAAGGACTCCCCAGTTATTGTGGGTCATTATTTTCTGCACCTGCAGGATTGTATGGTCTTCCACACATGCAAGGTGACCATGAATCTTGGCTGACTATTTTTAAGTACTTCGTTGACTCATGAATCATTGAGATATGGGTTGTGTTTATGTCTCTGCATTGTACATGACAAGCGCATGTATCTTCTCTCTTCGGCGGTTATTGTTGAGTGTGAGTCCATGTAAACTTAGTATGAGCTTAGAGCCTTCGACCAAGCCTTGATTTATCTGTTTGTATCTCATGGGAGATGTTTTGTCTGGTAATGTGATGGGCTAGTTGGATTATATGTGTGACCTGTCAAGGACTACTTGGGTCATGATCTTATTTGTTATCTCCGAATGATTGCGTTATATGGAGTAGCTCCTCTTAGCTTTTGTTTGCTATGTTTCAGAGTGAGTACCTAGCTGGCCACTGTAAGTGTGATGTCATCTTTGAACCCTTCAAATTAGGCACCACTCAGTTGTTTTAGTCTCCTACAATTTGGGTACCATCCTGTGGCAATGACTGGTTATTAGCATGCATTACCATATGCAGATTGGGCCTTTTGAGGTGGTCATACGCCTCTGGGGCTCTGAATACTTCGTTGCAAGATGTACGTAGGTGTATCAATGTTGTTTGCTGGGCTTTTTTTGCTGTGCATCGTTACCCTCCATTGCAACAGCAAATTACTTTCCATTGGTACCAAATGTCTCTATTTCTTAACCAGCGGATCATCGGAAAACAATCCCACAGTTGAGGCTAACCAACCAGTTTAAGTCTTGTTCAAGGCAGCAAAAACCTATTTCATACAAGTCAATTAGTGACCAGAACCTACCTAACTATAAGAAACCTTCAATGGCCAGTATGACTTGATCTTCTCTGTTTTTTTCTATATATTTTTTTTTGGAGTGGGGTAAAGAATGGTCAGTGACTTGATTAATTTTTTGCCACCAAGGGCTCATGTGTCTTTTCAGCCCTTTTCTTAGGTTCTTTCTGTCATGTTGAATGTTTCAATAACCTTAATTTGAAATGTCACATAATATTCTCACTTGAAGAAGGAGAAACAAAGATAAAAATATATATATAAAAAAAAAAAGTTTGGTCGATTGAAAGTGTGATGGTCAGATTCTATGACCTATCAAAACTAGTTTCTTCTAAATATGGTCCATGCTTCCTGGCTGGATCAATGAGTTGGACGGTCAGGAAGACGTGTGGCCTCGAATCTGCTGACATTAGGTTTTGTTGACTTGATCTATGGTGCAGAATTTTGTCAAACGTTTCAATGTAAGCAAGGAAACGACTGGTCACAGACACCCATCATATACCTAGGAGATTGCATGTCAATTAATTAATGAGAGAGAGAGAGAGGGGAATTGATGACGTGCAATGGGTGATCTAAGGTGGGGCCCAGTCGGTCAGTCTTAAGGTGATAAAATTTGACGGGGGTTTGGTCAGCATATTGAACCTCAAAAACTGTTGGCTATGCCTACAGGGACCCGAACGAGAACGGTCTCAATCCGGGGAAAAGTCGGCCGCGATGGATGGACGGCCAGGGCCAAGGAAGCCGCGTATAAGGAAGCGGTCAAATGCTGGACACGTCGACATTGCGTTGGAGAATTCCCGCCCGCCTAAGGACCAAGGACTAAGGACTGCTGCTTTTTTCTTACTTTCCGACGACAAAGGATTCTCATCCCCCGCTTTCTCTCTCTCTCTAGCTCCTCTTTTCACATTTTCTTCGGCCTTCACAATTCACATGCTCCCAGCCTTGCCCCAATTTTCTTTTTCTTTTGCTTATCTGCTATTTGTGAGACAACAGGATTCGTAAATAGAATTGAGAAACATTCTCCCTTTTTATATTGTTCACAGTTTCTCGTCGTTTGGTGTGATATTCATATATATCAAAAAAATTCCAAAAAAAAGTTCTCCTATCTCATGAGTAGAGATTTTCTCTGCTAAATGCTAAATGCTAAATGCACACTGATTCTTGCTTCTTGATACAATGGTTCTCTCTATACCCACCACTTAAGTAAAAATTAGGCAAAATTAGCGAAAGGTCCCTATAAGTCATTGTTTCGAGCCTCTAGTCCAAGGAAATACTTTCTAAGGGCTATGGTCCACTCAGCTAGACTTTTTCCAGCCTTAGGTCTCTGAACTCACATGTTTGCATTTTTAAGGACGCAAATACCCTTTCAACCGTTTTAGGCTTTAATTTTGAAATTTAAAATTTTAAATCTTTAGTTTCCCTCTTTTAAAGATCGTCCAGTTGGTTATATTATCTTCTGTCATGGCAATCTCGCGCTCGATGTTGGAGGAGAGGCCGCGGCGGACATTTGACCCCAAGCACTCAAAATAACAAGTCAGCTTATCCTTCTACATTCAGTAGTACTCGTGTTATTAGCAATCTTTGGCATCATAGATTGGGTCGCCCATCAAATCAAGTTCTTCATCAACTAGTATCGTCTCTCTTTATTCATGGAAAGCCTAAGCTTGAACATCTGTGCACTCATTGCATAATATTTTTCATGTGCTCCACTTCTCTCATAATTTATTGTCCGTCTCTCGATTTACTAAGGATAATAACTGTCACTTCATTTTTACTTCTTCTGGCTTCTGTGTGAAGAAAAACAGAGTGGGTCCTCTTCCACGGAGTGACCAATAATGGTCGGAATCGGAGGATTCCGACAAGGTGCGGCTGGAAGAGGAGCTCATCTTCGGCGTCTTTTCGTACGGTTCTGGTGAGGAGAAGGTACTTTTACCATGATGGCAATGGCGATGATCGATGGTATCGTCGTCGCCGTTGCGGTGTATGTGGAATCAGGGACGAGGTGGTGGAGGAGATGTTTAAGGTTTTTGGCGGAGGAGGACGAGGAGTTTTTTATTTGAAATGGAATGGAGAATGGTTGTGTTGTCTGTCCTTTTTGACAGAGGAAAATGTGAGAAATGAAAGGAAAACAAATGGTCGTGTTGTCTGTCCTTTTTGACAGAGGGAAATGTGGCCTCCGTGGAGCGCATCAACCTCCTGAAACTCGCTCCTGGTGGGCATCTTGGGCGAAGATATTTTGGGGGAGATGGGTCTTGCAGCAGAGGTCGATGGGGGAGATGGGTCTTGTAAGCAGAGGTCGAGGAGATGGATTTTGGGTTTTTTGGAGTGGGAAGAGGTGGGCGGGTAGTGATGATGGTTTCTTTTTTTTTTTTTATATGTTCTCTAGTGGAGATGGAAGATGGGAATGGGGTGCTGTCGACAAAGGTGGTGAACAGAGGGATTGAGATGGATAAATGGATGAAAGGGGAATTCCGTGGAGGACCGACGTCTCCCCGGTGATTGTTCTTTGGCATTATTTAACTTTTTTGTCAGATTTATCTCAGTTCTTGTCAAAATTATCTGAGTTTTTGTGAAATTTATTTACATTTTTGTCAAGTTTATCTGAGTTTTAACAAATTTATACGAGTTTCTGTCAAATTTATCTGAATTCTGGATAAATCTATCGGAGCTTTTGTAAAATTTATCTGAATTTTTGACAAATTTATCTGGTTTTTTACAAAATTTATCTGAATTTTTGTCAAATTTATCTGAATTCTGGAACAAAATTATCTGAGTTCTGAATAAATCTATCTGAGTTTTTTTGGCAAGTTTTTTTGAATTTTTGAAAAATTTAGCCTAGTTTCTAACAAATTTATCTCCATTTTGAAAATCTTAATTGACTTTTTGAACGAATATTTCTGTAATTTTGGCATTTTTTAAAATTCATTTGCATTTTTATTTACGTGTTTTGAAATTTATTTGCATTTTTTAAATTTTATTTGGATCTTTTGAGATTTATTTGAGTTTTTTAAAATTTATTTACATTTTTTTAAATTGATTTGGATCTTTTCAGATTTATTTGTGTCGTTTTAAATTTCTATGCGTTTTTTTGAGATGTATTGCATTTTTTTTGAAATTATTGCTTTTTTTAAATTTATTTACGTTATTTTGAAATTTATTTATATGTTTTTAGAATTTATTTGAAAAACTCATTAATGGGATTCCATTAATCGTGGGCAATTAAATGTTAGTTGGCCATTATTAATGGGATATCCCACCAATCATGGGTTATAATTTAAAGAAAGGATAAACTAGACATTTTAGGTATGAGAAAGTGTAGGAGGGACCTTTGGCTCTATGAATTTTTTTTGTGGATCTAAGGCCATAAAGTGAAATGTTTAGGGACCTATCGCCGAATGCCCCTAAAAATTAATATAATTACTCTCTACACACTCCATTTTCCTAAATTGCTCTCAACTTCTCTCTATAATTAGGGTTGCAAATGAGAGGAACGGTTCCAGTTCCGGATTCGATTTTCTCAGAACTTATTTTGTTGGTTTCAGATCCGGTTCCGATAAAAAAAATTTGAATCTGATTTCGGAATCGGGTTTACCTAGAAGACTGTAATCTAGTTCCAAAATCGGTTCTAACTCGTCTTCATTTTTTTTTTCTCAAAATAAGTATATCATGTCTACTACCTCCAGTGTTATACATAAAAATATCCTAAAAAAAACTGATTTTTGAGGTATAATTTGTAATTCAAAGATTCATATTTCGAATTCCGGGTCCACGAGTCGAGACATATATGGACCCAGAACCGGAACCGTTGATCAATCGTAACCTAAATTGGATTTTGGACACGCACCCGTTTATAAATCAAAACCTAAAATAGGTTTCATATCCAGTTTTTTCGGGTCGAAACGTTCAGGTAATCAGAGAATCGGATACCCGTTTGCAACCTTATCTGCAATCGCTTACTCTCTCGCCGCCTGCCCTATCTTCCTCTCCTTGCCTCTCTCCCCCTCTCCTTCTCGCACACCGCCCACCGTCACCCACTCTCCCTCTCATTCTCCCTGTCTCTCTCCCTCTCCATACCTGCCCTCCACCCTTTGCTCGCTCTCCTTCTCCATCTTTCTCTCTACCTTTTTCCCTCCCTGTTTCCCTCCGGCGCCCTCTCCCTCCCTCCTCCACTCGTCACCCTCTTCCATCTCCCTCTTCCTCTCTCTCCCTCTCCCTCCCTCTCTCTCGCTTCGGTGGTGGCTAGGGTGGGGATGAGGGTGGGTGGGTGTAGAGAGAAGTTGGAAAGGGAGAGATGCCCTTTTAGGTAATTTAACATAGGGGTATATTGGTTATAAAAAAGTGTAGTGTGTGGAGAAGAAAAGTCAGTGTGCATTTAACATCTCTCTTTTTCATATTGCTCACCTTTTAGTTATTTGTTGCAACATTATTTTGTCTAATCACCATTTTTATGAGTAAATGAAAACTTTTTAACAGTCTTAGATGCGTTTGGATTTTTTGAATTTCTTCACAAATCTTCTCAACATCTATGAAGATGTAATATATATATAATTAGATATCTTCATGCTTAGCAGGTGTTTGGATAAAAGAACATAATATCACCAAATTTAAATATCATAAGATTTCATTATCACAGAATAAAATAGTATCATATTATAATATTGCGTCACTTATGGTGTTTGACAATTTCTTCAAATTGTAATATAGCTTGAAGTGTTTGGCAGTTTATAAGAATTTCGGTAGATGTTCCACGGAAATAATAAATGAATAGAGAAGCTGGGATGATTGACCCAATGAGAACCCACTAACTAGTAGTCATACTAGATCGAGTGATTAATTATTGGTAACCATGGTAGGGTCCATCTAATTAAAAAATCAATAGTCAACTGGATGTTAAAACCCACGAGTAATGTGTTTTAATCAATGCGGGACCACCAAATGTTAATAACCATAATGTAATACATCCAATGGTGATTATAGCATAGAGCCCTATCGAGTGTTACACATCATTGAAGAATTCATTTATGAAAAATCAATGTAGGACCTATTCATATTAACCAAGCTAATTATAGTAATCACTAGGGGGCATTAGTGTGGGTAATAATGGTAGAAATCTCCTAATGTGATATTTGTAGGACCCACCTAATATTAGCAATCAATAAAGAAACTATGAATTATGATATGGCTATGGGACTCACATAAAATTTATAGACACTAAAGGGGTCATCTAAAGATTGAGAGTCATAGTAGAATTCTTATAGAAACCATCAATATTGAAAAACTATAGTGGGCCATTATGGTAAGAGTTTCTCATAAATCTCCACTCGTGTTTGCAAATACTCTTTACCCTTGTTTTGGTTAGTTTTATTAATGAAAGATTGTTTTATACAACATATTATATTATATATATTAAAGCAAAGGAGGGAGATGGGCTGTGAGGGGTACCACATCATCCCTAAAAAGTCTCTCCTTTCAGAAAGGGAGAGGTGGCTGTGAGGGGTGCCACCTCAGCACCCAATTATTCTCCTTTAAGAAAAATCACTTAGAAAATAGTGAGAGAGCCTTTGCTTTTCACGTGGGGCCTTGCTTGATGTCTTTTTCAATCTCCTAAAATATCTTCCCCTCCTCAAACAATTATACGTTCCTAAAATCTCCCCCTCTATACTTCTCTAAAATCTCTCATCAAGCAATTAATCAAGCAATTATACGTTCCTAAAATCTCTCCCTCTAATACTTCCCTAAAATCTCTCATCCTCTTAATATCTCTCCCTCTCAGTCTACCCTAAAATCTCTCATCCCCCTAATATTCCTCTATCAATTACTTTCACACGGCATTGGTTCACCATCAGTCTTTGCTTTATTAAAAGACTAGCACTTGAGGGCCTGAAGACCCAGCCCAACTCAGCCCGTGTAAAGATATATACGGTTTATTTATTCTTTTTCTTGTGTATTGGTGGGCTGGGCTTTGTTTGAAAGTCGAACTTGGTAGGTAGCAATTATGTATATTTTTATACATGGGCTTACTTTCACACGGCATTGGGTCACCATCAAGCTTTGGTTATTAAAGACTAGCACTTAAGGACCCAAAGACCCAGCCCAGATCAACCCTTCTAAACATATATTTTATTTTTTTATTCTTTTTTTCTCTCTATTCTTGGGTTGGGCTTTGTTTAAAAGTCCAACTTGGTAGGTGGCATATAGTTATATTTTTTTACATAATTTTACTTTCACACGGCATTGGGTCACCATCCAACTTTAGTTTGTTAAAGACTAGAATTTGAGGGCCCAAAGAACGAGCCCATGTGAGCATATATATTAAATATATATACTTCCCCTTACATGATCCTTAAATGGTGGGACATCTTATTTTATTTTATTTAAAAATAGTAAGACTTATTTTATGGATAGATGATCTGGATGTGTATATATATATAATATATCCATAAATGAGATGGTCGTAATACTCGATGCCTTTAAATTCAAGGGGTCATCGTGTTATGTAAATTTACTTCATTTTATATTTATTTTCATACATAGAATTTTTTTTAATATTCAAAGATAATAAAAAAAATTATTTTATATTTATTTTATCTTAACAATATTTCAAAAGAATTCTTAAATTTTAACATATTTTTATTTTTTTCTAGGCTTAGCACGGGCCTTTGTTGCGGTGGGCTGTGGAGGGTGCCACTTTAGCAACCCAATAATTATCCTTTTAAATAAATGTGGAGAAAAAACATAGAGTGGTTTAAGGTGCAATGGGTAACAAAAACTTGAATGCATTTCTTATTACTAATATTATATATATTAACAAAATTCGCTTTTCTATATCTTCTTTAGTAATTATTGTTGTTATTATTATTTTTATGCTGTTGTTGAATGGATTTTTTAGCGTTATCATTATAATAGTTTAGTGTTGATGTTGACTACTTGTATTTGTGATTGAAGATGTGTTGACTGTTTTTATATAAATATGCATGTATATTCTTATATGTTTATAATTAATTTTGATATCTCGTAAATTCAAAATGTAATATCTTATTTTTTGCCCCGGGCTAAGCACAGGGCGTTGTTGCTAGTACTTGAATATTATGATATGAAGAATTTTAAAAGAAAGTGAGATATTATAGGATATTTTCTAAGTTATCCAAACACCTATTTTTTAGGTGTGTATATTACATTCTAAAATAGAAGATCATATAGAAAAATATTTAGAAATATTTACTTTCCAAACACCCCATAATTGTTAATATTAGTTGTTTGAATCATGATTATGTGCCTACAAAAGTGAAGAAATCATATCTATATGTCGGTAAGTTTTGAATGTTTTTCACAAGCTTTTCAAAATCTATCAAGATTTAACATATGAAACGAAGTTTTTTGAGATCAATTAGTCTAATAAAAAAGATGCATGAACTATTAGGATCATGAATTTGAAGCCTGTAAAAAATCAAAAAATAAATAAAAGGTGGTTAAAAAGGTTTTGAACCGGTGACTCATTCACAAGGACACAAGGGCGGAACTAGGGGGCAAGTAGGGGGCCATGGCCTCCGTGATTTTAATTAAAAATCCCTGTCTGAAGGTTCCTCTGGCCTCTCCACTCCGTGGCCATCCATTAATTGATGGCCCGCCATCTATTAGCAACATAATCATAGGAGATTTTGATTTCAAAAGGGGCCAACCAAATTATAGTTGATTTAAACAAAATTAGAATAAAAGAAGAAAGGAAAATAATGGAAAAGGAACAAAAGAAAGAGAAGGAAGGAAAAAGGAAGAGAGCATGCTCTAAGGATTTGATTTAAATCAAGTCAATGTCTTTGACTTGCCAACCTCAATGCCAGATTTGAGGTTTTGATTCAAGAAGCAAAGAGCAACGACTAAGTTTTCATGTTTCATGTTTCATGTTTCAAGTTTCAAACTTCAAAGACGCTGCACACGTATGTAGAAGAAGACGAGAACCCACTTGAAGATTTACATTTGGAATTTACCATTCACAATAGATAGATATACTGATATACCACACATCATAATGTATGATTAAGGCTCATATTTAAAATCTAAGGGTGTTTGGAAACAAGATATTTCAAGAGATTTTGTCATATTTTATGCTAGTTTAGAATATAATCTATGCACCAAAAAAGGAGGTGTTTGGATAACTTAGAAAGTATATTACAATATATCTCTTTCTTCTAAAAACCCTCATATTACATTATTCAAGGATATGCTGTATAAGATAATCTTTGGTTACAAAATCTTTTTTATTTAGAAAGAATTCATGGGCAACTATTAATTATAGTGCTCACTATAAGTTTTAACATTTAATGATCCTCATTGCAACTATGAATCCTAATATTACATTGGCCCCACAGTGCTTACAAATTTAATGTGGGGTCCTATAACCATATCACAATTACATGGCCATTTTTAATTATCAATATTATGAGGGTCTTATTAATGTCACACTAGAGACCCTTCATCATGATTACAAACATTAGGTGGGTCCCATACTATCAAAATTAGCTGGATTTCTAATTAATTACCAAAATTGAATTGTGTGATTGTAGTTAGAAGTTTGTTATCATTAAATTAGTCCCACTATTTGATAGCTCCCCTTGTGTTAATATGACTACATATATCAAATGGGTCTCATAATGATTTTTCATAAATAGATTCATCAATGATGCTTGACATTAGATAAGGTTTTACCAAAAAAAATAAAATAAAATAGATAGGCTCATTTGTGATAATCACCATTAGATGTATTACACTATGGCTATCAACATTTGGCGGACCTACCTTAATCAAACAGTATTGCTTGGATCTCAAGGTTTTAACATTTAATCATATGATTTTTTAACAATCGTGGGTCCTACCATGATTATTAACACATGTGATTACTAATTAGTGGGTCCTGCATTGGGTCAATTGATTACTCTCATTCCGTTTTTTATTTAGTATATATCATCTTGTAAGTTTTTTTTTTATAAATTGCCAAACACTTCAAAGGCATATTGAAATTTGTAAAAATTGCCAAACACCACAAGTGACACTATATAATAATATGACACTATTTTATTCTATGATAATGAAATCTTACAATATTTAAACTTTTTGATATTATATTATGTAGTTATCCAAAAACCCCCTAAACTAATTAAAATTATTTTCTATTTATGATCTATCATTATGTAAATTTCTAGTTCACCATGGATAAGAATAGTTGGCTTTTTAGATTTTTATTATAATTATATGTGCCAAAACAAATCCGAGTAAAGTAAAATTTCTCAAGGTGATAAATACCAGTGAGACCATACTTTCTGAACGATTCGGATTTTATATATAAATCCACTCATAAATAAATAAATATATATATATATATATTAACTAGTATACTTAGTTAGGTGTTTCAAAAGAAAAGATATAATATCCATAATATACTTAGGAGCATATTATAGTTGATGAATATTGTGATCCTGAAATCCAAAAGAGAGATTCTTATTGACCTAATAAGTTTATAACTGCGCAATGGATTAGACCATTGGATAGGGTAGGAATTAAATTACACCATCAAATAAGGTGGGACTTCGAATTAGATTAGAAGATTAGGTTTAACTGGATTTTGAGTAGAATTAGACCAATGGATGGGACACAATTTTGAGTTGGTTTAGCCCATTGGATTGGGTAGGATTTGTGGTTATGGTGGTATGGGAGGTTTAAATTTTGGAGACTTAATTTGAAAATGAGCATGAATGCGGTTGGAGATGCATGGGGGTTAGATGGGGCTTGATTTGGATAGGATTTTATTATAATCTTATGGTTCAAATCTTGAAGAAACTCTATAATGGGTATCTTTCATAAGTTTTTTTTTTCTCCAAAATCTTATTCTAATAGAAGATGGTCCACCGTCAAATTGATCAGTAAAATAAATAAAATTGCCAAAGTATTTTTGTTCACGATCTTTTGTAACTGGTCATCTTGAAAGTAACATATTTCTAGTTTAGTGAGAATTTTCAAGGATCAATGCAAGTGAAGAAATTTCATTTTGAAATTTTATATTTTTCGTAAGTAGCCCAATTAAGAAGCCTCTTGATTTTTCTTCATGAGTCCAACCCTCAAAATGATTTGGACTATATTTTTAATAAAGTATGCTTGCCCTTCAAAGTTCCACCACTTCGAAACTGATTGGCTCTGGGACTTAAATTTTTAGGATAACAAATGAATATCATTTTTAGTTGTTGTATTTTTTTTATCATTAAGTTAAAAAAAAAATCTATTTTTAATTTTATTATTTTTCAACTCAATGAAAGAATGCTGAGTACAACTCCAAAAGTTTTTTCATGTATATTTTCTTACTAAACTTAATAATTTTATTTATCTTTCTAGAGATTTTTACGAAAATATTTTTTAGTCCTAAACCTTAATTACACAAATTGATTAAGAACGACACAAAAACATCGAATTAGCGTGTTGTAAGTAGCCAAAAGATGCATTTTTCCCGCAACGTTAGGGCTCGTTTATAAAAAAGAAATATTTCTGATTTCTCCCTTCTTCTTCCTTACAATGCATAGTTATTAGTTTCGTGTTGTTTGGTCGAAAAGGCCGAAACTCTCCATTTCGGTCAAGTGGTCGAAGAGAAATCTAAGTTAAAATTTCTCATTTTAAATTTCATGCAATCTCGGCCAAAATTCATGATTTCGGCCGAAATGGTGTTTTACATAATTTTTTTAGTTTTATACATTTATATACTTTGTATTTCTTATATTTTCCCAATATATAATTTCAAAAAGTTTTATAAGAATTGATTAAGCCCATATTTATTGTTTTATTTTTCTATATAAATATGTATATATATTATTTTTTTTGTTTTTCTAATATGTAATCCCGAAATGTTTCGACAAAGTTCCAAATTGACTGGAACCTTTTATTTTGGAGGCCAGAGCGAACTGAGGTCCGAAATGATATTGAAAATTATGCAAGAACAATAATGCTAGGGCTCGTTAAAAAAATTCCCTTTTGCGATTTCCCCCTCTTCTAACTTAGTTTATTATGTTTTTTCCATTTCTTCGCGTTCTCAGTTGGGTCTCTCGTATACAGAGAGAGAGAGAGAGAGAGAGAGAGAGAGAGAGCCTTTAACTCAATCCTAGGCATGGACGATAGACAAAGGAACGGATGAACAACTTCTGTCACAAAATACCAAAATGCATAATTTTAATCTATTTTATAGGCCTTTTAGGTTGAACCTGCAATTTTAGGTTGAACCTGCAACTCTAGCAATAAGTTCTCTGCCATTATGAGGGAACTCTGAATCTAAATCTCTCATTGCAATTGATGGTGGAAACGGTACCTTTTCAATTGCTACTTGAATATGACCTTGAGAGCGATAATGTATTTGCTATGTACGAAGATATTGTAGATTTTGAAAAAAAAAATGAGAAATAAAAATGGAGAAGAGAGAGGTTTTGTGTCCCAGATGGCAGAAGAGGAGCAGCGAGAGAAGATGACGATTTTCTTTTTTTTAGCAGAAAACGAAGATAGGGCAAACAAAGATGAGCCCTAACGATATTGTTTATGGGATAAGAAGACACTAATAAAGAATTTATTTATTTATTTTAGTTCCAAAATGAACCCTATCGATATCGTTATGGACCAGCACCCCCCAGACCAGTGCCTGTGGGCTGTTTTGGTTTGAGCCCTGCCAACCTAAACACAGCAGGACACAACCCGCCACATATGATGAACTGACACGGCGCACCCAGGCATAGCTGGGCCGAGCTCCAGTGGCCGGCACGACCCGTTTTACACTTCTGCTTGAGTGAGGAGGGATGCCATTGTCATTTTCCCAAATGTCGAGACTAACCGAAGTAATCGAAAGCAGCTCCTTCCACCGTGTCACGGTCACTGCACCGATACTCACCATTTTTTCTCCTCTGTTGACTCACTTGTGCAAGCCAACAAATTCACCAAAATAGGCTCAAAAAACGTGTGGACGGTGCATATCTCCCTCTCTGCTGTACCCAATTATATATAAATGTATTCGCCAGAGTCTCACAAAGAATCATCTTTAAACACATACAAAAAGAGGGAGAGGGAGGAAAAAACAGGGGTAGAATTAATAAAAACCAAACTACTCTGTTTTTCCTAGTTTTCAGCCTCCTCAGTCCTCAGAAAAATCTCTGCACTCTCAGATCGTCAAAGAGATCATGGCAGGGGCTAAAGAAATCTTGGGGCCTTGCCTGATTGAAAAATCCTCCCTACTTACAGGTTCAAGATATCTGCTTCTTCACCGCCAACAGAACAAGCTCTGTTTTTCCCCTGCTCGGGTGTACACAGATGGGAAGAGCTTCCATTTGAGGAAGGCGGTGAAGAAGACCCCCGTTGCGGCGATCAGCGAGAACCTGGTGAAACCCATCGTAGAGAAGCCTGTGAAATTCAAGGTGAGAGCTGTGCTAACGGTGAGGAAGAAGCACAAAGAAGATCTGAGAGAGACGATCGCCAAGCACTTGGATGCCTTGTCGGATAAAATCGGCCGAAATGTTGTTCTCGAGCTTGTTAGTAGTGACATAGATCCAAGTAAGACTTAGAAAAAAAAAAGGCTTCTTTTTATCCCATCTGTCTTTTGTTCCTTTCCTTGTTTCAGATTTAAAAATTTTACCATGAGTTTGGGTTTCGGGATGACCATGGTGTTTGTTTTTTCGGAGCTGACCGTGACTAATTTCAGGCATCTTCAGAATCTGGAGTACTGTATTTATCTTTGATTGTGGTGTTGGGAACTGATCTGTAATGATTTTATGCCATTTATCCATGTCGGTTTTGTCGTCCTTTTCCTAATCCGTTCCTTTCATCGAGGTGTTTCTTTGCGGGAACAACTGATATTGATTGATTCCACCCATTTTCCCATACCTCCCTTCTTCTGGAGGGTTTTTTTTTTTTTTTTTTTGGGTCTTGAGAATAGCTATGGATTTGATTTTAGCCATTCTTCCTATGAGTTTTTTTTTTTTAATGTTTCCCGGGCTATACATACATCTTTTCCCTAACCTACTCGATCTTGTTGTCATTTGTGTTTTTGAAGAAACCAAGAAAGCGAAGAAGAGTAGAGAGGCCGTCCTTAAAGACTGGTTGAAGAAGTCTAATCTCAAGGCCGAGAGGGTCGTATACACTGCAGAATTCACGGTCGATTCGAGCTTTGGAGTTCCCGGGGCCATCACAGTCAGCAACAAGCACCAGAAGGAGTTCTTCCTGGAAAGCATTGTCGTCGAGGGCTTCGCCTGCGGCCCTGTCCATTTCGTCTGCAATTCGTGGGTTCAATCTAGGAAGGATCATCCAGGGAAAAGGATATTCTTCATAAACAAGGTAATTGAACTGCTTCTGACTCAGCTTCTTGCTTTTTTTTCCCCTCTTTTTTCTCTCCTCATCAATTTTACTTG
This sequence comes from Litsea cubeba, assembly GCA_012931725.1. NCBI lineage: Eukaryota > Viridiplantae > Streptophyta > Magnoliopsida > Laurales > Lauraceae > Litsea > Litsea cubeba. The sequence goes on along the minus strand of CM022944.1, from coordinate 160,171,018 downwards.
CAGGAAAGAAAAAGTGTGCAATAGCTGTTTACTTGTTCGATTCAACAATCCGATATTCCAATGTCATCTCAGACTTCTCTAATGTTAGAACTTTGCATGTTGCTAGGGAGTTTAGGACTTGAAGCACCATTTCTGTATTTCTTTGATTGATATATTTGATTATTCTTCTTCTATTTTGTTGATCTTTCATGATCTCCTTCATCAGGAGCTACACATGTTAATAACAAAAAAAGAAAATCAATAGCAAGTAATTGGATTTTCAGTATATCGATAGTTTCTTGAAGTCCATTGTTGTCTGCCCAATTCCCAATTGTTTTTGAGACCCTTGTTCTGTTCTCTTTTGTCATAAAAAAAAAATGTTAAATTCTCATTCCGTTCCTCAATGTAACAATTCAATGTCAAAATAGAACTTCTAAATGTTGACTCCCCTCCGAAGGAAGAATTTGGGAGGAAGAGACGTGCGCGCACGAAATAATAGAAAGCCATCGTAATTTACTCTTTTATTTATTTATTTGTTTACCTTTTGGTCCGAGTCAATTCAAAAACTGATTGTCAAACGAAGTTTTGTTTTTCTTGCTTTTTTTTTTCTTTCCCCCTTTTCTTTCAGAGAGAGAGGGGTACCTCCCATGGTATATTCATAAGTCATTAACCTTTGTACTTTTTTTTCTTTTCTTTTTTTTGGGTAAATCCTTAACAACCTTTATACTTGTTGGATACGTCCAAACTGTCAAACACATGTTAATAGAAAAGGATTCAAGGTTTATTTGTATTTGTTATAATATATAAGAGGAACAACTAAAAACAAAATCGTTTCTTTTTGTGGGGGATGGATTATTTGAGCAGCCATATCTTCCGTCTGAGACGCCGGATGGTCTAAAGGAGTTGAGAAAGGAGGAGCTGAGAGAGCTGAGGGGCGATGGAAAGGGTGTGAGGAAGCTGTCTGATAGGATATACGACTACGACACATACAACGATCTCGGGAATCCAGACAGGGGAATCGACTTCAGGAGACCCGTTCTCGGAGGCAAACAGATCCCCTACCCCCGCCGATGCAGGACGGGACGCCCTCCCACTGATACAGGTACTATACGTTTCTATAACACCATCAAAAGCCCAGCCCTCCCCCACTCCCTTTTTTTTTTTTGTAACTTTTTTTACAATATGGCATACATTTATATTGATTGCTCTTTCTCTGCTTGAATAGTATTGGGTTGGGAGGGTTGTTGGTTGGTTGGTTTTTATTCTTCCAGATCAGATCAGATGCGAATAATGGTGAGGAATCTTTTCGTTTGTCACCCGCTGTGACTGACCTTTAGTTTAATGTGCACTTTAATTAATTTATTTATTTTCTAAAATTGAGAAAACCCTCCCAGTCCCATCCCTCCCACTGGGCTAAAGAAGTAGAAGGCGGCAAAGGGCATGTAAGTATCAGAAAGAGACGGACTATTAATGAGCCCCATTTTGACTATTCAAACTTTTGGACGACCTCCAGTAAAATCTCCTCCGATCGAGCCTGCCTCCAGACTCCAGCCCTACAGAAATAAATGTAGAGACCGTTTCTTCTATGGAGCTTTCCTGTTTTGAGTGGAGACTGGTTCCTGGGGCGGGATGACCATAAACTAAGGTGGTCGATCTTCAGCAGGAGGAGGATTTAAAAAAAAACAAAAAAAAAAAAAAAAACGATAAGAGGTTCGGCAGACACGTTCAACACGTTTGCCCTACCTTTGGTTTTTGTGGGGGTGGGGTGGGCGTGGGGGTGGGGGAGTAGAGTAAATTAAGTTGTTTGACTTGTCGTCTGTTGTTGAGTAAAAATAAAATAAAATAGAATGGCAATGACGCCGCATCATTGAATTGAATTGAATTGAATGATTGACTGGAGATGTCAACGGTGGTGGTGATGCAGACATGAGAGCAGAGATCAGGGTGGAGAAACCACTGCCGATCTATGTGCCACGAGACGAGGCGTTCGAAGAGTCGAAGCAGAACACCTTCTCTGCTGGGCGGCTGAAGGCGGTGCTCCACAACCTGATACCGTCGCTCATGGCGTCCATCTCGGCGGACAACCACGACTTCAAGGGATTCTCGGACATAGACCGCCTCTACAAGGAGGGGCTGCTGCTTAATCTGAGCCTGCAGGACGAGCTCATGAAGAAGCTGCCGCTGCCAAATGTGGTCAGCAAGATCCACGAGTCCAGCCAGGGCCTTCTCCGATACGACACTCCAAGCATCCTCTCCAGTAAGCTCTCACTTGTTATATTATCGTCACTTTTGTCGCTCTTTTTCTCCAATATTTCCGGGTCTCGGGTCCCGCCCCCTCCCTCCCTAACAATTAGTCAATTACATTTACACATGAAACATTGGATTGAGCGATGCGTGTTTAATATATTATATTTGCAGAGGACAAGTTCGCCTGGTTGCGTGACGATGAGTTTGCCAGACAAACCTTGGCAGGGATTAATCCCGTAAACATCGAGAAGCTCAAAGTATGCGTACCTTCCTCTCTCCCTCTCCCTTCTCTTCTTTTTCTGAACCAAAGCACGTGCACCACCACCAATATACACTCGTCTCTTCTTTCTTGTCTCTCTCTCAAAAATAACTCGGGCTTCATCTCTTTCAGGTTTTCCCACCTGTGAGCAAACTCGATCCTGCAGTGTATGGCCCCCCGGAATCGGCCATCCGTGAAGAGCACATCATTGGCCATCTCAATGGCATGTCCGTACAACAGGTAAACGAAGAAAAAAAAACAGCATTGATAAGAAATAAGGGGAAATTAATGCTATATATATATATATATATTGTCTTACTAGCCTTGCTTTGCTTTGATTTCATTAAAAAGCTTTTCCATGTGATTATACATAAAAGCTTTTCCCATGTCATCATTTGACTGACATATTCACGTTTGTTTTACCTGTTGCGGGGAAAGCAGGCCTTGGACGAGAACAAGCTCTTCATCTTGGACTTCCATGACATTTACGCCCCGTTTCTCGACCGCATAAACGCCCTGGATGGACGCAAGGCATATGGGACCCGCACTCTCTTCTTCCTCACACCTCTGGGGACCCTGAAGCCCGTCGCCATCGAGCTCAGCCTCCCCTCTGCTGACCGTGAGTCCTCCTCCTCCGCCCTGCAGTCGAAGTCCAAGCGCGTCCTCACTCCGCCCAGCGACGCCACCACCTACTGGCTCTGGCAGATGGCCAAATCCCATGTGTGCTCCAACGACGCCGGGGTCCATCAGCTCGTCAACCACTGGCTGCGCACACACGCCTGCTTGGAGCCCTTCATACTGGCGGCCCACCGCCACCTGAGCGCCATGCACCCCATCTACAAGCTCCTCGACCCACACATGCGCTACACCCTCGAGATCAACGCCCTTGCCCGCCAGAGCCTCATCAACGCCGACGGCGTCATCGAGTCCTGCTTCACCCCCGGCCAGTACTGCATGGACATCAGCGCCGCCGCCTACAGCCAGAGCTGGCGGTTCGACCAGGAGGGCCTCCCTCAGGACCTCATCCGCCGGGGCATTGCCGTCGAGGACCCCTCCCAGCCCCACGGCCTCCGCCTCCTCATCCCCGACTACCCCTACGCCGCCGACGGCCTCCTCATCTGGTCCGCCATCCAGAGCTGGGTCCGAACCTACGTCCGGGCCTACTACCCCGAGTCCGTCGCATCCGACGAGGAGCTACAGGCCTGGTACAGGGAGTCCGTCGAGGTGGGCCACGCCGACAAGAGCCATGAGAGCTGGTGGCCCCGCCTGGAGTGCGCCGAGGACCTCGTCTCCGTCCTCACCACCCTCATCTGGTTGGCCTCCGCCCAGCACGCCGCCCTTAACTTCGGCCAGTACCCCTTCGGGGGATACGTGCCGAACAGGCCCCCCCTCATGCGGCGGCTGCTCCCGGAGGAAGGCGACCCTGAGTACGACAGCTTCGTGGCGGACCCGCAGCGCTATTTCCTGTCTGCACTACCGAGTCTGTTGCAGGCGACCAAGTTCATGGCGGTGGTGGACACGCTGTCGACGCACTCGCCGGACGAGGAGTACCTTGGGGAGCAGCAGCAGCCATCCATCTGGTCGGGTGACACGGAGATCGTGGAGGCCTTCTATGAGTTCGCGGCGGAGATCAAGAGGATCGAGGAGACGATCAAGCGAAGGAACGCGGAGGCGGCTCTAAGGAACAGGTGCGGTGCAGGGGTGTTGCCTTACGAGCTTCTGATGCCCAGCTCCGAACCTGGTGTCACTGGAAGAGGGGTGCCCAACAGCGTATCTATCTAATCTAATATACATATATGAATCTGAATCTGAATCTGAATTTAAAAAAAAAAAAAGAAAAGAGGACTCTACTATACTCTACTCGTAACGTTCCCCTGCTGGTGATGGTGATGGTGCCATTGGGAAGACAGAGGCCAATAACCTCCGAAATTGAAAATAAATTGGTGGGAGAATATAAGAGTTTCTATTTAACTTGCAGGGGGAAAAAAATATTATTCTAGGAAGACATTTTATCTGATATATCAACAAAATTAAGATTTAAATTATGTAAATGCTGCTACCAGTAGGTATAGGTAGGTCATAGGTGGGCATCTGGTAAGGATTTTTTGCCATGTATAATATGTATGTAGCGGCACAATGGGTGGACCGTGGACGGTTGTATTATAATGTGTGTTGTATTGTCAGCCATTAGAATAGCTAAGCTAATATGATGAATTTAATTATTTGGAATTATAAAGCTTTGTCTAGTTGTGCTAAGACATGAGTCCATCGAGCGGGCTCATCAGCTGCGAATGGACCTTCCATGACTTAATCTGCTGGCTGAATTATTTTTTTTTAATTGGAACATATGCGGTCTATCTACTGATAAACACTAAACCACTTAATTTCTTCCATCTACTGCTGCTGAGTCCATCATTATCATGGCAATATAATCTACAGTAGAACCGAATAGAAATGAAATGAATTCATCATTGCAACACAAAATCCTGTCCACTCCCTTGCATCTGGTAAAGCTGCAGTGACACCCATAAACATGTCACACCGTGCTCAACTTGAAAATAGCGGCAGAAGAACCTCAGTAACAGTAAAACCACTCTGGCCTGTTTGTTTGCTTTGAGTATGAGAATTCCCCATTTTTAAGGATATATAAGCTCTCCAAACGTTGTCTTCTAATAACTTAGCATCCAGAAACTAGAATTTAGAAGTTTTCAATGGCAAAGGAAGTTTCAAAGGATCAAATTCCAATGATCAGACTGGGATTTTCAAACGCTCCAACATACTCAACGCTATAGAAAATAGAGGAATTTACCTGGTAGAGCCTGGTAGAGCCCTATACGTGCTACGAGGATCCCGTTTTTCGTTGGATACGAGAGGGGTTCTCATGTGGTCATTTTAATTTTTTTTTTTTTTTTATCATTTTATGATATGGTCGATATCGACTATTCTGTCAGTCAAATTTTCTTACAAAATGGTCGATATCGACCATATCACGAAATAAAAAAAAAATGGATTTCCTCCCTTGGTCGCTGCTCAGTGAGAAAAATGATCGTATGAATCAACAAAGAACTCCGTCGTGGTTGCCGCCAAGGGAGACGTCGCCTGCTTCATCCACCTCCTGGACTCCCACGGCCACCCGCGGTGAAGGAGAAGGCCGCCGCGGCGGTTGAGGCCATCACCTCCGACCCAGAGAATGCCTGGGCCGTGTCCGCCTACGGCGGCATTTGGGCCTCATCGAAGCCTCCCGGTCGGGCTCTCCGGCGGTGCAGGCCCACTCCTCCGGCGCCCTGAGGAACGCCGCAGCGGTGGAGGACATCAGAAGGGCATTGGAGGAGGAGGGCGCCATCCCCGTTCTCGTCGATCTCCTCGACTCCTCTGGCCATGGCGGCGGCCGCAACTCCAGTGGAAACGCAGCACACTGCCTATGGTTGATGGCGTGCTCAGGCGAGGATTTCCGCCAGGCCATCGTTGAGGAAGGCGGGCTGCAGAGGCTCCTCCAGCTGCTCCAGGAAGCCCTAAACCCTGAGACGATTGAGCATGCCCTTCGGGCCATCTACGCCCTCTCTGCCTCCGCCTCGACGGCCAGGGCCCTTTCCTCATCCCCCTCCGCCGTCGGATTCCTGCCTCACTAGTGGAGCTGATTAGGCAAGGGGGCAGCACGGGGCTGCAGCATATCTCGGCTTCCTTGATCTGCAACCTCTCTCTGGCCAACGAGCGCAAGCGGGCATTTGCCAGATGCATGGGTGTGACGCCCCGGAGTCCCACATCGACTATAGAGAGGAAAGTGATTGGGATTATATGTAGAGCTTACACCCTTACTTAGCATGAGGCCTTTTGATGGGTTGAAGCCCATCAGAAGCAAAACCGTGAGGCCAGTGGGCCAAAGCGGACAATATCATGCATGGGTAAGGGGTGGGGCGTGACAGTTGGTATCAGAGCCCAGCACGATCTTCGGATATTAAAAATGGATAGAAACAATAGGACGTGGTGAGGATTGCGATTTCCGTTAGATAGACTTTAAAGTGTTAACTGTAAAGTCTATAGAATTGTTTGTTAGCTTGTTTCACAGAAACAAAAACATTATTATTTTGTTGCAGGTCATGGCACAACGTACGACTAGATCTCAGGACAAAGAGCCTGGGAATGGATCTAATAATTCAGATGAACGTTTCAATCAGCTGTTGCAGGCTTTTATGCAATCACAGGCAACTCAAAATGAGCAACAAAGAGCAGCTGAAGCGGAACGAGCTGCAGAGAAACAACAAGAAAGAGAAGATAGAGCTGCTGAGAGGGCACAAGCAGATCATGACAGGGCAGCATTCCAGGCTCAGATCATAGCATTAACTGACAGAGCAGCCCAGCCAGTACAAGTGGTCATGCCTCCTCAAGAAGTAGATCCAAATGACTTGTACGAGAAATTTAGGAAGAGGGTTCCTCCTGAGTTTCACGGGTCCGAGGATCCCATGGCAGCAGATGCCTTTATAGAGCAGTTAGAGCAGATCTTTGCAGTTTTCCGCTGTACTCAGAAGCAGCGAGTGAACTTGGCAGCTTACATGTTCCGAGGGATAGCTCTCCAGTGGTGGAACTCGGTGAAGGCAGTAGTGCAAGCAGAGGTAGTGGCTGAAGAAACTGCATGGGAAACATTCACCAAGGAGTTTATGGACAAGTTCATACCCAAATATGTCAAAGACCAGTGGAAGAGGGATTTTCAAAACTTGGTGCAAGGGGATATGTCAGTGCAGCAATATGAACAGCAGTTCACAAGATTGTCTAAGTATGCACCCACACTAGTTGTTCCGGAGGAAGAGAAAATCAGGCGTTTTCTGGATGGATTATCAGCTGATATCTATATGATGATTGGAGACAATCAACGCCCGACATTCCAAGAGGCTGTAAAAAGTGCATATTGGGCTGAAGGTGCACTAAATAAGAAGGCAGCAGAACGGCAAGCCAAATACCAGCAACATCAGTTGAGGCAATCTTCTAGTCAGAGCAACCCAAAGAAACCGAAGTTTCAAGGTCAACCCTCAGGTGGTCAGAAACCACTGTGTAGACGGTGTGGAAAGAATCACCCTACTGAGCAGTGCTACAAGGAGACTGGGGCATGTTTTCATTGTGGACAGCTTGGACATCAAGTTCGAGATTGTCCCAACGGTGGTAGTCAGTTACCAAAATCCCAGCTAGTAGCTTCTCGTACTCCGGCGCAGCCGTGGAGAGCAGCACCTCCGCAGGGGCCACAACAGATTTATCGAGCCCCACAACAGCAGCAGTTGTACCGAGCACCAGCTCCTCAGTATCAGCAGTATAGGGGTGCAGCACCACAGCAACAGAGGACAGCGCTAGGTCAACAGAGGCCAGTTCAGGGACAACAGAGGCCATTTCAGCAATACAGGCAGCAACCAGTGGGTCAACCAAGAGCACCAAGGCCAGTCCAAGGGCAGCAGAACCAAGCCTATCAGATGGGCAAAGTGTATGCAGTTACGCATGAGGATGCAGATGCTTCTGCAGAAGTGGTGGAAGGTATTGTTCTAATCTCAGAGGTAGAAGCTAAGGCCATTTTTGACCCTGGCTCTACACATTCATTTGTTTCTCATGATTTTGCTAGACATATCAATGAGGCTGTAGTGAGATTAGATGTTGCTTTAGTAGTGGGTACCCCAGTGGGCACGCAGGTCCGTTGTCACCAATATTTTCCGAGTACTCGAGTTCAAGTCGGAGATTTCATTTTACCTGCAGACCTGATTCTTTTAACGATGAAGGATTTCGATGTCATACTTGGTATGGATTGGCTAGCGACCTATAGAGCAGTGATGGACTGTTTTAACAAAACCATCAAGTTGTCACTGCATTCAGACACTGTTGAATTCGTTGGGCAAAGGAGATCGATTCAGACATGCCGGATCTCGGCACTGAAAGCAGAAAGATTGTTGAAATCTGGATGCGAAGGATACTTGGCGTTTATCACGGAGGATAAACAGTCAAAAGGGGTGGAGGATATTCCAGTGGTCTGTGAGTTTCCGGATGTTTTTCCCGATGAGATTCCAGGCTTACCTCCAGTCAGAGAGATAGATTTCTCAATTGAATTGGTACCAGGGACAGCTTCTATTTCTAAAGCTCCATATAGAATGGCTCCAGCAGAACTCAGAGAGTTGAAAACCCAATTGCAGGATTTGTTGGACAAGGGATTTGTGAGACCAAGTGTATCACCTTGGGGTGCACCGGTCCTATTTGTGAAGAAGAAGGATGGTTCCATGAGGATGTGTATAGATTATAGACAACTCAATCAGGTCACAATCAAGAACAAATACCCTCTTCCCAGGATCGATGAGTTGTTTGACCAGCTTCAGGGAGCTGAATATTTCTCAAAGATAGACTTGAGATCAGGATATCACCAGCTCAGAGTTCGAGATCAGGATATTCAGAAGACAGCATTCAGGACAAGATATGGCCACTACGAGTTTTTAGTAATGCCGTTTGGATTAACCAATGCTCCAGGATTATTTATGGCCTTGATGAATAAGATATTTACTCCATTTCTCGACCAGTTCATCGTTGTTTTCATAGATGACGTATTAGTGTATTCTCGGTCTCGAGAAGATCATGAGCAGCATTTGAGATCAGCATTGCAGACTTTGAGAGATCATCAACTCTATGCCAAGTTGAGTAAGTGTGAATTTTGGCTTGAGCAAGTCATTTTCTTGGGTCACATCATCAGCAAGGAAGGATTAGCGGTAGATCCAGGAAAGATTGAGGCAGTGGTCAAGTGGCAGAGACCCATGTCTATTACAGAGATTCGTAGTTTCTTGGGTTTAGCAGGTTACTACAGGAGATTTGTGAGAGGATTTTCATCCATTGCTGCTCCATTGACCAGATTAACACGAAAAGATGTGCCTTTCGTGTGGACTGACGAATGTGAAACAAGTTTTCAGGAGTTAAAGAATATAGGTTGACTACCGCTCCAGTACTCACATTGCCTATGGACAATGGTAGATTTGTCATTTACACAGATGCTTCGAATGTTGGATTGGGTTGTGTGCTTATGCAGGATGGGAAAGTAGTGGCTTATGGCTCTAGACAATTGAAAGAGCATGAGAAAAAGTATGCAACTCATGATTTGGAACTTGCAGCAGTAGTCATGGCATTGAAGATGTGGCGTCATTACCTTTACGGTGAGAAGTTTAAAATTCATTCAGACCATAGAAGTCTCCAATATTTGTTTACTCAGCCTGAATTGAATATGAGACAGACCCGGTGGATGGAATACATGAAGGATTTTGACTTTCCAATCAAATATCATCCCGGGAAAGCCAATGTAGTGGCTGATGCGTTGAGTCGAAGAGTAGCAACTAATGCATGTTTGAGAGCAGAATGGTCTTGGGCAGAGATTTTTCTCGATCTGGGAGTGTCCTTGCAACCAATTGATGACAAGATTATGTTAGCTAACATGTTCGTCCTAGAACCGGAGATTTTGAGCAGGATCAAAAGCAAGCAATCAGAGGATCCAGAGCTAGCTCGAGTAATTGGACAGATTGACAGCAGACCAGACTTCAGAATAGTAGAGGGTGTGTTGTACTTTCAAGATCGGTTATGTGTGCCAAACATAAAAGAGTTGAAGAATGAGATCATGACGGAGGCGCATCATTCCCGTTATACTATTCATCCAGGCAGTACAAAGATGTACCAGAACCTGCGTAATCATTATTGGTGGAATAACATGAAGAAGGAAGTAGCATGATTTACAGCAAGGTGTTTGGTGTGTCAACAAGTAAAGGCAGAAAGAAAGCAACCCCCAGGACTTTTAAAGCAATTGGAAGTGCCAGATTGGAAATGGGAACACATAACAATGGATTTTATCTCTGGGTTGCCATCGATGCATAACAAAGATAGTATCTGGGTGATAGTAGACAGATTGACGAAGGTGGCACATTTCTTACCAATGAACATGAAGACACCTCGAGATGAATTAGCTCGAATGTATATGGAGAAGGTTGTCACAATTCATGGTGTTCCTTTATCGATTGTATCAGACAGAGATCCTAGATTTTTGGGCAGATTTTGGACAGAACTTCAGGCAGCTTTGGGCACGAAGTTGAATTTCAGTACAGCGTATCATCCTCAGACCGACGGTCAAACTGAAAGGACTAATCAGACACTGGAGGATATGTTGCGAGCTTGCGTCCTTGAGTTTGGGAAGGACTGGCAGAAGAGTCTCCCATTATGCGAGTTTGCATACAATAATAGTTATCACTCTAGTATCGGTATGGCACCATTCGAAGCGTTGTATGGCCGTAGATGCAGAACCCCAATTTGTTGGGAAGAGATAGGTGTCAGAAGTTTTCATGGCCCATCTATTGTTAGTGATACCAGTGAACAAGTGAAGCAAATCCATGACCGGTTGAAAATTGCTAGAAGCCGGCAGAAGAGTTATGCAGACATGAAGAGAAGAGATCTTCAGTTTGAGATAGGTGAACATGTATTTCTTAAGGTTTCACCGACGCGAGGAACATTGAGATTTGGGCAAAAAGGGAAGTTATCTCGGCGATTTATCGGTCCATTCGAGATCTTGGAAAGAATTGAAGAAGTTGCTTACAGATTGGCTTTACCAGCAGAGTTGTCAGCAGTGCATAATGCTTTTCATGTCTCGATGTTGAAAAAGTATATCAAAGACCCTTTGCACGTGTTGCACTATGAGCCATTGGAATTGCAGCCAGATGTTACTTATGTGGAGCGACCGTCTCAGATCATCGACACAAAGGAGCAAATTCTCAGGACTCGGACAATACATTGGGTGAAAGTCCAGTGGGAGCACCATAGTCCTCGAGAAGCCACTTGGGAACTTCGGGACCAAGTGAGGAAGTTGTATCCGTTTCTTCTTCCAGAGGTATGATTTTTATTTGGAGGACCAAATATCCTAAGGGGAGGAGAATGTAAGATCCCGGTCCCACCTATTATATATTTATTATTTTTTTAATTAGAATATTATTATTATTTTAATTAAATGTATTTTAGTTATTTAAGTGGGTAGGATTTAGTGGGGCACACGATAGATTAGATGTTTGAATCGGTGAGTCGGGCTACTGGGTAGATGACCTGACCCGCAGTTTGACCCGACCCAATGACTTAAGCCCATTATTCTCTTAACCTTATCCTCTTATTACGAATGCACATCCTTATCTCTTCCTCTGCAACTATTCCTGTCCCGATCGTTCGTACTTCTTCTTCCTCTTTTCAGCATCCCAAGCCATACCAGCTTTGAGATCTAGCCATCAGAATCAAGATCAGAGGATACCATCATTCTTAAGTTCGACCTTCTTATCTCAGGTAACCCTCTCCTCAAGCCATTAGAGAAGTAAATCTATACTCTTGGGTTATCTTCTTCTTTTCCAATGTTAGGTTTGGGTAGGGTTATAATAGATCTGCTCATTTGGGCATTTCTTTTCCATCTCTTATGTCAGATTGGCGATAGGATTATTCTCGAGCGCTGTGGGAATCTTGATTTGGGTATTAGGGTCTGTGCATTTTTCTTTAACCCGGTGAAAGGCAAGTACCTAAATATAATTTGTGAATTTAATGCTTGTGTTTCTCTTTGATTCAAGTGTGGCTACATGTAGAAACCCTTCGATGCCCTTGTTTTGATGTTTTAATAATATTCCTAACATAATTACATAGTTTCTTTATTGATTACTAACATTAGGTGGGTCGTACAAATATCACATTAGGCAATTTCTACCATGATTGCCAATATTAATGCCCCCTAGTGATTACTATAATTAGCTTGGTTAATATGATTGTTAACATCAAATGGATCCTACGTTGATTTTTCATAAATGGATTCTTAAATGATGTTTAACACTCGACAGGAGTCTCTGCTATAATCACCATTGGATGTATTACATTATAATTATTAACATTTGGTGGGTCCCATAGTCCTATCATAATTACATAGTTTCTTTATTGATTACTAACATTAGGTGGGTCGTACAAATATCACATTAGGCAATTTCTACCATGATTGCCAATATTAATGCCCCCTAGTGATTACTATAATTAGCTTGGTTAATATGATTGTTAACATCAAATGGATCCTACGTTGATTTTTCATAAATGGATTCTTAAATGATGTTTAACACTCGACAGGAGTCTCTGCTATAATCACCATTGGATGTATTACATTATAATTATTAACATTTGGTGGACCCACGTTGATTAAAATACATTACTCGTGGGTTTTAACATTTCGTCTAATGATTTTCTAATTAGATGGGCCCTACCATGGTTACCAATATTAAATCAATCTAGTATGACTACTAGTTAGTGGGTTCCCATTCGGTCAATCATCCTGATTTCTCTATTCATTTCTTATTTCAGTGCGTCATTTAGTGAAAATTTTATAAATTGCCAAACACTTCAAGGTATATTGAAATTTGTAGTAATTGCCAAACACCATAAGTGACACAATATTATAATATGACACTATTTTATTATGTGATAATGAAATCTTATAATATTTAAATTTGGTGATATTATGTTCTTCTTTTATCCAAACACCCCCAGTCAAAAAGATTTCCTATCAAACCACTATAAAAAGAAGACCATCAAAACCCCGTATATTTTATTCTCTTTTGATTTGATGCTTTACCTAATTTTACTTCAATTCATCTTTAATCCAAACACGTAGAAAGGAGTGGTAAAGGAGGAAATTTAGCATATGACCTCTCATACAAGGTGATATGACCAGAAAGTTGAGCTATAGCCTAGGACATAGTAAGAAAGGCTTTTCCACTACAACACTAACTCTACATGGGCTTGGGCTATATCATTTTGAGGCAGGTTTGGCTTGGGCCAGCTACTTCTACCTGACTCAGTGTTGGCATAGGCTCAGGCTTACAGTTTAGAAGTTGGGTCGGGCCTGGACATTCATTAGCCAAGCCTGACCCATGAACACCCCTAATTTTTATAGGTGGGATGCATCTTAATTCTAATTCCTAAAGGTGGATCTCATGTTGTAGTTTATAACACTAGGTCTCATGTATAACATTTTCTAAAAGGTGGAGCAACATTAGGTGGAGCAATATCTCCTAAAAGGTGTAACGCCCTCACTCTGAATACCGAGTTTACTGCCAAGGTACCTGAATTTGGTGCATTACATTCTGAATAAGCCGAGAACTTCAAGGATCATAGGTCCACAATAAGATCCAGTTTAAAAAATTTCAACTAACATTAATAAGAAACGATTAAGTGCGGAAGCAATACAGAATAGCAGTAGCAAAATATCAACGTCCAACATGCATATGTCAAATAATGGTGCACAAGTCCATCTGTTACACCCCGACCCCGCCTAAGTTTGATTAACGCTTAATTAATCTTGATTAAGTGCTTAATGATTATTTTGGATGGTTTTGTGATGGATTTAGGTAGATTAGTGTGGTTTTGACCAAGTTAAGTAGAACTATGACCTTTTAATTAATTTTGAGTAATGCATGTGTGTATAAGTTTTGTGGGCCTTCATATGCATTTCATCAAACACCTTCCCTACATTATTTCCACAATGAGACCCAACTCATTAGACCCATCTACAAATCCAAGCCCATTTCCATGCTCTTTGACCAACCATTGATTAAATGGACCACCAATTGACTTTTTATGTAAATACTAGAATAGGAAGGAGCTTACTTGTAAAATGGACACCCTTATCCCTATATATACAACTCACCCCTTCCTTCTCATCCTTTCATTTCCTTTCTCTCTACTACTCTTCTTCTTCTTCTCTTCTCCTTACCCTTTCCTCTTTTCCTATCTCTACAAGAAATGATTCGTATGCCTTGGAAGCTAGGAGTTAGACTCATCCTCATCTTATCCAACCTCTCCTATTCCTTATGGACAAGAAGACCTCTTCACCTTCCCCTATTTCTCTCAAATTCGGATTTCCTCCTAGAGGTGAGAACCAAACTCCATTTGAGTTATATTTTTGAGTTAATATGAGTTGTAATGGAGTCATGAGACTTGTACTTAACATGCATTGCATTCTTATCACTCTTCCATATGGATTCTTTGATTAGGGTCTGTTATTTGGGATTTTGGATTCACTTGAGCAAAAGAGGAGAGAAAGGCTTGGAGCCATCTTCACCTTCTTCATAGCTTGGATTTGGGATACTCATCATCTTCCATTGTGGACAAGAGATTCTCTCTCCAACTTTCTCTATTTCCTCTCAAATTCGGAATTATGGTTTAGAGGTAGGTAACAACCCTTTATTTTTATGATTTTGAGTTGTATTTGAGTCAAGAAGACTCCTAATCCCACATGCATTGCATTCTCATCATTTTCCCATGGTATCTCTTTGATTAGGGTTTAGTAAATTGGGGGTTTTCATCATTTATGCAAGAGATTGATAAGAGAGCTTTGGAAAAGCTTATTAGAGGCAAGTATAAGCATAAATTGAGATTACATGTTGTTATCGTCATTTGATTTTAATAGAATTCTTTTTTAATGATTTACTTCCTTAAGAATAGATGGATTACATGGTTTTATAATTTTAATTGATAAATGGATTTAAAAAGAATATATGTATTGTAAATAGGAGTAAAATGACCCCTTTTGTGTAGGTGGTTTATTAGAAAAGGCAAGGAATGGAAAGAAGAATACTTGAAGAAATTCGAATTTCTGAAACCCTAGACCGTTCGCTCGAGCGAACCTGAAGACTGAACCCAAGCTCGAGGGACCAAAGGGTGCGCTCGAGCGACCAGCACTTTGGATGGAGTCCGTTCGAGCGAACTTGGGTCCGCTCAAGCGAATCTGAAGCACTTTATTTGGACTTCCTTTAAACCATTTTATGAGTGAATTATCACTCTTAGTATATGTTAACCACTTTAATCATTTCAATGGATAATTAAAGTGTCCACCTCATTTCTATAGGAAAATTAGGCTTCCCTAGACCATATGTCTTTAAAAATGGAACCCTTGCTTGACCTTATTAATTTAGCCCAATGGAAATCAATAGCTTAATTGCTATGCCAAGAAGATTAATTAGAAGGTTCAATGTATTTCATAATAAGTGACACCAATTGAGTAATGACGCATTGATCCTCTTAATCTATCTTGTATTGGATAGTAATAGTTTATGTGAATAATTCATTAATTAGTAATGCCTTTATTTCTTAAAATAAATTGTATTACATATTGAAGTTGAGATTTCTATTAATATCAATTTTAATTGATAAGTGGTTATATTGTTCACATCATTTGATTCAATTATCTACTTCCCAATTCGTTATTAATTGTCGTACAGTTTTTAGATATTTGATGAAAGATTTGAATCGAACAAGTATTTGATTATACGAGATTTCTATTTGATTTGAATTGTGAACGAGTACATAAACATACTCAAATTTGATTTGTTATTGATTTGATTAACTGGCACTAGCTTCGACCATGTGAAGCCCGACGTGGATAAACTTGGTTTAGTTATTCGAGACTACTGCTGTACGTCTCCTGGAGCACTGAAACTCCATAACTGGGTAGCCAGCTAGCTTTTGCCCGGGCCGCTGGTGACATCCCAACTAGATTCGCTCTCATTGAGAGGATGAGCTCATGTAGTAGCCAAATTTGTATATAAATTATTATTGATTTGATTTCGAAAACATAGATGTATTATTGGTTTGATTTTCGAAAACATGGTTTTATCTATTATGGCATAATTGTTTAAGTTATTTCTTACAAATGACATCTTATTAATTTAATTGTCATCTTATCCATTTGAAACATTATGTATATCATTTTTATTGCCTGTACTTGCCAAATCGTTGTATTTGAGATACTACTCTTGGTGTCACAGGGATCCAAGTTAACGAAGAGATTAATTATAATCATTAATTATAATCATTCAGATTAAAGATTGTTTGGTAAGTTCTTGGGTTAGCTATGATAGCCGTAGTTCGTACTTGAGTGGTAATTTTAGTTGAGACTAAGTATTTTGTATTTCATTTAACTTAAGGTAATGCATTTGATTAATAGATTTTCATTGGTAATAGGACTA
Source organism: Litsea cubeba (assembly GCA_012931725.1). NCBI lineage: Eukaryota > Viridiplantae > Streptophyta > Magnoliopsida > Laurales > Lauraceae > Litsea > Litsea cubeba. Next base: position 160,154,503 of record CM022944.1, on the reverse strand, counting down.
TAATTCTTGTATAAGCATCTAGTAGAAACTTGTCAGAGTACTCATGTACCTTGCATTTAATGAGATTTAAATTATTAGCTTTGTTAAAGATAAATTGTATCATAATGGAATAGTTAATGGACTGCTCATGGCTTTGATATTGATATTGTACATGCTTTCGCAATTAAATATTGATTGACAAGTGTCAGTGAGTAACCCTCACACGTGAAATGTGGAATTTTCTCCTTCGTGAATTTGGATTTGGTCCGGAACAAGTGCGAGTTCACAGGAGTATGCGTGTCACTCCTTGGGAAACACCCTAATCAGGGAATTTTCGGGTCCGGGATGTGACACCATCTAAATGTCAAAGTAGAAATATAATGTGCTTATACAAATCAACACCCCCAAATCCTCACATGAGTCACACTCAAAGCCTTCACAAAAGTCACACAACCCTAGCCTCAGGCTCTCCATAATTGGGCAATGGCTCCACATCGCCCGTGGCCCACCAGTACTCGTTCGCATACGGCACCTCGTCGAGCCCCTCACCCTCGGAGGTGGGGTTGGTAATGATACCTAAGCACCAAATAATAGGTCAGGTCCAAAAGGACCTAGCAACACAGTATACTAATAACATACTATGGATGCATCAAGATAAAATAAAGACATTGATAAGATCATAGAGTAACAAATATAAAACAATACTAGGCAAATCTTGCAATCATAAGCAACATGAATCAACATAAAAGAATAAGCTAAACCATTCATCTAATCAATATAGCACATCCACATAAGCTAGTACCACGGGAAATTATGAAGCCGCCCTCCATACTACCTTCGAGTTACAGTAAGGAAATGCACGAGATTACAACCGAGCAATATCGTATTATCGGATTCTGCCGGGCGTATAATGGTATCGTGCAGTATCATGTGATACCCGAGTGGTGTATGTCCACCTTATCCAGCTCATCATGATAGCCTTACACATAAAATAGCTCCTACCAAAGGTGATCAGTGCCAAGGCTAAGCTCATATCAACCGAGTGGATGCTTAAGCTGACTCTAAGGAATCACATAATCAGCTCAAGTGCCTGACTAGGCTACCTTTGCAAGAGCAATGTTTCACATGTCCAGACGAGGGCCGGTATTCAAGTCCAGTCCATATTCTATCATATCTCTCATATAGTCGATCATCATATCTATGTCCATCTCCATGTCCATATCCATATCCTTACTCATTTCCATATACAATCATTACCAATGCATTCACATCAGGTAACTATACGATTCATCTACTCCGTGGTCATTACATTCATCATCCCTTCCTTAGGCCATAGGATAGCATGCCTAGCCACAGACACAGGTCAAGTGTTCTCCGTTCATAGTCAAGGTCACCTCTAGGTCAACCATAGGTAAAGATCTTCCATTCCATTTATTAAACATGTTTTACAATGATATAACAGTAGCAAGTAATAGAGAAAAGATCATAAAATCATGTGGCAGCATGAATCAATCAATGGAGAATAGCACCAAGTAGTCCAACCTAGGTTAATGCCCCCTTTTAGGTCCAAGGTCTCATATTAAAGACCGTCTCAGATGCTAAGAGTTTGCATTTAGTGCTATGAAGTTACAGGACATCTAAGACTGCTTTTAAGGACCAAACCGGATTCCATTTCATAGCCCAAGACCCTACTTTGGGTTGACTCATTCTTGGCACATCAATAGGGGTCCACATGGAAGGTCAATGGGGCCAAGATTAGCTAAATACAAAAAGGAAGGCAGTTCTGGAAAACTCTGCTCACAAAAAAAAAAAAAAAAAAATTCTAGTGAGCGAAGCATCAGACATCCAGGCAACAAGGGTGCCCGCTCAAGTGAGCCTAAGGTCCGCTCGAGCGGGTATCTTAGAGGGTGCCTTCGCTCAAGCGCGCCATAGGCTCGCTTGAGCGGGCGTACTCTTTGGATCTCCTCTTCATTCCAGTGATCCCTTTTGCTCTAGCGATTGTGAGCTCGCTTGAACGGGAATCCCATGTCTTGTTCTCCATTTTCTTGCATCTGATTCCCTTCCAAAACTCATCAATTCCACTCCAAACATCACAAAACCAACTCTAATCGTACAAACTCCGTCATCCACCACAAACCCAATCACCATGGGCCATTGATCTTCCAAATAGGAGATCTCTTCCATCAATGGCCATCAAGCCATAAACAAGAACTTAAAAAGGTAGATCTACACATCAAAACATCCATAAAATGGAAATTCACAGAATTCTGAAGGGAAGCACATGCATTCTATGCGAGAAGGTATATTACACTTGCCTTTGGTCTCCAATGGAAGTCTCCTAGCTTGATCTTCAAGATCCAAGCTCAAATCCCCAATTCCAAACTTCTAAGCTCTCTAATCCTCATAACAGTCCCCAAAACTCAGGTCCACAACTTCTACACTCAAATCCAAAGGAGAAATTGCATCAGTGAAGGGAAGTCTAGGGAAGAAAAAGACCTATAAGGAAATTGATTTAAGGAATGAAGATTACCTTGTTTTGTAGAGGAGCAGAAGATCTTGGAGAAAGGAGAGGTCTTCTAGCTTAGAGATGGTTGTAGCTTGGAGAGATCCTTGCTCTTTGGATGGTAGAAATCCTAGATCTAGGAATTCTTATAGAGGATTTTAGAGGGAAAAGGGAAGAGAAGAGATGGAAGAAGAGGGAAATGGGAGGAAAATGAGAGAGATATATAGAGATCGTTTGAATGATGTTGGGGGTAGTTTTATAGCCTTTGGTATGATCGGAAATGTCCAAAAAGCCCAAACTCCTTTGATTGCTTTGTGAATGAACTAAAGGACATTTAGTGTACTTTAGGTTTAGTTGCACAAATCTCCATGAGAAACCCCTCCTATTCTTATAATTTACTTCTAAGGGCCTCTAGCTAACTAAGAAACTCTAAGAGATCCAACCAAACCCCTATCAAGCTATAAAATCTCAAAACACTCATCATCCTATAAAATGGGTCTAATTAGCATTTAATTAGGCTACTGAAAGGGCGGAGCCTCACAAAAGGTGCATCCCATTTTTACAATCACAAAAGTGGCCCCATATTATAATTGCTATAAAGCGGGCTTACATTATAATTTCTATAAAGGTGGGGCCCACATTATAATTCTTAAAGGTGGTATCATGTTATGAATTCTAAAGGCGGGGCCTCGCATACGACATAATTTGTAAAGATGGGCCCCATGTTCGAATTCTTAAAGGTGGAACCCATACAAACTTTTTAAAGGTGATCCTTATACAACAATTCCTAAAGGTGGGAGCATGTTTTAATTATTAAAGATGGATCTAAATAAATCCAAAAGATGAGCCCCATGTTTGCAATAAAAAAAAATGCAGGCCATACAATTCCTATAAAGGTGATCCCAAGCTGCCCATGTTTCTAATTCATTTTTTGGTCCACTGTTGTAATTTCTAGGGGCCATGTATAAAAACTTTAAATCCACACAGCTCATATCGTAATTCATAAAGGTGGGTCACGTGTTGATAATAACAATAAGTAGATCGCACCTGGGCATGTGTCAATTCAATCATCGTTCACATTCATGTTCACGTTCTCTCTACTCTCCCTCTCTCTCTATATATATATAAATGAAAATTCTAAAAAACGCCCCTTTTTCCGCCCCCTTTTTTTTTTGTCATGGGGCCCATGTTGAGTCAATCTAATCTTTTCACACACTACCCACCCATGAATAGTCATAAGTCTTAAGTATGACACTCATCCAACTTTCCCTCACCGTTGGATTGAAATCATGATAAAATGATGTCTCTAAACCATTAAATTTTAAGGTCATGGATCAAAAGGTTAGGATGATCTTATGGACTCAAGAGTCTGTATATAGGTAGGCCTCACATAGATTTTTTCTTCCAATGGACTTCCATGATCATCATGCATCCTAAAAGGCCCAACTAGGATGGGCGTTTTCAAGGAGAACACGCCTGGGCACTGTATAGCGCTCTCTTCACTTCTCTTCACTTATACGAGTTGGATGTCTCGAATTTCTATAAAAAGAAAAAGTGACTTGATTAATGGGATTTGGTATGATATTGATATTCAAATATTTCTTTTCAAAACATATTGATTTGACCCACTTAGGCGGGACCACCACCTAATAGCACATTGCTGCCAGAAGCAAAACCCCATATTTCTACGAGATCCCATGTATGATGTGCCACAATATATAAAGGTATAATTTCATTTAGAAATCCTAATAGTTATGAAAAAGAAAGAGAGTTGCTAATTCCACAACCCAAGCTTCTCTTTACACATCCTTTCTCTTTCTAAAACTTATCTCTACACGCCCCCATTGTTCCCAAAATACCCTTCTCAGTTCACTCTCCTTCTTCCCCCCTTTTATTGACACCGCCCGCAGCCCTCTCTCCCCCTCATTCTCCTTGTGTCCCTCTCATGCTCCCTCTCTCCTTGTCATTCTCTCTCCCTCTCCCTGTCGCCCTGCCCGCCGCCCTATCTCCCTATCCCTCTCGTTCTCCTAGTCCATCTCTCGCTCTCTCTTTCTCTCTCCCTCCCTCTCTATCTTTCCATCTCCCTGTCGCTGCCCTCCGCCCTCTGACCTCTCTCCCTCTCTTTTGTTGTCGCTCTCCGCCCGCCGCCCTCTTTCCATATCCCTCTCCTTCTCCATGTCTCTCTCCCTCTCCCTCGTTCTCTCTCCCTCCCTCTCCCCGCCGCCCCCCTCCGCTCACCGCTCACCGCCCTTTCTCCCTGTCCCTATCCCCCTCCGGTGGTACTGCCGGAGGGGACGATGGTGGCTAGGGTGGGGGTGGGTGAGTGTAGAAAGAAGTTGAGGGATAGAATTTGGGTGATTCTCTCGTCGACCCTAAGATACACACAAGAAGTTCATCTCTCTTGTTCTAAGGTGAGAGAATCCTAAGAGAGACCACTTGTTCTCTAAAGCTATTAAGAGATTGTTCTGAAGTTCTGCTATAGAAGGTTTGAAGCTTGTACTTCTTTATAGAAGATTTGTTCGCCTTCTTACTCAAGGTGATTGAAGGAGGATTAAACACAGGGAGAGGTGTGCGGCGGGGAAATCGTGGCAATATGAGAAGTTGTGTAAGAACAACTATAGTCTTTAGGTCGACGTACTAACTAGGATAAAAGAGCTATGAATATATCTTGTAACCGTTAAATAGTGATTGGTTTTTTGTTAGTGGTTTTTCCCCCTGAATAGGATTTTCACGTTAAATTTGTATCTATCTTTTTGTGGTGTGTGATTGGTAGATAATTTTGCTAGTTCCAACTTATTTGATTGGTTACATCCGCTATGCAATTTATTAAACTAACATCCATTCCTATAAAATGCACTTTCAACTACAATAAAGGGCCTTCATACCACTATATCACCTACGTTAAAATGTATGCATGTATGTAAAATATGTTCAACGGACAAGTTTGCTTTGTTGCCTTGCGATTTCAATTCGGCAGACAAACCTTGGCAGGGATTAATCCCGTCAACACTGAGACTCAATTTATGCTACACTGACCATCTGTGCATGGCACAGTGTAAAAGGGTGGACAAAAGTACTAACCATCTCCTTAACAGCTGCCATTTTACTCCTCATGTGGAATTGTCTTCACCTGTGCATTCAAAAGCCTAATGACTACCAAAAATGTCAGGCTGAATTTACATTGCAGCCCGTTTTGATAGAAAGGTGGGCATTACTATATCCTGGGTTTTGTAGAAAGCCCGTAACAATTATATATTCAATGTCCATCCACTTAACCAAATGTCAGCCATCTCTCAAGGATTGAATCACTAATTCAATTTTGGATCATATCCATGCAGTGGGTATGGAGGACATAATTGCAAGCATCTCTGTGATGTAGCCATGAAATGATAGTAGAAATGGAAGAAGTTGAAGCTTGGGTCACTTATTAGATACTATGGTCTTCCTTACTGGCAAAGAAGGGAAAAAAAAGTCCTCGTGGGGAAACAGCAATATCGTGATGTGTGGGCTAAAAAGTCAAAAGAAAATAAGAAAAACACAAAGTCGGAGGGCCTTTGATGTCAATATTAGAATATCAGATGTTAGGTTCTTCCCCCGATATTTCAAGGTTTGTAAACATAGTTTTTTGAAAAAAACCCAAATTTCTAACATGAATAAAATAGAAAATTAAAAATAATAAAATTTACCAGCATTTCAAAAATTCTACATTTTAAAAAGAGGATTTTACATAAAAAGTTCTAAAATTTGATCATTCCTGGCGAAGGGTCCTTGCATATTGTGTAGTACAAACGGGGTCCATCAGGACCTCTTCCGTTTTTTTTAGTCGCTCTACGCGGTTTTCATAAAACACATAACTCCCTTTGTTTCTTCTTCCTCTTATTTTTTCCTCTTCTCCCACCCATTTCTCTACCTCCCGGACTCCATTTTTTCCTAATATGTACTATTTTTTTCTTTCTTCTTTTTATATTCATAAGATTTGTCTTGAAAAGTGAAAGAGACAGGGGAAGAAAAAAAAATGACAGACATAATAAGGAAGAATGGTTCCAATAACAATCTTATGCTCATACATTATCACATAAAGCCAACCATCAACCCATGAACCCATTTATGAGAGGTTTGGACGCAGTCTTTCCGTCCTTATGAAGGGTGGAAAACTTGTATTCGCAGCTATATCGCGTCTCCCAAAATTTTCTTGGCGGCCCTATCGTTGCAAAGAAAAAAGTAAAAAAAAGTTGGCGGGAAGATGCTGCCCAATCTTCGGGACCCTTCACAAAAAATGGCCAAATTTTAAGATTTTTTCCGTAAAACCCTCTTATAAAAAGTCTCAAACAACTACCAAATATGAATTTAGATTTCTAATGGGCCCAGTAGTCTTTATTGCAAACACCACGGGCTGCCATTCATCAAATGTGCCTTGCATAGCACAAGAGTACTGACCCCCAACGCGCATCGAAGAAAACTAGAAATGCTCACCCATCATGCTCCCGGCAGGTCTCAATTCCCCAAAAAAACTCACATGGATAATCCGCTCGCGACATCATGAATCCCCGGAAGACAATTCAATGAAATTCAGACAGAGTGATGGCTACCTACCCCATAATGCCGTTTATCTTTTTTCTATTTTTTTTTTCGTGATAACCTATGTGCTAAGGGATCATTTATCTTTTACGCGTGGGATATGTAAATATAATTTACACATGTAAATAATGAATATTCAAATTTTAAGTATGTAAGGTTTACAATTACACATGTAAATAATGAATATTCAAATTTTAAGTATGTAAGGTTTACAATTACACATGTAAATAATGAATATTCAAATTTTAAGTATGTAAGGTTTACACATGCGTTAATTTTGACAACGTTTATCTAATAACATCATTTTCATACCATTTACACATGTGATTCATTTTACTATGTTTGTTTCAATGACATGTAAATTTATTAGATGATCTTGTAAACGTTAGTTATTAATTATTGAATTAAACTCTACTATATTATGAATGAGAGATAAAAAAGGCCCATTTTATATTAAAGTTTTCATCTGCATTTTAAGATCCTTCAAAAGAAACAACACCACGTCTAAGCAGAAAACACCACTATACAGAACAGAGAACAAAGGGACAGCATCACCAAAGCACAGCACAACCCATCAAAGAAGACACCACAACAGAGCGACTGTACAACACCACTACAGAGCACAGCACATCAAAGAAGACCACTACAGAGCAGCTGCACAACACCACTACAAAGCACAACACATCAAAGAAGACACCACTAACAACTCAGGGAGCAACAAGACCAGATCACAATCAGCAAAAAGATCAAACTCTGCTTGGAGTAGCCAAAAAATTATGAAATAGGGGTTGGTTTATACATAACAAAGATCATGCATTCAAACAATAATTAAGAAAAATAAGGCCCGTTAAGTACGGTATAGAAGAGTGATGAATTTTGGTTTTCTACAAGTGTTTAAGATCTTTTTTAAATACTATAGAAGTCTTTCACATAAAAAAAAAAATTGGTTAGAATTTTTAGACAGTCAGTTAGAGAAACTATCCAAAAGAATTGAGCAATATTTAATTTATCATTGTACTTCATTGGACTAAACTTCCACTCATCACAGAATTATTTTATCAGGTGCAGGCCCTAGGTTGGTTTGATCATGGTCTAAGGCACATAATGAATTCAAACCGACGGGATAAAGAAGGATGGTCGGAAGAAAGTCAAGAGAAAGGAATTAAAGGAAGAAACATAAATGGACCTTGGTGGGTTCAGGCCAGGCACAATTATCAGCATGTATGAAATCGAACTTTCAATCTTCTAATTGAAAGGCTTCAGTGGCTCTTCAAAGAAGAGTTCTTATGTAAGGAATATGGACATCCGATCCAAAAAAGAAATCAAGTCAATGGCTTTGAAGGATCGGAAATGAACCCATTTGTTAATTGTCAGGTCTAAAGTTGTGAAAATAGATGGACAGACGGATAGATCAAGAAAGGTTATCCATGATTACTCCAAAGTTTATGTGGATCGATAATCCAAGAATCCTGTTTATATCTGTCTAGTGTCGCCAATTAATCACAGAACCCTCCTAGGGCAAAAACCACTCACATTACCTATAGAAGTTCGAGAATCTCTCTCTACCTCCTCTCTCAAAATACACCCAATTCTCAGAGAAACCAAATCCAAGGAAAACCGATGGAAACGAAATCAATTACAATCAACTGACACTGAAGAATCGAACACTGCACAACAGACCGATCTGAATATTTATTTTTTCTTACCTCCGCTTACAGGAACTGACGAATGAAGGTATTTTTTTCACTTTTTTGCCCTTTTCGGTCTAGAGGGAGATTGAAGAAAGAAGATTTCTGCAAGGGCCCGAGCACAGAGAGATGGAGACTGCACGAGACCGAAGATGCCGGGTAGCCACGCAGGGAGAGAGAGATATGTAGAAATGCGGGGAGAGACGCAAGGCGGGGAGAAGAGAAGCGGGGGTTCTCGTTGTTGGGTTTTATAAGTTTTACAATGACTTCCTTTTTCTTTTCAAGTATTTGGAAGGTTTCGAACCCAAGATGTGTTTGACGGAAATGCCCAGTACGATACCGTCCGCTTCCAATGGGTGTTCTTTGAAATCTCATGTATTGTGGTATTCTTTATTTCCCCACCTCAACAGGTGTTCAAATTCTGGTGCAAAAATGAGCCTATTTTCACATCATTTACGCATTTGATTTACACACAAGATGCGTAAATAATTATAAACAAACATGACTAATGCGTAAATATTACACATATTCTTCATTTACATATGTAAATTGGTGTAAACAAACGACCCCTAAGGCCCATTCACAAGCATATGATCGCCAGATCGAGGGACGTTCGATTCTAGATATCTAAAAACTAATATTTAAGGGTATATGCAAACCTTCATATTCATAAGCATCGGATTTATCTTATATTTTATTTTTAAAGATTTTGACAGTGAAAAACTTCTTAATTAGATGACCCACGTAAGAAAAAGGATATGAAAGCTTAATGCACATAGAAAAGATCCTTCCACCAAATTTCTTTTTTTTCTTATTGAAAGTTTGATCGAGTGATGATATTGTCGCCTAAATACAAATTGGCAACGATATTGCCGCTCAGAAGCTAATTCACCTGAAAGACGACCATCGAAAAATCATTACTAGCATACTGACAAAGATCTCCAAACCAAAGCAAGCACTACCTCCCTTTCATCCCAAGGGGAATGCGGCATCGGCATTCCCATTAAAGGGCTTCCAGCAATAGAAAATGAGTCTCATCATAATTTTGAGCATCCCACTCCCACATCTCTCAGATAAACTTGTCCAAACTCTAACACTAAAGTCAAGGAAAGAGAGTAACATCAAAAGTTAGAAAGTCATAGGTTTTGAAGAGATGAAGAGGAGAAGGGGGATTTGAGGTTTCGTGAAAAGGGAGTGCGTAGGTTAGGAGGAGGGGAGAGAGAAAAATAAGATATTGGTGATGATATCGTCGATTCCCTTCAATGTAAAAAAAATGCAATTGGCCCCATGAGACCACATGTCCACATCTATGCAGTAATATTTAGGAGGTCCTTCGCTCTGGAGCCATCTAAGATGCTTTTTTTCCTGTAAAACCCTCTTTATGCTTTATGCTCTCGGTATAGGATGGCTTTAATGGGGCTTTTACAGTAAATATTTTATTTTTTATAACCCAAGGTATCTCCTAGCCTAGCCTAGCCTAAGAGTTTTTGGCCTTGAGCCCGAAGGACACTCGATTTTAGACAGCAGAGAACCAATCCCTAAGGGCACAAATAAACCCTCCTATCCACATGCACTTGGTAAAACTACCAGAGGTAGGTGTCAAAGGTACAATAACCTTTAACCATTAATAATCCTTGATTTCAAAATTTAAAATAACTTCTTACAAATACTAATGTAATTTTTATGGACTAAAATGCCTTTAAGAGGTGAACTTATAAATTGTATGATTTTATGTCGATATATTCCTTTTATAACCTGACAAGAGGTGAACTTTTTGATGATATCACATAAATTAAAAATGTATGAAATATAAAAAATATAGTATGCAATATCGCAAAGTCGGGGACATTAGAATCCATTTAAATTGACTGAGTACCTCTTAGAAAAAGGGACATTCTACTGGCGCGCGCGCACACACAAAAAAAAAATAAAAAATAAAAAACTCTAAACATAATTTTTTTTTAAAAAAGATTGCCTAAAATACCCTCCTCCCTTCTTTCCCTCTCCCTCTCCCCTCCTCGCTTAATCTCCCCCACTGTCCAGTCGCCCCACCCCCTCCACATACCCAGCCCCTTCCACCCTCCTCCCCCTACCTAGCCTAGTCACCCTAATCCCTCCCATGGAGGAGGAGAAGAAGGACGGGAAAGAGAAAAGGAAGGAAGAAAGAAAGAACATAGAGAGAGAGAGAGAGAGAAAATGAGGGGAGGGGGAGGCTGATTCGCGCGGTAGCAAGGGGATGGAAGAGAGAAAAAGAAAGAAAGAAAGAGAGAGAGGGAAAATGGGGGAAATAGAGAGAGAAGAGGAGAGCTTGGTGGCGACCGACAGTGGTGCTGGTGGTCGCCGATGGCGACAGTGAAGGCGCAGTGACATGGGACAGCAAGGGGGAGTGAGAGAGGAAGGAAGAGAAAGGGAGAAATGAGAGAGAGATGGGGCGGCAGTGAAGTGGAGAGGAAGAAGGGGGGGGTCGGGTCGCGGCGGTGGCTGTGGCTGTGGCAGTTGATAGCGATAGCGGCAGCAGCAGCGGCAATGAGGGTGTCTGGTTGCAGCAGGAGGCATAAGGGAGAAGAAGAAGAATAAGGAAGGGGATGGAAGAGAGAGAAAAAGAAAGAAAGAAGGAAAGAGAGAGAGGGGGGGGAATGAGGGAAATAGAGAGAGAAGAGGAGAGCTTGGTGGTGGCCGACGGTGGTGCTGGTGGTCGCCGATGGCGACAATGAAGGCGCAGTGACATGGGACAGCAAGGGGTAGTGAGAGAGGAAGGAAGAGAAAGGGGGAAATGAGAGAGAGATGGGGCGGCAATTAAGTGGAGAGGAAGAACAGGGGGTCGGGTGGCGGCGGTGGCAGTTGACAGCGATGTCGGCAGCGAGGGTGTCTGGTTGCAGCAGGAGGCATGAGGGAAAAGAAGAAGGAAGAGAGAGGGAGGGAGAGGGAAAATAGGGGGAAGGAGGAAGAGGCAGGGTTGTCGGTTGATCTCCCGCCCAGTCGACAACCGGGAGGGGAGGGGGTGGAAGGGGGAAGGGTAGTTTAGGCAGTTTTTTTTTATTAATTTTTTTTTTCTCTGTAAAGAGATTTTTCTTGTGTGCCAGCAGAATGTCCCCTTAGAAAATCATCCCAACTTTTGTCACAAGTCGTAGTTATCCATGGTTATAAAGGTCACCATGTTGCGTAAAATCATTGAAACCCGAATGAACTTAGTGTAAACAACTTGATTTTCCATTTAAAACAACACTTTGGGAGAGAAATATTCACAAACATCGCATGGTTCTTACGTGCAATCAATCCTATTTTCTAAGTCACTTGAAACACCTATGAACAACTAACTCCATTCAGGTGCACTATTTTCCGCGAGTTACAAAAAACATGGAACCCAAGAATAGATTTGAGTATTGAATGTTTGAGAAGCAATTTGGACAACATCAAGACACGCGAACAAAAATTTTAGAAGCAATTGAAAAATGGGATGCGTCTCGTACCACAATTTACACCAACGTATATTATTCAACTTCCCTCATAACTTTTATTTTATAAAATCTGATTAATTTATTTTATATGATACGTATTTACACCAACAAATATTATCCAACTTCTCTTATCATTTATAGCTTTTTCTCGTTTGCAAATAAATCTATGCATTATTATTTTTTCAATTCATTTAATAGGAAGAAGCCCATGTTTCCGTTGGTTCGACAAGAATCATTTGTAAAGGGGATTTTGCCATGTCTAAGATAATTTCCAAGTACCTGTGTGACATTTATACGCAACAGTTGTACTGAGCGGCCACAATTTTATATCCACATCCGCCTTACAACATCATCATGAAGACGTGCTTTTAATTGGCGTTAGGCAGTGTTCTCTCTTTACTCTTGAAATCAAATATCAAATTCAATTCAATTCAATTCTTAGAACATGGTATTGTTGACAAATAATTGACAGTTTCTATTAGTCCCACCCACGCCCATATGATTCGTTATATTACTCTACCACCAGCTGAGCCACTCACTCACTCGCGAGTAGCGAGTATTTCTTTTTCCTTTTCCAAAGTAATATCAATACTATAAAAAGAAGAAGAATAGAAAAAAACGAAGGTTAGATCCAAGGCAAGGGAATCCTAATTTACAAATATTGGGATGCCAATAAATAACAGGTTGTTCTCTGATTCCCGCAAATAACAACATCATCATCACCACCACCACCATCCATTCACACATCTGATTGACAGAATTAAAAATAAAGGAAGAAAGAAAGAGATTGTGCAAAGGGGAATAGATAATACAGATCATATGCCAAACAAGAACAGAGAGATAGATATAAAACCCCTGGATAGATGAATATAGATAGATAGACGACAGATGGACAAAGACATATATATATATATATATATAGAGAGAGAGAGAGAGAACTAATTACCCCAAGAAATCTCAGGCGCACGCGCAGGGGTTCTCGACGGCGATGGACTCGGCGTCGGCGTTCCTGAAGATGAGATATCCAATGGCAAGACCCAAGACGACTGCGACGAAGACGCCGCCGTTGTAGGACATGATCGAGAGCATGAGGAGGTATCCGACGGCGGAGTTGATGCCGAAGAGGAGGGCGGAGGCGAATCTGGCGGGGCTTCGTGCGTTGGAGGAGAGGAGAGGGGTGGCGATGGAGGAGGGCGGTGACTTGGAGGCGGACAGGAGCTTGAATCGGATCCGCCGGTCCTCCATGTACTGATAGAAGGCTGAGAAGAGGAAGAGGGCGAGGAGGGTGAGCCCGTAACTCGTCCAAGAATCGGTCTTCCACGAGTCGACCAGGAGGGTCATCTTTTTGCCCCAGTAGAAGGTCATGTGCATCATCTTCGCTGTGCGGGGCAGAGGAAAAGGAAGAGGAAGAGGAAGAAGATCAAGAAGAAGAAGAAGAAGACGACGACGAGGAGGAGGAGGAAATTGCAGGAAGAAAGAATATAATAATTAAATAAGCCTTTTTTTTTTATAAGACGATGAGCTGAAATGGGGAGAAAGAAGAGCGATTGGTTGCTTTGCTTGGAAGGAGGAGTTTTGAAGAGGCAGAGGAAAGGTTTGATTGAAATATGCCCGATTACTTCTCACAATCTACGAGTCTGCCATCGTTTCTTCAATTGGAAATTTAGAATTTCCATGTCCATTACCTGTTGGACTGTTTACCAATTAGAAAAAAAAAAATAAAGTCTATCTCTTGCTGGAGATGAAGTGAAGGCTTGTCTCCTAATATTTTTAATTGTCATTTCTCTTTTCAAAAATTTTAAATTCCAGTTATTTTTAAATGGCTTTTTTGAGAATTCTGAAATTTCACCCTCTTTATTTATTTTTTTATTATTAAAGTTACAAATGCTCTACGAAAACAAGAATTTTGAAAAGGCAATTGAAAGGTAAAGCTTTTAAAGAATTTGAAATTAAAAAGAACAATGAATTCTTAGAATTCTCGTGGAAAATCAGGCCCATGATCAAGCCGTTCCTATGTTACTGCTGCTTGGCCACTTTTGGTTTTTCCAAGTTTGAATCTGTTTCTTGAGGATTTTTAAGGGGGCAGGGTCGAATTGGAAATTGGAGGTATTTTGACCATTTGCAGTACAAGTTTCTCAAGTGTACTGCTCCCAGGTACTGCAATGTACATGTGTTCCCCTTCCATTCATTGAGATGCGTGCACTCTCACACAGCGGACAAGTAAGCTTACCTGCAGGGGTAGAGATTTCCTTACCTTACCCGGGTGAGGTCCAAACAGGGGATCCCTGTTTGGACCACTCAACAGCAGCCACATTGGCAACTTGCCAATATATCTTATATACTTGTTTCTGGAATGAATAAAATAAAAGATTGTGGTCTTTTTCTTTTTTTTTTAAATGGGGAAAAAATTATTCCATGACAGAAACCCAACAGCAAGAAGGAGTCTGAATCCCGTCATCTCTTTCGGCAAAAAGACCTCATCAGCCTTCCTCTTCTCCTCCGGCCAGTGGCCTTCTTCTTTTCCTTCGCCAGTGTAAGTTTTCTCTTCTCCTCCGACCAGCACCTCCTCCGACTGCTTCATCTCTATAGAAACCCTACAGTAAAAGGATCCATCAGCTGTCCAGTCTACCTCTTCTCCTCCGGCTAGCGGTCAGACCACATCAATTGTCCAACCTTCATTTTCTCCTCCGGCCAATCCCAGGGGATCCCATGTTTCATTGAAAATGAATAGAGACCACGCTAAAGAAAAAACAACCTCACCCGATCGTCTCCTCCAACCCTCTCCTCACCTACTCAGATGGCTACATCCCATGCTGACTTACTTGAAATGAAAATATTGTCATTTTGTTGAACTATAGTAGTTAAATGTGATGAGAAACTTCATGTTGATTGCAAAGGTCTAACAAGAAATATTCACAGGTTGCACTTCCGTGTACTAAGGTTGAATGAAAGAAATGTTGAGGTTTCAGTCGCATCTTATGGCATCATATACTATGGTTTGAATCTTTATATACCGAGGTTGACACCCAGTCTGAGGAGGTTCTCTTCATTATATACTGAGGTTTCATTGTTTTGTTAGCGAAGAGACTTCCTGTATGCGATAAAAAAAATATTGCTATTAGATCGCAATGCTCTGGTCTTAACAAAAAAGTTCAAGGTTAGTAGAAAGAAGTTCTAAAGTCTCAAATTATGGCATCATACCCTATGGTTTGAATCATTATATACTGAGGTTGAAACCTAGTTTGAGAAGGTTGTCTTCATTATATATTGAGGTTTCACTGTTTCATTAGCCAAGAAGCGTGCTTTTACGTTTCCAATATCAATTGATCAACATACGGGCATTAATAATTAATTAGTCACAATCAATCAACACCTAGTACCAACACCCAGTTTTTTCAAAGTGGATGCCAACCTCAGTATATTGTCATTCAAACCATAGTATACGATGCCATAAGATGAGACCGAAACTTCAGTATCTTTCGTCCAGTCTTAGTACAAAGAATTGCAACCTGTGGATTTTTCTTGTCAGACCTTCGCGTGTGCATTCTAATATATAGATTTTATATCCAATACAGGGGGTCTCTTGGCTAATGAAACACTAAAACCTTGGTATTTCTTTCATCCAACCTTAGTATAAAGAATTGAAACCTGTGGATTTTCCTTATCAGACCTTCGCATGTGCATTCTAATAAATAGATTTTATATCAAATACAGTGGGTCTCTTGCCTAATGAGACACTGAAATCTCGGTATTTCTTTCATTAAACCTTACTATACTGAATTAAAACATGTGGATTTTCTTTGTTAGACCTTCGCATGTGCATTCTAATAAATAGATTTTATATTGAATACAGGGGTCTCTTGGCTAATTAAGCACTGATGAACTGCTATTAACATACAATCAATGAAATCCAACTTGAATATTAGCGTCTTAACAGTTCCACATCTATTACCAAAATCCATTTTCTTCTTGAATTTGATGCTGACACTCACATTCAATATGAAATTTCTCATTACATTCAAATAATATAATTCAACAAAATGACAAGATTTTCATTTCAAGTAAGTCAGCACGGGTTGCAGCCATCTGAGTGGGTGAGGAAAGGGTTGGAGGAGACGATCGGGTGAGGTCGTTTTTGCTTTAGGATTTCGATTCATTTTCAATGAAATAGGAGATCCCCTGGGATTGGCTAGAAAAGAAGAGGAAGGTCGGACAGTTGATAGGTGTCTGGCCGCTGGCCGGAGAAGAAGAGGAAGGCTAGACAGCTGATGGATCCTTTTGCTTTAGGGTTTCTATAGAGATGAAGCAGCCGGAGGAGGTGCTGGTCGGAGGAGGAGAAGAAACTCATACTAGCCAGAGGAGAAAAGGAAGGCCGAAGAGCTGATAAGGTCTTTTTGTCGAAGGAGACGACGGGATTCAGACTTTTTCTTGCTATTGAGTTTCTGTCATGCAGTATATTTTTTCCCCATTTGCAAGAAAGACCCCCAATCTTTTATTTTATTCATTCCAAAAAAGAGTATATAAACTGAGTTGGCAAGTTGCCAATGTGGCTCATGTTGATTGGTCCAAACAGGGATCCCCTGTTTGGTCCAAACAGGGGATCCAGACTCTACCTGGGTGGGGGGACTTCAGAGGGCTTGCACAACCTAGACCTTTACCCTATCCTTGAGAGCCAGAGTTTTACTTAAGACCTCAAAATAAAAAATAATATCATTATTAAGGAAGTACGCCATATTTTTGCACTAGCAAGAATATATAAAAATAATATAAAAAATTTAAATAAGAAATAATAAAACTAGAAGAAATGGATTGCAAGCTTATGCATTAAGTATATTATATAACTTAAATAGTTAAATAGAATTCAAATGAACCAAGCACAGATTTCTCCACATGTTATAACTCTCGGTAAGCAAATCAAAATGGTCACTTAATATGATTGGTGATCAATAGTCGAGACCCGAGATGTGGGCTACTCATATTTTGATTTCCTGTGCCCGAGTTGTGAGCTTTTCCTTAATGGTTTTCCTGTACCCGGGATGTGGGCTATTTTTTGTTATCTTGTTTGAATGGGGTATGCCCATTGGATACTTTCGATTTGAAAGCTATCCATGTGCAAATTCTGATATTTAGAGAAAATGAAAAAAAATTATCTTTCAAAAAAAGAAAAAACCAAGCACAGATTTTTAGGGCATTTGGTAATGGATATGGAGCTATGGAATTGCCTTCATATCCCCATTTTTATTATTGCTTAGTAATTGTTATAAAGGCATTTTAGTATATATTTATACATAGAAATATATATTATGTAAAATAAATAAAAGTAGGAGGACCAGGGCCACGACCGCTGTAACACTCCAACCCTGTCCTAATTGTGTTTAGTGTATAATTAATCCTAATTAGATACCTAATGGATGTTTCGAATGTAATTGTGCTTGATTAGGTAGATTCGTAAGGGCTTGACCATTAACTACATAGCATTATGACTTTTTGGGTATTTTGGATTTATTGGGCTCCACGTGTGTTTTTTTTTCTTTTCGAGGACTTTGCAGTGCATTGCATAGGTAAATGAGCCACTCTTCGATTTTTCATGTTTTGACCATTTGAGCCCATTTATGATTCAAAAAGCTATAAACTGAAAATTTTATAAGATTTTGGACACTCCTACAAATAACAAAACTCATGTCTAAAACCCTAAAACCATCTCTTCTCATTTCATTCTCATCTGCATTGCAAGAGGCACCTAGGGCTCATCTCCCCATCATTTCTCTTTCCACTTTCTTGCTTCAAAACCCCAAAAAGAGAGATTAGAGAGGCTTCTACTTCATCTTCTCTAAACAAGAACTCCATCTCCTTCAAGCTTTCATCTTCTCCAAGCTTCCATTTTTCCTATTTCATCTATTTGGTAAGCTATCACTCTCAAACTTTTCCCTTAGTTGAAATCAATTGCTAGAAGCCTAGATTTAGTAAGACAAGTCATTTCGATCCCTATTTTATATCTTATGGGTGTAGGATTTTATTTCGGAGTAATAGATTTGGGGGTTTTTGCTTTAGAAGCTCGGTAGCAAGTGGGTAAGGCTTGGAATTGGTAGAATTGGAGTTCGAGCACCAAAAGAAAGTAGACATTTATAAATTGTGCATGTTTATTCCGATTTTTCTATCCTTGCTATGAAATCCATGTTAGAAATACTCAATTTACCACTCAATTAGTTAATTGATCTAATTTGGTCTTAGTTATGTAAATGGATTTGGTAATGTTATGATTTAGGATTTTAATTTGAGAAAGATGTTTGTAGTAGTATAGAGAGCAATCGAGGCTCTTAATACAGGTTTTCGACCCATGTATGGGATTGGGAAGAAAAGGGTTCGGAATGCCCTTGTAGTAGAATGGAGCAGGGCTCAAATCGCCTGAAAAACTCGCAGATTTGAGTGCCCGCTTGAGCGCACACTTCCCTCGCTCGGCGCACTCTACCCACTGAGGCACCCCGCCCGAGTGCAGGATGCCCGTTTGAGCGCACATCATCCTGAGAGCAGACCCACTCAAGCACGTACTGGCCCGCTCGAACGCATGTTGTCCAGGGAGTTGGCTGCTTGAGCGCACAACTCCACACTTGAGTGAGAAATTTCCAAAGAGCAAGCCCGCTCCAGTTCGTTCATTCCCGTTCGAGCGCACCACCCATAATTTTAGGAATTTTGGATTGGATGTTTGCGGCCCCAGTTAACCATAGTATGGAACTTATGTACCCTAATATCATGCCCAAAGGATTAATCAGTGTTAGAGAGTGTCGTTTGAGCACACGTACACTCTCATGGAAGCTTGTTTCTTGGACTTCATGTATCCCGAACCAAAGGTGTTTTCTTAAGGCAATTGATGTCCTAAATTATGTAACACCAAGGGTCTTTTGTAGCCCAATGACGTCGAAAGCCTTAGGACTACACTTTATTGGACAGTGAAGGCCATGAGTTGGAAAAGTTAAGGGACAATTATGTTTTCACGATATTATCCTAGAACATTTAAAAGTATGATTTGATGTATACACTTGCACAATGCACCCAAAGTTTTGGTATAATTTAAAAAAAAAGGATTTAAAAATATAAACATGAACCGGATTTTGAAAAGTCAGAAATCTTGATTATTTGGGACTTCGAAGCATCCGATTTGACTCAATCGACTTTTTTAAAAAAAAATTCTTTGTTTTTTCTATTATATAAAATATTTTTTTTTTGGGTATATTTACTGCAAACTCTTAAAAGGCACAACTCGTTTACTAGGAGAAACATAAGGGTATAAATACAGTCGAGAGTATCAGCTAAAGTGGTGACATTTTAGTCATTGTAGTCATTCTAGTTGCATTTGCATTAGTTAGGTTAGTTTTGCCTTCTATTCTAGATCGCACATTTTGCTAGTGGACTAGCAAGAAGCTGGTTGGGGGTGTGCTAAGTCAACAAAATTAACACTTAAAGTCATCAATTCATGCACAATAGTAGACTTAATTAGGTCAATTCACATTCAATTCCATAAAATTCCATGATTTCATACATTTGTGCATTAAATTGGAAATTAGGTCAAAATGAGTGAAAATTGGCACATTTGCATGGGTTTTAATGAAATTAGGGTTTTAGGCCACATGATCATCCCACCAATTAGACTTTTTGATTTTTAAAAGTGCATTGATCTCTTGCACAATGATTTAATTGGGCACATTGAAATATTAGTTGGGTCTCATGCATGATATAGATTAGTCTCGCACAATTAATTAATTTGATTGTTTTCATTGTTTTGTAGGAGACTATCACCTAAGAGGGCTCACCCTTTGGAAGACCAAGAAATAAAGGAAAGAAAGAAGAAATAAATGAAAGAAGTAGGGACCACACTCCCTTGGGCGTGATTCCCTATGCACACCCAAGAGGGGAGCCCCACTCTCCAATTGTTGCAAGTTTCCAAAGTTTAAAGAATTCTTCTCCTACTTGATGTCCAAGATTTGGATCACTCCTATTATTCAAATGCAAATTTCTAAGAAAAAATATTTATTCCGTTAGGAAAGGCAATCCAAGAAGAAATTGAAGTGGTTTGAATTATATGAGGAGGAGACCTAAACCAACTAGGAGATGAAGACTAAGAGAGAAGCTATTCCAAGATTCTCATAAGGGCAGCAACTTGTAACGGCTATGACTCTCAATCTAACCGTCGGATAGGCGCAATTACACACCGATGGATAGCTTATTCGGAGCAGATGTCCGTGGAGCCCAAAATCAAATAAATAGGAGCAGAAATGAGGGAGATATGACCTCCGAAAGTTACTGTTGAGAATTCTACTCGGGAATATAATTGTCAAGATGTAAAGGGACCCATACATGCATTGAGTTGCACAAGAAGACCCTATCTTTGGCAAGAGATCAATTCAAATCAAATTGTTGCTAAGAATGAGGGAAAAACTTGAAGCACAAGTCAAGCCCCAAGAGATCTACTAGGAGAAGAATCTCTCATCAAAAGAGCACCCAAAAAACTATTTAAGGAGGAGCACCCCCTTTAGGCGTCAAAGGCCTGCTCCATCCCCAAAGGGAGACGTCCCCTAAACCACCATTCCATCTCTCCCCCTGTCTCCACTGCACATGTTCAGCCACACACCTCTCTCTTCCCCCTCATCTTCTTCTAGTTAGCCTTGCTCAAGAGTTCGAGCGATGATCTATTCCATGTTGGATTCTCTCTTGACTTGGTGTTTCGCATAGCTAGGTTAGTGGGTGAGTCTATTAACTTTTCTAATTTCCAAACTTTTGTACATGTTATCTTAGAAATGCTCATGGAATAAAGAAGGATTTGTGAGTCCATTAATCATTATTAATGGATCAACACAGCGTGTTTGCATAAGGTGACAGATTATGCTTGGTCTTGTGTTTCTGATTTATTATCATGGCCCCAAGCATGGAGTTTAAGTGTTGGGATTCAGAAATCTAAATACATATCATGTTTTCTTTTATTTTTATTAATTTTGATATTTTTCTCTAATATTAATGATATTGATGGTCTGATGGGTCTATTCTTTTGCAATCTTTCGTATTAGTCTAATCTAGGTTATTTTTAGATTAGGTCTTTTGAGATAAAGTTGTAATTATTTGATGGGATGTAATTAATTTAATTTTCAGACTTTTATTTCAGTAGTTCAATTGATGTATATGTTCTTTTTAGACTAGCTCTCGTTTTTATTAAATCAAGTGCAAGTAACAATTCCCTGTGGATACGATCCTGACTCATCGAGTAAAACAACAATATTGATGGCTTTGCACTTGAAGGTCGGTGATAAAATCAGATTTTATGAGGGGCTGATCGGTTAGGGTTATAAATGGGTCCCCGATTTTCTGATTACCCCGAAGGTTCCGACCTGTTAGGTTCCGGGTCTAGGTCTGGGTCCTTATTTTGGTTTCGATAAGTAAATGGTTCCGGTTTCGAATCCTTTTTTTGGAACCGCTGCCTACCCTAAATGGGTCCGGTTCCGGATCCACAGTGGCTCGGACTCGTCAACCTGGGACCCGACCCAATATTCTAACCCAAATACTTTATTATCTATATGTTACATGTGAACCCCTCATTCTATGTTTCTAACCTAATCTTCTGTCCCTAAACCACATGTTATTGATAGACAAAATGTTACATTTGCTTTTTAGGTGATTCAATTGAATTACGAGAAAGCATGATTATTTTTTTTAAAGGAAAAATACAGGTATTAGGGTCCAGACCCAGAACCATACCTGGAACCGGATCCAGACCCGCTTCACATACTGTTCTGGTTCTGGTTTCGGTTCCGGCTCCCACTAATATTATCGGGTCTGGTTCCAAAACCAGTTTTTTTGTTCCGAACCGGGTCCGGTTCCTGTCCTCCCCCCCTGGAAAATGGTTCCGGTTCCACTCTGGACCCGGACCGGAACTGACCCGTTTATAACCCTATGACTGGTACCTCAGGTCCACGATGAAGTTTTTGGGCTTTAAGCCGCCTAGTGGTACCTCATGTTATGTTATTTTATGCTAATGCTCTCATGTAATTCCATGTTTACATGCTTATGTAGGAAAATATGGCTTATGCAGTTATGCCACCTAGATATGTTATATTTATGCACTTGTCACTCTTGATTCCTATGTATAACATCTAAGCATGCACTAATTATGCCTAGATTACTTTATTTGACCTCATATGATATATTTTGTCATTTCTACTCATTTGATACGCATGTTCCATTTTATTCTTATTTATCTTGCTTAGCTTAGTCTAATGGTGCTATACTTGGCGTTATAAGTGAGGATCACGATGCCACTATTCCGAAGATCGCGGAGGTTGAGGAGAAGACTCCTCAACGGCTAGCTGAGTGGGCCCCTGTCTTTTAGACATATAATCGTTGAGTGGATTTGACGTCATATTTCCCATGACCGTGGCTTGGATTGCCACAAGATTAGACTTTGTTTTAGGATGTATTATTTTGGATTTGTAAACTTTAACTTATATTTGCTTCCGCTACTTTTCTTATTTTCTTTAACTTGAAGCTTGAGCTCTAACTTATGCTCATGGACTAGTTGATACTCTTATATCATGATTAATGTGTGATGGATGACGAATATTAATGGATATCTATTGTTAAATTTTATAGATTTATGGAAATTTAATCTCATACATGATATCCCGTGGGAAAATACGTTTGTGGAATTCAGTTGATCATAGAGTTTGGCTCGAATTTCCATGCAGGCGTACGTCGCACTTTGAGATGAGTCTAATCTTGGGCTCGGGGCGTGACACGGGCCAAGCTAGTACGATCTAAGTCCGGCTCTTAAATTTTAGGCCCTGCAGAACATTGTCCAAACTCGGCCCTTGGGCTTTTCCTTTGAAACAAAAGCCTTCCTTTTAAGGGCTTTTTGAGGGTTGGGCCGGGCCCCGCCAAATTGAGAGGCCTACTTAGTTGCTACTTGCCAGACCATCCTATAGGGATGGGATTTTCCGGACTCAAGTGACTCAGGTCCACCTTATGCTTATCACAAACTATATAAATTTGGCCGTTTAGTTATAGAAAATTCATTACTTCATCCGTGAATCATAATATGATTATACTTTTCTTTTCTTTTACTATATTGGACTCTTGGACAGATTAGTGCTTTTAACTTGAAGACCCAGGTATCAATCTTTGAGCATGGGTATGAAATTATAATTTCTATATTACACAAAAGTTGTCTCCTAGGTGAAATTCCTAAATCCTTCTTTTGATACATGAAGGATTTACAAATGCCAAAAATATTAAAATTAGGATTTAGGAGGACTCCAAAGGTTAAGTGAGACTTTTCAAGTATTCGGAATCTGAAATTCTAACAAAAGAAACTTGCCATTTTCATATGCCAAGGGGTCAACAATGGCATTATGTTTTTAAATTCTCAACAACACAAATTGTAAAAAAATGCTTTCAAAAAAACAGGTGCTGAGGTGTCAACCATGAGTCTACTGGCACTTACCGTACGTATAATGTAGTACACTAGTAATGGATTAGACTTCGTCTAGGCCAACAAACATTGATAAAAGGCCAGGCCCAACTTTTGTATTAAATGGGCTTTACCACTTAGGTCTGTTTGGCACGTAGGCAAAAAAGTTGCCCAACTATGGGCCTGAAGCTGCTGGGCTTAAAGACTTGACAGACTAGCCCAGTCCATGGACAGACAGCCAAACCAATTGGTAGGACGTTCTATATTTATTTTTTTATTTTTTGGAGAGCATTAGCCCAACAAAAAAGTCTACATGGACTAACTCCATGAGTTAGTCCATGGACTAACCCCATGGTTCTCATCCAAATATTGGAGCCAATATTTGGATGAGAACCATGGGGTTAGTCCATGGTTCTATCCATGAGTTAGTCCATGTAGCAGGACTCTTAGCCCAAACGAGACACAAGCAACCGTACTTCCTTTGCCAATGTAAGACGATGCCCAAGCCTGACCACGAAGCTACCACGATTCATGAATAGTACTATGTGTCAAATGGCCGCCCATAGGCACCTGACAAATAAATATTCTGGGAATGGATGGCCAGGCCCAGTTAGCATCATAAATGGGTCAGATAGTCCAAGTCAATTGGGTCGGTATAAAATTGTCAAGTCCAGCCATGCCCCTTTAGAAAAAGATGGACTAGGTGATTGGGCCCCTGGAGGATGAGGTTCAGGTGCAACCCATTCATTTATCATGCAAATATGCAAAGCCTTTCCCGACCGGACACGCCCAAAGTGGGTAGTACTAATTGCATCCATTCCCCCCGCCCAGGGCAATAGTTAGTTCCTTCAGATAAATTTTTATTCATGATGAAAGCGGAAAAAAGCGTTAGAAATACAATAAATCAAAGTTTTGAATCCCCCATCTAGCAAACTTAGAAGCATCAATAGGAGACCAGCTATAAAAAGCATATGATGTCCTGTAATATTGATACATCAGCTGTGGGTCATCATTCATGATCCACCAGCGGCGGACGGACCCATGGTTTCGGTTTGAGTGGGGGTGGACAATTGTTAAAAGAAAAAAATAATATCATTAACAATTAACAAGAAAAATAACAATATCACTCGCTTCCCTAAGAACAAAAATACAATATGGACAGCATAATTGTGAAAATCAACTCATAGATGTAACAAGTAAGGCACAACATGATACAACAACATTCCAAGAAAATCATAAATCCAAAGGCACATTGTCAGTAAGAAATACAATTTGCACTAGATCCAATTTTGAACTTTTTTAAATCAAACAATTTATGCACAAAACCTACAAATCAGAATCTCTTCCATCCATATGAGATTCAACAAACACAAGTTTTTTTTCCGATGGGGACCATTTTACTTTCACAAGTTACAAGGGCAACAAGAGTAATATCAAGGATCAACAAAAAGAAATGTTAGACAAGTGTTTAAAATCGTAATGAAAGTGCAAGAATAAAACATGTAAAAGTCCCGTTTATCTTTTCTCCATGGATTAGTGAAAAAATCAAGAAATAATTGATTTCCAACACCAAATCATCCAAAAGGGAGAAGTAAAAAAGGAAAAGTGGGGAAAGAAAATCCAATAACCCTTACCAACAACAAAGTTGTATCGGATCAAGAGTGACTCCCTAACATTTGGATAGTTTGCGAATGATTGAGCTATGAGTTTTGTGGGAAGACGGGAGAAAAAAGAGAGAAAAAAAAAGTGCATTTTTTTTTAAAAAAAAGAGAGGAGACAGGGGCAGACCTACCTAATATTGATATGAGCCTGCCGCCCCAAGTCAAATTTTGAAATGCCAAAGAGTCGAATGGTCCAAGTGGCCAGATTTTGAAATGCCAAAGAGTCGAATGGTCCGTTGGACCATGCCCCACATAAGTCTAAACAATCGCCCCATATGTCTTATGTCTAAACCTGTCTCCTTTTCTCTATCTAAAAAATACCCTTCTTTTGACCATTATCTCTCCTATTTTCTCTAGCCATCTTCGCATTGCTTCATCGTTTTCTTCTTCTTTTCGATCACCAGCGAACTATCCCAATCTCAGGAAGTCCTCCTCAATTCGATCTAGCTTAGTTGCCAGTCGATTATCTCTTTATTTTTTTTTCCATAACCCACGGTGAAAAAGGTAATCAGGAGTTTTGCATGTTTCCTTTTGCACTTTCACTGTGATTTCAGACACTAGTCTAGCATTTCCTTTTGTTAATCTGCGATATTATTTCCGTCGGCCTTGTTAACGGTGTTCTTTAGCCTATGAAAGAGATTGAAATAGGGAGTGTCATCAGCAGAGGCTTTTATTTCCCTTGTTGACTTAGCTATCATTTGTTATGTTTTCCATTCAAATATCATTTTTGTCTTCATGTTGGAGCTAAGTCTAGATGGCCTTATTTTTTTTTTGGAAATTAGAAATTCTATTGTATGAATTATCATCTAATTGGAAGATATTTCACATTAAGGGCTAAGTCCTGGCCTGACCCTTACCCAATCTGGGCCCGCACGGTATGGGATTTGAAGTCGGCCCATTCAGTTTAGGGCCGGTATTGGACAACCACCAGCAGGCCCGCCCAATATGTGCAATCGAATTGGACAACCCAAGCCCAGGCCCGGCCAGGCCTATTGCCTGGCGTACCTTTGTGGTTTTGGATCTGATATAGTGATGATGATGGATTCTCAGAGAAGAGTGGAGCAGGGAGGCTCGGGCAACATGGAGAGAGAGGATGGGTGGAAATAAATCAAGAGAGGATGGGTGGAAAGAAATCATACCTGTTGTGTGCAGTTGCAAGGAGAATGTCGCAGGTTGGATTAGGAAGAAGGGTTTACTTTCAAAAATACGGGTTTGTGGGCACCGAAGAGGCTTTATCATTTCAGAATTAATTTCGGAATTTCATAGCTTTTAGCGAGGGCAATTATGACCCCTACTAAAATTAAGTTTTACCGTCACTCAAATTAGCGGCCGCCGCTAAAAATATATTTTTACCTTCAAAATTATTGGTCGCTGCTACAAATTAGATATTGCTAAAATCTTGAAACTTCCGCACCAAGATCTGGCGTCATTGGAGTGTGATTTTACCAGCAACCGCTGCTATGGGTGCCACTAAAAGTTAGTTAAAATTTACTTTTAACGGGTGTTGGCACACAAGAAACTCATTCATTAATACATCACATTCCCCAAGGAAAAATACTCATTTCCAAAGAGAAAATTATCTATTTTTACTTACCGCTGGAACGGACCGGTCATAATGGCAGAATCTCAACGGCCAGTTCATGCAGGACTCCACCGGCCACCTCAGCTCATAGAATGATGGCCGTTGGGTGCATACCATGGCCGCCGCTCGCCATGTAAACATCAGCTACTGGATGCTACGGAAGCACTTCGTTGGCCATCAAACCTCTTCTTCAGTGGCCGCCGCGTAGTTGCCACCCACGATCTAGGCGGTTACGTTTCTGATGGCCTTTGAAACAACAAAAATGGCAGTTACAACCTTCATTTACTGCGGTTTTTGAAACTACCTCTACTCCATGATTTACGACGATTATGGCCTCACAACGGCCATAAATGGAACACTTGGGAGAGTAGGCAGTAAAGCTGGCAAAATGTGGCCCGACCCGATGACCCGACCCGGGTTTGGCCCGCCAAACCCATCCCGCCACATATACAGGTCAGCCACGGGTCAGGATTTTCTGACCCGTATAGAAACGGGTCGGGTTAGGGTTGACCTGCCTAACCCGGTTGACCCGTTTAACTTCACTCTCACCGACTTGAGAAATATGTGGAACTTTTCCATTTCAAATTATAATGACTTTCCTTGATTTGAGCAAAAAAGAAATCGAGAAAGGTATGCAATCTTGAAGTTCCAGACTTCAAGTTTCCTACTTTTTTTATAACTAGCAGTTTTCATTATTAGCAAATCTTAATCTCTAAAGAATCCTTCCGGCTATAAATATATTCTTCTTTACAAGTCTACTGTAGTGGTTACAGTTCCGCATCTTCAAACTCAACTCGTGGTCTTCAAGTTTCTCTGCAACTACAGGTTTCAAAAAAAATTTTAAGTGTCAAGTTTTTATGCATCTTTTCTATATGTTTTTTTTAAGTGTGAAACGTGTCAAGTTCTGTATGTATATTCTAAGTTTGAAAAGAGTCGAGTTCTCTTCAAGTTTCTCTATCTTTTTGTATGTTTTTCTTACGTTCCAAACACTTTTCACATTCCTTGATTGCCAGAGCTTTTGTTTTTAATGTTCCACAAACCTTCTTGCAAGCATTCATATATAAAGTCCTATTTTCTTTGATTAAAACAATGAAAAAATAATTAAAGAAGAAGAAAAAGAATAATAAGAAGAAGAAAGAACATGGTGGGAAATATGAAGAAGAAGAGGAAAGACCATAGTGGGCTTTGACATGAAGAATAAGGGTAAAAAAACTAAGGTGGAGAAGAAGAACCACCGTACCATATGGGTGATGTGTGGGGATATTCCCGAACTCACCGGGATCCCTGTCAGATGCATCATCCGGGACTCCAGCACCAGCTAATCCATCTCGGCAGGGCTCAGTCTCGGCCTCCATCAGCTCGGCCAGGTGCTCCCACCTCGGTCCATACTTCCACCTCGGCAGACTCCACTTCGGCCAAAGCATCCCACTTCGGTCAAGTGCTCCACTTCGGCACCTTTGCCAGATCTCTCTCTAGCCAAGTCAAGGTCGTTCCCGACCTCGTCTCTCCGACCTCGGCAACACACCCTGACCTCGGACAGGATGCCAGAGCTAGCTAAGGCAGGGGCTGACAGCTGTCCTCCTATGGACGATCAAGCACACTATAGCACGTGCGACAAGACAAGGGCACCGCCCATATTCTCTGACAGCCACCCATGCCGCCCATGCTTCCTGACAGATTGGCATCCGCAGACGCTAGAGAAGGCTACGATGGGACCGCGCCTCCCTAGTGCCCCTGACAAGGTGGGCTATGACAAGACAGTTAACCACCTCACTGTCTCCTCTCTCCCTCTCTCTCTAAAGTCAACTCTCTCCCTCTCCCTATCGATATAAGGAGCAGGCACAGAAAGGAATATGATGAGATCGAACCCACCATACATAAAACCATATGCCAGATCTCTCCTGGCCGAGAGAACCACACACTGGTATCATCTTCTTCCCCAAAATCTCTGCCCTTAGTCCAGTTCTCATACTGACTTAGGCATCGGAGAACCCTGCGCTGCCCACAGCCAGGGTCCTCTGACCTACTGTTTTTCCTCCCTTTCTCAGGTTTCAGGCAGGCATCGGTGTTCAACCAAAGAGCTCCGGCTACACCCCCTATCTTTGTGAGTGACATCTTATGCGCTTACAATTGGCGCCGTCTGTGGGAAACGAGCAAAAAGCCATCTTCCCTACACACCATGCCTCGAAGAACCAAAAAGGGAAAGGAACCATTGACACTGTCGACACAGCTGCCGACGGTCCCCCACCGGGAAAGGCCAGGAACAAGATCTAGTCCAGCAGGCGTCCAACAGCAGGGTACTCGATCGGGTTCATCCTCTAAGGATTCGACATCGACTCCACCTTCTAAAAGGCGCACCTTGAAAGACAACAGAAGCAACCAAGCTCATGGCGAAAGCTCGGGTAACAACCACGACTTCAGAAAGTGGCTTGATCGACACATCGAGCAAGCGGTACAACAGAACATGGAGGTAGCCGGTTTCGCTCGAGTTCGGCTGAACTCTGACGATTTCGGCACATCCCCCTTCTCTCCAGAGATTAGAAACTTTCCCCTTCCTGAAGATTTCAGCGTCCCGAGGTTCGTCGTTTACGATGGGACCTCGGACCCAGCAGCACACCTCCGGCACTTCACTCAGAGGATGTCGGTGTGGGGCGATGCAGGCCACCTGAACTGCAGAGTCTTCTCTTCCAGCCTCGGGGACCTCCCCCTAAAGTGGTTCTGCGCACTCCCCCAAGGATCGATCAAAAGTTGGCAGCAGCTCCGGAGTTCCTTCATGACGAAGTTCCAAGCTCACAGGATCATCCCCAGGTCAGCCGCCGACCTGATGGCCCTCAGAATGAAGCGGACCGAGAACGTCACGCAGTTCGCCAAAAGGTTATGGACTGTCTACAGCCAGATCGAGAATGCCTCAGATACAATAGCAGTCATGTCTTTCCAACAAGCCCTCCTACCAGGCAACGAGCTTTGGAGGGACTTGGTCATGCATCCCGTGGTCACTATGGCAGCACTAATGACCAAGGTAAACCAGTTCGTCAGGCAAGAAGCAGACGAAGCCCGAGTCCAGGAGCATTTCAACCTCTATGAAAATGACCAGGCAGCCTCCATGTCGGCGGATGCCTCTATCTCGGCGGGAGACTCCACCTCAGCGGATGTCTCCAGCTCCACAGCGGCCTCCATCTCGGCGGACGCCTCGTCCAGCTCGGGAGGTAGCTAGATGCCTCCTATCATCACTTAGCCTCGACCGCCCGCCAGCTTCGATCGCACGACCCTCTACCATCATCTCTGGTGGCACGGTCCACTACTGTCAGCTTCGATGGCACCGTTAGGTTCGATGACACCGGTACGACCCTCTACTGTCGACTTCGATCGTACGACCCTCTACGGTCATTTTGACGGCACGGTCCTCTGCTATCAGCCTTGATCGCACGGTTCTCTACCACCATCAGTCATCGAGAGCCCCGTGTTCTTACATCTCGGCCGCGCGCTAGGTCTCGATCTCTTGCGTCTCGGCTACGTGCCAGATTTCGATTTCGTGCATCGCGGCAGCAGCGCCAGATTCTTGACCTCACGCTGGTGTCGCCCTCATACTGGCATCCACGTCATGCAGGTTCGGCCTCGTGCAGGGGGTCCTCTTCATTCCGTGCTTTGCATGCATCTCGGCTCTCAAGCCAGATGGCCGGCATGTCTCCAAAAGCGTGCCACAAGCATCTCGGTACTCATACCAGATAGCAGGCATGTCATGCTTTGCGTGCATCTCGGCTCTCAAGCCAAATAGCCAGCATGCCTCCAAAAGCGTGCCACGAGCATCTCGGTACTCATACCAGATAGCAGGCACGTCATGCTTTGCGTGCATCTCGGCTCTCAAGCCAGATAGCCGGCATGTCTCCAAAAGCGTGCCACGAGCATCTCGATACTCATACCAGATAGCAGGCACGTCATGCTTTGCGTGCATCTCGGCTCTCAATCCAGATAGCCGGCATGTCTCCAAAAGCGTGCCACGAGCATCTCGGTGCTCATACCAGATAGCAGGCACGTCATGCTGTGCGTGCATCTCGGTTCTCAAGCCAGATAGCCGGCATGTCTCGTTCACAGCTCTTTTCAGCTCGACAACAATGCCCCTCAGCTTGGCAGTCTCCAGCTAGGCAATATACATGCGGCATCTCGACAAGCATTGCCAATCCCTAGCTCGGTAGTAGCGCCAGCCTGCAGTTCGGCAGGACATTCCTCCTTCAGCTTTGCAACAGTACCAGCCTGCAGCTCTGGCAACGCGCCACCTGATCATGCCTCCATCTCTTAGCTGGTGACGAACCAGTTGACTGAAGCCCACCGATCTCAAGCAACACTAGCCCAAGTGGTACCAGGTAAGACCTAGATATTCTCTTAAAGGGAGAGGTCTGAGGATCGAGTCCTGGGGAGCCTATCTCCTCGCCAAAAGCGGGAGACCAAATAAACAAATGAGCCCTAGTAGGGCTCCTCGGTTCGTAGAAGCGGCCACAGGCTCACATAAATGGCTAGGGGGAGGGCGGGGCTATAAGAGATTGAGAAGTTCGCCCTACAAAAAGGCCGGCCTTTTTGTAGGGGCCGAGGCCCCACCCCTCAGCCATTTATGCGAGCCTGTGGCCGCTTCTACGAACTGGGGGGCCCTACTAGGGCTCATTTGTTTATTTGGTCTCCCTCTTTCGGCGAGGAGATAGCCTCCCCAGAACTCGAACCCGCGACTTCTCATTCTCTTATAGTCTTGGGAGCACTCCCTGGTACCACTTGGGCTACTATAAACAAATGAGCCCTAGTAGGGCCCCCCAGTTCGTAGAAGCGGCCACAGGCTCGCATAAATGGCTGAGGGGTGGGGCCGCATCCCCTACAGGTGATATGGCTACATGGGTAGGAACTATTAGTAGCAGTAGTATGGTGGGTTGTTCATGGGTAGGAGCAAGTTCTGACATTGGGGACATGGGTAGGAAGAAGAAGAAGAAGAAGTGGGTTCTGAGTTCTAAAATAGGTAGTAGTAGCAATGGTAGTATAGAAGAAGAGAAAGAAGTGGGTTCTGACATGGCAATAGTGGTTCTATAGTAGTATAGAAGAAGAAGAAGAAGAAAGTGGAGAAGTCAGTGTCCAGTTAGGCTATCCTTGCGTGAGCAAGGTCATCTCATATCCATATAAGGTTCGGTATCTATGTCCAATCTATTATCAACCCATAGTCCATATCCATAATCGAATCCACAGCCATGATCCACCGTCATCTCATATCCATATAAGGTTCGGTATCTATGTCCAATCTATTATCAACCCATAATCCATATCCATAATCGAATCCACAGCCATGATCCACATTATCATGGTCTTTGTCCATTTCTATTACATCCAATGTTCAGCATTGTTCATTACATAACCCATCCATAAATGGGTCCCTAAATTAATAGCACAACCCCCGCTCCAAGGATCCCTCATCCACCTACTCCTTAGGCTATAGGATGGCCTGTCTAGCCACAGACACGGATCAAGTGATCTCCATTCACAATCCGAGTCACCACTAGGACATCCTAGGTTCAAGTCATCCAATTTTCATTTTTATTAATCGGGTTTAAGGAATAAATAATAACAAGAGTGAATAGCAATAAAGAATAACCATCATCTCTAACCACCATGGCAATCAAGGACAAAAATAGCAACAGTCCATAGTAGGTCATTGTCCCCTTTTCGGTTCCAAGGTCCATCATTAGTAAATTTATTCCCTAACTAAAGTTTCAAATGCCAAGAGATATGAATTTGGTGCTATGAAGTTACGGGCATCTTCGACAACGTTTAAGTACCAAATCGGCATCAAAGTCAATGCAATGGACCCTACTTTGGTGGCCTCATAGGTCAAAGTCAAGCCCAACCCTTGACTCATATTTGGCACATCACTAGAGGTCTATATAGAAGGTCAATGGGCCCTACATATTATCAATCTCGAAAGGAATACAGATCTGAAAGTTATTACCTGTAGTGTGGCCGGTCGACCTGCCACATAGGGGAAACGTGAGACTTAGCTTGCTGTTTGGGAACTCAATGCAATGTACCCGGTCGACCGGTGGCTAGCCAAGTCAACCGACTACACAGTTTCTATAACAAACAACTAGCATGTAGAGCCTCAGATCTCTGCCGTTTGTAGTGTCCCCGATCGACCTGGTACACGTAAAACCCACATATCTAGATTTTTTGGAATTCACCCATTTCACCATTTCTCATCCAATTTCCATTCATTTCGACTCCAATCATCATAAAACCATCACTAGACTTCAATTCCCATCCTTCCCATGACAAATCTATCATCAATTGGGCTATTGATCTTCGAAATGGGAGATATCATCCATCAATGGCCATAAATCCATAAAACAAGGCTTAAAGGAAGAGATCTAACAATCAACACATACTTATAAATTGAATTACAGAATTCAAGAAAGAAATCTTGCATTCTATACTGAATCGGTATATTGTATTTGCCTTAATCCAAAACAAATGGTCTTTTAGCTTGGTCTTTAAGATCGAAGCTCTAAATCACCAATTCCAAGCTCTAATGGCTTCCCTCTCCCAAAACAGTACCCAAAACCTTAGATGTACAGAGATCTAGGCTACCTACACCCAATTCCCATAGAGAAATGCATTCAGGAGATGGGATTCTATAGAGAGAAAGGAGAATTCAATGGAATTAAGCTATGGGAAGATACTAACCTTGTTGTGTAGAGAAGAGAGATCAGGTTTAGGAGATGGAGAGCTTCCTCTAGGAGAGATAGTTGTAGCTTGGAGAGAATTCCTTTTAGTTAATGTAGGGAACCCTAGATCTAGGTTCTTCAAGGTAGGAAACCCTAGATCTAGGTTTCTTGGTAAGATAGAGAGAGAAAGAGATGGAATTCTTGGAGGGAAATGAGAGAGATGGGAGGAAAATGAGAGAAGAGAAGAGATGGAGATGAGAGATAGAAAATGTTGGGGAGCGAAATGGGGTCCTTTTATAGATTTGTGTTATGGTGAATGTTCTAAAAAATCCTTCTTGTTTTTTTATAAGTACATGGGCTCTAATTGGGTATTTTAAGTTATTTTGCAAATTCTCATATGGAAACCCCTCATATTCGTCCTAATTACTTATGAGGGCCTTTAACTAACTAACAAACTCTAGAAGGTCTATCTAAAATCTTATTATTTTTATAAATCGCAAAAAGAGACTACCCTTACTAACCCCTATTAATTAGTACAAATGGATATTAAATATTATAATTAAAAAAATCAAACACAAGTGAGGGCCCACAAGGGGTGGGGTCTCACAATAGGATTCATCTCTTTTGCCAAAATTGAAACTCTCCTAAAAAAATCCTCTTTGAGGATGGCTTGATTCTAGCCGAACAAAAGAATCCTCTAAAGAGAGAATTCTATGTACTTTATTTGCCAAACGTGCCCTAACTATGTATATGAGGTGAGGATTTTTACATGATCCCTCCAGACGGGATCCTGTGGAAATGATATGGAAAATCTTAAATTAGCCTGCATCTTCCCCCATTAATATTGATCAAGGGCCTCCGAATACTCATTAGTCATTACCTAGGCGTCCACCCCTGCCTACAACTGTGTTTGTGTTGCCCTGGCTCACGTGGGACGATGTTCTCCTGTGAGCATGAATGAGCATGCTGCGTATCAATGGGAGTGGGAGGAGGGCAGATGGAAATAGTTCTGACTTGTGAGCACAGGCGTAGCCAGCCATCTCCTCAGCATGAGAGAGAGAGAGAGAGAGGAAGGAGGGCAGATGGAAATAGTTCCGACTTGTGAGAACAGGCGTAGCCAGCCATCTGCTCAGCATGGGGGGGGGGGGGGGGGGGGCGGAAATTAATTCTTCAGATCTGTATTATCAATGTTGAGGGGGAGGGGGGGAATTAATTCTTCAGATCTGTATTATCAATGTTGAGTCTCAAAGCATGGAAAATATCTAGCTGGAGCTGGGCCAATTAATGTTTGATTTATTACAAAAGAACTGGACGGTTGCATTGCGCCCCTAACTCCTTGCATCTCTCACCCATCCGGTTGACTCATTAATATATAGCTGTCACACCTTTCTTTCCTCACGGATGACATGATCCGACTTTTTAACCTTTTTCGATTCAACCCCGGCCTCTTTCGGCCATGCACACTATTTTCAAAACAAATAAAAAAAAAAGGAAAAAAGCATATATAATTTGCTGGTTTTGAAGCTCGGCAAAGTACAATATTATTTACCAATTAAAACTTTCACACAGTACACGATGAATTAAAAGTTATTATGGGACGGAAATTTCGTAGTCACGCAGAATAAAAATTATTCATCCAGTATTCATTTTGGATAAGCAATGCATAAACCCTATTATCTTCGTACCTGGGAAAAAATATTAATAATAAATTATTTTTTAGTTTTAGTGTTTTAATCATATTTTCTTAATATTGCCTTCTTCTTCATATAAGAGTTGAAGCATGCTATCCTTATCAGGATAGACCCATCACAATATAGAATTATCTGGATCTTGAGAAGGTGGACCCCACATTTATACATTACAAATAACTTGTCTATGCAAGTGGAACAAGATTTCTAAGGTATAAATCGTTTGTATGATACTTCAACCCGTATCTACGTAGTAGAGTCAAGATCTGCTTTAATCAAAGCAATAACTTCCATTGGATTGAGAAATATGTGATTAAATTAGAGAATGAGGGGTTGTTTAGTTGGTCATACCCAGAATGCCTAGGATTCAATCGGTCGGTACGTTGTCTTTTTTCATTTGTGTGGGTTCTCTTTTCGCGTGTGTAGGTTCTCTTCTCGCTTGTGTACGAACTTTCCCTTGTGTGTGGGTGTTAGCACTCCAGCCCCTTGGCTGGGGGTAAAAAAAAAAAAAAAAATCACATCCCATTATTTTGGAATTTAAACAATTGAGTTGATACATTGTTAGCTCATCAATCACCATATGGTGTTTAATCCTAAGCACATGTGTATGATGTATGTTCAATTGATTATCTCACAAGGCGAGTGAGTTTTCATAGTTTGGGTAATTCACTTGTAAATGGAAATGGTTACTTTAAGCGAAAATATAAGAAAAGAGGTTTTCTCCAAAAGTACAAAAACCCAAAAATCACCTATTCGATAAAAAAAAAGATGATAAAAGGCCAATAGTGTGAATTTTGAAATTTTGTACATTTTGAGATGACCCCTACCCATTTTTTATTCTTGTCTCTTAAAATGACCATTCACTTTACTTTATTTTACAAATTCATTACCACAAGTACCTCTCAAACCTCAATCTATTAGTAGAAAGATTTGATCCTTTACATGGCTTAACGTTCAAAACTTTTATGTTACATTACTTTATAAAATTGAATCCAATAGTAAATATAATTCAAATTAAGAATTGTACTATTCAAATTTCAAAATGAATGGCATTCCGTTTAGAAACTTATCTTCAAATTTTATTTTAAAAGGAGTTGGTTCTAATTTATGTCTGAGTATATCACTAATAACGTGATTAATGTATATGATTAATAAAGCATAAAATTTTGCTAATTTATTATCAATTTGTGTTCAATCTTATGTGGTACAAACTTTTTATTAGAGTAAAATTTGAAAATATCGCCGGTGGAGATTGATTTCTTTCTTTCTTAGAATTTGAAGCCGCTTTCATTCATTCAATGTAGAATTCAAGGCCATTAACTATCCCCCAACCACTTTTTCTTTATATAATCCCCCACTTTGTTCTGCTCTTTCTAAGCCCCCCTGCCCCCCCAGTCTCTGTGGCTCCGTGTGTGTTTTCATTTCTTAACAGAGTATAACAGAGTACGTAGTGAGAAAGAAGAAGATGGATGGAGGAGGAGAGCACACACTCCTGTCTACGGAGATCGTGAACCGTGGCGTGGAAGCGTCGGGCCCCGATGCTGGCTCCCTAACCTTCTCTGTAAGGGTACGTCGACGTTTGCCAGACTTGCTGCAGTCCGTGAACCTGAAGTACGTGAAATTGGGGTACCATTATCTGATCAACCATGCCATTTACCTGCTGGCAACCATGCCTCTGTTGGCCATCGCCTTCGGAAGCCTCACCAGAGAAGAGACATGGGACGATGCGAGCTGCGACCTCGCCTCGCTCCTTGGCTACTTCTCTGTCTTGGTCTTTACGGCGTTCGTCTACTACATGTCGCGCCCGCGGCCCATCTATCTCATCGACTTTGCGTGTTATCGTCCATCAGACGATCTCAAGGTGATAAGATTAAATCCAATCATATCATTATTGCTAACAACAATAGTAGTAGTAACAATAACATGCGTTTTCATATGATACTTGATGCGCTCTGCATGTGTAGGTTTTCGTTGATTTAGGTATATATGTCTAGCCGTAGGTAAATTCATAAAACTACTTTGGTGGTCCATTTCAGGGCATGGCCTATGGTTAAAGTGTTAGCTAAACAGAGAAATTGGTGCCATTAGATGCCGTCCAACTGTAAACTTATCAACAAATTCATTGCATGCAGCTTGAGGATCCCGATCTTTGAAAAGTTTTCGTCTACTCATTCGGTAGGCTTCCTGACCTTGCATTTGGTCAATTAAATTTTAACCGCCGAGAGCCCGAGACCCAGCATTCAACAGCCTGCAAGTCTGTGCCCTCGTAAGTCGCGCGTAAGCCGTATGAAGCTACACCCACTGGTTTTACCTTTTTCC
Organism: Litsea cubeba; assembly: GCA_012931725.1. Lineage (NCBI taxonomy): Eukaryota > Viridiplantae > Streptophyta > Magnoliopsida > Laurales > Lauraceae > Litsea > Litsea cubeba. The sequence goes on along the minus strand of CM022944.1, from coordinate 160,116,903 downwards.
ATCTCCTTCATTGCGACTCAGACGAGTCACGAGATGGGATGTGTTATGACTAATAACCACGCCACAATAAAATATACAGGCATAAAACTCAAAAATCAAGGATAAGAATCCAAAGAAAAGATGATGATGTTGACGGGGAACATGATACAATTATGCGTTGAAAATAAAAAATAGATGGGACTTCACTTGATGCAGGGATAAACTATCCAGAAAGTTACAAAACTCAATTCAGGATGCAAACCCTCAATCTCAGCCATCATGATCAGTAAAACAATTTATCTTGTCTTTTTTTTTTTTATGATGAAACACTTTCACTAATTAAATAGGGATCTTCAAAACCTCTTGATCTTCCATGCTATGCTATGACCCGTATCAGATTCTCTTTTCTCAAAAAGATGGTGGGATCTCCAAGAGAAAACTACTTAGAACTCAAATGAGGAACTAGAAAGAGAACTACAAGAGGGAAGAAAGAAAAACCATGTGCAACTCTTGCACACAAAGGGATGGACGTCTGAGAATAGCATCAAAAAATTCCAGCCTATTTCTCCCTATTTATACCTTTTGCAAGCACCACTTACCAATTTCTATTAGAAGTCTTACTTACATAAAAATTAGTAAGTATCTCTTCTTTTACTAATTAAAATAGAAGTCTTACTTACACAATAATTAGTAATTTACCATATCATAATTAGAAATCTTACTTCAAATATGATTAGTAACTTTCTAATTCATTTCTAATTAAAATAGAAGTCTCACTTCTACTAAAATTAGTAAGTTTACTATTACCACTATTAGAAGTTTCACTTCAAATAAAAATAGTAACTTTTCTTTTAGAGTTCAACTAGAATTAGTATCTTTCTAATAACCTAAGCTAGCGTGGGACCATTAGGGATTCCTTAGAAAGCTGGCTTGAACAGAGACTCGTGACCCCACATCTCATTTGTAATCCGGGCTCACAGTTAATTGCAAATAACTTCACTATATAAATGCAATTGAACTCCAGTCTTAGAAATATTACATAGAAGACCCTAAACTTCCACATTACCACAAGTAGGCCCCTCTGTCAATATCCATAGATCAATTGGATATGTCTTCCAAACTAGATCCACATCTTATTATCCTTGAGCACCAATTAATTATAATGATCATACGTACCTTTCCAATGGACTCTTAATCGGAATGGGTGCGCACTTACCAATGATAAATCCATTAATTGACAAAAGGGGATATTAAAGATAGATTCCATCTTCACCATTGATTGTTCCCACGACTCTACTACTACGTACCCAATTACGGAGATGTTGGCCTACAGTTGGCCTCACTCATTGGTGACTCAAAGCAAATGAATAGATAAAAACTTGAGTTCATTAATGTATCAGGATTGAGAGCTTACTGCTAGGAAATTATGAGAGCAAACCTTAAGTTTAAAGACTGTTCATAAGGTGCTTCTCATGGTCTTTCAATACTTCCAATGTACCAGTACTATGATCCAGAATCTTCAATTCTGATGATCGAGATAATCTCATAGTAACCAAATTACCGCGATCTTGTCAGTATGAGATGTACAGTCTCATCACTGATTGTGATTTGTCACACATGTCTCTTGTATGTGGATCTCATCTATACACGTGTTACATCTAATATACTTATGGACTCCGATTCATTAATCTCATGAGCCATAAAATCATTCGTATTGGTTATGTGCAAGTATATAATAAATCACAATTCATCTCATCAAAGGAAAGCATGAATATACTAATGAATAAAGAAATTAATCAATTTATTATATCATCTACTGAATTGAGTCCATAAAACTAACATTACGGTGGTTAATTAATTGGGCATTGGCATGATGACAGATATCCAAAGAGGATTTCATTGAGCAAGCACGTAAGTCGGGAAAATTCGACGAGGATAGCCTTGAGTTCCAGAGTCGGATCCTGAAATCTTCGGGCATCGGGGACGAGACCTACATCCCGAAGGCGGTCATGTCCCATGAGAAATGCGCGACCATGAAAGAGGGTCGGGCGGAAGCATCGGCTGTCATCTTCGGGGCCCTGGACGAGCTATTTGACAAGTGCCGGATCCGCCCCAAGGACGTTGGGGTTCTGGTGGTGAACTGCAGCCTCTTCAACCCCACCCCTTCCCTCTCGGCCATGATCGTCAACCACTACAAGATGAGGGGCAACGTCCTCAGCTTCAACCTCGGAGGGATGGGCTGCAGCGCAGGCATCATAGCCCTCGACCTCGCCCGGGACATGCTCCAGGCAGGCCCCAGCGCCAGCGGCGACCTGGCCGTGGTCGTCAGCACCGAGATGGTCACCTTCAACTGGTACCAAGGCCGAAACCGCTCCATGCTCATACCCAACTGCTTCTTCCGCATGGGGTGCTCTGCTGTGCTTCTCTCCAACCGCAGGCGTGACTTTCGCCGCGCCAAGTATCGCCTCGAGCATCTCGTCCGTACTCACAAGGGCGCGGATGATAGGAGCTTCAGGTAATCATTTCATGTCTTGATGTGTTGATCAATATGAATGGAATTTAGCTGAATCAATCATCCATCCATCCATCATTATTATTAATCCATGACCAACACCATCCATTCATCTATCTGCCTTATAGATCCATATATCAAGAGGAAGACGAAGAGAGGTTCAAGGGTCTGGCCATCAGCAGGGACGTGATGGAAGTGGGTGGGCAAGCTCTCAAAGCCAACATCACGACGCTTGGCCCACTGGTCTTGCCCCTGTCGGAGCAGCTCATCTTCTTCGTGACGCTCGTGTGGAGGCATTTGGTTGGGGGAGGAGTGCAAGCGGGGGCCGGGTCGATGAAGAAGAAGCTGCAGCTGTACATACCGGACTACAAGCTGGCGTTCGAGCATCTGTGCGTGCACGCAGCGAGCAAGGGCGTGCTGGACGAGCTGCAGAAGAACCTGGGGCTCCGCGACAGCGACATGGAGGCGTCTCGGATGACGCTGCATCGCTTCGGCAACACCTCCAGCAGCACCATATGGTACGAGCTCGCCTACCTCGAGGCCAAGGAGCTCGTGCACCGTGGCGATCGGATATGGCAGCTCGCCTTCGGCTCTGGCTTCAAGTGCAACAGTGCCGTCTGGCGGGCCCTACGCCGAGCCAGCACGCCCACCAGGAGCAACCCATGGCTTGATTGCCTGCACCGCTACCCCGTCCAACTCTAGCCTGCTTCCACTTCCCCGTCATAAAAAGTTCTTAAGTTCGCTATAATTTTTAGTTCCTTCTACTGCTCCTCTTGGACCAACTATAACTGTATTTTTAATCGATCATTCCTCTTTTAAGTTTCTCTTTATAGTGTTATTGAGCACTAACTATTAGTTTCTAAGAGGTAAAATTATCTTTTTTTATCTTTTAATTTAAGAGAAAAGTCTTTCTTAAAGGTAAACTGGTCAAGAAAAAGAGGGAAAAAGCACTAAAGGGAGCATATAACTAGTATAATTTTTATAAATAAATAACATAAATAAATTTTATTTAAGCTTTCAAAGTTCACTAAGTCAACTTAATTTCAATGAGGCCTCCACCAAGCCTTTGATTTTTTATTTTTTTTTATGCTCAAAGTTTTAAGGCAAGAATATCTTTTTATCTCAAGGAACAAATCATTTAATTTTATTTTTAAGGATAAATTGGTCAAAATTTTTTTTTTTTGAGGGTCTCATTAACTTTTGCTCAATTTGATTATGAGTCAAAAGGAGATTTTGATACACAAAATCTTCCAATCATTGGAGGGTTTTGAACTCCTGAATATCACGGAACGATTACTAGTGACTTACAATTTTTCACATAATATAGAACAATGCTTTAATTTCTGGAATAACACTTTTTTAGGGTACGTGCAATTCGTTTTGGACTTAATGAGTTAATCTGGTACCAATCGGAACTTTAAATCATGGATTGCAGCATCCTGACGGGTTAAAAATAAAGATTGTGGAGTTATGCACGGACCAAACGTCAGTCCCATTTAATTTTGTTGTTGCTGACATTGATTGCAGTCATCACTTCAATTTAATGGTCAACGTGACTGACCGGGCCCTTTTATGCCCACAAGGGCCCGGGGACCATACTCCATATCGTGTTACACCACACCCCGAGTTAAACGAGATTAATCTTAATTAATCGTGATTATCACACATGTACATTAAAGCACTGGTTGTACACCCATTTGGTTGGCATTCATTTGAATTGAATTAACTGAAACTGATTAACTCGTAACCGCACATTGTAATCAACTTTAAAGACTTACATTGTACATGAATTATATGTGAATTGGCACGGCACTGCATAATGATTTCAGCATGCTCATTGAGCTGATCTTGATACTGTCTGCAGCAGTTATTTGTAGAGTGTTCCGGAATTCCGTGGTGATGTCAGTAGTTCCTGGCCCGGATACTGATAATCCCACATATTATTCTTCTATTGAGAAGATGGTCAAGTCTCCTTGTTTACGGAGATGGTAATCCTTCCTTTAAGGAAGATGGCACTTGATTTGATTATTATGGAAATATTATATTAGTTGCCAAGTTGTCAATGTCAAGGATGACTAAGATCCTTATTGACTTGTTTATAAAACTGTTTACTGATTATTGTTTACTGTTTTACACGTAGCATGTATGATCATAAACACTGTTTATACTTTGCTGAATTGTCGAATTCACCAGTGTTATGATGACATTACAGGCCCAACTGTCCCTGCCGTTGGTGCGACCGCACAGGCAGCGGAGGAGACCACTCCGGTACCGCCAGGCGGATTAGTGGAGTGGAAATGACAATACATGTGTTTGGTTTTGGAGAATTTTATTGTAAATTCTGTATATTGAAATGAAAACTTTTGTATATGTTCATATGGAGATCCTTGCATTGTTTTGGTATGCAAGTGATAATTATAAACATAATGTAAATAACTTTTGCAATCAATGTAAATATTGATTTTTGATATTCCGCACATTGTTATCTGTATCCTTTGTGAGTTTTATGTGTTAAAATTTACGGGAGTAAATATGGTTTCGACGCCGGTTTAACTCGATCTAATTAAATTTCGGGTTCGGGTCGTGATATATTGGCTGCGGATTCTCGGGGGTAAAAGGCAAAATGAGGTATGTGATTTGGCCTAATATTATAGAATCTGGGGTAAATTGATAAAATGAGGGATATGTGGTTTGGCTTAATGTCAATATTATTCAAGTTGGGGGCTTTGTGAATATTGAATAAGAATACTTTTGAGATGGGAGATTTTCTCTTGCGAAGTAGACACAGCGCGAAAATCAATCCAGCTAATTCTTAAATGCATGGAGAGCCTGAGCTTGAAACATAGCGCTGGCTTCTTCACATTTTTCTTTTTATTTGTCCTTTTTTTTCCCAATTTCTTCTCCATTTAGAGGCAACCTATTGTACAGTGAAATGGACCCTTTCCTTCTATACTCAGTCCACATGTCTTGAATTTGGAGAAGACGACGGATAATGCTTGACTATAATTAGATTTTGAAGCTACATCTTATCCACTACTCGTAACCCTTTTTTTAAGTTGACTAAAGATGTACGAAGCTCGATTCTATCTATATTATAAAGCCTCTAGTCAATCATTAAAAGGCATCTCTAAATAATTGACCTACTTGTTGGTTGTTGGTTGTTGGTTGTTGGATGTTGAAATAAATTCCTGTCGCTCAAGCTAGTCGGAATAATAGGATATCTGTAAATGTTTTGTCCTCTATAGGCCCACGGGGTAAATGGGGATCTGTCAAATTTTGTTGATGCAGCTGCCTTTCCTTTTCTCTCCTCATTTTCTTAAAAAATCTAATGAGTCGTGTAGTCAAAGAGGAACTCTACTTGTATACCAACTATCCATTCATGGCTTCAAATAATATAACAAATCATTTTTAATTTTACTGTGATTTATGGTGGTCGACTAATTCATTAATTCTCCTTTTGAATTTAGTTGAAGTAATGGACAAACATTTTTTTTTAATACATGTCATGGGTCATTAATATGTGTTGATCATATTGAAGCCTCTTTTAAATTGAGCAGGACACCCGCTCTCCCATCAAACTCTAAACCCAAGATAGCCCCTTGGGATATCTCAAAACCTGAACTCAAGCCGCACTTTATCCCAACTCCAAGGTTTCAAATTGACTATGCGAGGCAAAGAGCATCCGTCATTTTGCAGTGAAGGGCTAGACCCTTAATAGTGTCATTAGTATTAATTAATTATATTTATAATTAATTAAGTATAATTAGAGGCTAAGTGAGTTCTCTTGACGGCTAGAATTGCGTGTGTAAAGTTTCATCGTCTTCAGAGTTCGGTTATAGAAGGGGGTAGTTTGTAATATCAATAAGTTTTGAATAGATTTTTTTCGCAATTTTCAATTTTTGTGATTTTGAGCTCGTTGGGTAGATAACATAATTTTCCGAAATCTTCTCTTTTGTCGCATTTCGATCTGACGCTTCAAAGAGCTCTAATCTCCAGCTCAAAGTTGATCAGGGACTAAACTATAATTCCATTAAGCCAGGGGCGGAACTAGGAAGTTTTCATTGGTGGGTGGGGTGGGGTGGGGTGGGGTGGGGAGGAGGGGCAAGGTAAAATCTTTTACCTACGTTGTGCGCCCAATGAGAGTACTCATCCAGACCGTCTTCAAATGCAGAACCCTCCCCTTGAATTTCAAGGGTCTCACTGTGACAACGGTAGCGATCCAATGGAGCGCACTACGCATAGTGTTGGAGTGCAACTGTGCAAGTGAAGGTCTTCCGCCAAAATAAAAGAACCTTGAACAAAATTTCAAATTTTAGTAGTAAGATGCACAGAGAAAAAACTTATTGAAATTGTGATCAAAATCTCTATAAAAAGATTCCAAAGATTTAAAATATATAAATGGAAATATTCTATTATATGAGAACTTTTTTATAGGGCCCAATTGTGAGTCACATTTGGGGATGGGACCAGGGGGATAGAAAGAATTATGTAAGAAGACCACCCCAAGTAACAAGTTTGCCCCTAACCCCTTCTTCCATGGCCCACAAATTTAATGGTTTCATATTCAAAAAAATATTCAATCATCGATCAAACGGTTCGGTCCATTCGGACGTGTGCCAATCCTTCATATCAATTGGGGGGGGGGGGGGGTTCCGTATTGGTTGCTAGGTTTGGATGAGTTGCTTAGCTGGCCTCACAAAAAAGTTCTCACCTAAATATTTTCGATAAATAAAAGGTTTAAAAATAAATAATAAAATAATAAAAATTACAATAAATAAAAATATTCATTTGTCAACCTAGAAATGCAAGGCCCAAAGCAGCCTATCAATTTCAAGGTGCAACTTTGAAGGCCAAACAATATACCTTATTCACAACTAGTCTAAGATCATTTAAGGGGGGCAAGGTAATTTAAGGGGGGCAAGGTAAAATCTTTTACCTACGTTGTGCGCCCAATGGGAGTACTCATCCAGACCATCTTCAAATGCAGAACCCTCCCCTTGAATTTCAAGGGTCTCACTATGACAACTAAGTGAAGATCTTCCGCCAAAATAAAATAACCTTGAACAGAATTTCAAATTTTAATAGTACTATACACAAAGAAAAAACTTATTGAAATTGTAGTCAAGATCTCCATAAAAAGATTCCAAAGACTTAAAATATATAAAAGGTTAATAAAAATAAATAACAAAATAATAAAAATTACAATAAATAAAAATATTCATTTGTCAACCTAGAAATGCAAGGCCCAACGCAGCCTATCAATTTCAAGGTGGAACTTTGAAGGCCAAACAATATACCTTATTCACAACTAGTCTAAGATCATTTAAGGAAGGCTTTGACTAATGAGAAATTCATTTTGGTTTTTAATAGGGTCACCTACGAAAATTTTAGGACATCTCAAAATAGCCACGATCCTTGTAAAATCTCATTCAAATTGGATTTTTGCCCGCTATCATTTACGATCACTTACAAAAGACTGTGACGTCCAAATTATCATGGTGATTTTGTGAATTTCGTTGATCTCAATTTTATGGTGGGTCATCTTTTATTGGATTGAAATTTTCCGATGGCTTATAAGAAAAGAGTGGCCGGATACTTTAAGCATTTTAGATCTTTACAAATAGAGCCCACTAAGGAACCTAACAACATTTTCTTGAGTCCCAATAAAATCAGAAGATTGTAACATGGGTTTCATAACCAGTTCTTCTTTAACAAACATGTTATCACTCAGGCCCGGCCCTGAGGCAGGGCAGTAAGTGCGCCTGCCCCGGGCCCCCGGGCCCCCATTTTTCAGGGGGCCCAAAAATATTTCCCCTCCTCAAGAAGAAAATGTTTCCACTCCTCCAAATCCACCGACCTCCTGCTCAAACCCCTTAACCTTTCATCAATCGAACTCCTTTGAACCCCATCTCAACCAAACAGCAAGCCAAAAAAAAAAAAAAAACAAAAACAAGAAGAAGAAGAAGAAGAAGCAGCAGCAGAGAACTGGACCGCCATAACCGGTTAGGCCCAAATCACCGCCATCGCCAGAACCGGCTGGCCCATCATCTTCGTGCTAGCGTCTAGCAGTCAAGCACCATTAGTCCATCACCACTTCGGACGAAGCACCCAGGCTACCCAGTAGTCAAATCCCTCAACCATTCATCAATCGAACTCCTTTGAACCCCATCTCAACCAAACAACAAGCCCAAAAAAAAAAAAAGAAGAAGAAGAAGCACCCAGCAGGCCAGCACCACTGGTTGATTGTTACAATAGCAATCAAGCACCATCAGTCCATCACCACTTCGGACGAAGCACCCAGGCTACCCAGCAGTCAAACTGTCAAACCCATCAACCCTTCATCAATCGAATTCCTTTGAACCCCAATACCCCATCTCAACCAAACAGCAAGCCCAAAAATAAAAAAATAAAAACAAGAAGAAGAAGAAGAAGCACCCAGCAGGCCAGCACCACGGGTTGATTGCTACTGCTGCTCCACGCCTCCACCGTCCACCCACCCGCCACGCCACATCTCTTTGTTCTGTACACTTCCCAGTCTTCTTAGTTCAGATAGAGTTCAGGTCGGGTTGGACCTGATCCAATGATCCATTCCGCTGACAAGCCATTTCCTTTGGTAACAAGTCAATACAGGTCAGGTGGACCCATTCACTCGCCTGAGTTTGAGTTATGCCCAAATCCAAAACAACAGTCAACAGCAACTTACAAAAAAAGCCACTTGCATCAAATTTATAGACATCAACACATGGGCCCATAGCTTATAGATCTTCTTCAATCTTCATAACATCCATATCATCGTTGTCTTGGTAGATTGGGGAGATTCCAAAATCCAAAGTGTGGCTTTTTTCAGTGCAAAATTGGTCGTTGTAGAAATCAATTGAAGGCAATTTTTTCATGATTAGAAAATCTTGAATTTGAAAGCATAATTGAGGGTTTTGCTTCTCAAAATGCAAGAAGAAAATCATTTCAATAATACTTTTTTAATTGTGATTTTGTTTTTCAACTTATCTTCTAGATGGTGATGCTGGTATGAGAAATTATTTGGCCGACGATCTGGTACTCTTACCGAGATGTTGGTATGAGAGATTCATTTATTTATGTATTAAATGTATTTTATTTATGTATTAAATGTATTTATCATATGATATTATTTGGTTTTTAATGAAATTATTATTTTTGGGCTAAATTTATGAAAACATGTTATATATATGTGCATATATTAAAAAATTATAAAAATGAATAAAGGGCCCATTTTAGTGATTCGCACCGGGCCTTTGAAAAGTCAGGGCCGGCCCTGTTATCACTTACCTCTAACTCTCAAGTTTTTGCAAATAGAGTGGCTGGATACTTTAAGCATTTTAGATCTTTACAAATAGACCCCGTTAAGGAACCTAACAAAATTTTCTTGAGTCCCAATAAAGTCAAAAGATTGTAAGATGGGTTCCATAACCGGTTCTTCTTCAACAAACATGTTATCACTTACCTCTAACTTTCAAGTTTCTGTAAAATCTGGAGGTGAGGGTTTGAGTGGGGAGACTTATCCAAAACCTCATGTCTCCGCTAGTCGGATGTGGTATATGCCGGCGACTCGTTTCTAATCTAACATGGTAGGAATCATTAGTTGTCATTTATGATTTATCATTTTATTGAATAAATGATTTGGGCAGCTGTTCGTATTTATGTAATAAATCACTCAACCACTTAGGATGTTCTTTCTCCTTTAATTTATCTCTTTCCTTCCTTCCTTTCCTTTCTTTCACTATATTTTTTTTCTTTCACAAATCAATTAAGAGTCTGTACCACTGCTTTTGGAATTGAAGACTCATGATTATTATATTTCCCAATTGATTGGGGGGCCATCCCTTGATGGATGGGGACAAAATGGGGATGCCATACGATCTAAAAATGGGGCTTTTGAAAACTATGTGGTGGGTAGGGGGTGGGGGAACATTGCCCCTGCCAGCTCCCCAGTTCAGCCCCAGCATATAACCTATCCCAACCCTTTTTAGAACCGCGACCCTTCACGGAAATTTACTTTCCAGCTCTCTTTTTACCTCTCTCTCTCTTCCCCACTCCTTTGCCCATTTTCTCCTGCTACTTTGAAGATCCAAGGACTTCCAAGTGCTATCATCATCAAGCCTTCCTCGAGCTGCACACCCATTTCCCAAGTTTTTCCCCTTTTTTTCTCAATCCTAGGTAAGAGGTTATTTGTATAAGCTAGGGCTTGTTGTTAATTAGCTTAGAAATGTGATTTCTTAGCTCACTACCTTCTCTTCTTCTGTTTAATTTCTAGGATTTTGGGTTTGAGTTGGGTTTTCCCAAGAGTGAGCTTCTAGAAGTTGGTTTGAGCTAGAATTTTCTTTCCTTTGAAATGTATGTTACGGTTGTTGATTCTAGCATGAATTTTGTAAGTGCATAAAATGACTCACAAGGTGTAGGGAGCGGAGCTGAGAGCTCTCTAGTTGAACACCGCTGCCCGCCTGAAACCTGGAGAAGGGAGGAAGAAGATAACAGTCAGAGGACCCTGGCTGTGGGCAGCGCAAGGCTCTCCGATGCCTAAGTCAGTATGAGAACTGGACTAAAGATAGAGACTTTTGGGGAAGAAGATGATATCAGCGTGTGGTTCTCTCGGAAAAGAGAGATCTCCCTTACTATTCTCGTTTTGCTCCATTTATAGAGGAGGAGATGAGACAATGAGGTGGTTGACTGTCTCGTCATAGCTCACATTGTCAGGTACTAGGGAGGTACAGTCCCATCGTAGCCTTTTCTGGCGCCTGTGGACGCCGATTTGTCAGGAAGCATGGGCAGCATGGGTGGCTGTCAGAGGGCATGGGCGGTGCCCTTGTCTTATCGCACGTACTGTAGCGTGCTTAAGTGTCCATGGGAGGACAGCTGTCAGCCCCCGCCATAGGTAGCTTCCTGGTGCTATAGCCGAGGTGTGAACGATCTAGGGTGCTTGGTGCCGAGGTCGGGAGCGGCCTTGACTTGGCTGGAGACCTCGCACCGAGGTGGAGCTAATGAGCGCAGGGCCGAAGTGGAATCACTTGGCCGAGCTGGAGGCTGACACTGTTGCCGAGACTGAGCTCTGCCGAGATGGACTAGAGTTCGGGATTATCCCCACACAATAGCCCCCCAGCTTCCGAGCTCATTAGACTTTCTTTTGAGGTTAGAAGCTAAGTATCATGGAGGATAACACTTGTGCTTTCAAGCTGTCTTTCGCTCAACTGGTTCGTCACCAACTGAGAAATGGAGACATGACCCTCCGGCTCGTCGCTAGGGGCGTGCCGGCAACATGGCATGAGAGCCGAAATGCTCACAAAGCACGATATGGAGATGACTCACTGGCTCGTCGCCAGGGGCGCGCCGGCAATCTGGCATGAGAGCCGAGATGCTCACAAAGCACGAAATGGAGATGTCCCACTGGCTCGAGGCCGAACCTGCATGACGTGGAGGCCAGCATGAGGGCGACACCAGCGTGAGGTCGTAGCCAGCACGAGGCCGAACCTACATGACGTGGAGGCCAGCATGAGGGCGACACCAGCGTGAGGTCAAGAATCTGGCGCTGCTGCCGTGATGCACGAAGTCGAGATCTGGCACGTAGCCGAGACGCAAGAGATCGAGATCTGGCGCGCGGCCGAGATGAGGACTGGCACTGCCGAGCTGGAGACTAACACTGTTGCCGAGCTGAGGATTGGCACTGCTGCCGAGCTGGAAACTGGCACTGCTGCCGAGCTGATGGAGACTGAAACCGAGGTAGGAGCACCTGGCCGAGACCAACATGAGGCCGAGCCAGCTTGAGGTCGTAGCTAGCACGTGGACGGACCAGCAAGAGGTCGGGACCATCATGAGGCCGAACCTGCGTGAAGCACATAGCTAGCACGAAGGCGAACCAGCAAGAGGTCGAGGCGCGCCGGCAATCTGGCATGAGCGCCGAGATGCTCACAAAGCACGACGTGCCTGCTATCTGGTATGAGTACCGAGATGCTCGTGGCACGCTTTTGGAGACATGCCGACTATCTGGCTTGAGAACCGAGATGCACGCATAGCATGACATGCCTGCTATCTGGTATGAGTACCGAGATGCTCGTGGCACGCTTTTGGAGACATGCCGGCTATCTGGCTTGAGAACCGAGATGCATGCATAGCATGACGTGTCTGCTATCTAGTATGAGTACCGAGATGCTCGTGGCACGCTTTTGGAGACATGCCGGCTATCTGGCTTGAGAACCGAGATGCACGCATAGCATGACGTGCCTGCTATCTGGTATGAGTACCGAGATGCTCGTGGAACGCTTTTGGGGACATGCCGGCTATCTGGCTTGAGAACCGAGATGCACGCATAGCATGACGTGGAGAACCAGCACGAGGCCGAAAATCTGGCGCTGCTGCCGCGATGCACAAAGTCGTGATCTGGCACGTGGCCGAGGTGCAAGAGATCGAGATCTGGCGCGCGTCCAAGATGCAAGAGCACAGGGCTCCGGACGACTGATGGCGGTAGAGGACCGTGCGATCAAGGCTGACAGTAGAGGACCGTGCCGTCGAAAATGACGGTAGAGGGTCGTGCGATCGAAGTTGACAGTAGAGGGTCGTACCGATGTCGTCGAAGCTGACGGCGCTATCGAAGCTGACAGCAGAGGATCGTGTCGTAAGTCGGTAGAGGATCGTACGATCGAAGCTGACGGGCCATCAAAGCTGAAAATGCCGTAGGGGCTGATCACGCCGTCGAAGCTGACAGTAGAGGACCGTGCCGGGAGATGGTAGAGGGTTGTACGATCAAAGCTGACGGGGATCGAAGCTGAAGGATGATAGGAGGCTTCAGTAGCCCCTCGAGCTGGAAGGGATGTCTGCTGAGCTGGATGAGTTACTTGCCGAACTGGAGGAGACACTTGACCGACCTCGAATGAGGCCGACCCTCTCCATGTTTTGTTGGATTGCTTGCCTGACGCGCTGGTCAAGGCATTCTTTAAGGTTTGCGTCTTCCTCCAGTTTTCGTCTCAATTTCTTTAAGGGATTGGAGGATGGAGTTGTAGTCGCCCCTTCTTCTTGTAGCTGCTGCTGAAGTTGACGAATCAACTCGTCCTGCGCTTGGATGACAAGGTTTTGGGCCATAATCTTCGTGAGGAGAGAGTCGATGTCGCCCATCTGATCCTGAGATGCATCTGGCTGAGAATCCTCTTGCCGGGAAAGCTCCAATCGAAGGTTATCTCGTCGGGAAGGTATTGGGACCTCCTTAGAGGATGAACCTGACTGAGCTTCCGGCCTTTGGATACTCCCTGGACCAGATTTTGCCCCGGACCTCCTCTGGCGGGGGACCGGCGGCAGCCGCGCTGGCAATTCTGATGGTTCTTCTTCCTTTCTGGTTCTTTGAGGCATGGCGTTTGGGGGAAGATGGCTTTTTGCGCGTTCCCCACAGATGGCGCCAATTGTAAGTGCATAAAATGACTCACAAGGTGTAGGGAGTGGAGCTGAGAGCTCTCTGGTTAAACACCGCTGCCCGCCTGAAACCTGGAGAAGGGAGGAAGAAGATAACAATCGGAGGACCCTGGCTGTGGGCAGCGCAGGGCTCTCCGATGCCTAAGTCAGTATGAGAACTGGACTAAGGATAAAGATTTTGGGGAAGAAGATGATACCAGCATGTGGTTCTCTCGGAAAAAAGAGATCTCCATTACTGTTCTCATTTTGCTCCATTTATAGAGGAGGAGATGAGACAAGGAGGTGGTTGACTGTCTCGTCATAGCTCACATTGTCAGGTACTAGGGATGTACAGTCCCGCCGTAGACTTCTCTGGCACCTGTGGACGCCGATTTGTCAGGAAGCATGGGCAGCATGGGTGGCTGTCAGAGGGTATGGGCGGTGCCCTTGTCTTATCGTACGTGCTGTAGCGTGCTTAAGTGTCCATGAGAGGACAGCAGTCAGCCCCCGCCATAGGTAGCTTCCTGGTGCTATAGCCGAGGTGTGAACGATCTGGGGTGCTTGGTGCCGAGGTCGGGAGCAGCCTTGACTTGGCTGGAGACCTCGCAGGGATGCCGAAGTGGAGGACCGAGTTGAAGTCCCTAGCCGGGCTGGGGATGCCTTGGCCGAGGTGAAGCTAATGAGCGTAGGGCCGAAGTGGAATCACTTAGCCGAGCTGGAGGCTGGCACTGTTGCCGAGACTGAGCTCTGCCGAGATGGACTAGCTGGTGCGGGAGTCCCGGATGCTGCATCTGACAAGGATCTCGGTGAGTTCGGGATTATCCCCACACAAATTTGATCTTAGCTACTTCTCCAAAACTCAATTATGGTATGTTAAATGGTGTTTTCCTATTAATGGCGCTGAATGGAATTGTATATGGTTGTTGGATGGTGGTTTAAGATGAATTGGAGAGGGGTTGACCCTCATTATATTTGTCGTATCATTTGTTTCTGAGTGGAGTTGGGGTTGTATCCCCATCCCCCCAAATCTGAACCGATTCAAGCACCAGAAGTCGGTTTATGGGAGCCTACCGTTATTCATAAGACTCCTACGCCTAATAGTAAACCCCAGCTTCAGTCTGGGAGAGCAACCTAGGAGTACCCTGATCGACATGATTTGTTCTACGGTGACCTTCATGGCTAGCCGTGAGCTCACCGTAGTATAAATCACTATTAACCGTGAAGGTTCACTGAGCTACGGCTAGCTGTAGAGACCTCACGGTTAACCGTAGGAACCCTGTTTCCAGGGGTAGAATCAGAAAAATATATATATATATATTTGGGGGGGGGCAGGGGGGCAAAATAGCACAATTTAGTAATAAAATATGTAATAATCAAAATATTGAAGTTGTGCTCGATGTTCTTTCATTG
The DNA here is from genome assembly GCA_012931725.1 of Litsea cubeba. Lineage (NCBI taxonomy): Eukaryota > Viridiplantae > Streptophyta > Magnoliopsida > Laurales > Lauraceae > Litsea > Litsea cubeba. The sequence goes on along the minus strand of CM022944.1, from coordinate 160,101,593 downwards.
AGTTAAAATCATCAATTATTATTTTAGTACTAAATTTTTCTACAATTTACTCTTCAATATATACAATTAAAAACCCATAAAAAAACTCATAACCACGAAGTGAAGTTTTAACAATCTTCATGGCTGAGTTCGTAAAAAATTATCTCGAAGTGCATTAGTATATCTACCATATGTATATATATACTAAAGTACAAAAAAAATCTCAAAATGGGTACCAATCCTTTCTTATGCATGTAACTTGTAAGTTACAATTTAAAACATTATTATTTAAAACCTCAAGGAAAAGTAATAACAGAATCTCATATCTAAAATATAAACCATTTAAATGCATATATGGTTATGCTAGTCTTTATCTCCTTAAAATAAATCTCTTTAAATGAATTTTCTGACATGGATAATAATAATCAAAGTAAAATAAAAAATAAAAAATGCAACTATATTTCTTTATCCATGATGGATAAAAATCCGATCGAGCTAAAAATTAATGTAATAATATAATGCACTCAAACATGGATTTTAAGGTTAGAATGAAATTTGAGAATTCTCTTCTCCAATCTCCATCAAACCTTACTTATTTGTTCTCATTTCCTTCATTTTCTTTCCTTTCTTTTCCTTTCCTTTTTTTAATCATTTTAAGTTTCCCTAAAATCAGCAATATTTTTTTTCTAAGAATCAAAACCATTTTAAATAAAGTCCTAAATAATGGATGGATGGCCGCATGATGGAGGGGCCAAAGTAATACTTTCAGGGAATTTTCAAGATGCAGGGGGGGGGGGGGGGGGGGGGGGGGGGGGGGGCATGGCCCCTACCAGCCTCCCTAGGTCCGCCCCTACCTGTTTCCTTTTGAAAGGGGACCTCATCTAGACTTTGTGGGCGTAGTCTTGGAACCCTTGGTACTATATAATGAGGACCAATTATGAGACCATTAGTGAGGGATGCATGAGCTAATATGCCCTTACGGGTTTTCTAGGTGACGTACGATTTACAAACCAAGTCGGAGTAAGGTGATGTGAGGTCAATTACTATTGGATGCAATGATTGTTACACCCCATCCCGATTTAAGTACGATTAACTCTAATTAATCGTGATTATCGTTGATTAAGATGTGATTAATTAATTTACATGAGATTAATTATCAATGTGACTTAAATGAGTCTTAGATGACTGAATTAAGCCTAATGAAATGGTTTGGAAGACATGGACTTGATTTTAGACCCCAATTAGTGAAGGTGAGGACTTTTTCGTAAATTTAAATTTATGGGTAGATAATCGAATTGGGTGAAATTTGATACCAACGTGTGTATCTCGACGAGTACATCAAATGTCATAACACACCTAAGTTCATTTGACTTAAGATAAATCAAAGAGGGTTTCATTTGACCTTAAGTGTAATTGTAAAATGTGAATGGGGTTAAGTTATAAATTTTGAAACAAGTGTCATACCCAGAATACATGCAATTCAAATTTGTCAAGTGTAGCACTATGCAACCCAGTTGCAAGGTTCTCCATTTCGTTTCTGCATTCTTGCTTTCTTGTTTCCTTATTGTTGCTTGCTTTCTTTGTTACCACATACGAAATGGAGGTGACAAACGGGTTGTGAGAGACTCATCTTCTTCACTGCTTTTCTCCTTGCTCATTGAGTAAGTAAATCACACAAGAAGAAAAGGGTGCTGTCATTTTTTTCCTATAGTTGTTTGATTTTCTTTGAAGAGAGAGTGTATAAAGAATCTGAGGATTCCTCTTCTACAAGCCTGGGAGTAATTGGTGCTACGGAGAATCAAGAGATAGAAGATTGGAAATACATCTTCTCCATCATTTACTTGTTGGGTTTCTTGGAAGGAAGAGTGAGAGAGGTTATCATCTCAAATTACAAGTGGAAACAAAGGGGTTTTGTAGTAGACAGCACTTCAGGCAAGTATAAATTAGTTTTATGGTTCAATTGCTACTGCATGTTACTTGGATGTAGATTGTATCCATTGAATTAGGTTTTACTTCCATTTGTTAAATGATATAGTATGGAACTTGAATGGAATTGATTGAGTGATGTGTTATGGAATAGAGGTGCTAATTGTGTTTAAATGATGTATGGAGAAGGGAACAGGAGGTTCCAAAAGTTTTGGTGCAAGTTCACAGGAAGTTGGACAGAACAGAATTCGTGTGTGAATTATGTGTCTCGTTTCTGGGTAAGCTCGGTCAGCCGACGATGTCGGTTAGCCGAGGGCTAACCGACAAGCTGACTGATAGTGTAAAATCCATAGAAAAACTTGTCTCTGGTTTTCGAACCGACTAGGTCGGTCAGCCGACAATCATCATCGGTCAACCGAAACATGAATCGACGCAGTAACCTGACCAGATGATGCGCCTCTGGTTTTCGAACCGCCAACATGACCGACACACGTCGGTCAACCGAAAATCATATCTCGGTCGACCGACAGGTCAACCGATGACTGAACCGACAGTTAACCAAAATGATGTATTTGCGGACTTTAGGTCTGAAATTCAAGATTTAAAGCCTATTGATTTATTCAACGTTGTTTGTACCTTTCATACCGCCAATAGGTGTTAATTAAGGTACTTTAATGTACAACTTTCCATAAGAACTGTAATATCTATCGAATATAACACAGGTACATTAAATCTTGTAGAATTACTCCTATTTGGTTGGTAATCATTTGAATTGAATTATTATTGAAATTATACAGATTAGCTCGTAAACGCTCATTATATGTAATTGAAATCAATGACGTGAATTATACATGAGTTGGCACTACATAATGATTTCTACAAGCTCATTGAGCTGAACTGATACTGTCTGCAGCAGTTTACTTGAGGAGTGTTCCGGAACTCCGTAGTGATGTCAGTAGTTCCTGGCCCGGACACTGATAAATCCCACATATTATTCTTCCATAGAGAAGATGGTAATTTCTCCTTGTTTATGGAGATGGTAATCCTTCCTCTTAAGGAAGATGGTAATTTACTTGATTTGATCTGGAAATATTATGATAGTTGCCAAGGCCAATGAATGATAATACTCTTATTGAATATGTTTACTGACTACTGTTACTGACTTGCGTGTAGCATGTATGATCATAAACATTGTTTATACTTTGCTGAATTGTCAAATTCATCAGTGTTATGATGACATTGCAGGCTCAGCTGCCCCTACCGCTTGTGCTACCGCACCGGCAGAGGAGGAGACCACTCCGGTTCCGCCAAGCGGATTAGTTGAATGGAAATGATGACACACGTGTTTTGAGAATTTTGTTGTAAATTCTGTAATTGGTTTTGAAAACTTTTATATATGTTCTTACTGAGATCCTTGCATTATTTTTGTATGCAAGTGATAATCATGATCATGATGTACACAACTTTTGAAATCAATGTAGATATTGGTTTATATTCCGCATAATGTGTAATCTATATCCCTTGTGAGTTTTAAGTGTTAAAATTCACGGGGGTAAATATGGTTTCGACTCCGATTATCTCGAGGTAATTAAATTTCGGGTTCGGGTCGTGACAGTGATGTACCAAGGTTTTGCGACCAGGACATCGGTAACCTCATTATCCCTCGAGACCGAATGGTGATGGGTCGTACAAAGAAGGCAATCATTGACTTAGGGTCAGATCATAATTCTCCAATACTATTGCATTATCAGAATTGAATTGTAAACTTCGGTATTAATGTCCACATGCCACAAGCATGTTCTATAGCTTTGCATTTATACTATTGGGATCATATTGAAAACTTAGATGGACTTAGGATCCCTTTTGTATTTCATACCTTCGTTTGGGATTGACCAAGTAATGAGGCTAGGTGGCTTTGATAGTAAAGGCTTTAGGGAGGACTACTAATATTATTTTAATTATTTGAACTTTGATTGAAAGATTGATTGATGGAGAGTAGTTCATCTTTTGTTTGACGAATCTTGTTCACACAAAATGAGCCTAGCCCCTCACTAATTATTTGAATATGACTCTGTGTCGGCACCACTCAGTCAGTAACGTCTAACATAGCTGGGGCACCACTGTGATAGGACCTTTGTTTTGGGACTACGGATCGATTTTGAGATGGATGTAAACGATTGGGTACCTACAAAAGAAGAGGTTTTGATGTTTGACACCTTGGGTGCCATTTTCGGGCTATTCTTCCGTGTGAATTCTCTACCATAACTCGGTACGAGTAGGGAGAGGGAGAGCAGTGATAATATCCTATGGTGGTTAGCCAACGTAGACCGCCTATTTGTTAGGATGTTGTGATCAAATTATTATCTAATCCGATTCATCGTTTATTGAGATTCATGCATTTATGCCTAGTACTTTTGTTATTGGAATTCAATATGATCATATGGTCTTTACTTCGCTTTGATACTACATATCTATTGTAATTTATATATACTCTCTTGTCGGTTATCCGTAGTTTGATGATACCACTCTTAGTGCATAGGTACCGAGCCCACGGATCTTGAGGAGGAGGCAGAGGCGATTCAGGAAGAACGGCCTAATATATTTTACGAGCGATTCAGACATTTCTCTCTACACCCCTTTTTTGCCAAATTACCATATCCCCTCTCCATCACCTTCTCTCTACACTCCCCTTATTCCCCCCCACTCTCACCGTCCCTCTCCTCACTGTCCCTCTCCCTCTCCATGCCCGCCACCCTTCGCCCGCTCTCCTCTTTCTTCCTATCTCTCTCCCTCTCTTTGCCTGCCGCCACCCACTCTCCCTCTCACTGTTCCTCTCCCCCACGGGGCGGTTGAGTGTAGAGAGAGACTGGGTGAGGCATGATGTCCATTTTGCTAATTTCACATATGGATATATTGGTCTTAAAATAAAGGTATGTGCTCATAGAAGTTTAGAGTGTGGTATTAGCAGCTCTCATTTAATATTATTATGTGAGTAGGTTTTCTATTATTGGCAAGATTAGATTATCTATAAAAGATGTGATTTGGTTTCGTAATTGAGTCATTGTATTCTTATATGTAGTCATCAGAATTTGGTAAGATGTAGTCCTTAATTTTCACAGCATGAAAGGAGGTTGTGAAAGACTGCAAATTTTCAACCACTTCGTTTTATTTTCATATTAATATATTGGACCCTAATATCTAATAGGTATTATTAATTTGCAGTACAGATTTTTGACTATTTTATTTATTTCATTATCCCAATGTATTAGATCTTTCATCTTAGTACCTAGTAAGTGTCTTGTACGTACGGACTTTATCCTATATACATTAAAGTAATTTTTTCTTATGTACAGTGGTCATCTAAAAAACCAGCCCCATCAGATTATTATAGCCCTTAATTAATCAGCCTTAAGGTACAATGGCATATTACCCAAGGATTTTCTTGAGATTCAATGGTCAAGCCCTATCTCAACCCAGGTTGCAGGCTTTTCAAAATTGGGTCGTGGCCTGCCCCAACCCAGGTTGCAGGCTTTTCAAAATTGGGTCCTAGCCTGCCCTCAGGGTTTAAGACAATAATAAACGCCCTCACGTTGCGCACCTGGCCCATCAAAGGAATGGCTGGATCGACAGCCCTAATCACCACCATGTATCAAAGAGGCTACACACATGGAACCAGAGGCCCGGAGAACCATAAATTTCATGACTTAGAACCTACAGTTATTTTTTAACCTTTAAAACGAGTAACACGAAAGGGAGATAAATAACCAATAACCATATCCACACAAAAGGGACACTAGCAGTCCACGATTTTCTATCCCACCGATGGAAAAATACAAGACGGAGACCAGCAATTCCCTAGTCTTCTAGCCTACCAATGGAAATATAAAATAAAACAAAAACTCCAAAAACCCACATAGAAATTTTAAGTATGAGAGTGTAACTACAAACACCCAACGATGAGGAGTAGCTCGGTATGCATAGGACCACAATTTGTTTCCAGAGGTTGAGGGTTCGAAACTGCGCTACCACACTAGGACCACAAGGATATACCCGGGCTCCCCCTGAGCCCGAAGGGATTAGTCCGACCCAAAAGGATGGGACACCCTCCGATATCGAAAAAAAAAAAAAACCTACAAACACCCGATTGCAGTTATGGCATGAAATGATTAAAGAAGAAACATATGTGCACAATCAAAATTGGGAAGATAGGGTTGCAACGGGAGGGAGAGAAAGAGTTAAGATTATTTAAAGGGTGGGAATGAAGGTTGGTTTGGAATGAAGAGAAAGGAGGAAGGGTGGAAAGGAAGGTTGGGTCTCCCAGCTTTAATTTGTTTTCGTAGAAGTAAATTTTCACTTCTACTTTTGTACAAGTCCTATTAAAAATGCAACAACCAAACACACTTTTGATGGCTTATGGGCTTTTTAGATGCAAAAGGCCCAAAAAACCATTTTAAAGAGCCCGACCAAACACACCCTAAATCTCATTCACATGTTGTAATCTTAGAAATAGTGCTGCATGAATTCCAGGCTAGGGTTTAGTATATGCCCTTGGGTAGATGTCCTCCAGGTTTTGTATATGCTCCTTTTAGTTAAATAAAATCTCTAAAAAAATCTCATTCACGTGTGGTCATGGAAATACCAATCCATTTTCAAAATTCACATATTTATGGCAATAGAAGATCACAAAAACATGAAAGGATCACCTTTCATTCATCCAACATGCTTTCAAATTCGAAGCCCATTTCCAGTCTTCAATCGTTATACCAATTACGTTGGACACAACTCATCACTGTTAAAACGGTGAAGTGCAAAGACACAGAGAGGATACAAGAATCAAGATGGAAAACATGGAATATAGATGTGAGATCTAGAACATTCATCATGTGAGCTCCACTAAACCCTGTGCTGGTTCAAAAATAGTGGCTCCATTCATCAAGTGGCCACACGAATGTTAAATGTGGGGTGCAGAGTTCAACTTATTTTAACAATCGATATTTGTCCTAGCCATGCCCCACCTAGTGAACAAGAAAGTTTGCAGTGGAATGCTCATGATTAACTGCCAAGATCTCGTGTGAGGTATAAGAATTATTAATAATTGTAATAGGCGCAATCCCAGCGTGGTTCAACCCAAAAGGGGAGCAAGCAATGGCAACGTACCTTTAAAGAGCAAATCTCTTGCAGTGTTTATGTTCTACTAGTGACCAGTCTCTTTTTTGACAAACGGCCCTGTTTGTGATCCCTTTTCCTCTTCTTTGCTTGCATTTTATATGATTTCCCAACCAAAGACGGTTGTTCTTTTAAACCAAAACTCCTTGCAACATGCCCTAGGTGGAGCTTTTTCACCACAAAGATCCTTTTTAGGTCACCACGATGTGCTGTGTATGCACGAACCCAGGAGCGAAATGCTTCTTTGGCCAACTTCTTCAAACTTGGCTGGACCACAAACAAGTGCATGGGTCAATATTGAGAACAGAATACAGAGTCTGTGTAAACCGAACAGGAAATTGTTCACATTATATCATGTGCAAGCAAACTACAGCAAAAATACTGCAAGATCCCTCATTTATTTCTTCTGAATAGTGCATCATCATTCAAACAAATGCAACATTTCAGCTGAATGTGAAACATCAACATTCAGCCATTCACTGATACATAGATTAATTTGGATAAGGAGAACATATAATATTTTACACAATGAGCTCGGGTCTTCTGCATAAACAGAACTTGTTAAAACAGTGTACTAAATAAAGTATATGCAAGTCGGCCCGAGTAAGTTGGACACAACTAATACAGGTTGCTGAGTGGATATGCAGTCAAACCAGCGGTTCGCTGAGGCACTGGATTCAATATATGAAGCAAGACATTGTTCTCATTTAACTCACTTTGAACATGACATGAAAGTCTCCCAGATTGAACCTAGCACTACGATGTGAGATTGTGAGGCCAGCAAATAGACAACAAAGTGAAAAATTATGATCTTTCATTCTGCGCGACTTTTGGGATATCCCCTATTACTCAAGCCACAGAACCCATGACATAAATGATTAGAAATCTGGACTGGCCCCCCGGGGAGGGGCGTGGTTTCAGAAATATGGACGAAGAAGTAAAAAATGCCCACTTGTGTCAGAAATATCAATAAAAACAAAAGGCCTACTTGTGATATCTCCCTTCCTCCCTCTCTGTGACATTGATCTCATTGGACTTGCATTCAGTATGGTATGACTCAAGTCTCCAGATTGAACCAAGCACTCTGACATGATGCCAGAGAATAAACAACAAAGTGAAGGATTATAATCTTCCAATCTGTACTACTTTTTGGATATCCACCATTGGACCATCCAAAGTGCAACCCATGATTAGATCAATTAGGTATGTCCCTTAGACCACCATACAAAATGTTGAGCACCACCAAAATTCAGTGCAACTCGTGTACCAAATTATATTAGAAATTAAGTCGATTATAGAGTTTCATGATTATGATTGATTGTAATTTTTCTAATTAAGGGAAAAGATTACTCTAATTGCTCCATATGATTATAATATATAGGGAAATCCTCTTACAATTAAAGGCGCCCAATTTATATGCAATTCCTCCATCTTCTTTTATGTGTTGGTGACATTGATTTTGGATTTGAGAAATTTCATCAACTTCTTCTTCAAACCCAATTTCAACAAAGTAATTATGATCTGGCTATGTTTCTTTGTCGTTCATTTACAGGCATTATTATTCTTCTTGTCTATGTTGATCACTGGCATGGACTCTAACAATATTCAACAACCACAGCAGTTTCTTAGTGCCTGTATTTTTCACATTAAGGATCTTGGACCTCTAGTCTAGTTTTTAGGGCTCGTAGTTCATACAACATAGAAAGGTCTTTTTTATCAATCAGAATAAGTAAATGAAGTCTTGTCCAAGGATCAAATTAGCAGTTGTGGCGGGCATAGCGGCCAGTGGCCAAAACACTACCTAGCGGGTGATACGTAGCGTCATAGTGGTGTGAATTTTCTACGTGGTAAAAAAAATGGAATCTTATGCAGCGGCCATGTGTTTTTTTTAGTGATTTGGAACCATACAAGGGTAGAGACAACTTTAGGAAAGGCTATTTAGGAGAAGAAATAGGAAAAATAGTGTTTTAAATTAAAACTGCTTAGCTTTACAAGGTTTTAGACCATAGCGCCACTCTTTTCAAAATAGCGTAGCGGTTGAGGCCGCTACGACTTTGAACCATGGTCTTGTCTACTTAACCATTACAAGTCCTATTATCTCTTATACTACAAATCATTTACTATCTCCTTACACCATCGGATCATAGGTTGTTTTTTCTTGCCAAGAATGATCTCCAAGTTACTGCATAAAGTGTAATTGAGCTTCATGCTCTGACTTTTTCTGATCTACCAAAGGGTATATGCCATCTTGGGAATTCTTTAATTTGATGGAAATGTAAAGATAAGAGTCTCCACTGAAGCTGAATTGTCCTCTTGCTTCTAAATTCTTTGACTTTAGGGATACTTCCAGTGTTACCAAATTCGTTTTGGTTCGGCCGAATTTTCCAAACAATTTCGGTTCGGACATGAAACCGAACCAAACTACCATGTGGAACAAATTCGTTCCAAAATTCAGACCATTTTGGGCGAAATCTGGAAATTCGGTCTAAAATCCCAAGTTTCGTCTGAAATATCCAAAATCTAGAGTTCGGATTTTTTTTAAAGGGGGAAAAGGACAAAAGGGGCTGCTTGCAGGAGAGAGAAAGGAAAGAGAGAGAGAACCTGAACCGGAAAAACCCTAGCCGTCGCTGCTGCCTGAGCCGTCACCGCTGCTCAAGCCATCGCTGCTGCGATCACCATCGCCGAAAGGTGCTGCCGCTCTTCCCTCCTCCGCCTCTCTCTCTCTCTCTCTCTCTCTTCTTTACTTCTTCCTTTCACATGCATTGAAACTTGGAAGTCTCTGGACAAAAACGAGTCTTAGCGGCGAAAAGGGAAGAAATGACTTTTCCCGAGACTCGTTTTTACAACTCTTTATTTAGGGCCTGTTTGGATAGGCAAAAAATAGGGTAGAGTGAAGTTAAATGGGCCCTAACAGTCTAAAATTTCAACTTTACCTTGTTTGATGAGTTTGGCCCAATAGATGAAGTAATGTTGTGAGCCACATGTACTCCATTCCACTTCAACTCTAAATACTTCTATTTCCTTGTGTAAAAGTGAATTCTACCCCAAACCTTAACTTCAAAATAAGCATCCAAATGGAGTGAAGTGAAGTACTCTACTTTAATTTCAACCTACTTCTCTTCACTCCACTTCACATGTGAAATCCACTTCATTTCACTCCACTCCTCATTTATCCAAACAGGCCCTTAAGGAACGTTGGAAGTCCTGTATTAAGGAGTGAAACCAATGTTAGGCCCACCTCATTGAAAATCCGAGCCATTAAATTTACGGAGCCTAGTTCCCAAGTTGTGGCTTGATTACTAAGGGACACAAGTGGCTGAGTTAAAGGTTTTAAATGTTGAATAAAAAAAATCAACTCATAAAAAAACTACATGACCCTACTCACATAAATTAAGATAAATTAAATGTCGAATTATAATTCCATGGACCCTAGCCACATTTGAGCCCTAAATTGATATAAATTAAATGCCCCATTAATAATCACTTGGACCCCTGGCCACATTTGAGATCTAAATTGAAATAAATTAAATGTCCCACTAATAATTGCACGGGCCCTATCTTTCAAAAAAAAAATTGGATCGCCCCTACCCACATTCTGAGCCTTGGAATTAAGATAAATTAAAGGTTCCACTACACACATTTATATGTTTCCGAAATGCAACTCTGAAACATTTCGCTGAAATTCCGAATCAACTGAAATAATTCAGTTTGGTAGCCAAACCGAAACATTGTCCTAAACGAGTTTCTCAACAATGGATACTTCTCTTCATGCTGATAATACAAGTGCTAGTCAGATTGTGGCCAATCTTGTATTCCACGAACACACCAAACATATAGAGGTCGACTGCCACTTTATCCGCAAAGCCTTTGGTCAAAACCTCATTACTAACCCACATGCTCCATCAAATCTCCAGAATGACGATATCTTCACTAAGGCATTACTTGCACTCAACATGAATTCTTCACACACAAATTGATGCACCTGGATTCCCCAACATCAATTTGAGGGTAGTATTAGATCTATTAGGGACTACCATACAAAATGTTGAGGAACACCAAAACTCAGTGTAACACTTGTATACCATATTTTATCAGAAATGCAGTACGATTCTCGAGATTATTTATAGATTATGACTGATTGTAATTTCCCTAATTAAGGAAAAGATTACTGTAATTGCTCTATACTTTTATTATATATAGGGAAGTCCTCTCAAGCTCTCACAATAAAGGCACCCAATTTCAAACCAATTTCTTGATCAATGATCAGAAGTCTAGACCATTAAAAGAAAAAAGGCATACTTGTGACAAGGAAACTGAGCACCATTGCTGTGCATTTGGCATCTCCCTTGTATAAAGGCAACGACTTTCCAAGTAGGGGGCTTTTTTAGGTAGAAGGGTCAAGGGTCAAGAATGGAGATCAATTTTCACACACATGATTGGATTCATTCTGTAGAAAAAGAAGACTGGAGAAGCATTTTCCTAAGTAAATTTATCATCCATGGCTCTATTCTTTTGGCCAAAGCTCATCCACCCTCTTCAAGAAATATCCTCTTCATAAGGAAATGTCCTTTTTTCCAAAGAAATATGCCAAATGTGCCCTTGAGGCTCAGGATCCTATACAAATATCTCAATAAAGAAACAACAACATACCCCCCTCAAAATGAACGATTCGATTGCCTTCTGCAGAGTTAACACCCAAGGATGTATCTCTAGAGATAAGAGATTCTTGTTATGATGCTTTTGGCCGTACAATGGAAAACTGTCTAAAAGCTTGAGTAGCGGAAACTCTTCCAATGATGCACCATGTTTCTGCAAGTCTTGCAAATAGTCCATTTCGACTGGTTGTAAGAATAACAATGCATCTCCTTTTTCACCCAACCGAGCAGTTCTTCCAACCCTACCATAAATCAATGAACAACCATTAATAATTGCAAATTTATAGTTTACATGTGTTTCTAGGGAGATCTTGTCATAACAGGAGCCATCTTATTGTATTAAATATGAGAAACAAATGCAGGCGAGACTAATAACAACAAGATGACAAACAAAAAATGCAAAATTTAGGGACATATAGTGCTAATTGCTAAAGTACTCTGGACCGCCACAAAAAGACTACAGCAGTTTAGGCAGCAGTTAGCTCCCTGCTGTATTCTGAACATAGAAAAACTTTCCCCATTCTTGGAACCTCCCAGATTTCAGGGGATCATTTCCCAGGCCCTCAAAAGGCAGGGAGCAAACACAGCCTTAGTAAAATACAGTTCATGCAATATCTGATATTTGTACAGAATTGAGGTACAAAAATCATATTAAGTTTGCTTTAAGATGTCCGTTTGCAGCCATATGGGCATTCTACATCCAACTCATCGACGTGCTGTTTTAATAAGATGGCAACCACATCAGTTGGAGAAGAAGGACATTTTAGAAATGTAACATAAAACAACTCTATCAATGGCGAGCAACTTTGTTGGACATTGAAAAATGACTCTCAAGTCTTTAAAAGTATACAACCAATGAATCCAGTCACATTCAAGGATATTTAAGTCAATAATAATAGGAATAAAATTGGATAGATACAAGACTGAAATTCAGAAGTTCGGATTTTGAGGAGGGAGATGCAAAATAAAAGGAGAAAAAAGGAGGAGATTGAACGGGTAGCAATAGCAAAAACTTGGGATATTATTATGTTCGCTCAAGCAATAAGAGGTACTATGTTAGTAAACCAATCGATTCTTAGAAAATACATCATATTGCCTTCATTGATAATGGCTAAAAACCTCGGCCACATGTTTTTATTTCAATTCAAAGATGTTATCCGGCTGTTTGTTCCAAAACGGATTAGATAAATTGAAAAAGAAACGAAATGATCAAAAAAATGGAATTTTCAAATCCAATTCTTTATATTCTGATATTCTGATAGTTACTCAAAGAGAATTTCATTTTTGAATTGAATGAAGTTACAAGACACAGTTCTTATTATTAGTACTTTACTCACGTTGAAAGTTCTCATCAGGATTTAGGGCTTTATACTTTTAGCATGCATGGGTATTACCCAGCTCGTGAAAGGAAAGCATTTGAGAAAGATACAATGCAGTGGAACAATATAAGTCAACATAGGTACCTATGCACATATTCTGAAGCCTCCCCTGGAGAGTCATACTGAATAATATATCTAACTTTTGGAAAATCCAAGCCTCTTGCAGCAACATCCGTGCATAAAAGCAGTGCTGAATTTTCAGTATTGAATCCTTGAAAGGTTGCCCTTCGTCCATCATGTTCCATGTTTCCATGCAACCGAAAAGCTCTGCATTTGACAAAAGTCTGCTTTTGATTCACTTCTGGTTGTGGATCATATGACCACTGAAATTCACTTATAAGAGAATAGTGAAAATCTACTGCATCACATGTTGAGAAGAAGACCACAATCTGCAGAATGAACATGTCAGAAAACTTGAGTGATTGAATCAAAGAATTAGAGTATGATGACAGCATCTAGTCATAAAACCCTTGAATCTTTTTTTTTAAACGCATAAAACCCTTGAATCTTGAACAGCTAAAAATGTTAAAATTTGGTGTCAGAACATTAAAGAATAGGTATCACGTAGGGGTGTGCATGTGCCGGGCCGGACTGAGGAATATCCAGGCCCAGCCTGACTTTTAAATTATAGGCCCAAGCCCGGCCCTAGCCTGACTCGGGCCAAAAGTGCCTGGTCCGAGCCCGGCCCATCTCAAAGTGTCTGGGGTGGATGAGTGCCTTTCCAGCAAAAAAAGATTGCTTAAAATGTCCTAAGCTTGGTGTGACACCCAGTTACACCCAAACCGGCCCATCATAGCCTATAGTATAAAGACTGCCACCCTAAAAGAGATTAATAGGTGATTCACTGTCTTCTCATCCACTAGACACATGGAGCAAACATTAACAATAAATTTCTTTTGCCTGCAAAGACCATCCATTGTTAAGACACTAACCAGCTGAAAGAAACAACTCTAAGAGGGACTTCACTTCCAAATGTGAACGGAAGGGCTGGAATTAGAGGAACTATTCGTCAATGCGACAAAGGAAGTCTTCGAAAATATATCAGTAGATGCTGTCCAAATTCTTCTATCCACCCCTTCCTCGAGGATATACACTCAGATGCAGGACAGACCCATGGTCCCCATGGGTTGACCAGTCCTTTGGGCCCAACCCACCCACCAGCCTATCCATTTTATTTTATTTAGAGTTAACAAAAACAAAGATTAACATCATATACAACATTATTGATTAGTTTCAACATTTTCCAATGATGTGTACTGAATAAGGAATGAATAGCTTTCAATTCACAGTTGAGGTTTAAATTTAGAGAATGCTAAACTGCAGTCCATTGAATATACACAATAATAGGCGGGGTTTTCTAGTGAGAACTGAGAATCATTCTCTTTAGGAACTTGTAGGGCCCGTCCTTGGGTCAATCAAACCCCTTTTTGCTAACCCAATAAATTGGAACTAGCCCATATTATTATTATTATTATTATTATTTTGAATGGTAACTAAAATCTTTTTAGAAGAGCCAAACAGCACTGGCCTAAATTTGATCTTGATCAAAGTGATATTTGCCAATGAATTAAGGCCAAAAATGTACCACTGGATAAGGTAAAATCCATTAACTTTGTTGCCTTTACTGTTGGTCCAAAGCCCACATAGAGAAGGGGGGTTGCATTAGGCATGCTGACAGCCAGCACAGAACTTTTGTCACAACCCAGCATGAGTTCTGAGAGATGAAAAGGTCATGTAGCCGACCCCAACATAGTTGGGACAAGGCTTTGATGACATGACAATGATGACAGGGGTGGACCCATGTCATCCGCACCTGAGGCGGTGGGCCCCAGGTCGGATCTAAAAATGCCCAAAGGTGGTATGGGCCAGATGGGCCATCTCCCATCTCAATTAAGTTGTCGCCCCACCCCACTTCTCCAAAATTGTTTCTCATTCTTAGTCTCAAGATCTCCCTCTTCTACATCTGCTACTTGTATTTCCGAGGGTTTTTTTATGGGAAAGGAAGGAGATGGGAATGGTCAATAGAAGGGAGAAGCGTAGAAATAGAGGACCTTGTATCGAATTTCGATCCTCTACGCATGCCGCAACAGGAAAGTCTATAACACGTGGCAGGTGCCACCTGTCCTACTTGTCAATCCAGGCCCATCCATTTTGGCCCATGTCTAGGCCCATTTATTTCTCCTATTTATTAGGATTGTAATTGATTGTGATTAGTCAAAGTTACTTAATGTTAGGATCTGTAATTGATAATGTTAGGATCTGTAATTGATATGTAATTGATTGAGATTGATTACAATTAGGATTGTAATTAGGGTTTTAGCCCTTATAAATATACATCAGTCGATCCTAAGAAGGGAGACGATATTCATATGAAGGTCCTGTCATTCATCTCTCTCTCTCACTAAAACTGTCATGGTATCAGAGCTTATAGATCATCTGTGATTTGTGAGCTGTGATCTTCTCCTCAATCATCTTCCAAACATTGGAAGCCAGAAGTGGATCATCTGTGATCATTCTCCTCAGCCGGATCATCCTGATCAAGTCAGATCAGACGTGGCCCACCCGAGATCATCAACACCTCATCAGCGGAAGACTACCATATTGACCGATTGAAGGTTCTTGGATTTATGATGAATTTTTCATGATTTATTGATCATCAGAGGTAGGTCGTCTATCAATTTTTGTGAATATCCATTCTTTTTCAATAGTTTTCATCTCGGCCATTCAAAATCCTTGATCTGGATTTGATCTTCATGAGACCGGTGCCAGTAGTTGAAGAAAACTACTCTCATTCCATCCCCACACTCTGATCTGTACCAAGATCATCCAGTGGGGCCCACGTGTGCATCTACACACTGTCGACAGGGACGATTCTGGCTCAATTTTCTGTTTTTGCTTCGGCTGTTCTTCCAGACGACTTCTGGTGACTGGTTTTTGCTTGCTACTGTTCTTCCCTGTTAATTTTTGGTGAACAGAGTGATCAAGGTATGCTACACCCATCTGATCTTCTGATTTGATTCCTCACCACTGATTGTGATCATCCTTCTCTCTGTTCTGGGTACTGTTACTGCTAATTGATCATCCTTCTGCTGTTCTGTTAGTAATTTATCTTCTGGTTGTTTCTTGCTTCTGGATTGGGTTCCTAACCACTGATTGTGAATTGATTGCTTGATCTGGGTAGTCATGGACAAATCTGAACTTACACTGATTAAGTTTGATGGAAAAAATTATTCCTCATGGGCCTTCCAATTTCAAATCTACTTAGAAGGAAAGGAACTCTGGGCCCACATTGATGGATCTGAACCTCAACCCACGGAAGATGACAAGAAGATGTTAGCTTGGAAAACTAAAGATGCTAAAATAAAAACCTGGTTACTAGGTCAGTGGACCCACATTTTATTCTCAATCTCAGACCATGCAAAACAGCCCGTGAAATGTGGGAATATCTTAAGAAGATATATCATCAAGGCAATGTTGCTCGTCAATTTCAATTAGAACTTGACATTTCTCAATTTACTCAAGGAACCCAGTCTGTTCAGGAATATTACAATGGATTTCGCAGACTGTGGTCTGAGTACGATGAGATTAAGTTTGCCACAGTATCTGAAGCTCTCCTTCCCGAACTACTTCCCTTACAGCAAAGTAGTCATCGGGATCAGTTTCTTATGAAACTTCGTCTGGAGTTTGAGACAGTTAGATCTAACTTGATGAGCAGGGCTTCTCTTCCTAGCTTGGATGACTGTCTTCAGGAACTTCTAAGGGAAGAACAACGTCTGCTTACTAAAACTACTCTGGAACAACAGACATCTGTTGAGGCTCCCCTTGCATATGTTGCTACAACCAGACCTCCTCCTCGAGACATCAGTAAAGTTCAGTGCCATAACTGTAAGAAATATGGTCACTATGCAAATCAATGCAAGGCAAAAATATGCCGTTACTGTAAGGCCACTGGTCATGTTATTGAAGAATGCCGGAAGAAGACTCGCAATTCTACTTCCCGTAACTATGAGCAGTCAGCCTCTGGTACTTACAATGTGCAGTCAGCTCCTCGTGCTTACACAGTCACCACTCCACCGTATACTTCATCTGATTTCAGTGGTTCTCTGCAGTATGATTCTTCTTCCCAACCTGGTTCCTCACAATCTGCGTCAGCAACTCCTCTCACCCCTGAGATGGTCAACCAAATGATCATCAATGCCTTAGCTTCCATGAACATCGCAGGTACTGCTTCATCTCTTTCCAATACCTGGTACCTAGATTCTGGTGCAAGTAATCATATGACCACTTCCACCCTAAAATTACAAAATGTAGTTCCTTACACTGGTCATCTTACTGTCCAAGCTGCCAACGGAGATCATCTTCCCATCACCTCTGTTGGTGAAACCCCTAGCCCCTTACCATTAACCAATGTTTTAGTTTCTCCTCATCTTGCTACAAATTTGGTTTCTGTGGGTCAACTTGTTGAAAATAACTGCAATGTCTCTTTTTCTCCTTCTGGTTGTGTTGTGCAGGACCGGGAGTCGGGGGAAGTGATCGCGAGGGGGCCTAAACGTGGAAGACTTTTTTCTTTACCAGTGTCTTCATTTCTTCCAAATAACTCTTCACATCAGTTATTTTGTTTTTCCATTAAGAATAATTCTAGGTTGTGGCATAATCGACTTGGTCATCCGAATGACTCTACAATGTCTACTTTATTTCAATCTGGATTATTAAATAAACCTATTGATTCTGAGTCATTTGAATGTGATGCTTGTAAATTAGGCAAGAGTAAAACTTTACCTTTTCCACACTCTAACACACGGAGCACTGAATGTTTTGACTTAATCCACAGTGATGTTTGGGGCATTGCTCCGACTCTTTCTCATAGTCATTTTAAATACTTTGTCACCTTCATTGATGACTACAACAGATTTACTTGGCTTTATTTATTACATTCAAAGTCTGATGTTCTTCATGCTTTTAAAAATTTTTTAAGCTATGTTGAAACACAATTCTCCACCTGCATTAAAATTTTGCGATCAGACTCAGGGGGGGAATATGTGTCCAATGATTTTCAATCTTTTCTGAACAATAAAGGCATCATTTCTCAACGTACATGTCCATATACTCCACAACAAAATGGAGTTGCGGAACGGAAAAAACAGACATCTCCTGGATGTAACTCGAACACTTCTCCTTCAATCTTCCGTTCCCCCTCGTTTTTGGACTGAAGCCCTCACCACCGCAGTTTTTTCTCATCAATCGTCTTCCCTCACCCACCATTGATCATTTCACACCTTATTTTAAACTGTTTGGGCAACAACCTGTGTTTGATCACCTTCATACATTTGGATGTGTTTGTTTTGTTCACCTTCCTCTCCCGGAAAGAACCAAACTAACCGCGCAATCCCGCAGGTGTGCATTTTTGGGTTATGCCACTAATCAAAAAGGTTTTGTTTGTTATGATCCCATTGGACGTCGTATAAGGGTTTCTCGCAATGTTATTTTCTTTGAAAATCAAAATTTCTTCCTGACTCACATAGACTGTCCTCCTACCCTCTTCATCAGCTTTATTACCTGGTTTCTCAGATCAACCAACGGATCAACCAACTGTTACTAGGTTTAATCCTGATTTTGTGTATCACCGACGGGAAAAAACCGACCACTGCAGATGGCCGTCCTCCTGATCCTTCACCGACCAATGGTTCTGCACCTACTCCAGCCTTGCGTCGCTCCTCCCGAGATTCTAAACCCCCTGAGAGGTATGGCTTTACCCATACTTCTTTGATGACAACTCTATCTTCTGTCCCTATCCCTAGTTCTTATTTGCAGGCTGTACAACAAGATTGTTGGAACCAGGCCATGAAGGAGGAATTGGATGCATTGGATCAGAATCACACCTGGGATATTGTGGAGTGTCCTTCAACAGTTAAACCCATTGGGTGCAAATGGATCTACTCGATCAAACTTAAATCTGATGGGTCCTTGGATAGACATAAAGCTCGACTTGTGGCACTCGGCAACCGTCAAGAGTATGGCATTGACTATGAGGAAACATTTGCACCTGTGGCCAAAATGACATCTGTTCGGTTGCTTCTTGCCATTGCTGCATCTAACTCCTGGCCTTTATATCAAATGGATGTCAAAAATGCATTTCTACATGGGAATCTGCAAGAAGAGGTCTATATGCGGATACCACAAGGTGTCCCCTCTCCCTCAAAGAGGACTGTCTGTCGCCTGCGAAAATCACTTTATGGTCTAAAGCAAGCTCCTCGGGCATGGTTTGAAACCTTCCAGCGACGTTTATGCAATAATGACTTTACCCAGAGTCCTTATGATCCATCTCTCTTTCTCTGTCGCAGATCTACTGGCATTACTGTGCTTCTCGTATATGTTGATGATATTATTATCACTGGCACGGATGCTGATATGATCACCTCTCTCCAAGCTTCTCTCAAGGATTCCTTTCACATGAAGGATTTGGGCCCTTTACATTATTTTTTGGGCTTAGAGGTGCATCAATCTCCGAAAGGTCTATTTGTTAATCAAAACAAATACACATCCGATCTTATCGAGTTGGCTGACCTCCATGATTCTTCACCTGTTGATACACCTGTCGAGGTCAATCTAAAGTTAAGTAAAGATGATGGCGATCTTCTTCCTGATCCTCATACATACCGGCGCCTGGTGGGAAGTCTTGTCTATCTCACAATCACTAGACCTGACATCTCTTATGCTGTTAATCTTGTGAGCCAGTTCATGACAGCTCCTCGTCACCATCATTTGGCTGCTGTGAAACGTATTATTCGCTATCTGCCGCGAACTGTCCCTCGTGGTCTCTTTTATCCAAAGGATAATTCTCTTCATCTGACCGCTTATGCGGATGCTGACTGGGCGGGCTGTCAAGACACCCGCCGTTCTACTACTGGTTGGTGCATGTACCTTGGAAATTCTCTCATTTCTTGGAAATGCAAGAAACAAGAACGGGTGTCCAGATCTTCCACTGAAGCTGAATATAGGGCCATGTCTTCTGCTTGTTCTGAGATCTTATGGCTACGTGGACTCCTTTCAGAACTCGGATTCGCTCAAACTGATCCTACTCCATTACATGCTGATAATACTGGGGCTATCCGCATCACTGCAAATCCAGTCTTCCATGAACGCACCAAACATATCGAAGTCGACTGCCACTTTATTCGTGATGAATATAAGCGTGATGTCATTCGGCTACCTCATGTCCCTTCAGAGTTTCAGTTTGCTGATATTTTCACTAAGGGACTTCCTCGGCCTCGTCATCAATTTCTTGTCTCCAAATTGCTGCTTTATGACTCCCCAGCATCAATTTGAGGGGGGGTGTCAATCCAGGCCCATCCATTTTGGCCCATGTCTAGGCCCATTTATTTCTCCTATTTATTAGGATTGTAATTGATTGTGATTAGTCAAAGTTACTTAATGTTAGGATCTGTAATTGATAATGTTAGGATCTGTAATTGATATGTAATTGATTGAGATTGATTACAATTAGGATTGTAATTAGGGTATTAGCCCTTATAAATATACATCAATCGATCCTAAGAAGGGATACGATATTCATATGAAGGTCCTGTCATTCATCTCTCTCTCTCACTAAAACTGTCACTACTGTGTGCTTTGAGATGGAGATGTCTAATGGTCATGATTTTCTAGAGTGTCGTTGGGCCCAACCGACTCTTTAAAGCTGGTTTGATCTTTGAAGTCCAGATTAATCGGAGAATGTTCTATTGTGGGCGTTTTGAGTTCCGGAAGATTTGGGGGGAGCAATCCAAGACGTCACAAAGATGTAGGGTGGAAAATCAAAAAGGTATTATTAGGAACTCTTCAGCAGCTTAGGGGAAAGAAGAGGTGCAATCTTCATATGATAATGATTATTACTTCTTTGGAGTTCTCTATAGTTTCTTTATTATTATTGCAGTGTGGTTGCTAATTTGATTTTTATCCCACTGATTTGTTAAAAAAACTATTTTGAACATAAAAAGTTTATATAGGAACTAGGTGTAAATAGTAGGATGTGAGTTATTTATACTTAATTTGCCAAAAAAATAAAATAAAGTAAAACTCAAGTCACTAAATCATGCAATAAATGGAGATTACTTGTATTTGGCATTGATTTTGACCTTTTCAATTAATCATCGCCTGCCCCACTCAAATGAAAATCCTGGGTCCACCACTAAATGATGATAAAGTGAATTTCATTCAGATGTTAAATCATAGTAACGATCTTCTAATCAAGCTGATTTCTGGCCATCCGTAATTCACTACAGAAGCTTAACCACCTCCTTCACGAATAGTGGTGGGGCCCAAAGAAGTTAGCAATAAATTCCAACTTTTGAGGGTTCCCTTAAATATAATGGCCTGGCATGATTTATTATTGTATCAAACAACCTCAAATAGGAATCAATAACTAATTGGAAGCTAAACATACCTTTTGGTGAACTTCTCTTTCAAATAAATTTCTAAGAATGGAAAGAAGCACCACCGGCCGCAAGCCACAAGGCACTGCAGATGACAGTACAAATGACATTGCACGGTTAACATTGTTATGATTTTAAATAGATTAGTATGAACATGAAGTGATCTTCCCATGAACAAACTCACTAACCTTTCACATATCTCTGAACCAGTTGAGCTGGAAGGTTATAATCTTCACTCAAGGAGCTTGCTAATGACCTTGAATATTTTATTTCACCACTTACCTTAGATCCAATGGACCCAAAAAGATTACGTGGTGAGTAAGGTAGCTTAGAAGAAGAGTTATTCTCCTCTAGACCAATCATTACAGGATTCTCTAAGCTAATCTTGGCTAAATGATTCACTTTATCATTCAAAGTTGCTGATAATAGCAAGTTCTGTCTTTGGAATTTGGAGTTCCTCAATATTGCATCTTCGCCACCAGACCCACTTTGTCTCGAGCCCAAAAGAGTAAGTATTTCCTCTATTTCTTTCCCAAATCCCATTTCAAGAATCCTGTAGAAAAGAAAGCTCATGACAGATATGCCACAATGCAAAGGAAACACATCAAATCATCAAACAAGTCTTGCCAAGACGAATAAGAAGTAACAGCATTAAGCTGGCAAGTCACATTAAATATGCCCAATCTAAGAAAAGACAAATCCAGAACCACAGAAAATGTGGAGTTTGCTGCAATGACCACTTTGTACATACGAGCCCTTGGTTCCATGATCCTGATTGTTGATCTGATGGACAGCGCATGGGTAAGATAATTAAAAATCTCCTAAATTG
The DNA here is from genome assembly GCA_012931725.1 of Litsea cubeba. Taxonomy (NCBI): domain Eukaryota; kingdom Viridiplantae; phylum Streptophyta; class Magnoliopsida; order Laurales; family Lauraceae; genus Litsea; species Litsea cubeba. Next base: position 160,079,230 of record CM022944.1, on the reverse strand, counting down.
GAAAATCATAACCCTCAAATCAGGCAATTAAGATAAAAGGCATAGGATCTCCCAATTCAACTGATTTTTAAGCCATCATCAACAATCTCAAGTGCGCCCTGTTAGGATTTTGTTTATTGCAATTTGATGGATGCATTAGCATTTTATTAATCTCATGAATTTTCACACATGCATTGATTTAGAAATTCTTGAAATCTTGATTTACACATGCATTGTTTTAAATCTTGTAAATCATATGTTTCATGCATGTTTTTTGTTTTCATCTTGGATGCAATTTAATTTGAAAAAGAATTTTCATATATCAAGCAAGCCTATGGTTTTAAAACTTTCTAATCATTTTAGGCTTTTTATATTTCATGTTTTTAAACCTCTTAGAACGATTTAAAATCTTGTTTCCATGCTTGATTTAATGGCCCAAAAGAATCCCCTCAAGAATCACTTTAATATATGAGAAAAAATGGGAATTCTGATCCCGGGTCGACCTGCAGTGTACCAGGTCGACCTGCCCATGGACCAGGTCGACCTGGCACACTGCAGGTCGACCGGGCAGAGGGCCGTTGGCTCTCCAACGGTCATATTTGTGACCGTTTGTATGAGGTCGACCGGGGATGGTATGGGGTCGACCGAAGACACGTTGATACTCACTTTTTGAGTATAAATATGAGTTCATCCCATGAGAAAAAGTGTGGAACTTTGAGCAACTTTCAAGTCTTCATTGAGGTGTTTGGAGACAAAGAAAAAGGGATGAACCAAGAGAGACCAAAGGGTCTATAGGAAAGCTAAAGCTTGGAAATCATGAAGTTAAATCTCTAAGTAAGTTTTAGTTTTCTTAATCATATGTTTCATGCTTTGCTTAAATTATCGGTAAATGATTTTTGGCATGTTAACTATGATGTATTGAATTCATTACCTTCATTCTATCTTTGATTTATGTTGTGATGAATTCTTTACTTTGATTCAATCCAAGTTTGTTTTAAAACTTTATTAATCATGCTTTCTCAAAATCTTTGATTTCCTTTTTAGCATGATTCCTTCTCTTGGTTGAATCTATCATTGTTGTTTTCAATCTCTTTAGAACTTTAGTAAACCTTGCTTTTGAAAACAACATTGTAAATGCATCACATGTTTAGACATAATTAATTTCATAAACTTGTGAGCTTTTGATTTTCATATCATTAACAAATTAGTATCTTTTACATGTGATAAGCATTTAACTTCAATCATATCTTTTATGTGCTTTAAACTTTGAAATGCTTTAAGCATAAAATTCATTGGACTTTAATTTTAATCTTGATTGAAGTTTTCACACACACACACCTCATAAGCATTCATCTTTGTAATCCTTAGCGTTTGTGTGAGTTTGTTATTCACTTTCATATCCGCCTAATTTAGAGGTAATTATATTGAGCTTAAATTGTAATCTCTTAGAGTGTTTTGTGAAGACACTTTCTTTGAGAAAAATCTATTGTTGTAAGGTTATTGCTTAGCCATTGAAAAGCATCTTGTATAGGTTGTTGTTAAGTCTTGAAAAACAATATTGTAAGGTTATTGCTTATCCTTGGAAAGCATATTGTAGAGGTTATCGCTTAGCCTTTTGAAAAGCATAATAGTGGAAATCTGGTGGGGTGTTAGTCACAAGCCGGTAGTGGATGTAGGCATTGAGGCCGAACCACTATAAATCTTGTGTTGTGGTGATTGCATTGTGGTGATTGTGTTTGTTTAAGCTTCCGCATTTTGTTTGTTTAATCATCACATGTGACTAGTTTGTTTTAAAGAATTTAAAATTGGTCATAGTTGGTCACTAGTTGTAGCTCACCCTATTCACCCCCCCCCCCCCCCCCCCCCCCCCCCTCTAGGGTTAGGATCCCTTGGACTTTCAATTGGTATCAGAGCCTCGTGCTCTATTTTGAGGATCAAGTGTTTGAAACTCTTGATTAGGTGTAAAAACCTAGAGTAAAAACCCTAGTGTTGTGCTTTCATGAAAATCATAATAATGGATTCCACTAGTTTAGACTTTGTAGATTCTTTGGTAGATTCTTCTAGACCCCTCATTCTTCCTTCTATTGGAGATTCAAACAACGAATTTAAAGAATCTCAATTTGAATTAAAAGAGGAAGAAAATGATGAAAATGATAATGACATTGAACAAGCTTATGAGGATTTGTGCACATTATCCTTAGAGCTTTCTAAGAAGAATAAAAGATTAAAAAAAGAATCTAAAAGACTAAACAAAGAATTAGTCTCTTCAAAAGATGAACTTAGAGAGAAAGAAGAATTAATAAATTGTGTAGAATCTAAGTTCATGATCTCCTTGAATAATCTATCTAATATTAAAGATGATCTAAGAGAATTAAAGATAGATTGTGATGATCTTAATATGGAAAATTCTAAACTAAGAGATCAATTACAAAGGCAAGATAAAGACATTAACAACCTAGAATCCATGTTGAGTATCTCTAAAGAAAATTTATCTAATGCTCAAGATGATCTAAATGAAACAAAGATAAATTGTAATGAGCTTAAAAATGAAAATTTAAATCTAAGAGATACTTTAAAAAGACAAGATGAAAACATTGTCCATTTAGAATCCAAATTGACAATTACTAAGGAAAACTTGTCTAATGCTCTACGTAATTCAAAAACTTTAGAACATGGATCTAATGTTGAATTAAAACTTGCCCTTGAAGAGCTAAGCAAATTGAAGGGAATTGAACAAGAACTAACAAAAGTTAAACTTGAAAATTCTACCCTTAAAAACCAAGTCACTTAACTTGAAACCTACAAACATAAATATGAGTGCAAATTTACCCATAGTGAAGAAAAATTTGAAAAGTTATTTAAATTGGGTAAATCAAAAGGAGATAGGACGGGTCTTGGATTTGATAGGAATATTTCTCATGACCCTAAGTTCACCAACACCTTTGTGAAAGGTGAGTCCTCTTTCTCTAGCACTCACACTTCCTTGCCATTACCTAAATGTAATTATTGTGGCATTGAAGGACATTTTAGGTTTGAGTGCAAATCAAGGAGAAGCAATGTGTCTAAACCCATCTTTGAACCAAAGAAAGTAAAATCAAATTCTATGATGGTTAAGACACTAAAAAACAAGGAAGACTCCAAGAAGACTAAACAAGTAAAACCTATTAAAAAGGAGTCTCCTAAAATAGATTCTAAAAAGGTTAAACAAGTTAAACCAACTCTAAAAGAATCTATTAACAAAAAGCTTCTCAATCTTTCTCCCATAACTCAACAAATGAAAGAACTTTTGAATAAAGTTGCTAAGTTAAATCTAAAATTCAAAAGACAAATTAAGGGAGGAAATAAGAAGAAAAGAAAAGAGAATTCATCCCCTAAGAAGAAAAGTCACCAACCTCAAAAGACTAATCACCATCCTAAGCCAAATTTAGTTAAATCTAAACATCATGGTGATAAGTCTAAATTGAAAATTTATCAAGTCAAATCTCCAATAGTTGGTAAGACTTTTAAGATGGACCTCAAAGACCAACCCTCCCAAGACCTTAGGTGGATTCCAAAAGTTATTTACTTAGTCAATCCTTGAGGCCTTGGACCTCATTGACCAACCTATCCTTTATAGGTAAATCCTTTTGTTGGTCATATTGCATTTGCATTTTGTTCTTTCTTAGTTACATTTATTAAAATACAATGTTTATTAGTAATCAATTGATGTTGTCTTCATGTACTTATCTAGTTACATATCATGGTTTTCAAAATCATTTGATTATATTTTCAACATGTTAGATTTGCTTCTTGTTCATTTATTTATATCTCTTGCAATTCTATACATGTTCAATTGATTATGGTTTCAAAGCTTTATTAGCTAGATCTTTCATAATCAATTGATATTGTAAAATCATTTGTTTGGATGTATTAGTAAGATTTGTTTTGAAAAACAAATGATTTGAAACAATTTAGTTTTTCCATAGATTTCTAAGTTATATTTTCATATGGAAAATTATTGTTTTGAAAAACCAACTTGTATGTGTTTCAAATAAGTTATATCTTTTAAAATGCAAGTTGAAAAAGTGTTATCTTCAAAATCATACTCTTTATGCTCATTGTTGGATTTTGTTTATTAAAATGATTTGAAGATTGTATGATTGGAAATGCTTTAAAACATTTTTAGTTATAAACATCAAAGCATGTTCCTTGTTTTCATTTCCTCATGCATTTAGTTATCTTAACTTAAATGGAAATGAATGTTGTTATAGGCAATTTGCATCTTTTAGTTTCATTCTTTTTATATGCAAATGTCTATTAGTTTCTTGTATGGTTGTGATCTTATTTACATTTGTAAAAACCATACTAGAACTCAAAAACCCATCCTTTATGCTTTCTAGTTATTTTTTAATGGATGGTTATGATGTTGATTCATGTGTATTTTTCTTATTGATATCATTCTTATACTTGTTTCAACTTCATAGTAGTGTTTTTATCATATGAACCTCTTTGAAATCCATTCCTTGAATTTCATAGTTATATCTATTGTTTGATGGATGTCTTAGATATTGAATTCATATGATTTGACACTTTGAAAATTGCATATTCTACTAAGTTATATCTTTTTATGCAATTTCGCTTGTTCATCACCATGCTCATTAGTCAAATCATTAAAAGTGATGAATAATCATTTTATGATGCTTGTTGGAATTTTGTGTTTGTCACATGCTTGCTCTTAATCATGTTTCATGTTCAATTGGTAATCAATTGGTATCATTTTCATTTAGTATCATTCCCAATTGATATCATATCTTGAGTTTGTGATAGACTTTGTGTACATTGGATTGATCTTGATGGTCATATGTCTTTTGTTCCATGTCACATTCCATTAGCATCATAATCTTCATGATTGCCACCTCTCTTGCACTTATAGGTAAATCACATGACCACCATGTTTATGTGTTAATAATCTTGGTTGGTTAATGGTTGAGGTAGGCTTCATGATTGAACTTCATTTCACTCATCTTGCACATGATAGTCATATTTTATGATTGGATGAAATGATTTCAAAAATATTCATAGCATATGATTTTCATAGGTATATTAATTGATGCTATGATCAATAAACCCCATATCATCATAGATAGCTCTAATTTGGATTAATCCTAATAATGATATTCTTTTTAACTCCATTTTAGAGTGATTGAGATAATAGTAATATTCTTTAATCTCAATTGGTATTCTTTATTCCAATTGGTATCCATGGTTGCTTATCTCCATGACCTTGCTCTTAATCTTTGGTAATTTGATCAAATTGAGCTTTATAGTCAAATATTATTATCAATTGAATCTAATCCTTCACTTGAAGTTAACCCTCAATTGGTTAAACCATCTTCTTCTTGTACCTATTAGTTAAATCCTTGTCAAAAGTTTAACAAAATAAGAGTATGGATTGAGGGGGAGTAAATCTTCATAGGAAGTATTAGTTTTGATCAAATTCACCCTTATATTGGCTCTTGATACCCTTATAGCTTATTACCCATGCACGATGACCTGTTATGTACTTCATTTTCGATTTCCTTTGTTAACAGGTGCTACTAAAAGGTATTTTCCTTGTGTCATGTGTGTAGGTACCCCTCTTCAATTGATACCTTTGCAATTTAATCGCAAAGGGGGAGAAAGTTCTCAAGCTTAATGGCAAAAGGGGAGAAAGAATTAAGGGGGAGAAAGTGCTAAAGGTGGAGAGAATGCACATCTTGCCAAAAGGAGAGTGCATGGTCAAAGGGGAGAAATGAAGAGAAGAAAGCTTAGGAGCTAAAGAAGTTGCTTGGCCAAAGAAAGGAAAATGAAAAGAAAGCTTGAAGAATGATCAAGCTCCAAGCATCAAGAAGAATGAAGAATGAAGCTAGAGCCCAAGCTAAATGTAGAAGCATGCAAAGAGATTTCAAGAATTGTCCAGCCAAGGAGGAGCTGAAGACTTAGTGTGGAGATTTAGTGTGAGAAAGGTTTGCCATCAAATTGCAAAGGGGGAGATTGTTAGGATTTTGATTATTGCAATTTGATGGATGCATTAGCATTTTATTAATCTCATGAATTTTCACACATGCATTGATTTAGAAATTCTTGAAATCTTGATTTACACATGCATTGTTTTAAATCTTGTAAATCATATGTTTCATGCATGTTTTGGTTTTCATCTTGGATGCAATTTAATTTGAAAAAGAATTTTCATATATCAAGCAAGCCTATGGTTTTAAAACTTTCTAATCATTTTAGGCTTTTTATATTTCATGTTTTTAAACCTCTTAGAACGATTTAAAATCTTGTTTCCATGCTTGATTTAATGGCCCAAAAGAATCCCCTCAAGAATCACTTTAATATATGAGAAAAAATGGGAATTCTGGTCCCGGGTCGACCTGCAGTGTACCAGGTCGACCTGCCCATGGACCAGGTCGACCTGGCACACTGCAGGTCGACCGGGCAGAGGGCCGTTGGCTCTCCAACGGTCATATTTGTGACCGTTTGTATGAGGTCGACCGGGGATGGTATGGGGTCGACCGAAGACACGTTGATACTCACTTTTTGAGTATAAATATGAGTTCATCCCATGAGAAAAAGTGTGGAACTTTGCGCAACTTTCAAGTCTTCATTGAGGTGTTTGGAGACAAAGAAAAAGGGATGAACCAAGAGAGACCAAAGGGTCTATAGGAAAGCTAAAGCTTGGAAATCATGAAGTTAAATCTCTAAGTAAGTTTTAGTTTTCTTAATCATATGTTTCATGCTTTGCTTAAATTATTGGTAAATGATTTTTGGCATGTTAACTATGATGTATTGAATTCATTACCTTCATTCTATCTTTGATTTATGTTGTGATGAATTCTTTACTTTGATTCAATCCAAGTTTGTTTTAAAACTTTATTAATCATGCTTTCTCAAAATCTTTGATTTCCTTTTTAGCATGATTCCTTCTCTTGGTTGAATCTATCATTGTTGTTTTCAATCTCTTTAGAACTTTAGTAAACCTTGCTTTTGAAAACAACATTGTAAATGCATCACATGTTTAGACATAATTAATTTCATAAACTTGTGAGCTTTTGATTTTCATATCATTAACAAATTAGTATCTTTTACATGTGATAAGCATTTAACTTCAATCATATCTTTTATGTGCTTTAAACTTTGAAATGCTTTAAGCATAAAATTCATTGGACTTTAATTTTAATCTTGATTGAAGTTTTCACACACACACACCTCATAAGCATTCATCTTTGTAATCCTTAGCGTTTGTGTGAGTTTGTTATTCACTTTCATATCCGCCTAATTTAGAGGTAATTATATTGAGCTTAAATTGTAATCTCTTAGAGTGTTTTGTGAAGACACTTTCTTTGAGAAAAATCTATTGTTGTAAGGTTATTGCTTAGCCATTGAAAAGCATCTTGTATAGGTTGTTGTTAAGTCTTGAAAAACAAGATTGTAAGGTTATTGCTTATCCTTGGAAAGCATATTGTAGAGGTTATCGCTTAGCCTTTTGAAAAGCATAATAGTGGAAATCTGGTGGGGTGTTAGTCACAAGCCGGTAGTGGATGTAGGCATTGAGGCCGAACCACTATAAATCTTGTGTTGTGGTGATTGCATTGTGGTGATTGTGTCAAAGCCAGCAAGAGGAGAAACAAATATGATTGTGATTTCGATCATCCCTTTGAGGGTCACGATGCTCCATTATATAGAAATATAGTTGCTATACATGATACAGTGATTGTAGCAATCAACTAGATTACAGCCATTCTAATCTAATTATAATCTAATCATATCTCCTAATAAGGCAAAACTAAAAGTTACATAGCTGTACACGTGAGATGATTTGTCCCACAAGATTGGGCTTTATTTGTCATGGGCTGTGACCCACTGACCCATTTAGCACTAACCCATTTGACACCCCCCCTCAAATTGATGCGGGTGAATCCACGAGCATCAATTTGCCAACTAAGAATTGGTGTCGTGGCCGAGGAAGTCCCTTGGTAAAGATATCTGCAATTTGAAATCCGGTAGGAACATGGGGGGGAGTAATTGCTTCACGCACAAATTCATCACGTATGTAATGACAAGCCACTTCAATATGCTTTGTGCGTTCATGAAAGACAGGATTTTCAGTAATCCGTATGGCACTGGTATTGTCGGCATAGAGAGGTGTAGGGCCAGATTGTGGAAATCCAAGCTCAAAAAGGAGACTCCGAAGCCAGACAATTTCAGAGGTGGCAGCCGACATAGCACGATATTCTGCTTCTGCGGATGATTTGGAGACTTTATCTTGTTTCTTACACTTCCAGGAGATCAACGAGTCCCCTAGGAACATGCACCAACCCGTGGTAGACCGTCGACTATCAGGGCAACCAGCCCAGTCAGAATCTGAGTAAGCAATGAGAGAAGTCGAATTGCCCACAGGAAAGAAAAGACCACGAGATGGTGTATGAAGAACATATCGAAGAATGCGCCGAACAGCAACGAGGTGGAGATGACGTGGTTGTGTCATGAACTGACTAACCAGATTCACTGCATATGAGATATCGGGCCGAGTGATAGTCAAGTAGATCAAGCTGCCGACTAAACGGCGATACATTGTGGCATCAGGAAGAAGATCACCAGTATCGTGCGCGAGCTGAAGATTGGCCTCAACAGGAGTAGAGTTTTGAAGGCCAGCCGTCTCAATAAGATCCATAGCATATTTGTGTTGATCCAGGATAAGACCTTTTTCTGACTGATGAACCTTAAGGCCTAACAAATATGTGAGTGGCCCTAAGTCTTTCATATGAAAAGATTCATGTAAGGATGCCTGTAGATAGGTGATCATGTCAGAATCTGTCCCAGATATGATGATATCATCCACATATACCAAGAGGACAGTAATCCCTTTTGAGGAGCGATGAAGGAACATAGACGGATCAGAGGCACTTTGAGAGAACTGTAGAAGAAGGAGAGCATCTCTAAATTTCTCAAACCAAGCACGCGGAGCTTGCTTAAGACCATATAGAGATCGTCTTAAGCGTGCGCAATCTCCTGCCGAAACACCCGTAATGCCTTGGGGAAGTCGCATATAGACTTCCTCCTTGAGATCCCCATGAAGAAATGCATTCTTGACGTCAAATTGATAAAGAGGCCATGAGTGGGAAGCAGCAATGGCAAGAACAGTACGGATTGTTGTCATTTTCGCAACTGGAGCAAATGTTTCTTCATAGTCAATGCCATATTCCTGTCGGTTGCCCAGTGCGACTAACCGTGCTTTATATCGATCCAACGAGCCATCAGACTTAAGTTTGACTAAAAAAACCCATTTGCAGCCAATAGGTTTTACAGATGAGGGACAGGGAACAATATCCCAGGTATGATTCTCCTGCAATGCAGCTAATTCTTCGTGCATAGCTTTTTCCCAACAGTCATGCTTCACCGCCTGTGAGTAAGAAGAAGGAATAGCCATAGAGGAGAGAGTAGCAAGCAAGGAGGTGTGAGTGAACCCATATTTTTCTGGAGGCTTAGAGAGACGGGTAGAGCGTCGAAGCTGAAGTGAAGATAGAGCATCATGTGATGAAACGTGGTCAAGATCAGGTGCCGGTGAGGGATCCGGAGGGGGAGGCAGTAGTGGAACATCCTTATAACGACGCCGTTCATAGACAAGGAGTGGAGAAGAGATTGGGTCAGAAAAATCTGGTAGATGAGAAAATGATGGTAAATCTGAGGAATGGTTAGGAAAAAAACTTTGATTTTCGAAAAATGTGACATTTCGAGATATGCGAATACGGTTGACCACAGGATCATAGCAGATATACCCCTTATGGTGAGATGCGTAGCCAAGGAATGCACATTTGGCGGACTGAGCAGTTAATTTAGTACGTTCAGTCGGAGGAAGATGAACAAAACATACACAGCCAAAAATGCGCAGGTGGGTATAAGAAGGATCTTTACGAAAGAGACGAAAGTATGGTGTTTGATTTGTGAGTCGATAGGATGGTAAGCGATTGATCAAGTGAACTGCAGTGGCTAACGCTTCGGGCCAAAATCTTGCGGGAACTGATGATTCTAGGAGAAGAGAACGAAAAATATCGAGGAGATGTCTGTTTTTGCGTTCTGCAACTCCGTTCTGTTGAGGCGTGTACGGGCACGATCGCTGTGATAAAATCCCGTGTTTTTGCAAATAAGTTTGAAATTGATGGGACATATATTCCCCTCCGGAATCAGATCGGAGAATTTTAATGCGAGTAGAAAACTGATTTTCAACATACACCATAAATTTTTGGAAAATATCAAAGACTTCAGATTTAGAGTGTAAGAAGTAAACCCATGTGAATCTACTATGATCATCAATAAATGTGACAAAATATTTGAAATGTGTATTAGAAATTACAGGTGTAATCCCCCAGACGTCACTATGAATAATGTCAAAGCAATTTGAAGCCATAGTAGATGTGGAAGAAAATGGAAGGACTTTGCTTTTTTCAAGTTTGCAAACAGAGCACTCATCAGAAATGTGACTAAAAGATGTTTTATTTTTATTAATACTACCAGTGTTCAACATCAAAGATAACAATTTTGAATGAGGATGGCCTAATCTATTGAGCCAGAGCCTCTAAACATCTTGAGGAGAAAAACAAGAAAAAGCAGAGATTTGTTTATTCTGAGAGGAAGGCATCACAAGAGGAAACAGGCGTCCACACTTAGGCCCCTTCGCGATTACCGTCCCCGACACTTGATCCTGCACAACACAGCCAGAGCGAGAAAAGGAAACATTACAATTATCATCAATCAGTTGTCCAACAGACAGAAGATTTGTAGTAAGATGAGGAGATAGAAAGACTTTTGTGAGAGGTAAAGAATGAATGATATCACCAGTAGCTGTAATAGGAAGCTTTTGACCATCAGCAGTATGGACTTGCAAATTCCCATTGTATGGTTGTAGGTTAGAGAGATGAGTGGTGGAGGAGGTCATGTGATTGGAAGCTCCAGAATCAATAAACCATATGGAAGAAGAAGAATGTTGGTTACCTGAAATGCCAAGTGCAGAAAAGGCATTGATGATCATTTGTCTAATAAGCTCAGGGGTGATCTGAGGAGCAGTAGTGGAGGCAGGAGTTGGCGAAGGCATGACTGGTGCGGAAGGACTATCACTAGAAGTAGTAGCATCAGCAGTGTTGACATGATATGCTCGTGGAGTGCGATTTTGTGGCAGCCGTTTGCATTCATTGATAACATGACCATTGGATTTGCAGTAATTACAAAACTTGGTCTTACACTGTGAGACATAGTGTCCATAACTCTTACAGCCAAAGCATTGGATTTTGCTGAGATCTCTTGCAGGGGGTTGTCCTTTAGCAGCAGAAGTAGTATGATAGACGATCCCTCCCGAACCGTGAGAAACACCATGGGTGTAACTAGCAGTGGCAGCATAGGCAACATCCGGAGAGTTCCCAGAGGATTGTTGCCTCAGAACATGCTGAGTAAGCTGGCTTTGTTCCTCTCGCAAGAGTTCATTGAGACACTCAAGCAGAGATGGAGATGGAACTCTGCTCATCAAATTGGAACGAACGATCTCATATTCAGATCTCAATTTCATGAGGAACTGATCTCTATGAGAAGTTGCCTGTAATGTTTGAATCTCAGAAAGGGCTGCCTCAGATACATTGAGGTATTTGATTTCATCATATTCCGCCCATAAATTGAGAAATCCTGTATAATAGTCCTGGATGGAAGAGGTGCCTTAGGAATACTGAGCAATCTCCAATTCAAGTTGGTATTGACGGGCAGAGTTCCCTTGGTGATAAACTTGTTTCAGATATTCCCACATCTCCTTGGAGGTCTTGTACGGTTTGAGGTTCAAGATATATTGGGGTTCAACAGAACCAAGAATCCAGGTTTTTATCTTAGCATCCTTAGTATTCCAAGAAAGTATTTTTTTCTCATCTTCCTTAGGTCGAGGATCCCAGCCTGAAACAAGTCCCCACATCTCCTTTCCTTCAAGATAGACTTGAAGTTGATAAGACCACGAAGTATAATTCTTTCCATTAAATTTGATCAATCTAATTTCATTTTTGTTTTCCATTTCAGTTAGTACAATATGCAAGATACTCCAACTGTACTAAACCAAACTGATAAAAATGCTAATCAGAGATGAGGAGACTTCCAACTGAGCATTCAGAAAAGACAGAACTGAAAAAATGCAATTTTTCAAAAAAAATTGCTCCAGGCGAGCTTGATTGGCAGCAGAAAATGGAGTGCAGCAAAAAACAGTGGCAACAAACGATCAATCAGACATCAGATAAGGACGAAGCATCAAAATGCGCACTCAACAAGCCAGATAGCTTCCCAAACAGAGCCAGATCCAGAAAGATGGACGGCTGTGATGAAAAAATACTACAGAAACGAGATTTTCTCAAGAAAGAGTAGAAGGCTACCTCTGAGATGCCAAAAATTCTCAAAAAATATCCATAAACACCAGGATATCCAGTCGACCAAGATGGTAGCACTCTGTAGTTTCAGTGATGCTGATCTGAAGTGGGCCGTGTATGATCACAACTTGATCAGACGTACGAATGGAATAAGTTCTGAGCAGAGAAGATACCAACAACTTCCAATACTTGGAAGAGAAGAATCACACAGAGAACTCTGTATAGAGTAGTGTTTGCTCAAGGCTCTGATACCATGTCAAAGCCAGCAAGAGGAGAAACAAATATGATTGTGATTTCGATCATCCCTTTGAGGGTCACGATGCTCCATTATATAGAAATATAGTTGCTATACATGATACAGTGATTGTAGCAATCAACTAGATTACAGCCATTCTAATCTAATTATAATCTAAATCATATCTCCTAATAAGGCAAAACTAAAAGTTACATAGCTGTACACATGAGATGATTTGTCCCACAAGATTGGGCTTTATTTGTCATGGGCTGTGACCCACTGACCCATTTAGCACTAACCCATTTGACAGATTGTGTTTGTTTAAGCTTCCGCATTTTGTTTGTTTAATCATCACATGTGACTAGTTTGTTTTAAAGAATTTAAAATTGGTCATAGTTGGTCACTAGTTGTAGCTCACCCTATTCACCCCCCCTCTAGGGTTAGGATCCCTTGGACTTTCACGCCCCACATGCACTAAAAATAATAGTTCACCGATTTACCGCACATGATGCTATTCCTCCAAGGATAGCACTTCATTAAGCCCCGAAGCATTGGAATATAACATGTACCTATCTGCTTCATCAAAGATTAGCCAGTGCAAACTTCTGTAAAGAAATGATGATGTATTCTTCAAGTGATCCAAAAGGCGCCCAGGCGTAGCAACAAGGATAGATATTCCTGAAACAAAAATGGAATCCTGAATGACCTAGAAACCAGGTTCTTTCGTTAATAACAGTGAAATTAGGCTGCTGCTTCACCAGAACAAAAACAACTCATTCAGCTATAACTTATATAGGTCACTTAGCACCTTTTAATCTGTTAGTACGACACCAAAGGAATCAATTTTGTTGGAGTCATGGTGTTACCAGTGTAGAGGAATGACTTATTGGAGAGGTCAGCCATAACATAAAACCACAAAGCAAAAACAAAGTTCCCCCTCCCCGCATTATTTGTTTTTGGGAGGACAGATGGGGGAGGGGGGTATACAATGACATAAAATTTAAAAAAAAAAAAAATCACACTCTTAAGGGAAGAAACTTATACATAGGGGAAAATTTATAGTTTTAAGCATCAGTAAAGACAAATGAAGTTTTGGTGGGAAAAAAACAAAAGGTGTGTTAGTTTCAGATCTTACAGACCTTTGCGCAACCTGGCTTTCTCCTTTGACCTGTTCTCACCACCCATTATGTACCCAGGAACAATCCAATGGAATCGGTGTAGCAACTTCTGCAGAATTTCATAAACCTGCATGCATAACTCACGCGTTGGTACAAGCACCAGCGCTAATAGCAATTTGTCAGTTTAATGAAACAATGTCAAAACTGAGAAGGGAATAATTCAGATAAACTATATAGAAAGGAATAAAGTCCAGAAAACTTCTCTAGAGATGGTATTGAGCATGCTTTGGCAGATTAAGTCGTGAAATTGATTTAAAGGTTAATTTACTTTGGTAAAAAATATGGAAATAAAACTCCAAACAAAGTAATAAAAAAGGAGCCGCATCAAGCAAATTCCAATGATGAAAATGTATCCGATTAGAGAAGCTCACTCATCCACAACGGATTTTTGTTTCAATAATTTGGTCTTGACCACAACAATATAAGCTAAAACTCAAAAGGAAAGAGAAGGTCGTGGGTTTGGGGGTTTACTTTCTAAGAAATGCACCTCTTTTTACTCTATGCTATGGAGTGACAAGTTAGCTGGAGAGAAGGATTTGAAAGAAAGAGCTTTTGGTGGAATGATGGCCTGCCGATCCTTGAGACAGTTTGCCCCTTTTATATCATTTTGAGTATTACATTTATAGCAGGAGTATTCCTTTAATGGAACTTTGATCTAATACAATCAATTAACTTAATTTTTCAGAAATCTACTGCATTATATGGTACAATATACATTGGAAGCATTTTCTTCTATGGTCCTTCACGTGGACAATTCTAATCATCCCTCTCTTAAATTGATTTTGCGGAGTCGGCCAATAGCAATTTGTTTATAGTTATAAAGAATTGACATCGATTTCTTGTCAACATTTGTGTGAAGATGTCAGTAAATTGGAGTTTGGTAGGGACTTGTGGAATGATAATAGAATGATCACAAAATGCTTCTCGAAGTGAGTGATTGTTGGCCTCAATATGCTTGCTTCGCTCAAGGAAGACTGGATTCACTATAATCCAAATAGCACTGGTATTATTAGCATGGAGAGGGATAGGATGGTGCTAAGCAAATCCTAGTTTTGATATAAGTCCCTTAGGCCAAATAATCTTGGAACAAGCTGAAGACACAAGCACAATATCAGCATTAGTAGAAGAGTTGGAAGCCCTTTTTGCTTCTTACATATCCATGAAACCATGACACTACGAGGTGCAAGCATCATCCTGTCGAAGAAAAACAGGTGTCAAGACAACATGTCCAGTCGGCATCACTATAATACATGATTTTCTTCGACCATAAAAAAAAAAATTAAAAACTTTCCAAAAAATCTAGAATATTAAAAAAAATGCTAGAATTCTTTTTCAATTAATACACACTATAAACCAAAATATTGGTCCCCCTAAGTTGTTCTACTCAAAAAGATGCGAGGGAACAAAAGGGTATCTTGGTAATTTTGAGAAGAGTTGCCAAAGTACAGTGTCTGCAAAGGATGACAAGTCTACAGGGCAGATTGCCTTTAATTTCTAACAAATTTTAATGAAACAACCACAACAAAAGGTTAAGTATGGAGAAAGTAAGGATTTTCATTGATTTCTATGGACAAGGTACATAGCCTGAAGCACCGACAACTCTGGATTGACACTAAGCTCTTGTTCAATTTGACAACAGCGAATACCCCTTGTACAGTCAGTTGCGTAGCTCGAGGTATTTTTTATTTAAGGGAACTAAAGTCCTCTAAGTAATCCTCAAGAAACCTCTAAACATGGTAGTTCTAAACACTTACGAGCTATGATGCACGGATACTTCAAAGTGGGCAACGTATCGTATCCGACACTTCACTTTTTATGTGTAAAATCCGTATCCCTGCCGTGTCTACGACGTGTATCTATGCATCATAGCTTAAGAGTATCCAAACACTGACTAATTAGTAGCCCAAATCAAGGCTTGTACATTAATATATATTGATATCAATCAACCCTAGGGAGATGATCCCATTGCAATCTAATTTCTCTACAGTTCTGATTGCCTTGTCATGGTATCAGAGTAATGTTGAAAGATAGAAGTTGAAGGAGTTCCCTTCGATCAGTATTTGAAGACGTATTATTCTCGTGGATTAGTCTATGCGACTGTTTTCTCATCACAGATCCATCACAACAAAAGCAGATCTGTGCCTGATCAAGAGTGACCCACCACCGATCATCCTGGTTCCTTCTTCGATGTGGAAGTTTTTGATCGACAGGCTTTGTAGAAGCTTTTGATGATTTTCTGGGGATTTTTCATCACCTGAGGAAGGTTTTCCCTCCTTACACATTTGTCGACTTTGGGCATTTTTTCTCAAATCAGTTTCATCAAGACCGTCCAGTTTTGTGGATTTATATCCAATTCACTTCAAGTATGGATTGCTGGTAGTAACTTGGATCACTCACAAACAGATCTAATCTGATCTGTGATTGGGCAAATTAGTGTTTTTGCCCAATGCCAGAAAATTCAAGGTTGCCTGTCGTGTTTTTGCACAGTATCTGTCCGTGCATCAGTTCTGTGTGCATTCTATTGCATATGGGGCATTTTGTGTCCATCTGGGGCATTCTATTACATCTGGGGCAATTTCTGATTTGGAAACAGATAGTTTCAGTGCCTTACATCTTGATCAGAGGTTTTGTTCTCTGTTTTTTCAAGTCAATCTTGTTGCTTTGTGCTTGGTTTTGTTGCTGTGTGCTTAGTTTTGCTCATCCTTGTTTGTTCATCATTACTGCTTGTTCATCTGAATATTTGTTGCAAATGGAGAAATCTAAAATCAACTTAATCAGATTTAATGGTAAAAATTATCCATCTTGGGCCCTTCAGTTTGAAATTTACCTAGAGGCTAGAGGGTAAAGAATTATGGGGCCATATCTTTGGAACTGATCCAAAACCAACAGAAGATTAGAAAATTGCGCCCCGGAATACCAAAGATGCTTAAATCAAAACTTGGATTCTCGGGTCCATGGAACCCCGCTATTTCATGAATTTGAAAACATACAAAACTGCCAAAGATATGTGGGACTATCTGAAAAAGGTGTATCATCAAGGGAATTCTGCACGACAGTATCAGTTGGACTTTGAAATTGCAAATTATATGCAAGGAACTTCTTCCATTCAAGATTATTATTCTAGTTTCCAAATTTTATGGACAGAAATTAGATGAAATCAAATATGCAAATATCTCTGCACCGGCTCTTCCCAAACTACAAAAAATACTAGAGACTAGTCATTAAGATCAATTTCTCATGAAATTAAGGCCTCAATACGAATCGGTCAGATCTAATCTCATGAGTAGGGTACCTTCTCCATCACTAGATGAGTGTCTCAATGAATTGCTACGAGAGGAACAGTGACACTTGACTCAGTCTAGTGTGCTCCAAAAAGCCACTCATGGTGCAATTGATGTTGCCTATAGTGTACCCGCTCAATCTCAACCACCAAACTCACCAGTAAATGTTGCTTATGCGACCAAGGGAAAGCGACCAAGCAGAGATATCACAAAAGTGCAATGCTACCGATGTCAGAATTTCGGCCATTATTCCAATCAGTGCAAGCAAAGGATCTGCAATTATTGCAAAGTAGCTGGACATTCGATCAATGAATGCCGCAAACGTCCTCAGAATAGAAATCCAAAAGTTTATCAGGCTATCACTGCTACTTCTGGCACTACATATTCATCTTCCATATCTTCTTCAGCTCCTACTTCTGCTGCTCCAGTCACCCCTGACATGATCCAACAGATGATCCTCGAGGCATTTTCCACTCTTGGTATATCTGGTAGAAAAACACACACTCTCTCTCATTGGTATTTTGATTACGGTGACTCAAATCATAGGACGTCCTCCTCAAAAAACTTATCCAAAATTAAACTATATGATGGAAGGATTCAGATCCATGCCGCTAATGGTACAAAAATACCAATTACCTTTGTTGGTGATATTTCTCATTCTTTACCATTACATGATGTTTTTTGTTCACCAAATCTTTCTACCAATTTAATCTCTGTAGGCCAATTGGTTGATTGTAACTGCAATGTTTCTTTTTCCTCCTCGGTTGCGTGGTGCAGGATCAGGAAAAGGGGAAGGCGGTAACGAAGGGGCCTAAGTGTGGGCGTTTGTTTCCTCTTCACATACCAACACCGAATCCAGATATGTCTTTGTTTGCTTCAACAGTTGTCTCTAAGAATAATGTGCAGTTATGGCACGGTAGATTAGGACATCCCAATTCCAAAGTATTGTTATCTTTGTTAAATTCTGGTCACATAAATAAAATGAAGTTTTTAGCATCAGATGTTGCTCTAGATTGCACCACTTGTAAGCTCGGAAAGAGTAAAACTTTGCCTTTTCCATTACGTGTTTCTTCTGCTACCAAATGTTTTGATTTAGTACATAGTGATGTTTGGGGTGTTGCACCAATTATTTCTCATTCACAGTATAAGTATTTTGTGACTTTCATTGATGATTATAGTTGCTTCACATGGGTTTATTTTCTACATACCAAATCTAAAGTCTTTGATGTGTTTAAAAAATTCTTGAATTCTGTTCAAAATCAATTTTCAACATGTATTAAAAATTTTCATACAGACTCAAAAGGGAGGGGGGGTGGATATGTGTCCGAAAATTTTCAAGCATTTTTACAAGACAAAAGGGATTATATCCCAACGGACTTGTCCCTACACCCCTCAATAGAATGGTGTTGCAGAACGAAAAAAACGTCATCTTCTAGACATGGTCAGGTGTTTGCTTCAAACACCTTATAGATTTCTGTCCAGAAGCATTAACCACTGCAACTCATATTATTAACCGTCTCCTTTCTCCAAAACTTCAAAACACATCTCCCATATTTCCGTCTTTTTCAAACTGAACCACAATACACACATTTCCACACTTTTGGCTGTGTTTGTTTTGGTCATCTTCCAACCCATGAACGTTCAAAGTTATCTGCACAATCTGCAAAAAGTGCATTTCTTGGTTATGCTTCCCAACAAAAAGGTTTCATGTGTTATGACCCCACATCCAAGCATATTCGGATTTCTAGAAATGTTGTGTTCTTTGAACACAAGTATATTTTTCAGTCCTATCCTGATTCATCTCCAAAAATCACATTTTCTAAAGTACCATCCTTTGATGATGAATGTCTCCCTTCACCTCTGTGATTTCATCCGGACAAGGTGTATGTTCGTCGACAAGGAACAAATGCCACTACTTTGCATCTTCTACAAGAACCAACCCCAGATCCTCTTTCGGTACCAGATCCACCTCAACCTGCTATTCGCCGCTCTTCTTGTATCTCTTGACCTCCAGATCGATACGGTTTTTTTCATTCTTCATATTTAGCCACCTTATCCTCTATTTCAATTCCCACTTCTTATTCACAAGCAGCTAAGCAAGAATGCTGGAGAAAGGCTATGGAAGAAGAACTCAATGCTCTACAGCATAACCAAACATAGGTTGTCGTTCCATGCCTAGCCTTGGTTAAGCCTATCGGGAGTAAATGGATTACTCTATCAAATTAAAGGCAGGTGGTACTTTGGGCAGATACAAGGCATGGCTTGTGGCCCTTGGCAACAGACAGGAATATGGCATTGACTATGAAGAGACTTTTGCGCCTGTAGCAAAAATGACCACAGTTTGCACCATCCTTGCCATAGTTGCATCCAAATCCTGGCCCCTTTTCCAATTTGATGTAAAAACACCTTTCTTCATGGTGATCTTATAGAGGAAGTTTATATGCGACTGCCTCAAGGTTTTCCAAAACCATCAGAAGGACAAGTTGCTCATTTGAAATGCTCTTTGTATGGCTGAATACATGCACCAAGAGCACGGTTTGACAAATTCAAGGATGCGGTACTTAAGCTGTAATTTCAACAGAGTCCTTATGATCCGTCATTGTTTCTGCATCAGAAATCAACAGGAATCACCATTCTTCTAGTAAATGTGGATGATATCATAATCACCGGCACATATATAGCCATGATTCAAGATCTCCAAGTTTCCCTTCATCAATCTTTTCAAATGAAGGACCTGGGACCTCTAACATATTTTTTGGGATTAGAACTTCATCAATCTGAGAAATGGTTGATTCTGAATCAACATAAGTATACTATGGATTTAATTAAATCAACAAGCTTGTCAAACTCCACACCAGTGGATACTCCTCTTGAAGTAAATCTTAAACTCCATAGTGAAAGTGGCGATCCCCTTCCTGATCCGACATATTACCGACAGCTTGTCAATAGTCTCATATATTTGACTACTACTCGGCCGAACATCAGTTATGCAGTAAACCTAATGAGTCAATATATGACCAAGCCTCATCATCTCCATTTAGCAACTGTTCGACGAATTATCCACTATATTATTGGCACTTCTCAAAGAGGCTTCTTTTTTCATGTTGGCTCTCCTATGACATTGACTACCTATTCCAATGCTGATTGGGCAGGATGCCTTGATACTCGTCGTTCCACAACTGGCTGGTGCATGTACTTCAGTGATGCCCTTATTTCGTGGAAAGTGAAAAAGCAAGATAAAATTTTTAAATCATCAACTGAGGCAGCATACAAGGCCATGTCTACAGCATGCTCAGAAAGTCTATGGCTTCGTGGTCTAATCGCGGAACTTGGCTTCCCACAAAAATCTCTCACCCCTACATGCGGATAACACCAGTGTCATTCGGATACAGAAAATCCAGTGTTTCATAAAAGAACTAAACATATCGAGGTTGCTTGCTACTTTATCAGGGATGAATACCTGTGCGATGTTATCTCTCTTCCATTCATCTCCTCCAACCTCCAAATTGCTGATACTTTACAAAAGCTCTTCCTCGACCACGCCATTAATTCTTGACAGACAAATTGATGCTTGTTGGTTCATCGGCATCAATTTGAGAGGGGGTGTTAATGATTCTGGATCAATTGGGCCGAATCAACTTGTAAAACAAAGCCCGACTCATTGGCTTAGTCAAACTGTAATATTCTGTACAAATACTACATACTATATTAGGATATAGCTTAGTAGACAATGACTAATTAGTAGCCCAAATCAAGGCTTGAATATTAATATATATTGATATCAATAGACCCTAGGGAGATGATCCCATTGCAACCTAATTTCTCTGCAGTTCTGATTACCTTGTCACTTTAGAGGTTTTCTAGACTAAATGGTGTATACTTTTAAAGAAGATAATTTGGTTTTTGACTGCATTCCATCCTTCAAAACTGGAAAAGCGATGACATCTTCATTTTATTCAAGTTATAAAAATAAAGCAAAAATCTCAACAAAAAAAAAAGATAAATAAAATAGCGTAAAGTTTCACTAGAGGTCTCTTTCACTTTAGGATTATTGATAATAAAAAAAATCTTTTAAAGATTTTTTTTGTTAAAAAAAAAAAACTTCAAGAAAATTGATACAGGATCAATTAATGGTAGACAAAAACTGGCTGGACAGAACTCAGAAATTTTAGATAAGGTTCTCCAAAATTGTCTTTAACCATGTGAGAGATTGTATGAAACTTGATTCCTATGCATTTGGTTTGATGTAACGGGCATGTCTGTACCCCAAACTGCAAGTGATTTGAACACCCTCAAAAGGTGAAGAAACATCATAGCACAGTGAAAAAGGAAAAAGAAAATCTATTCTGCATTGAGTTTGGGTCAGCATAATACAGGACATAATGCGAGGTAAGATACTACCAATTTCTCCATTCAGCATCAACAAATCAATGTAACGGCTGTTGACCAATATTTGTGTGGGGTAGCAGAGTTAGTGGAAAGAAAACAGTAGTTTAATAAATCATCCTAGTAGGTGGGTGGTAATGCCATTTGTATTGCTTGAGGGGCAGCACCGCAGCACAACTATAGGATGCCATAATACTTAAGATATCATGTGTTTGTATTTCCTACTTCAAACAATATTACTGCCATTCACCAAAATTGATTTGAGTGGGGAAATATATAAGGTACAGCTTGATGTACCATCAACATGCAGCTATCAAGGCGCACGAATATCATCAACACACAGCTATCAAGTATCATTGTGCACGGATATCTAAACAAAGAATTCATAGAAGCTTCTGATTAAAAGGAAAGCACACACCCAGTGGAGACAAATATAAGCATATGATATAATATGAAAGAAGTGCACTCACTTCTACAAACAGTAACACATACCTAAGGTACCATCAGATCTCTGAACACGAGGATTATACATCATTAAGTGATGAATAATTGGAGTAAGATACGCAATAGTCTTTCCGGTGCCAGTGGCTGCATTAATAAGTCTGCAAAGTTGGATAAAGGAATCCACAAACTCTAGTAGGAAAGAAAATTAGGGCCCATTAGTTTGCATGGGATTGAATTCCAAGGAAAGCTAAGAAATGTGTTTCTATTGAAATGGCTAGAGTCGAGGAAACAAAAGTAATGATCCACAAATGACAAACAAATAATCTGTCCTTTGGTGGAAAATGAATACGGGGAGATATAAAATGAATATCCAGCCATGACCCTAGCAAATCAAAATCCAAATTCCATACAAACAAATGAGCCCTAAACAAAGGGAACCAAAAAACTCTGAATGTTACACACTCAAAAAAAAATATAACTTGAGATTTGCCAAATCAAAAGAGAAGGATACACATGACGCCCCAAAGTAATAATCGGAATTGATTGGGCTTGAATTAACGTCGGAACTTCAAATCCCATTCTATCTGTCAATAGATGCAGAAAAAAACTAAAAAAAAAATTAACAAACAATAGGTAGCGGTATAAAAGCAAGAGCATACAATGAAAAAATGCAAGGATCAATCCCATTCTACCTTTTTTCTTTTCCTTTTTTTTTTATTTTTTTCTTTTTTTCTTTTTTTTTTTTTTTTTTGAATGGAGCAACTGATGCAGAAAAAACTATAAAATGAAAGGTAGCAGTATAATTTTAATAGCAAGGAGAAAGGAAGAACATGCAGTGAAAAATTAAAAGAATCTGTCATTTCACATTCATGCATGTGGCACATGTTCTCGAGATACAAGCTAAAGACATCTAAGAGGCCTTCAAACGTCTCTATGACATTCACACATCATAAAGAAAATGTGCAAAGAAATAGAATGGAAGGAAATATGTATAATGGAACACCTAGATGGAGAGAAAGGGACAAGGGATATCATGATGAGATAGAACTTGGAAGTAGAAGAAAACCTCAATAATTCTCCTAAAAGTTATATCACTATCTATAGCCACCAACCAAAATAACTACAAAACGTAGTTTCTACTTCCAAGAAGAGTGCTAGTCCAGCTTAGTAAAAAGCTAAATCTCAAACAGTGTTTGGGGTGTTTATCTACAACTCGAAACACCTGTACTTGGCGAATGGTGAAATATCATGGTAATTAACATCCAGAGAAACATGAAGAACTTCTATGTTGTGAATCGGCATTTTATGATCAGTTTTGGAGAACTGCGGACCTCCCGGCCAGGGACGAACATGCAGATCAGTAATACACCACTTGGATTTTTTTATTCGAATAGAGAAACCGAGTTTTTTTTTTATTGTACTCTCCCCTTCAAGAACTAAAGCAGAGCTATCTATTGTAGTTGATTTGATCTCTTATAAAAGGAAAAGACCTGCTCCTTAACTGTATTTATACTGTCGGATATGTATCTTCAGAACAAAAATAAACATGGAGAAATCCCCAAACCAATACATGAACGGATGTTAAATACTGATAAAGAAATTTGAAGTTAGATAATTCCCGTTGCATTTCCGCTACCATCGGACAAAGATTGGTATGGGAATAGCAGCTAGGGCTAACCAAAAGAGAGCATTAAGATGAAAGATTGCTTCTTCTTTCTAAACACATCTAAGAGAGAGAGATACGCGCCTCGGAGCTGTTCGCATAATGCGGGGTGAAGGCCGAGGTCGGCAAATGAGCACGAGGCGTAGACCTCGTTCGCCGTCTCCTCCTCCTCCTCCTTCTGCCTCTGTTGCCTGTCGTCCATTGTTGGGGTTTGGGTCTCGACTCTAGAGCCCAAGCGCGACCATTTTCCACATTACAACGATAGGGAAAGAGGTTCCTAGGTTTTTTGCTATTTAAAAAAAAAAAAAACAATAAAAGGGAGCTATCACTTGCTCGTTGCATATCCAATTTTTTTCAAAACTTAGGCATCCTTGTAGAAAATCCCCAAAGTACCTCTTTCCTCTCCTTCCCTCTCTTTCCCTCTCCTTGCTCGCAGCCCACCTCCGCCCGCGCCCTCTCCCTCTCTCCTTTCCCTTCTCTTGACGTTTTGAATATTTATAATAAATAAATTATTTATTTAGTTATTATTATAATTGATTGTATTTTAAATTAAATAGGTGGTTAGTTTAAGTGGGGATTACATTAGGCTTAGATTCAATGAGTTGGGTTTGTTGGATATATAACTTGACCCATAGTTAACCCAGGCCTAATTTAGTGGATATAGTTTTTCTCAAACCCGAATTCTTGTCCTTTTAGAATCCAAACTATTTTCTCTTTAGAATTTAAGTTATTCTACAACTCCTATTCTCATTCTCTATTTATACAACACCACTATACTCTTTTCTCCTCCCACATAACTCTCCAAACTTTCTTTGGCTCTTGCAACCTAGAAATCTAGCCAACGGATCTCTGATCAGAGACGACTATCTTCTTCCTCGTGAAATCTCTTTACCGGGATCTTATTTTGCGCATGGGCATTAGGAATCTTAGTCCATCTCCTTCAACCGTGACCTTAAGGCAAGTACCTAATCATAACTTGTGAAGTGGAATGCTTGTTTTCTTATTTGATTCATGTTCAGTACATATAAAATCCTTTTATTCGCCATTTTTGTAGATGGGGATGTTAGAAATAGGGTTTCTCTATTTTGTTTGGGGTTTTTGGATGTTTGGATGTTGTTGGATGGCTTTCCCCTCGTGTGAGAAGGTGCTTTGCGGGTGAGGATGATGTGGTGGTTGCATTGGTGAATGATGGGGAAGAATTCGCCATTAATTTCACCAGTCAAAACTTCTATCCAAGGTTCAATTGATCTGGTGCTCTGTCCGATCGATTGGATGTGGCACAGAGTCTGAAAAACTGACGAGGATCGATTGATCGGGTGCTTAGTCTGATCGATCGAATTTACGAGAAGATTGACATTTTGGGTTTGTTTAATAACCAATTCCTCTTTAATGCTTTCACTGATTTTAGGGAATTGTTGTGGGGTATTTTGGATTTCCGATTTGAGATTAGATTGTTGTTTGGACTTATGTAAATATCGTTTGGGCACGCAGTATCTTACTAACGTAGAGTTCAGTGTCTTGTATAACCTCAATGAATTCTAGTGAATTACAATTCAACTCATTTGTAATGGAAAACTCTTAATTGAGTCTATGCACTGTAAATTATGAGAAGATGCGTTGACCTTTTATCCACTGAGACTATTGTGGTGTTATTGGGTTCGGGACCGTATGTTTGACCTTAGGATTGGTTTGTGGTTATTCTTTGACTTTCGGGTTTGCATGCATAATTGAGATTGATGTTGGGATTGCAGTTGCATATCCTATATTGGTTAAATATGGACCGTAATGTGGCTTGGCATTGGATTGAGATTATGTGGATGATTGTCTGGATGATGTTTCACTATCCAAATGTGGATTGTTGTGCAACCAGTCCTTCACTATGACTTAAGTTTCTGTGTTATAGCATTACTAGTCACTGGGTCTATTCTACTATTATATGTATATATATGTATATCGATTGGGTCATAATTGAACGACTGTAGATGTAATCGGACGGTTGATCACCGATGTACGCGAACGCTTATATCCGAATTAATTATTTGATCGGTATTCCGGATTATCAATTGATTTATAACCACCGACGTGATTGACGGGTTCTCCCGCACAGTTAGGGTTGACCACCAAAAACAGTGGCGTTGCTTCTGTATTGACTATGATATTGCTCATTTGCTTAGAGTCAGACTTATGTTATACATTTATTTTCCTAATCATCGGTATATTTTCATATTCTTAAGATCTTATCTGTCTTTACTTATTTTAGTTCTTGTATTTCATTTGCAAATTATGATTTTGTACTACTTGTTTACTTTGTATTATTGGTGCATAGGTACCAATTGCTATCTTACCGAGGAAACGGAGGACGGTCAAACATTTTAAGCGTTTGAGCCAGTTGATGAATACGAGTGGAGTACCAGAGATGGTTTCGGAGCCGTCTGAGTCTGCACAGGAGAGATCGACATCATAGACTTCTTAGTTGTTTAAATTTCATAATACATTTTATTTAGTTGATCTAAAATTATTCGGCAAAACTTGAACATTAATGTTTAGCTGGTTATGTGTTGGTTTTGGTTATGGATATTTGATACCAACTCGATAATGCTTCCGTAAATTTAATTTATGATTTATTATGACTCACTATGGTTTGAAATTTTATGGGTCCATATTTGGAAGCTTGTGTTGAATTAAACACGGGGAAGTTTGTTCAGCCCCGAGTGGCTGAAAAGGGAGGGAGAGGGATAAAGGGAGGGAGAGGGACGGCGAGCAGAGAGAGAGGGAGAGAGAGGGAGAATGAGAAAGAGATGGAGAGGGTCAGGCGCGAGCGGAGGTGGGCGGTGTGAGTAGGGAGAGGGAGAGAGACAATGAGAAGGAGAGAGAGAGAGGGCGCCGGGCTTAGGTGGGCACTGAGCGGGGAGAGGGAGTGTGGCACCCCGGAGTCCCACATCCACTATATAGCGGAAAGTGATCGGAATTATATGTAGACCTTGCACCCTTATCTTACATGAGACCTTTTGGTGGGTTGAGGCCCACCAGAAATAAAATTATGATGCCCGTGGGCCAAAGCGGACAATATCATGCATGCGTGTAGGGTGGGGCATTACAAATGATATCAGAGCCGACTCTCGACTAGTTTGAGTGTGGGTCCCTGCCGTGGCCGGGTGCAAGTGGGCGGATTTCCATGTGGGTGGGCCAAGAGGGCTAGCGGGTTACATGAACTGGCAGGCTACTGCACATGGACGTGTAGCCCTAAGGGGGGTGGATTGTAATGCCCCAGAATCCCACATCAACTATAGAGAGGAAAGTGACTGGGATTATATGTGGAGCTTGCACCCTTATCTTGCATGAGGCATTTTTGTGGGTTGAGGCCCACCAAAAATAAAACTGTAAGGAGGCCGTGGGCCAATGTCACGCCCCCAAACCCGGATCCCGGCAGCGATCCGACCTCGGGGACGCGAATTGGGAAGTAAGTAATAAATAATATTTCTCCTCAGGATCCGCGTGTGTGAGGAAGACATAATTCCCAAACACATCAAAACATTTCGCGGAAGCTTACGTGGCATTGCGATTCGAGCTCGTGGCCATTGGATTTCGTATCGCACTCAACCTATCAGCATAAAGCCGTCATAGCAATATTCAAATTCAAACTGGAACAAACCAAGATAATAATATATACAGAGCTGACAGTAATAGGCTGATCATTACTCAAGCATATTCAAGTTACAAATTAACAAGTACATTAATTACAATACCAAGGAAAAAAGGCTAACAAAAGCCGATCATTACCCAAGCATATTCAAGTTACAAATTAACAAGTACATTAATTACAATACCAAGGAAAAAGGCTAACAAAAGCCGTACAAAATCACAAGTTAAGTACAAATGCTACCCAGTTGTGTAACATAACTTTGGAGTCAAGCACGACGTCTAAATGACATCACTGACTCAACAAGCCTACAAAACTCGTGGCTCAACAGCCATCTGCACACATACTAGCTCAAGACGAGAACATACTACCAAGAACACCAAAGTATAGTATATCCGACACGACAGTCTGACAGGTGATCAATTTAGGCATGAGTATATACAAAATTAAAATTTAAAAGAAACAATATTTAAAATAATTTACTGAACTTGAAACAGATTTACAGAGTTTAAAACAAAGCAGAAACAATATACCTGTCAAGAAAACAAAGTCCATGAACAATATATGAAACAGAAATTAGCAAGAGTATATAATAATATCATGAATAGTAAATCCATATTGAGCTCATCCTTTCTCCATCATACATGATGATATGTGTATAAATACATGACTAATCTGCAGTTAGTCCTTATGTTTAAGGACCCCCGAACTAGTGGATCAGACTGAAGGGGTAGTCCAAGCTCAGTGGTATTCACATAAATTCATAAATGCACAAAACAGAACGATACATATCCAAGACAAATAAAAAAAAGGGGGAAACTACTTGTCAAGATAAAACAAAATAATATATACTCCGCCACACGAGGTGGATGGAGCGAGCAAGCTGAATATTTCCGATGAGGGCTAATGAAGACTTGCAGTTTGAAGCCCATAGTTGACACGCTTCGCCGCATGGTTAAGGGTGCTGCCCGGACCAAGATCTTACATTTTCCCTATCGACAACACGAGGTGGACGGTGTAAGCAAGACAAGACAAGATAGCATAAGCTATTGACATGTAAAAGCACATAAGTAGTCCCCCTTTTTGGATCTTAAAATCATTCGAAACAAAACTGATACTGATAATCAAAACGAGTGCAAACCAATATCTGAAACACAACTGATACTTATAAATCAAAACAAGTGCAAAAATGATATTCTTCGCGTCAAAACGAGATTTCAAAAAGAGCTCATCAAGTATATGTTAAGACCCTTCATTTGATTCTTGTGTAATTGAAACCCAAATATTGGAAATAAAAACGGATTGGTGCCCCTGAAGCTAAACAATATTTTGGATTTTAAATGCACAATATAAAGCTAAAGGCCCCTTAACATATTCTGGTTTTTCATTCTTACAGAAAACCTTCTAAAACAGATCATCTGGCCAGTTCGATCAGCTCTCGATCACCTGTCGGCTAGCCGAATGGGGTATGTCGGCTAGCCGCCAGCTGACCGACGGCTGACCGCTTGCTTTCATAATAGAAAAGCAGCATTCTGGAAAAGGAACCGAAATGGAGGTTGGTTGTTTGTCGGCTAACCGAGGTGGTGCAGTTCGGCTAGCCGCCAGCTGACCGACAACCCCTCTGACGCAAAGCAAGCTTCTGGAATTGTAATCGAAATGAATTCAGTTGGCTGTCGGTCACCTATTGGCTAGCCGACAACTGACCGACTGACAATTCAGTTCATGTTCAAATTTTTCATTCTTCTTATTCACATTCCCTTCTTTTCATTCTTTATCAAGCATTGACACTCCCAAATTTTACAAGACCTTCAAGAAAGTCAATTTCCAACCATTTCTTAAATCCATTCCTCCATTCCTCACCGCATTTCCATATTTCATCCAAAAACAAACCAAGTTATAAAACAAGTAATGGAGCTTCAATTCCAAACAGAATTCCAAAATTTTGGGAAGTAAATAGCCTACATGCATATGGAGAAATGAATCCAAGTTAAGCTTAATTGACAAATACCAACATTTGAAAGCTTATTAAACATAACCAAAGCACTTTACCAACAAAATGCCCAAATATTTTACATGCACAAAAACACTAAAAATATCACTTGCCTTGGTCCAAAATGTAACACAAACCCTTCCTCAAAGATCCCTCTCTACAGCTGAACCAAGAAATCTACAAAGCCCCAAGAAAAACACCTCAAAACCAAACAAATTTGAAAACAAAGAAACCATTTCGAAAATGGGTTTGCATGTTAGAGAAAAGGAGTTCAAAAGACTCCATTAAAGAGGTGGGTTCAAGCTCCTACCTGTAGTTAGCTGAACAAGAAGGAACCAGCTGGAAGAAGAAGAAATTGTTGCAGAAATTCCTCCAAAATGGTACCCAGCTGTAGCTTGATATGAGAGGAAGAAAATGGTGAAATCAGATCTTGATTTGGAGTTTCCTAGCTAGGGCATGCAAGATGGGAAAGATGGAAAGGAAAAAGTTCTCTCTTCTCAGCTTAGTTGCTGAATTTTTCTAGGAAGGAAGAATGAAACGGATGGAAGGGAAAGAGATGACTTAAGTGGGTTGGAAGTGGGCCCACAATAGGTTCAAATATTGAAATGGCTAAAACATGGTCTTGCGGGCCCCAGACGAGATCGACGAAGAAGGATAAAATGATTCTCGAAAAATCTAGTTTCCGAAAAGTATAAATTTGACATGGTTTTGAGATTTTGAAATTCATGTCCAGATTTGGGTATGAAAAGTCAATTTTACCCTTTTGGGCCAAAACTTGGGTCTCGGGGCTTCAAACACGGACGGGCTGAATACAAATT
This sequence comes from Litsea cubeba, assembly GCA_012931725.1. Taxonomy (NCBI): domain Eukaryota; kingdom Viridiplantae; phylum Streptophyta; class Magnoliopsida; order Laurales; family Lauraceae; genus Litsea; species Litsea cubeba. The sequence continues at coordinate 160,049,203 of CM022944.1, read as the reverse complement.
GTAGCAAATAATAAAGCCACTCAATTGAAATCAAAACCACAATCTAAAATTAGAAAAATCAGAATTATCCTCCCATGCTTACACGTGCAACCCAAGGCGTCCCTGGGCTGCTAGACTGGGTCCAACGGATCTCAAAATTCCCCAAATCTATATAAAACTATTCTAAACCACAAACCAACTCGATTAGGGTCAAATCTCACTTAGAGAACTAACCCACAGCTAAAAACACATTAATCATGAAAACTTAGGGATCAGGGTCTTACATCCAAAGCGGACAATATCATACATGCGTGTAGGTGGGGCGTCACAGGGAAAAAGAGGGAAGGAGAGGGAGAGGGAGAGGGGCAGTTTGGGGATTTCCAAAGGGTACCCAGGTTTTGAAAAAAAAAAGGATGTACAATGAGCATATTTGATCATTACTTCATTCATATATAAGGGTCCATAAACAGGTGCATTTATCATCAATTACACAAAACTGGAAAATATCAATTATGCGTTATTTTATAAAATGAAAATATTCAGATGAGAACTAGTTCTCACCTATTATATGAGAATTTTTTATGGGACCCACCTACCAACCCATCCAAACCATGCACAAATAGGGATCCCCTTTGATAATCACTTATTCCAAGGATTGACACACATCCGAATGGACCGAACAGTTGGATCGAGGGTTGAATCTTTTTTTTTTAATATGAAGCCATTAAACTTATGGGCCACGGATGAAGGGGTTAGGGGCATGGTGAGGTCAAACTTGATATTTGAGGTGGTTTCACATAGATCTTTCCATTCCCCCAGTCCCATCCCCAAACGGGACCCACATTTGGGCCCCACAAAAAAGTTCTCATATAATAGGTCATGAGAACTAGTTTTCACCTGAATATTTCCGTTTATAAAATATTTCTTGTACTTTCTCAGTTGGGTCTAACTTTTTGTCAAAGCATCATACACATCTTAAAGTTTATCTCTAAAAAATTTGAAAACTCCCCAGTCCCCACATTCATTTGACCTTAAATAAAATTTATTTTCCAAAAAGGACACAGGTGTCATTTCTACAATTGGAGTGATCTATCTCATCTTCAACACAATAGTGCTATCTATACAAAGATGCTTTTAACTTAATTCCACTTGGAAATAAAACTACAACAGTTATACTTTGGAAAAAAAATATATGGTATATGATAAAGGTTTTTAAGTTGGTAAACCCACCTCTTAAACTTGCTACATAGTCATTGGTTGTTTTCAGCAATTCACCACGACCTCAATTTATACCCATTATCATCGCACCAAAATCCAAATTCCAACTCAATCTCTAACTCGGAGTCATATTCTGTGCAGAGATTCTGAATAGACCATTCATCTTTGCTCTTTTTCTGACTAGAGCCATTAAAAAAGAGCCCGTAAATAAAAAAAATGTTTGATAATGAATGGATCTACTTTAAATAAATTGTTTGGCATCCATCTCGGTCCTATCTGTGATACCAAATATATAAGTATTTTCTCCAAGATCTTCCTCAACGTTAGTGTTATGCTCTACTTGGATATCTTCCCTTGAAAATTGTGAAAATAATTAATCCTTCATATGCTCTTTCCTAATGAAATTGTGCATCGCCATTACAGCAACTACGATGCTCCATTATACAGGAAATAGGTAAAGAGTCATCCATTTGAGGATAGGGAATCGAGCTTTCATTACTCCAAGGCTTCGCTCGAATACATTCCTCAATAACGAATATAATCTATTAAAATGCTCCTACCTAGTACGAGGAAATGAGGAATGGCAAAAAATTAAAAATCTAGAAGCCAATATCGAACATTTCGAAATGGAGAAAGAAACCCTCGCATGTTTGTGTAACCAGCATCAACCAAGTAGCATTTACCTAAAGAGAGTTATATACAAATGTTAAAGAGCATGATAACATAGCAATCATTTGTTGAGATTTAAAGCATTCAAAATACTTTCTTACCAGGCGGGGCATGTGGAAACTTTAGCCTTTCATCAGAAATGGTATCCAAGAGAGTCCATTGAACATGAGCCGTAGTTCCCATCCACATACTATATAGGTAAAGAGCATGTCAAACGAACATACTGCCATAACTTGTTGCATGTATTCCCCCTTTCGATCTTTGTAAGGGATTTGTTTATCTGGATGGATAATGGCATGCACAAGGGTGCCATCTATAGCATTAAAACAATACTATAAAAAAAAGATGTTAACATTGATAAAAATTAATGTTATATAGAATAAAGAAAAATGAGGTGTCAGGAAAATAGAGCAATCAGTAGAATATGGATCAAAACGTGGATTCAAACGAATTTTCTTAGGCATTGTATCTAGTGGAAGTGGCTTTATCATATATTTCGCAAATAGCATCATTGCTATCAGTATCTAACAGAAGTGTTTATGAATAGTTTCCCATGAGTGTTGGAATCTATCTTGTATCCCTCTATTCGTATGGGCATGCGCAATGACCATCATGAGCATAGCCAACTGCTCCTCCACAAGTATATATTTGTTATTTTTCAGTAAATTATTTTCTCTATAATACATGCATAAATGCCGAAACACATGTTGTTTGTTCCATACGTAGTAACTCATGATGACAAATAATGGGATTCCCGTTCAAAATGATTTGGACATGACCATGTCCCATTAGGATTGAGATCCTATATGGTCCCTTAATCAAGCATTGTTGTCGCTTCTTGTACAACAATATGATAAGTATGATTTTTCGACGTAAAATCTGGTCCATATGCACTGTTATATGTTAGATAAAACATAACTAAATGAACATTCTTTAAATAAACATCATACCTGTTGGAGATAAGTGAGCCTCTAGGATAGGTTTAAAAAATTTTTGACCAACTTGATGCAGTGATCAACTATCCAGAAGGCTACTAAACCAATCCAAGATGCATACCATCAATCTCAACCATCATGATCAGTAAATAAATCAATCTACAATATAGAAACAACAACTAACAAGCAACAAATAAATCTACAACATACAAAGAAGTATATTATACCTTTGGAGCTCGGTTGTGCTCTAATGGAGAAGTTGCGTCTTTCTTTGATGATGAAACTCTTTCACTAATCAAATCAGAATCTTTAAGATCTTTTGATCTTCCACGCTATGACCCATATCAGATTCTCTTTTCTCAAGAAGATGGGTGAGATCTTCAAGAGAAAGCTCTTAAGAAAACTAGAAGAGAACTAGAAGAGGGAAGATGAGAAAACCATGCAACACTTGCACAAAGGGACCAAGGGCTGGGCATGAATCCCTATGTGGATATTATGCATTGGACGTCCAGCCCTCCTTCTCCTCTATTTATAACTTCTCAAGTGGCCTCCTCTTTTACTAATTGAAATAGAAGTCTTACTTCAATTAAGAATTAGTAACTCTCTTTTCTAATTTAAATAGAAGTCTCACTTTCATTATAATTAGTAACTTACTATTACCACTATTAGAAATCTCACTTCAAATAGAAATAGTAACTTTCTATTTCCTTTTAGAGTTCTACTAAGATTAGTATCTTTCTAATAACTTGGGCTAGCGTGAGGACCACTAGGGATTCCTTAGAAAGCTGGCTCCAATTGGGACTCGCGACCCCACATCTCATGTGCAATCCGGGCCCACAGTTAATTGCAAATAACTCCACTATATAAATGCAATTGAACTCCAGTCTTAGGAATTTATTACATAGAAGACCCTAAACTTCCCTATGACCACAAGTAGGCCCCTCCATCAATATCCATGGATCAATTGGCCCTGTCTTCCAAACTAGATCCACATAATATTATCCTTGAGCCCCAATTAATTATAATGATCATGGTACCTTTCCAATTAACCCTTAATCGGAATGGGTGCGCACTTACCAATGATAAATTTATTAATAGGCACAAGGAGATATTAAAGATAGATTTCATCTTCACCATTGAATGTTCCCACAGCTCTACTACCACGTACCCAAATCACCGAGGTGTTGACCTACAGTTGGCCTCACTCATTGGTGACTCAAAGTAAATGAATAGATAGAAACTTGAGTTCATTAATGTCTCAGGATTGAGAGCCTATTGCTATAAAATTATGAGAGCATACATTAAAGTAAAGACAGTGTTTATAAGGTGCTTCTCATGGTCCTTCAATACATCCAATGTACCAGCACTATGATCCAGAATCTTTCATTCTAATGATCAAGACAAATCACACTATCTCATAGTGATCAAAATGCTGCAACCTTGTCAGATGAGATGTTCAATCTCATCACTGGTTGTGAAGATATTTAAGTATAAAATTTGCTATACATGTCTCTTGTATGTGGATCTCATCCATACACATGTATTACATCGAATATACTTGTGGACTCCGATTAATCTTATAAACCATCATGTCATTCGTATTGGTTATGTGTAAGTATAGAATAAATGGGCATTCGGCGACGGGTCCCTGGACATGTCACTTTCTTGCCTTAGGTCCACAATCTTTTTTCATATTGTGATATGTCATTTTTTCAAATTTCAACACCTAAAATGTCTAATTTACCATTCACAATCATATCCCAAGATTCAAAATCATATCCTACGATTAGTGGGATATGCCATTAATAATGGTCAACTACCATTTAATTGGCCAAATAAATTTAAAAAGATCCAAATAAATTTCAATAGACGAAAATAAATTTCAAAATACATAAATAAAATTAAAAAAACACAAATAAATTAGAAAAATACAAATAAATTCGAAATAAAGCAAATAAATTTCATAAAATGAAATAATTTTAAAAAATATTAAATAAATTTCATAAAGAACGCAAAGAAATTTAAAAAGACGCGAATAAATTTCAAAAGTTGCAAAATCAATTTAAAAAGACGCAAATAAATTTTAAAAAATATAAATAAATTTTAAAAGATGAAAATCAATTTAAAAAAATGTAAATAAATTTCAAAAGATACAAATAAATTTCAAAAGACGTAAATAAAATTAAAAAATATAAATAAATTTAAAAAAATGCAAATACATTTACCAAAACTAAGATAAACCAATTTTTTAAATTTTAAAAAATTTTGCCATAAACTCAAATAAATTTGCCAAAAACTCAGTTAGACTTGTCTAGAATTCAGATAAATTTGTTCCAGAACTCAGATAAATTAGTCAAATTCAGATAAATTTGCACAAAACTCAGATAAATCTGACAAAAAATTAAAAAAAAAAAACTCAAATAAATTTATTAAAAACTCAGATAAACTTGACAAAAACTTAGATGAATTTCACAAAAACTCATATAGATTTGTCAAGAACGATATAACAGCCTATTACCTTTTTTATCTGGCAAAAAACTCACATAAAATTATTCAGAACTCAGATAAATTTATTTCAAAACTCAGATAAATTTGACAAAAAATGAAAAACTTAGATAAATTTTATAGAAATTTATATAACTTTGTTAAAACTCAGATAAACTTGAGAAAAACGTAGATAAAATTCACAAAAACTCAGATAAATTTCATAAAAACTCATATAGATCTGTAAAAAATGATATAACAGCCCTGCTACCTTCCTGACGTGACGCTGACGTCAGCGGCTGCTGGAGTGGGCTTCCTGCTTCACGGGTCAGGCGGAACTGACCCAATCCGACCTGATCTGGTCTTGATTGTAGGCTGGGTTTCACGGGTCTGGCGGAACTGACCTAAACTGAAACTGGAACCGAACCCAAATATTGTCTTCTCCTTCAATCATTCTGTTCTGCAACAGAACCAAGACAGATGCTGCGGGAGTCTTCTTCCTCCCCGGCGATGGCACGGCAAGAGCGGAACAACGGCGGAAGACTCCGGCGACACGCAGTCAACGGCGGCCAACAGCAGTGGGGATGCCGGGACGGTGAGGACGACAGCAGCGAGGCGGACTCTGGACCGATTCCAGTTGCGCAGGCTCTGATCTCTTGGGAAGATATGCGCAGGCGACAGTAGCGATGCAAACTTCGGTCCGATTTCGGATGGTGAGGGCGATCGTGCAGCGATGGGCGGGCGACCGGACTGGAAAGACGGCAATCGTGCAGTGATGGTTTCAGATTCTCCTGCTACAGGGACTAGCAGGCGCCAGGTGAATTATGTCTTTTATGTCTTTGCCAACTCTCCCCTTCTCCGACGCAGACAACGGGCGACAAGTCCGAGAACGGAATCCTCATTCCGGTCTTCTCTGTCTTCTCCGGTTCTAGCGATGAGAAGCGACGGGCCCTTCTCTGATCTGTCGTGGTGACCGCTCTTCCGGTTCCGACGATGGGCGAATCCGGATCCTGCTCACTGCTTCTCTCTGGCTGGCAGAAACGGGATCCTCTGTTATGGGCGATCAATCTGGATTAGCTTTGTCTGCATAGACGCGAAGATCGGATCTGTGATGAAGACGATCTCTGGTTCAGACTTCTCTGATTATCTGCAACTCGTTCTGGAACAACAACAATACTGTCCTTTGTCGGCAATGGCTAAAAAATTTGACGATTTTAGAGAATCTCTACTTAAGAATGAGGAGGAGAATGGAAGATTTCAAATTTTGAAAATTTAAAATTTTATGCCTAATCAGTTGAAAGGGCAATTCAGTCATGAAAATTGTACCTAGGGACCTCTCGCTGCAAATAGTCCAGCTGCGTGGACCATAGGCCTTAAAAAGTTTTTCCTTGGACTGGAGGCTAGAAACATTGACTTATAGGGATTAGGGGCATTTGGTTCTGATTTAATCTTTCATCTCTCTCCATTTCTAACTCACACAATGGATCTCATCCTCCAGCCTCATCTCCAAACCAAACTGAAACCCATCTCCTAACATCTCCAAACCTGTGCAACGGAACCAACCTCATGTTCCTACTTCCTAAAGATGGAAACCCATCTCCAAACAGGTTCATCTCCATCCTTGGTTCACCCCACTAACCCTTTCCATCGTCATTCCTTTCCATCGTCATTCAAACAAAAGAAAATCACATCGATTGAACACATAGTAGAAATCAGATGTTCTGTATAGAGAAAGAAATAAGAAGAAAAAAAAAAAAGAGAAGAACGTAGTAGATGCTTACCGTTCTCTCCTTCCTATTCTATGTTCTCCCTTCCATTCGTTCACCAAAATGTATTTTTTGTCCCCCTCTCACAACGAATAGAGCTTTTGTCCCTCAACAAATGATGTTTTTATTGAAAGGATTTTTGTTCGCAATAAAAGATTGTCTAGGGACATTTTTTTCTTAAAAAATGGGTTCCGCCTCTCTTTTTTTAAGAGACAATACCTCTAATTTCTACATGCCCAAATTTGGAGCATTTCATTTTAAGAGGCATTGTATCTATTTCTCTAGAGTGGGCATAGGTTAGAAGTTACTGTCAAACATCTCTAATTTCAAAACCTCTACCCACTTTAGAAAAATAGAGGATTAGAGGCAAAAAATAGAGATGTCATATAGGGGCTAAATTGTTAAAATCGTTTTCAACTCACTTCAGATCTACACACTCAATTGTCCCTTGGAAAGCTCACTCATAGGAGCATCCTTTAGGGCCTGTTTTTTTTTTTTTTTTTCCATAGAATTCAAAGAATTCTTATCTGGTGAATTCCTGAATTTTCACACACAATGGAATTCTTGGATGCTCCCTTGGACTTGAGCATCCAAAAGTTCTACCAAAATGCAAAGATGGGGGAATTCCTGAATTTCCAAAGGTTATTTGGGACCTTTATGTGGCTGTAATTTTAAAATGCTTAGAAAGAAACATGAGATTTGCAAATGCTATGGGACATCATGTCCCCAAAACCCCAATATCTCGATTTCCTATAAGGAATTCTAGTCTCATTTCTCATTACCAAGTTTAAAAGAGATAAGATCAAAGTCCCATATTCCCAACTGAATATTAAGCACCTTTATTGCCTTATTACAAAACCTAAAACTATTATTATTGAATCCTAAACCCAAATTTCTAACTGGGTTTGTGCATTAATGTTTTTGGCTATAACTATCCAACACTACACACATCATGTTTCATATTTAAGGAGTTTGTCAAACACTTAACTACATTGTTTGTAGCCTCAAACTGGGGACACTAATGGCCCACAACCATCAACACCTGAGATAATGAAGATATCCCGGCAAACAATATATATGTATTTATTATATGGGAGATGCTCATGTGAGAGTAGGTGGAGGCCCTCACATCCATATCCAATGCCAACATGTGAGAGCGGTAAGTTGTTTGGGACAAGCCAAGAATGTGTTTTGAACAATTCCTTGTAATTTTAACCCCCCAAATGAACTTAGCCTCACCCAAATCTTTCATTTCAAAAACAGTTGACAACCAAGCTTTGGTCTCAATTAAAAATCCAATAGGGTTTAGGGTTTAGGAAAATTTAGAATGGTCAATGCTAGTACCATTGAGACCCGATTGATAAGGGTTGCAAAATAAGCGTAATGCAATGTCCTCAAAACCGATGCTGAAACAAAAAGAATGTCTTTCATACCCTATGCCAGCGCTGTAGGAAGTTTAATGTATGCTATGTTGTGCACACGCCCCGATATTTGCTATGCAGTTGGGTTGGTTAGTCAATTTCAAAGTAACCCGGGTATTGCTCATTGGAATACTGTCAAACGAATCTTCCGATATTTAAAGGGCACAAAATATATGATGCTTTGCTATCACGGTGGTGGATTGAGTTTATTAGCATACAATGACTCATCTTTTTCGGATGATCCTGACGATGGTAAATTCACATCGGGATATGTGTTCTTACTGGGCGAGGGAGCCATTTCATGGTCCAGTAAGAAGCAGGAGTGTATGGTCATGTCGACCACGGTGGCCGAATATGTTGCTTGCGCACTGGCGGCCATGGAGGCCGTATGTATTCGCCGTTTTCTGTTGGATTTGGGACTAGTATCTATTGCCCGTGATCCCATTCCATTGAGAACAGATAGTACAACTGCCATATGCTTGGCAAAAGACCCCCAGTTTCATCAGAGGGCAAAACATATCAAGCGAAAGTGACATTTTATCCGTGAACAAGTAGAAGCAAAAGAAATAGTGATATCTCATGTGCCATCTTTGGAAATAATTGCTGACCCGATGACCAAACCTTTGGCGTGAGAACTATCCGCTATTCATGTAAGGCGTATGGGAATGCAATATATGTAATCCTTTTATACAGTGGGAGTGTATTCGACTTATTTTAATAAAAGTTTTTTTTTTTTTTTTGTGGTTATATGCGTGTTATATTCCTTTCATTCATGCATGTGCATATACTTTACATTGGCAACATACACAATAAGCGTGTGTATTAGACGCACACGTGGCACCAAACAGGTGAGGTCATCCACTCGCACGGATAAAGACCGCCCTTGATGTCTTAGTGACTGATAGGATGAGGTGCATTTGTATGATAGGCTGATTAGGCCAATATGGATTTTATTGGTGCGTACAGATGTATGAACGCCGACTCAGTCTTGTGTGCATTGGGGTGAGTGAGCCCCCACCCCCTTGCTCTCAGAGTACCGCGAGAGTTACTCTCACAAGAGCATCTTTTACCTTATTATGAGAGATAGTGCGGGGGCCCTCACATCCATATCTAATGCCAACAACTTAAATGTGAGGACCCCCGCCTTATCTCTTATAACAAGATAAGAGATGCTCTTGTGAGAGTAACTCTCGCGGTATTGTGAGAGCAAGGGAGAGATGTGAGGGCCCCCATCCTATCTCTCATAGGAGCATCTCCCTATATATATGTATATATATATATAGAAAATTAATAATACATATATCTAATTCTCTCTCATAGACATTCTCCTACAAATGTAGATCTTTTATAGATTCTCTTAAATCATTGGCTATTAGATAGGGGCAGAAACTCTCCTTTTGAGATAGAGGAGTTTTTGAGAATTTCTCTTGTACATATATATGAAAATTCTAAAAAACGCCCAAACTGTCGCCCCTTTTTAGACCCCTCTTTTTTTTTTTTTTTTATCATGGGGTCCATGTTGAGTCAATCAAGCCTTTTCACATACACTACGCCCCATGAATAGTCATAAGTCCAAATTTGACACTCATCCAACTTTTCTTCATCGTTGGACTAAAATCATGATAAAATAATGTCTCTGAACCATTAAATTTTAGCTATGGATCAAAAGGTTAGGATGAACTTATTAACTCAAAATTTTGCATATAAATAGGCCTCACATTGATCTTTTATCATGCATCCCAATGAGCCAAACAAAGAGGGGTGTTTTCTCCGAAAAAACACCCGGGCGCTGTGTAGTGTTCCCCATAATATATAGTGGTGGGGCCCACTTGGGGATGGAGATGGGGGATTTCAAGGACTCCTTGGGATCCTCCTCTCTGAAAAGAAAAAAAAAAATCAGCCACAGCCTTAATTTTTATCATCTCCATATGGGCTCAAAAGTTTAATGGTCAACAGGCAATTTGGATCGATACAAAGTCAATCCAACGGTCTAGTAAATTTAGATTTGACCGAAAGTTGGTGGACATGTGCAATTAAGTGGGGGTCATGTATTTGGTCCATTTGGATGGGCCAAAAGTGAGCCCCACAAGCATGAGCTTATGAAATCTTCTCCTAAGTTCGAGTTTAGGAGAGCCTTGCTCAAACAAATATATATGAGAGATATCTCTCACCTTATATGAAAGATACGGTGAGAGATCCAAGCCATAGATCAAGAGGTAGGTGACTTGTGTCATATTATACATAACTCGGCTCAGATTGAATTCGATGAACTAATGCTGCCATTATGAAACCCAGATACTTAAAAATATGCAACATATACGTGTTAGATTATACATCCGATACTTTATTTTTGCACGTTTAAAATCCATGCCCGTCTCTTTTCTGTATCCAATCTTTAGCTAGCCCCCTAAGATACTTGTGACAGTTTTCTCCACACTAGAAATCACGGCAATAATCTTATTGAAACTTCACAACAAGGATCTCAATCTGTCCCTCTCAGTCCGTACATGGGACCTTGTAATATCCTTCAAGCTGCTGCAGCCAGTAAGGGCCATGGTGAGCTCAAGCTCATCCCTCAACATTTCTATGACCCGCCTCACTCCATATTCTCCCTTTGCTGCCAGGCCATAGACCATTGGCCTTCCAATCTGCAGTGTCGAAGATATGTCACTGGTTATGTAGGAATTAAATGCATGTGATGCTCCTGCTTCTTATCATAAGGCACTTGACTGCTTAATCTCATGTTAAAACATAAGATTTTGCCATATCATCTGACATTTGAGAAAATAACGGAAGGATTATTTATCTAGAGTGAAAACTGAAAAATCCCTCCCTCGCATAGAAACAATGAGGAAAAAGCTTTTCTTAAGGCCCAAAGTTCCAGTCATTTGGAAAGCCACATGCACCTGGTGACGTTTTGTAAACCTAATGCGAGACTGAACTGTCAGACTGGATGGTCTGGTAGGACTGCAATGTCATGTAACAAAGGAATCCAGATCCTCTACGCCTTTGACCCTGAGAAATCCTGGGTAAAGGAAAACTCCACAGTGGGGCCCATCTATTAAAATCCAAACCGGTCAAAATGAACGTTCGTCCTCCTGTTATATGAGGTATCCTCAAATTTTATATTAATCCAATTTGAATTGACTGTTTGATAAAAAAAAAAAAAGGTGATTAACACCATCTTACGCATATTCATTATCACATTTTTTTTCCTACCAGACCGGTTTGATGAAAAATGTGATAATGAATATACATAAGATTGTGTTAATCACCTTTTTTTTATATCAAACAGTCAATTTAAATTGGATTAATATAAAATTTGAGGATACCTCATATAACAGGACGGCGTTCATTTTGAATGGTTCGGATTTCAATAGGTGGGCCCACTATGAATTTCCACTCCTTTTAACTCAGGATTTCTCTAGGTTAAAGCCTCAGAAGATCCGGACTCACCACAAAGGCGTGTTCATAGATAACTAAAATATTGAAGGTTCTCAAACCAATCAGTGTCTGATTATACCAGTTTTAATGGCTGCTTAACCATTTTTGACTGGTTGAAAAATTCAATTAGGACTGGACTCTTCAAATCAACTGTTCCGTTCAAATTCGATCCAATCTTTAAAAAAAAAACACTGGTTTTATGAATTTCTATGCCCAATGAGCATGTATGTCATGAGGAAAAAGTATGGTAATGAATTAGTATTGGCTTACCAAAACAGCCTGGGCACCCAGAGCCAAAGCTTTAAAAACATCTGTTCCACGACGGATCCCTCCATCAAAGAGAACTGGGACTTCCCCTTTGACAGCTTCAACCACCTGCATCTCAGATGCAGCTTAACAGTAAGAATAATATCATCAAACTACAATGTACAATGAAAAATCAATGAAAAAATGCCAAAATTCAAAGACATGCCATTTCAAGAGTAGGTGTTTTTTTGGTAATTCTGAAACAGTGATGAAAGCAATTGCCATATGCATGAAATGTAACGTTCATAAATCCAACACTAGGCAGATGGAACAAGGCTTTAAAAATGAGGATAAAAAGACAGCATCATTGTTTCACCATAGCTGCTACCCATTGATAATACCGATGCTTACATGCACTGACCCACCTTTCTCATTGGTTGGTTTGCACCAAGTGTTGTGTAAATAGCATTCACCCTAAAAATCAGCAATTGTTGCACTATGGAAATCATGAATTTCAACTGCAGCCCCCACAAGGTTTTGCCTGTGGGGGTGGTGTGTGATGACCACTCGGATTGGTAATCAAGAGGGCCCACTATGAGGTGCAAACAATGTGAGAACTTCAGTATTTCCAAATGAAATTAATTTTTCAATCAAATTGAATTTTATAAGAATATCACCGTCACCTCTTCCAGAACAGAAATTGAAGCTGGTACATAATCCAGTTGGCGAGCTCCATGATTTGATACAATTATCCCAGCTACGCCAACTTCAACAGCCTTCCTAGCTGCACATGATCAGCGTATCAAGCCAATGACAAGCTCGTTCAATCACTCTTTTCTTATTTTGCAGCAGAAAGCTGTTGCGCTTCATTTTCCACTATTCAACACTTGCACTATGAAAAAAAATGGGTTGAAATAAAAGCAACAGAAGCAATGGAACTACCGTCCTCTGCAGTAAGAACTCCTTGATAAGAATGGGCAAGTTTGTTATAGACTTCAACCACTCTACATCCTGCAAAGGTTTCAGTACTCATTTATAAACTGACAAGGAGATGAAATGAACTCTGTAATTTTTCATTACCAAAGGTGAGTTTTCATACAACCAATATTACAGGGTTCTTGCAATAATGATACAGGGTACTAATAGTATCAGGTGGGGATAACAATGATGCATGTTGAGAGCCAAAATGTCCACCAAAGCAGCCAGATGGGCCATTATGTATTGGTCAAGCACAGATCCCAAAGTAAGAAGGATAAGAGTCAATGCCTTTGCACTCCAAAAAAAAAAAATTTGCTTAAGCAGCCAGATGGGCCACCATGTATTGGTCAAGCATGTTGGGAATCTTGATGAAATAGTGTCAATATGATACTTTGATTAATTTATAAGGCACTCTAGGGATGCCATTGTAATTTTATCTCTGCAAGAACATACTTGTCATTTTGATTTTCTTAATAATAGAGAATATATGGATTCGAGCGCCCTAGAATTATTGCTCATGATCACCATTACCAAGAGGGAGGAGGTATTTTTCTTTCTTTTTCTTTTTTCTTCTTTTTTTTTTTTTTCTCTATTTGGGTTTACATTGATCCATAGGGATCTATGCAATCCCACCTTTTGAAGGTATTACTTTCTCCCCTTGTATATGCGGTAATCAGGCTGGGTAAGTGGAGCAGTTCACAGTTTCCTGAATCTTGAGAATTTATGCCAAACTTTCAGAGTTTTGAAGATTTGTTTATTGTTCTAAATCATGTGTTGGTTTAATTCAAGAAAATTCAAGTACTAGACAGGTTTTTAAGGAATCTACCTGGTCAAAATTCAGTAGTTCAACTGCTGGTTGCTATTTTAACATGTGGACAGCATCTTAATTGAATACTGGTTGGTGCTTTATCTCTATAATAGCATCTTAATCACTAACTAAACTAACAGCATAGGAGATATCTGGCCTCGTGATGGTAGTTCAACTGCTGGTTGCTATTCTCTCTTCTCCCTTGGTCGTTTGGGCTATTAGAGATTGAGGAAGCCTTTAAGGTCAGTTCTATCTTGATTTAGTTCCTTGTTAATTCAATAGATTTTGACTTTTATTTTTTTACAAATTCCTCAACTTTCTGTATATTTCTGGTTTCATCAATTTTGGGCCCTTGACAGTCCGATCTTTTGTAGTCGGGACCGTGTCACACTATAAGGGATAGACAATTGCCTTAAAAGGGTTTTATAATTCAAAGACCTTCGTTCCTTTCAGTCTTCTATACTCAAAGCGCGCGCGCACACACACACATGAAAAAAAAGAAGATAGAATGCCTTACAAGATATGCTAGTGTCTGCTGCTAATTGCAATTTTCTCGCAAACTGTTTATTGACAGGTAAATATAACTTTTTCATTATTTAATACCTTCCAATTCAAAGAAGGATCCATGGTCTTAGCTGCAAAATTTTCGAGCTTTGAACCTCCCTCCTCCTGCAAAGACAGAAAAGAAGAAAATTGCAGTGATGACCATTTGCAATATGCCGATTGGTTATTTAGAGGTAGAACGTACGTCACTGGGTACCGTTATGACGTTTTGGATACCAACCTTTGGCCAGGTATTCCCATGCACTTTAACTTTGGCCTGGCTATTATCCCGTGCATGCCTACCACAACTCTGTCAAGTACGGGAGGAGTGCCTATTTGGTAGGATGTTTGATGTATAGATTATTGTCTTTATCTGATCATGTTAGTTATCTATATTCATGCACAATTGCCTAGCATACTATCCTTGTTATTCTCTTTGATCATCTTTATCTATTACTATACATTGATGCATCATATCATGTTATTTATATTTATCTACTTGCCTGGTTATTTACAAAAAAAAATCTACTTGCCTGGTTTCTGTAAACATAAAGATCCAGACTTGGTGCTATAGGTGATGGACCCACTCTCTGTGAGTAGGAGATTAAGGCAGTCCAAGAGGATCCACCAGGGGAATACTGCGAGTGGAGTGGAGACGACATAGTTTGAGTCGTCATGTCCATGCACACGAGAGCCTCTACATATTTATTTTCTTTGTACAGATTTCTTGGTATCTTTGTATATCTTTTATTAGGCCTCTTTGTTGTGGCCTGATTGTAACTAAAATACTTTGTCTTTACTATTGCAACTTTAACTATGAATGCATCTTAGATCTTTGCTTCACTCTATTATGATGATGATTAATACAGTCTGATGATATGGGAAATTAATTTGATGAATGCTTCTTCTTTTCTTTTCTTTTTTGTTTTTTTTTTTTAATGATGAATTTGATGAATGCCTCCACAGTAAAGTTTTGAAAAGTGGTGGAAATTGACTAATCCTCACAATGCAGACTTCGATCCAAATGGGGAAAGTTATAAATAATCCCGCCCCAGGAGGTGGACTTCCTTGTTCATGAATCCGGTTCAAGGGCGTGACAAAAGGCTTAGAAACAGACACCCAACCTTGATTTGGGGATGGGTTTGCGCACCACAGGGGTCGAGACTCAACCCCCTAGGGTCCCCATTTCCAAAAATATGTCGAGACCTCTTTAAATAAATAAAAAAAATCCGAATAATCAATTATAAGTTAAAAAAAGTGTTCATGAAGAAACAATCGAAGAAACTAAAAAAAAATTACGTGACAAAACACCGTATATACAATCGAACGTTTTTATTTTTATTTTTTGAAATGGTAACTTGTATAGAAAGAAGAAAGAAAAATTACAAAAGAGCTTTACAGTATAAAAGAGTTATACTGAGAAGCGGCCGGGCAGAAGTCCCAAAAAACAACCACCTCCCAAGAGGAGGGAAAACAAAAAGAGAGGGAAAGAGAGATCCAAATCAAAATGAAGAGACATCCCTCCAATTGAACATAATTGCACCAATAGATAAGCCCAAAAACTCTGGAAGATAGGAGACCCACGAGGCAATGCAGAATATCATTTTAAGGATTAAGTCTTCTTAGGAGGAAGCTAACCCTTCAAAAAACCTTTTATTTCTCTCTTTCCAAATCGTCCATATGCAAGCCAAAAAGAGAGGCGCCACATTGTCTTCCCTTTGGAGCTAGTAATCGGGTTAGCCCACTGATGGAACAGGTCAGGTAAGGACTGCGGCATGACCCAACTACAATTGAACTCCTTCAGGATCGCTGACCAAAGGGCTTTCGTCTGCTTGCAATGGAGCAGAAGATGATCAACCGACTCCTCGTCCGCTAAGCATAGGGGGCAAGCATTGACAAGGAGAATATGTCTGCGGCGAAGATTATCCATTGTTAAGATTTTTTCCGAAGAGCAAGCCACGTAAAAGCGATGACTCTTGGAGGGGCCTTGATCTTCCATAATGATGACCAACTTAGAGAAGTCACATATGTGATCGATAAGGCGGAGAAGAAAGATGAGACCGAAAAAGAACCATCACGAGAAGGGATCCAGAACCTGCTATCTTGCCCTTCTCTAGAGCCATCTATGCCATTAAGCACCTCGAGAAGATTTAAGAGATTTGCTTCTTCTGCCCCAGAAAGATTCCTTCTGAAAATAGGCCACCACAATCGAACGCTTTTATTGGATGCTTAATCTATACTCATCTCTAAAAGCTCCCCCGAATTGCAAAAATTCCTTATAAGGTTTCATTAACTTTCTAAATTTTTTGCACTTCAGTGGACCCTCAATTCATGATCTGAACCATTCACTGTGTTCGACACCTACAACTTCCTTTGTGAAAAAGTTTGTGACTGCTAAAGCCCACTAAATTCTACAAAAAACTAATATAGATCATTTCTTGCTTGTTCTGCCCCCACATCGTTTACTCGCGGGAAAATGGTGCGTCCAACAAACATAGTAACGTGTTGCACATGTAAAATATACATGCATGGTCAGAATGGGGGGAGGGGGAAGCCTGCCCTGGAAATTTCAAAAAACCCCTTGTATATGAAGAAATTTCTTATGGCTTTTTACATTGGGCCCCCCAAAAAAATTGCTTTTTTACATAGCAGCCCCCCCCCCCCCCCCCCCCGGCCCGCCAGCTCAACATCCTGGTTCCATCCCTGTTAATACATGTGTGAATTTTAACATATGTAAATCCCATTTTCACATCCATGCATAAAAGACAAAAAAGAACCCTAAGATTAATTAGAACACATGTTCCTTAAAATTCTAGTTTCATAGGACAACAATTCGATTGTTAATTAGTTTTTAATCATTTTTCACTGTTTGGGGCTTTTAAGGGCTTCAAGGTGCGACTGGGTCCAACTCGGCCAACTTGACTTGACTTGAGGGTGACTGAGTTGCCCCCAAGACCGGGTACCAAGTTTTAAACCTTGATGTAGATAGATAGATATACAGATGGCAAAGCAAGATGCCCCTAGAGACTTAAACAAAAGTACATATTAATATGGTTCATCACAGTGTGCGACAACATACATGAGGTGGATAACAACAGAATTTTCACCTTTACTTGGTATAAGACAATCAGCAACAGACTGTGTGGTTTTACAACATTATAACCCTAATCCTTATCAAAGAGGTAACTAATGATTGACCATGGTCAAGGACATTGTCCTCTAGAATCTGACCTTTGGGTAATTCACTTGTGTAGTGAAGTCACCTTAAGAGAAAAGAAAAGAAGAGGGGTCAAATAAAAAGTACCAAATTTCAAACATCACCTCTACTTTTTTTTTTAAAAAAAGAAGTAAAAAAGATACCTTCTCATGCCACTAAATGACAAAAAGCCACGTCGTTTAGCACCTTTTGATTTGACCCCCTCTTCTTTTATTCTCAATTAATTTGACCGTTCTTATCACTCCACTCTACAAGTAAATTACCCAACAAGCCACTAGGTCAGATTCCAGAGGACAGATTACAACTGGGTGTTAGTGAGACTCTGAAAGGAAACTCTCACACAAGGCCACAAATGAATAGCAACAAGGAAACAAGGCACAAATGAATAAGCAACAAGAAAACAAGAGAGCGCAAAAAATTTAGCAGCTAACAGTCAGGCTCATACCATAAACTGAATGCTAAAAGTTTTTTTTTTTTAAATGCTAAAACCATTTAAAAGAAGGAAAAAAAAAAGTTATTTGATTAGAACATGCTCATCACTTAACACGTCTGCAGTTATCTAAATATATGGCGATTTAGGACAAGACAAGCTGAAAAAGGGTATGCTTGAACCATACTTGAAAAAAAAAAAAAAAAAAGCATGCTTGAACCATACTGTGGATATTCATGAAAAAGCTTTAGGATAAAAGCAGACTAGGCATAAAGATATGCCAACTCCAACTATGCTCATTGTTTTGGCACTCAAGAAGCGGATATAGCTAGAGCCATTGATACTCACAGGATCAGTTTCTACCTGATAAGGAGACCCTTCAAAATCTTCAAACTGGGTGGAACCATTCTGCAGCATGGATCACCATCAAATAATATTGATCATGCTTATGACAAATTCTCAATGTGATATCTTAAGATCAGAGCTTTTAATATGTTGGAGCAACAGAATTATTCAAGAGGTGGTCCCCATGGATATGCCGCCAGTAGCCACTTAATGGTTTAGCTATTATTTGTTGATCAAATGGTTACAGTCTTCTGCCAGGTAATGTAAATTGCCCATGGTCTATACATGGAGAGAGCAATCCCTTGAATGGCTTGAACACCCCCAGTCAACAACATCTAAGTATTCCCATGTTATATGTGATTTTAGTATACATGTCAAGCAATAGTTTTGCATCTTCAAAGAAAAAAGGAGAAAGCATATATGACATGAGCATAAGATGCGGGCACATCTCCTAGCATAATGAACAATACTTTTGTATCATCAAAGAAAATCTTACTTATTCTTTATGTCTCTTTCCCTTCGACCAAGCCTAGGAGTGTCAGCAGTGAGAACAATTGCCTTAAATCCATACCTCTCAGCTCTCTGCACTAGCTGATATGAAACATCTCTCCTTCTGTAAACCTGAAGAGTCCCTCCTCAGGTTATTAGAAAAGCAACGTTAAATAAAAAGATCAGAAAAGATAGAAACCGAGAGACTGAACAGAAAGCCTTAAAAATATCATACGTATAACTGAAAGAAGCGGATAGCATCACAGCTGGAAGCAACTTCCTCAATGGTGCATGTAGATGAGGAGGACATCACCTAGAGAAAAAAAATAGTACAATCATTATAGCCTACAAAGGTAAGCATAAAGGCTTAAAAAAAGGGTTTCTCCCATACCATGATGGTGTTACATAATGCTGCAGCTCTGGCGGTCGCCACCTCTCCTAACAAAATGCATGAAATTGGGAATGAGGAATCAGATAGCACACTGAACTCATAGAACTAGGAACTATTGAACATGATAAATACCTTCAGGATGTGCTAGTTTGAGCATTCCAGTTGGGGCGATAATGATCGGTGCTGAAATGTTGTGGCCTAATATAGTTGAAGATAAATTTACATTGCTCACGTCTACAAGGATCCTTGGCTGAAAGCTGAAAATCCAAATAGAAATAGCACATTAATCACCATTCCAGGATTAACCTAAGAATCAATATTAACAAGCTTTACGTGATTCTGCGAAATGCTTCAACATTCTCTCTCAATGTGTGTTCCTCCTCAGCTCCTCCACTAAAGTAATCATAATACATCTTTGGAAGAACTTTCTTAGCCAGTTCTTGGAACTCCATGATGTTAACCAGCTCAGCTGTCATGTCTTTCCTGGACAAAATGCCTATTAACTTCTCAATAATACTGTAATATCCACAACATATATGGTAGGGCCGGTAGGCTACAATTTAAATAGACACATGTGCTCCCGTGCAGATGTCTTGCACAGTGCAATACTGGTATGCACCAAGCAACCTAGAAATAAGCTACTTAATATGCACACAACTTAAAACTCGCAAGCGCACAAGATCACTATGTAGTGTAGTGAATTGTAAGTACGAGGTCGATCCCACGAAGACTTGTGATAAAATAATGTCAAAATTAACTAAAAATCAGAATATTAAAATAAACAATTGAAGATGAAAAGTGGAATTAAACTATAAAAAAAACAGTAATTTAAAGTATCAAAAGCTAATTGGAAAGTAACCTAAAAACAACTAGTATGAGAATTGAAAAACAGTAATAATGAATGAATGAACTAGGGTTTCATCTACTCCCCTAACCAATCCTATGCGTGTCCCTTATTATCTTTTAATAAAAAATCAGATTTTATTAGTGACATCTATCAACCTAGACCATGGCATATGCGTCTAGATTATTATTCCCCTAAACCTAATTCATGAGTGGCATACTACATGAATTGCTCATTATGATGTAAAAACTAAGCATGGCATATGTCCTAGTCAAAACAAACATAATGCATAAAAACAATGGGAAAGATAAATGCATGAGTCTAAGCATGGCATATACTTAGATTATTCATGGATCTAAACCCTAGATGCATAACATCAAGATCAATTAAAATTAAGTTAGCTACTCTTAAAATTAATTGAACATCACATGGTTGGCATGGCATATACACAACTCATCAATTAATAACATGATTTAGAATCTCAACCAATAAAACTGAAATCTGAATTAAAAGACGCCAAAAGAGACTACATAGAACTAGGCTAGGGTTTCAATTACACCCTAGCCCTAAAAAAAGAGCTACTCATGTTTTTAATGAAAAATAAACTAGAAAGTAGAGTCATAAGAATAAAACTAGAAGATGATGGTGAAGTAGTGGATGGCCAGCAGCTTTTCCCCTTTATTACTCCTCCAAAAGCTCTTCAAAAGATGCTCCAAAGGTGCTGTACAGCTGCTGTCTTATGGCTGGTTATATGGTTGGAATATATGGGATGAATGGTGGCTGGACGTGGCTGGAATTATGGATTGATGGGGCTGGGATTACTGTTCACGTTTTTCCCTTGTATGCTATTTATAAGTCTTGAAAACAGCCCCTTTTAGCAAGTAGTTCCTTGTAGAAATAGATCTTCAACCTTCCTTATAATTAGGAAACCTAATTAGATTGAATAAGGAGTCTTCTTTCTTGTTTTAGCAAGCTTTCTAAATCTGGTCTCACTTGTATCTTCTAGAAACTTATTCACATGGACCCACAAATCTGAGATTAATTGCAAGAAATTAAATCTGAACTTTTGACATAAAAGTGGGCCCTATTTGGTGCTTGTAACATAAGTGTGAGACCCCTCTTTTAGGACTTCTATCTTGACTTGAACTCTTGCTCCAAATTTTCCTTATTTTTCTCCATTCTTGAACTCCACTTCTAACTTGAATTAGACTTTCTAATTTCTGAAATTCTTTATTTGTAATAGATGTGGGCCCCCTTTGGGTGGGTAACCCTAGATTGGGTTTCTTCTTTCTTTCTTTTGCTTTTCTTCTTTGATTTGAATTGTAAGTTGTCCAAATAATTAGAAAGTCTTCTTGAAATCTGGAATATCTTGAATGGGACCCACCATGGTCCTTTGGGATTCACGCCCATCATCCTCTTCATTAATTCCTCTCTTTTTGCTCCTTTTGACCTTAGCATGAAAATTAACAAAACTATGTAAAATCAAATAAAATAACTATGACTAGCACAAGATGAATCAAATATTAGGGCTTAGATTGCAAACAATTAAGCACTTATCAAATACCCCCCACACGATCAATCCTAGCCCCATCATTGTAAAACAACTAGGGGTGTTCATGGTTCGGGCCGGGCTAAGGCATATCCAGGCCCAGCCTGTGTTTGGAAACATAGGGCCATATCTGGGCCAAGCCCACCACAGGGCTTAAGTGCCTGGCCTGGGCCCGCCCATTTAGTCAATTGGGCCTGGCTGGACGGGCTTTCTACCACTTTTTTGAACTTTCTAACACTTAGTTGGGTGAATCAATCACAAACTACATATATCATTTATTCGGGCCAAGCCGGACTTTGGAGCAAAGTAACTATGTATCTAAGAGAAAAAACAAAAGCTTCCTTTCCTTCTTCTTCTTTTTTTCTCTCTTTTCTTCATCTTTTTTTCTATTTTGAGAACACATACTGTGGGCCATAACAAGCGGGGTTCGTGTCTCTAATCAGCCAAGCTACAGCCTACGACTACAACTTCCATTCACCATCGTCTGCCCTTTCTTATTTATCCTTGAAAATCCTCCAAATGAAGGGTTAGTAATTCAACTCATTATGAATTAAGGACTACCCTCACCCATGCTATCTATTACAGGATGGAAGCTCAGACGAATGGCAAAGTGTATCGGGGCAAAGTAAGAGTAATGTAAAGCTTAAAATTGTACAACACTAAAGCTGATCCTTTCTTAAAGAAATAGTACATGGTAGAGAGTATTATTGATTATGATGTACTGGGACTTATTTTACCTTTAGGTCGCATTTTGCAACCAAATCCTCAGGCCCGTTTGGCACTTTACATTTAAAGTGAAGTTGAGTGAAGTGAAAAAAAAAAGAATGAATAAAATATGTTGTGGGTTATGATGGTATTTTGTTTTTAGTTGTTTGGAATAGAATATTTTTGACTTTTTGTATGGGAGAAAATTTTTTTTTTGTCTTTTCGTTAAGTTGTAGTTGTTTTTACTTTTTTTTTTTGAAAAAATGGAGAGCGTTTTGGTAACTATTTCTTTCCACCAGTGTTACCCCACGTTTGGCACTTTTACACCCCCCAGGACTTGTGCTTGGACTCCTAATTTTAGATGATTTTCAAGATGAGCAATCTCTCCATGGGACTCTGAAAACCCTCCCTTTACACCATATGCACGCAATTCACAGCATAGAAGCAGAAATCGCTTTCTCCGCTTCCACAGCACCTGGACTCATGTCGCAGCACTGGGACCCTGTCGCCTAGGTAAGAACAGTCTCCTCGCTGACATTGAAAAAGGCATGCCTTCTTTTCTGAGATGGAACCCATTCTGATTCT